>OZ005655.1:269573319-270320319 GCA_963930645.1 Salticus scenicus | reverse complement strand
TTCCTTTCACTATAAATTTTCAAAACTGAATGACGGATAATGTATAAATGGAAGCAAGAATATAACAAAATTAATTGAAATAATTTATTTTTAAACAAATTCTGTTTAAAGTTTAGATAGTTTTTAGTGGGTATGCGGCGCATGCCTAGCATACCCAGAGAATACGCCACTGATGGTTATGTATGTTACTGTGACAAATATACTATTACAATATATGTCATTGTTACGGAACATTTCACTGGCAAATGCACAGCTTAGAGTACAATGAAAATCATTCGAGTATAGATGGTCCAGTTTTGTTCTCATTGGCAAAAATTAGTGGTGGGAACATTTATCCCCATTAGCAGATATTTCATTTTAAAAAATAAAATTATTTTCTGAATAGATTTTTCTTTCTTTTAATTCTAATTTGTACAGATTAATTATAATTTTATTTTTAGAATACATTGCAGTCCGTATTTCAAAAATCTCTCACCAAATCAAATAATTTTCTGACATATAATTTACTAAAAACATTGCATGTGTTATGCAGAATATTTGTTAAACTTTTTAGTAAATTTTATTAATTATCACTTTTAAAATTCACTACAAGTAGTTGAAGTACAGGCCCGGACTGGCCAGGTCGGCTGGTCGGCGATTGCCGAGGGCCCCCGGAGCAAGGGGGCCCCAGAAAACCCCTCAAAATATACTACTTTATCATCATTAGTTATAGTTACATCAGAGTAATTTCACTATTTATTTTCCAATAATCTTACGCAATTACAATTAATTTTGACTCATTATGTGATGTGTAGTGCTCATAATTTCAGACAAATTCGCGACCAAACATCGTAAATGCAAACAAGAATTGAAGCTTTGCTATTGTCTTTCGAAAACATTGTCTTTCTTCATTGTTTTCATCTAGAAATCGCACGCAAGTCAAGTCGAGGATGCTTCATTCTTGGAGTACGCTGCTTCATGCTTCATCCAGTGGTGGAACTACAATTCTAGCGGCACAAGGCGAAAGTCTAACTGAGACACACTAATTGGAGGCCCCCTTGTATTTCTTCACTTAATTTTTAACCATAAAAAGGCATTAAAGTCAGTTTTAAAAATGATTCGAAAGTCCAAACCAACGTGGGGGCCAAGGGCATTAGAACTTTGCATAAAAGGTTCTTTTAGTTTTGTATTGTCGCTCGTCGGTCACTTTTTCTACATTAGAGCTTTTTTTTCGGAACAATCTGTCTAATCTGATTTATAGCAGTGAGCGCGCTCCTTCAGTCTAACAAGCTTAAAGGAGAATTGCAACGAATGATTCAGGTCAAAATAACGGCGCACTAACTTCAACAGATACATATACTTAAAACTTAAATTTTTTCGGAGGCCCCCTCAAGATCAGAGGCCCAAGGCGGCCCGCTCTTTTCGCACCGCCGTTGTTACGCCAATGACTTCTTTCTGCTGCACGTTTACTTTCTCCAATCTTAAGCAGCCGAGAAATTTTATAAATGTGGCGTCTAGATTACGATAGTTACGTCTCTTCGGAGCTGCAATTGTTGTTCTTACCTAATATAACTAACTTCTTTATCGCGACGCTCACTTGCTAACTCTCGTAATAGGGTTGTACTAAAAGCAGTGTCTGAGATATGTCAACATGAAACGTGTATATGAAAGTGGCGCTTCGAAAAGAAAAGAAAAAAAAATTCCAAATTTCTAAACAGTGGTTAACTAGTTCCACTTATGAGTCGCAAAGTCGGATTTTGAGGGATAATAATGATACATTAAATACAAGTAACTCAAATTAGTTTATTAGCTCATAAGTTCAAGCAAAACGATTATTTTATTTAAGTTTATAAAATTAATTTTTTTAATTGGAAGTTCTTAATTCCAGACGAAAAATAGAGATTTTATATAAAAATAATACTTAAGTACCTTCCACATTCTCGGTTGGTTGGATTTAACGTCGTACTAGTACTACACTATGAGCAATTCGCGACGGTCTGGCACTTACCTAGAAATGGTCCAGACACATGCCCTCACGATTTCGATCCTTCATGGAGGGGATGAATCCCCAACTTTGGTAACCCCCAGAGCTATGATTTGGATGGGAACAGCCTCACGCTGGGTAATTTGAGCCAAGCCTTTATTTCTGTTTTTTGCCATGCCTTTAAAATCATTATAATAAAAGTACAAATCAAGTGACTATCATCAACACTTCGCTTTTCATATCCCTGTCGGCCCTTCTCAATCAAAATTATTTTTTCGAATAAAACTGTTTTGAATAGTGCAGTTTTTTTGCTATTGTTTTAGAATGTAATGTAGGAAGTTAAGGTATTACATTAAGTTTCATTTATCTACCGGGAAAAAAGCAGTAGGAAAACAATTCTATTGTTTAATTTTCTAAAATTAATTTTTTAAATTATATGTTCTTAATTTCTGGGGAAAATTAGACAAATTATTTAAAAACTAGTTGAACCCGGCCCACGTATTACTGTGTTTTTAGTAGACTTTACCCGCTTCTCTATTCGCTAGTCATTATATCTGAATGATCTTAAAATTCCATGTCAGTTATCAATATTAAAATTACACAAACATAAACACACACAAAATTCATTGAAATCAATAAAAACTTCGATTTGAGTTCCCGTTGCCCTTAGAAGCGGCTTTCATGCCCAAAACGTGCCCCTACAGCTTTTTCTCCCTATAAAATTACAGATTTTATACACAAATAAAAACGAAGCTTATTTTTGTCTTATAAGTAGAGATATAAAATTATCTACGAAACAAAATTTAATTTAGTACGACAGGACTTCTTTCTTTAAATCTATTTTTTCCATATAAAGGCATGCAGCAACTGTTTCGTTCCATAGCAACGGTTATTATATTCGTTTCTTAAAATTTCTTCGGTACACCGTTACTATAAGACTCTAGCTACTTTGAAACTTTCGTTGTAATTTTGGCGATAAATTAAAAAGGTTGTCGCTATTGCATAAGTAAAGATCTTGGATGGATGGATGGATAGTTGGGTTTTACGTCGCACTAGTGCTGCGATGATGCGCAATTGGCGGCGGTCTGGGACTCACCCCTAGAGATGATCTGGAGAAATACCATCGCAATTTTGATCCTCTACAGAAGGGATTGCTCTCCCGCTTCGGTGACCCCCAGAGGTATATTTTTTTATGGGAACATGCAGGGCATTGCGGCCTCGCCAGATTTTACGTGCACCAGACACCATTAGTGTACACGACGGTCTTTGGCCGACTCGAGTACCGAAACCGCAATCTTCCAATAACGAGGCTGGCGCTGGACCGAGCTACCGCGGCCCCCAGTCAAGATCTTGGCGAGAGTTACTTAGTTCATTGGCCGTATTCACCATTAACTTCGACTCCCGGTTCAACGCAAAAACTTGAAAAGCGTCTGAAGGCAGGGTACAGCATTCCAGCAAAATCTGGCACGTTGTTTCTGCCATCTAGCTTCTAGGATTTCATATAATTTTTGATTGGTTATTTTCACGTAAAAAATCTGAAAATATGTATACCACTAGATGGTAAAAACAGCGCGTGAAAATTTGCACCCCGCCTTTTCATATATTTGTGTTCAACCGAGAGTCGAAGTTATTGGTGAATAACAGTCCAAATCTGTACGAAGTCTGTTTTACAGTTTGTATCAATTAATTTCAGTTAAAGAAAACACTTTTTTTTTTTTTTCTCAATGCGCTTGGTATTTTAATAGCATTGTGTCCTATTTTAATAATTATTTAGGTATTACAGTAGGATTTAGATTATTTTGGTTTCAACATTGTGGTTTGGTTGTCTGAAACTAAAACCATTTCAAAATCTCGTTTTTAAATAATGAACCACTCATAATTAATTAGTATACTTATTTTTCCAGCATGGAACTAGTTTAGGTATGGTATATAAAATACACATAAATATTTATTGCGAAAATAAGAAAATTACATCAGAAAAAAAGCTTACTTTTTATTCAACTATTTCCCAAATGGCAAGAAAGCTAAATATTCTTTTTAGACATGTAAGCCTATTTTTCAAATGTTACGTATTTTAATATCCTATTTCTTCTAAATTCCTCAGAAGGGGGCCCCTTTTCCATTTCTAGCCGAGGGCCCCCAAAGGAGCCAGTCCGGGCCTGTTGAAGTAGTTAGATTTATTCCTTTTACATATAATACTAGTATCTGTTTATTGGTAACAGGTAACATATAGTAATATACAACCGATTTGTATATTTATTGATAACATATACATCAGATTTCTATGCTTGACTCTCGTAGCCCGCTCGTAAATCCTTGTCAGATGAAGACAGATAGCACATGACAGATTTACAGTACGAAAAATTAGAAAAACACCCAAGGCCAGCACGGGAATCGAATCCGCTCTCCTACGCTCGAAGGCGATTAGCAGCGTGAAGACATAACCACTCGGCCACGGAGGATCTGAATTGTATATTTTATATACTGTTTATATACTATTTTTATACTGTTTATATTTTATATACTGTTTATTTCGCTTAGCGAAATTAGCTTAGCGACGTTTAGTTGCAGATGGATTACTCGGCTTCTTTATCGCCTAAAATGGCGAGTTTGCTCAAACAGGAGAACGAATTATTGTTTGCACTTGATAAATTTGGCGGTAATATTTGGCGAAATTTTCTTATAACCCTAATAAAAAGTAGACATCACTGCTACTGTTAAATTAATTAATTTTAAATATTTATACGCGTTGAAAAATAGTGTGTGTTGCAAAATACAATACTTAGATAATCAAACAGAAATAAAAAAAAAAAAAAAAATTGACACGAAAAATGAAAGAAAACATATAATTACACTCAGTGGCGGTTCGTAATTGAGAACCAGCGGGGCACTGCCCCACCTAATTTTTTTCTCTATTAAAATAATAATAATTCTTTTGTTTTTTATAACTGTTCAAAAATATATATACAAAATAACAAGTCTATCTAACTTTTTTCTTAATCTTCTTCCATTATAATTTATTTGTTAATATATTTTTTTTAGCTGTCACAAATCACTAATGACTGAGCGACTGCTACTTTCCTTTTCCTTACCTAATACAGCGGGCCAACTTAATCTAACGCATGCACACAATAATACATATCTATACCCAAATATGGGGATTAAAATCAGGAAATAATTTTCCTCGATTTTTAATAATTTTTTACAAAAAATCCAATGGGCGATTAACATAGGAAATATTTTTCTTCAACCAAGGACGGCCAGTGACGTCATCGCTTCGCTTGCGTATTGGAGATTGGAGGAGCTCTAACATGACCTATAGCAAAGTTGACACATCTCTTCCTTTTGAAATGATCTGAAGAAGTAACCCTGCTAAGGTTTTTTCTCGTGACGGTAAAACCATAGACTAAGGAATCACTTAGACCCGGTAAAGCGGTTCTAAAACTGAAGTCTCAACTGTAACCGAGTCGTCATATTAGGACAAGCAAAATCACAGACTAGGAATCACTATGACAGAATATTTTAAGTTTTCTGCGTCAAACCTTGTTCGTACAAATCTTTCCAACAACACAATATTGACATATTTTCTTATTTACGCTTAATATGTGCATATAATTATATAGAAATCGATATTATTAGTAAACTGTTGGTGAAATCTTAAATATAAGACAGGAATTTCCATTTTCTACTGAAATTTAGGAATATCTTACTTTTATGGGCAATTTTTTCTGCAAATGATAATTTCTTTTCTGCGACAATGTTACTATGTACATAAATTATGCTACAGGGTGTATATATTGAATGATTACGCATTAAAATGAACAATGAGGATGCAATGAACCTTCAGTTTTTGTGTGTTTCATAGGTCTTATCAAGGTTGTATTTAAGAGGGGGGGGGGGAGGTATTTTCAAATATTTTGAAAAATTTGTAATTATACAGTTAATACTTTACTAAATTAAAGTATTAATATTAATCTACTTGTTTAAATACCTGACCAGTAACTATTGCGACTTATTTTATATGAGCTTTCTTGAGTTTGCTACAGAATAACATAATCAAAATGTATACATATATATGATGTTGTTGTTGTTATTGTCGTGTGACAAGCTGACAAGTGCAGAGAAAAAAAAAGTGTATAGACAAGTCAAATGGGACCAAAGGTATGGAGCACAGCCTTGGCCACATCTCCGACTTTTTCGGTGTAAAGGGTGTCATGGCAGCAGTTGAGGTCGATGTTGAAGAGGGTCGAGGCAACGGAGATGCAATTGAAGAGGTGCCTTGGATCCATCTGAGTTCCTGGGCAGTGCCTGCATTCTGCGTAGGTTCTAGAGCCGTCGGGCATGATCTTCATACCTCTCATGTGCCCCGTCCGTAATCTGCTGATGGTAGTGGTGATTTCACGGTCAAGATTAAGCTCCGGAAGGCACCATTTCTTCCGAAGTCCGCCGCAGAGCTGATGTTTTGCGACGGCATTTGCATCAAAGCAAGTGGTTTGCATGGGAGGGGGATTTATATTCCTAGCCTCCTTGGCGAGGGAGTCCGCTTGTTCGTTCCCCTCGATATTGACATGAGCGGGGACCCATTGGATGGTGCAGGTTTGTTCTCTGGCAACAATGGGGGACAGAAGCGCGTTGATATCTTGGGCGAGTCTCGTTTTACCTCCTTTAATGGTCTCCAGAGCAGATTTGCAGTCAGAAAAAATGATGATGCCATTCGAGGGAACTGACTGTGTGATGTAAAGGGCAAGAGCGGCTTTTATGGCGATCAGTTCACTAGTGAAGTTGGAGGCGATTTTTCCGGCTGCGACCCGATGTTTGAGGGATGTTTGATCTGGAAGGAGAAGGAAGATGCCAGAACCTCCTCTGTCACATTCTGAGTTGGAAGAGACGTCGGTGTAAGCGGTTACAAGGTCAGGTTTAGAAAGCTTGGCTATAGTTTCCATGCCCTTCCTCTTAATGGTTTCTTGTGGTTCTTTTTTCGAACACGGTTCGAGCAGGTCTAAATTGATCTTAACAGTAGACGGTGGTTTGACAGCAAAATATGGTTCTTCAATAATGTCAAGGCATGAGTGGTTCAGACTGATGTAATTTCTGATATCTTTGTCGTATTGGAGCGTGGAGGATCTCTTTAACCTTTCTCTGTTGGTCCAGGCCCGAAAAGTAACATTTGAGATGTGTTCCACGCTGCAGCTCCTGATCTTATTGGTAAATTTAACAGTGGCCAGTTTTCGCCTGCTTTCAAGTGGTGTGAGACCGCATTCAATCTCAGCACTCAGGTTGTTAGTTGAGGAAACTGCACCAATGATGATTTTTGAAGCTCTGTATTGGACAGTATCAAGCTTCTCTTTTGATGAGGAGGATGCTGGAGCCCATATAGGTGCTGCATATTCAAGAACAGGTCTGATGAGTGAAGTGTAGGTGTTGAGGAGAGTCTTCGGTTTAGAACCCCATGTTGAGACACATAATTTTCTGAGAATATTGAGCTTTTTTAATGCTCTGAGTGAGGTGGTTTCAATGTGCTTGGTGAATCTTAGCTCGGTGTCCAATGTGAGACCAAGATATTTGGGGTTTACATATATATATATATATATATATATATATATATATTTCAGATACCTGCAATGGTAATAAGTTCTTTTACAATGAACTGTAAAAAAACTTTGAATACTACATGTTGCATTTTAAATATGTCATTACAGTAACACTTTCAAATTTCATGACAACTTTGTTTATTTATAAGAGTTAGAGCTTGGTTAGTCAAATTCAAGTCAATAATCAGTAAGATTTCTACTAAAAAAGCTGATACTAAATGATGAAGAATGAAGAATTTTCATGAAGAGTCAAAATTTAGCGAATTATTCTGGAACATCAAATTAAATGAATAGCTTGCTGATTTCGTTGTGTTTCGGGTAATTTATTTAATGAAAATTTCATCGTAACGTGTTGAACTTAAAAAAATTAAAATTTTATACAAAATACTAAAGCTGAATATTTTAATATTTATGCTTCTAAGGTTCCATTTAAAAAATAAATAAATAAATAAAAAATCATATGAATTTGAACAAGAGCAAATCACTATAGATTGGTATTTACTGTTATTTATGCGTGTAATTGTGAATGAGTTAAAGTTGACTTCATTATTATTATTATTTAAATTAATATAATTAAAGCACTTCGTGAAAAAAAATTGTTTTCCATGGTTTTCTCTTATGTATGCATAAGTGCAAGCTAGAACCCCTTACATAGACCCTCTCTTAAAGGGCACTCTCTCTAAACTCTAAACTATAGCACAGTCAGTTGGCCTTATAATGCTAACACAAACAATAGGAAGCTAAAAATGTGTAAATATAGCAAAAACAGAAAATCAAAAAATTGACTCCAAAATATTTCCTCTATCATTATATGAGTAAGAGAAAGTAAAAATTAAATTAAATACTACTATATCTGCAATTTTTATTATATAAATTAAAAATTTGGATATATATATATATATATATATATTAGTATTATTAAGAATTTAAATTTGAAAATATATTTAATTGTTCTGTCGTGAAATATCAAAAATTATGAGAAAAGTCGGATGACAGTACCACCATGTTGAGAAAATTGTTCCCCAAATGTAACCAACAGCAGTTTAAATCAAAATCTAACTAAATATCTAAATATGTTCACTGTTTTGAGAGATGCAGCATTCACAAAATTCGTGGCATACAGACATTTATCTTCTAAAACTGGTCAAATCATGATCGGGACATCTCAAAAAGTGTAAATCAATCGAAAAGTGGAGGGAAAAAAACATGGACCAAGTTACAAACTTTAGAACTTTTCCTCACAATTAAATTAATTTGGAATTCAACTTCATAACCTTTAATAGATTTCCTCAGATAGTTAAAGAAAACATATTTCTTCAACCGAGATATGACTTTAAAGTTAATTTTTCTTTAAAGTTAATTTTTCTTTGGTTCCAGAAGAATGGCTTATGTGCATAGAATTAATAAAGGGATAAGATAAGAAGATATCTGAATATATTTAACATGTAAATAAGCCACACACTAAAATTTCTGACCTCAACAACGATAGATGTCCCTTGGCAAATTTAGCGATAAAAGGGGGCTCGAATTTGCCCCCCGTAAATCGTCCCCCCAAAAAAATCGAAAATCGCAAATAAACAAAGATGAGTTCTTGGAACTATCCTCAAGAAGACGTTTTTTATATCTTTGTGCTATTATTGGTAGAGTTCTCGAAAATCCGTATTTTGCTAAATTTGCCTCCGAAAATCGTCCCCCCCCCCTTAAAAATCCAAAATTCCGAAATCGCAAAAAATGATTTCTTTCTACTGGATTCCAGTCTCCCGATCTGCGATTTCTTCTACGTGAAGTAATTTGAAGCCGAGTTATTGTTATGCTAATTAAAATGTTTTGCCTTTCGCCCCCCCCCCCCAGAGGGTATATCGCAAAATCCCGTCTTATTGGTGGTCAGGGTTCTAAAACCAACCTGCTTCCCAAAATTTGTCACTGTATCTCCCATAGAATCCCCGCGGCTGCGTTGAGTCAGTGAATCAGTGAGTTTACTCTTATATATACAGTAGGGCGACCAGATGTCCTCATTTTGAGAGGACAGTCCTCATTTTTCAAGTGCTGTCCTCAGTTGCTTTCAGAAGTTCTCATGTCCTCATTTGTCCTCTTTTTCGGATGTTTGTTCTCATTTGTCCTCATTTTTCAGTAATTTCCTTCTTTACTTAAAATTTCAACATTAGAGATGCTGCTGACCTTGTTAATTTGCGATACTGATTCTACAACTCAACACAATGTAAAAAATAACTATTTCTTGATTCATTGCAATTATTTTTAAATCATCTCAAACACTACTATATCCCTCGTGGAGGATCAAAATTGTGATGGCATGTCTCTGGATCACCTCTTAGGGTGAGTCCCAGACCGTCGCCAATTGCCCATTGCGCAGCACTAGTGCGACGTAAAAACCCATCTAATCCAACCCTATTACACAGAATATATTTTTATATTGAGAGATTTTAGTCTTTGCAACATTATACTTTAGAATATAAAGATTTGAAAAAAAAAAACCCGGATTTGCATTAAAAAAAAAAAAAAAAAAATTAAATTAAATTAAAAATTTAACATGCAGCTGAAAGTTATTTTATTACTAATTAGATTTTGTAACTAACTAAATTTAAATAACATTTTAAATGGAAAAGCATTTTTTAGCAAGATTGAAAACTGACTGTTAATGAGGGATAGGAGCTGAACACAGTTATCCTTGTTAACTTCTCATGATTTTTTGCTCTCAAATGAGTAAATAGGAATTGCTACTCGAAGATCATCATAATAACTCAGTTTGTAGATCAATTCTTATTCCTAGCCTAGCCAGTTTTTGACATTCTTCAGATTGCATTTTCCTTTTAAAATGTTATTTATTGGATCACTGCCATCTGAAGTAGTTATGATTTCGTTTATACTAAAAACTTGGTCTGTACAACAGTAACAATTGTATTGAAACAGTTTATAAAAGTATTAATAGAATCAGATATAAAATAGTTTAGTACTTTCGTGTCAACCACATATCATAAATTAAAATTAACAGCATAGCATGCCATTATATTATAGGAAGAGAAGTATAATGTGTACAAGTTTATGATAATGTTTATTATAAATTTAATAATGCTTATATAAATATTTTTTTATAACGTTTATCGTATAAGGTCATAAGTAGCATAAATTTATCATAGTGACGATTAATGGCAGCAAGTGGGGTAATATAAGCTATTTTTGCGCTATATTTTACGAAATTTTATGTCCTCAGAAATGTCCTCATTTTTAAAGAAGACTGTCCTCATTTTCCCCATGGAAATGAGGACATTGCATAATTTGTCCTCATTTTGCATCAAAAAAATCTGGTCACCCTAATATACAGTCGGTAACAAAAGTCTCCGAACACTAGCAAAAATTCCTATGTGAAAAAAAGTACACTTAATACAGTTTTGTTAAATAAATCCTTGTCGAATCCTGTTCTTAGTAGTCTAAAAACAGGATTCGAGAAGGATTTATTTAACAAAACTGTATTAAGTGTACTTTTTTTACATAAGAATTTTTGCTAGTGTTCAGAGACTTTTGTTACCGACTGTATATATATATATAGATAGATACTTTTTGCCCCTCCCCCCTTTGTTGGCTAATTTTTTTTTTTAGATATTTTGTAATATCTGTTTTTAATATCTTGAAGTTGAAACCTTTTGAATATTTATTTTTTTCCTTCAGAAATAAAGCAAATGGGAAAAATATGTTGTAAACCCGTTCTTGCCCCCCTGCTCCCTAGGGAAGCCGATATTAATATATATATATATTTATATTCCAGAAACCTTCGTGGGAATGCACTCAACAACTTCCCAAAGTTTCATGGCGATCGGATGAATGGTGTAATGCATAAAGGACAGACAGACATGCATTCGTTTTTACATATATAGATTATGTTGTTACTGGTTTCTTGCTTGTACCAATATGGCCGCCGGTCGTTCTAAGCGCCTTACAGTTACTTCATTTTTTCCCATTCCAGATAGTCGTCTGACCGGGTCTAAATAACTCCTTAGTCTGTGGGTAGAACTATCGAGCTTTAATATACGACTAGAGCGGAGTTTCCCTTTGTTTGTGGGGAAAAGCTGCGCTATGATTGGCTATAGTCCTTTATTTGTGGGCTAAATTAAGACTCCTATAGGTTAAATTTCATCATGACGTCGAATGACAACAGAAAGTCAAGTCGTCAATTTAGGTAGAAAGCGAAATGGCAACCCCCTTATGTGGCCAACATAATCGAATCTCTGTCACGTGACAAAGACTTTTAGATTTCTCATTTCTCCTGTGCGCGTGAACTACTACGGTATTGTGTTAGCCGAAATCCGAATCATCGAGGTATTGTGCCCGCGTGATTTGTGATCTTTCCTCGTGGCCAGTGCTCTTGACTGTCGGCGCGATATGAGTCTTGATCTTCAATTCTCATAGGAGTTATGTATTAAAATAATTTTTTTAATTTTCATTATTGACGATATTGGAATAAAAAAAATAATAATAAATTCCCATTGGCATAAAAAAAAAAAAAAAAAAAAAAAAAACAATCAAAAATCAGAGCAAAAATTTATAGAAATATACTTTCATCTTATAACTTTAAAAGAAATTAAATTATAATAATATAAAAAGGAATATAACAGATTCTATTTTTTAATGTCTTCATAATAATATTTTTATTAATAATCTAGATGCACCATTATTTAAGATATTTGTTTTATTTCTTATTTTCTTCTTTATATTTAAGAAGAAAGTATTCGATTAATGGAAAGTTTGTCTCCGGTTTCCAAAAATTTATACGTTTTGACATATCTTGAACACGATTGCATTATTTTAAGTGTCTTCGTGTGTGCCTAAACTTTTGTGGATGCTCTAATAAATAAATAGACGAAATTTAACCAAACTCTACATTTAGTTCTAACATCGAAATATAAATTAGTGCCAATAAGCTGTTGCTGAAAATTGCCCACCGGCAGCCGATCGGTTCTGCGTTCAAAGCATGTAGACGTGAGGTGCCGGGTTCGATCCCAGCTCGCGCTCGTTGACCTAGTCGTTTGGAGTTTTCCGTGGTTTTCTCCGAAATTTGCGTAAATAGGGACTAGGACCACTTAGAAAGACTCCCCCACGGAGGGCACTCCACCTTATGCCTAGGATACTCGGCGTCAATCAGCCTTACTTCCAACACACCAAACGTCCAATAGGTAGCGCTGTCATCCCGTATATATTTATTTTACTGTATCTATTAATTTTCTTCAACATAGTACGAAACTTCGCAAAAATACGCACAGTGAGAATTATTTTTTAACGAATCTTTGTGAATTAAAAAGAATTGTTTTAAATAGTAATAATAAATTATGAAAAAAAAAAAGGTTGTAAGTGTAGATGCATCACTTTTCACTAGAGGAGGGGGGGGGGGGGGTAAGTAAATTTTTAATATTAGTGTTTCTGAAAAGAACCCGTCAATACCATTAAAACTAATGGTTGAATCGTAAATCTAGAATAATTAAAAACAAATTTATCAGGGGTTTTTTTCGTTTCTTAATAAATAAATAAAAAACTTAGGAAGAAAAATGCAGTTTTTAAAATATGAATGGGGTCTATAGGACACGAAATAAACATTTGCGTTCATCATGAAAAGAAATTTTAATAAAAAATTATTTTAATTAATATATAATTTACATTGGGTGTATTTGTATAGGATAACATTAAAGAATGTTTTGTGATGGCCACAACATCCTATATATTTGAAATGTTTATATATATATGTTTTTTTTTTTTTTTTTATTCAAAAGATTTTTTTTTTTTTTTTAAATATTTGTTCAAAAATTGTAATTTATTTGAATAAAAATCGCTTAGCAGAGTTTTCAATGGAAAAAGAAATAAGAATAATAAATACATAACTCTTATAATATATTTGTCAAAGAATATCTAATGAGGTAAATATTCTTTGGTATTTACAACCTAAAAAATGTTTTTTATGGGAAACAAACTATTGCTAAGAAAGCGGGTAAGTAGCGAAAAAAGTTAGCGCAACGAAGTATCACGTGATACATGTTGGACACGATTTCTTTCGTAGAAAAGAATCCGCGTTTGTAATGATCGATAGATGGCGCTTTTTCAGTTTTTGTTGTTAGTAAATATTATAGCCACGTGTATTTATTATTGTTCTTTTTGTTATTCTACTTAATATTCGTACTATAATTTCTCCGCCATTACATCATGGATAATTGATTGCTTTTGGAAAAAAATAATTCAGTTTATTCAAAGTTCGATCGGAAGTAGATTTTTAACTGAAGTTAAACAAATATTAGCTTCAAATCATCTAATTAATTCTTTACTTCCATTAGCCGAAGCAACTGAAATTTTAAATTTGTCATTTGGAAATAAACCTTGGCGGCTCGTGAGATTATTTTATAGGGGGGCTGCATTAGAGGTGGTCACGGGCCGGCTTATAGGCCCGAGGGCCCGGCCGAGAGCCGGAATATATTTGAAATACTGGGGCCTCAGTTCTATTTCTTTTGAAAGTAAAAAACAACATCGTTATCATTTGCTGTAGACTGTTTTGAATTTTACATAATAAGAAATAGGCTATTACAGAATCTAAGAGTTCAAGAATACATAACAAACAAAAGTCTAGGTAAAAAAATGTACTTCGGTATTAAATTCAAGACAGAATTTTTTTTTAATTAACTTTTGTAAAAATAATAATAATGTGATAATAATTATTGATAATTAAATAAAAAATTGCAGTTATAATAATACGTTTCGTTAAATTATTTAAATCATCCTTTAAAATAATAATTTAAGAATTAACATGAAAGTAAAATCATGCACACTGCACTAATTACAAAACACTTGCCAGCATTCCAAACATTTTGAGTTATTATGTATTAAAAGTGTAGTTTATACATAAATGACATTTTACTAAAATTTTATCCAGATGTAAAAGGTCTTATTATAATTTCAAACGAATTTCCAAAATTTATTGCATATAGTCAGTAATGTACCCGATATTTTCTGTTTTGCCCAGCAAAAAGCCTACAAATGTTACAAACACTATTTTAATCAGATAATATATTTAAGAAGACATCAGTTCGATTCTGTTTGAAAAAGTATAAAACTAACTAAAATCACGAATACCGAAGACAGTACTGCATTTTGCATCTTTTATGTTTAATTGTAAAAGGAGTATAAATAATGACTACAACATTTTCTAATTGGATGATTTTGTTATGGATTAGAAAGGTGTATCATTATTTTCCTCGAAGAATCTCAAGCAAAATAACACTGCTGAAATGTATTTAAATTTTCCTTATAACTGTTAGTAACTGTTGTATATAAACTGTAGTGTATGTATTTTTCTGCATCTCTGTAAATTAACTTTTAACAAAACATTCTCCTTTTTCAATAAGAAATACACTGTGGTTAATCTCAATAGCGGATTTTCGAATTCTTAAATTTCTAAGCATAATTATTAAAGTTCACACTCAAAAAGAAAGATATACAATATAAATACTTTTCCACTTCGTTGTTGGAAAATATTAGAAATCAAAAATTTAGTAGTACATCTGTTTTTTTTTTTTTTTTTTTTTTTTTAATATTTGACTGCTAATAATTTCATTAAAAAAAAAAAAAAAAAAAAAAACTTTTCCTTAAAAGCGATAAAGAAATTATAAATACTATATTTAACAGAAGGCAAATATGTAATATTTAATTTGTGTAAAAATTGATTCTCTAACGTTTCTGTCATTGAAAAGCAAGAAACCAAAAATTTGTGCGAAATTTCTAAGTAACATAAAATAAAAATCTGTTCGAAAACATAAATAAAAATGTGCTCTATTTTCTCATACAACCATGAATAACCTTCATGCTAAATTTTCTACTTCTCATACATAAATAATCTACAAACGCAACGATTATCGCATCAAAAACTGTGCTAAAACAAGGAGATTACAAAGGGAATTCACTCTTTTTCAGCATTACTGAAAATCCCTTATCATGTCGGAGCTGCAACTGATGCAGCTCCTGCGTACTTGTCGGAACTGATAGAGAAAACGATAGGGGCGGCTTTCACTATCTTTTCCCTAAGGAAATCCCTTTTTTAAGGAGCTGCATGAAGAACAGCCCCTTTTCAATCTTTGGAGAGGCTATTACGAATAAAACTCGTTGATTTTTCTCAGCCGTTTAATAACTTTTATTTCTAACGAAGTATAGTAATATGTTCTATATGCATAATACTATATTTTATAAAAATATTATTTTTTAAAATATTCTATAAGTTATAAAATTATAATTTTGAATAGTTCTGGGTGGGGGGGCTGCAGCTCTGCAGCTCCTGCCACGAGCCGCCGCTGGAAATAAATGGAAGCTTAATTCTAGATTTCTTGGTCCTTTGGAGTTACAATGGAGCACACAACAGTATGTGTTATCTTTTTTACCGGATTTATTCATTTTTATTCAATAAATATATGTGAAACTAAACATCGGCATGCAATGGCGGCTTAATGAAAGCCGAATTAAAGCATGTTTATTGTAATTTCACCTTAGCCCACCAGAGGGCGAGCATTTCATTACAATCACGGATAGGGATTCTCCCTCTACTAGTAAATCTGCTCGATGGGTAGAAGTAGAACAGTACTCTAATGTTAGGTATCCACTCTAATGTCAGGCATAACCAAGATCACTGAGCTGAAGAATGATCAAATTGATCACGAGGCTGAACGCAGCCGTAAGCACTGACGTGACTGGCTTCATTTTCATCGAGCTCAGTGGATGCAAAATAGACGATTGTTGGGGCTCATTCGCTCAGTGTTAATCAATCAACCATCCGTCCTAAGACAGCGTAAACAATGGCAAATGCCGGGAAAAACTTGCAGCATTTGAAAAAGTTAGATCACCCTAAACTCGTAAGTCTTCTAATTTTGTAAAATAACATTAACATTGATTTTTAATTATTTTTTTCTTGTATGCAAAAGTTATCAGTTTCAATAGTTTTGTTGTATCCACCAATATTAACTTTTAAATGAGATAATAAGAGATTTGCATCAACTATTATATTACTTATTTGCTCATAAAACTCATATATATGTAAATTTCTGGCAAAATTAAATAAATGCAAATTTTAGCAATAATGAAGGTGAGTGAGAATTTGAAATATCTTTTTTCATTCTGATATATTCAAAGCAATTGGGTTATATTGAACAAATTGGGAAACGTCGGAAATGCGGAATTAGTGAGTAATTATAATTTTTTTAAACTTTTCTGTTGTTCTTCTTTGCGGATCTTATAGTCGTTGTTTTTATTATCCTAAGCTTAATGTTATTTCTTTACTTATTTCCTCTTTTCACTTCAACTTTTATAAAGTGTTTTCAATTACTTTCTCCATGACAATTTTGGCGATAAACTGCTTTATTTTATGTAACGTTCAGTCAATGAAGGTGTAAATTCATGCTTGCTTTGCCTTTAGTTTTTCCTATTTTTGCTGTGATTGAAAAGATATTTTCTCAGTTTTGCTTCCAAATTTTCTAAAGGGAAAAGTAGATCTCAGCCATCTTAACACTAGTAAGGCTAGACATGCGTTTTGAATGTAATGCTAATGCCCTAAACATATCATATTTTGAAGTAATGTTAATGGTGATTTTGACTGTGTTAGTCGTTCTAGTGTCATATGGAGAAAAGAGATATAAAACAGTAACTTGGTACATTATTTACAGAGGAAGAATGAAATTGAAGTTCAGATAAATACTTTGATTATATTGCACATTTTTTCAGTGTTTTATACAAGTAAGGAAGTAAGTATTAAATAATGCAAATTAATATTTTCCCTTTTAATTAGTTATCGTCTCAGATAGCACACATTTGAAACTTAGTGTATACATCACTGATATACAGAGGGCTGGGATAAGATTTACAGGAAACAAAGTAGGCATGAGTGCTGCAAACAAATTCATAAATTTTGGCAGTAAATGCAGCTTTATTTTATGTAACTTACATTTAATAAAGGTGCAAATTTATACTTGCTTTGCTTTTAGCTTTTCATATTAAAATTATTTTCATATTTTTTTTTCAAAGTGGTAACACATGCCATTTGCAGCACTCATGTTTATTTTGTTCTTCTAATAAAGGGTGTTTTTATTTTTTACCCAAAACAATTGTTGAGAGTTCTTACATTTTATGGTGTTTATTCAAAGTTTTGTATGTTATGTTACTTTTAAATGCCAGTTCTGTGATGCTTTTTTTTTTTTTTTTTTATAATAATTTATCAGTTAGGTCTTTTGACCTTGTTTGGGTTATTCTGTTTGTTAAACTTGCCATTTTCCTTCTAAAGTGCCACCTGATGGACATTTTTTAAACTAAAAAAAATTGTAATTTCTTCGACCCATCTAAAAAAATGCATATGTACCAAATTAAATGGTAATCTGCTTACCCTTATAAATACCCTATACATTTTTGGGCACCAGGAAAAAAAAATCTAGTGGTTGAGAGGAGCAAAATATTTTTTATGTTGGTCTCTAAACAATACTGCTTTAGAAGGGTGGGCAGAGCGATAGGGACTTGTTTTCGTAAGGCATAAATATGATTAGGGTTCGACAAATCTCTGGAGCCTGGGTGACTAAAAGTATTTCTTGAAGATCAATTATTGCACACTGAGAAAAAATTTTCATATATTTATGATATTTTTGATTGAATAATTCATTTGTTCAATGTAGGGTTTAAAAAAAAAAAAAAAAAAACTGTCTTTTTTTTTTTAAGTCCAGTCCAGATTTTTTTTTTTTTTTTTTTTGGTTTTATTGGGCTTGTGAAATTTTTAATTATTTTTTTGGAAAAAGAAAAAAATATGTTACACTTTCCGTTTTATCACTCGTTCCATATAGATGTTTATTATCAAGTTAATTAGCATTTCATTGATCCAAGTATAGGTAATCATTAAAAAATAATTCTGGAAACGTGGAAAAATTTTATAAAAAGATCATTTTTATAAAACTAATTTTTTTTTAAAAGGCTGATTTTATGAATTTAAATTTTCTGAGGGGCAGCAAGAGAATCCCATTTTTTGTCTGTATCAAACCCTGCAAGGTCAATATATTATATTTGTTAGTTATGTTTAATATTTGTTATTAAATTCTCAGAATTTTAGGCAAATTACAGTAATTTTTTCTTTTTTTTTCTTTAACTGTTCCTTTCAAAAGAAATATTATAGATAGAATTAGAAAAGCTTAAGGGAATTGTAATATTGGTTGAAATGAATGGGATTTTTCTTACATTGAAGTTGAAAAAAGAATAACATAACATTAAACTGGCATATATACTAATATGATACACTGTGTTACGTAGGTAGAGTTATATGCAGGGGTCGATCCAGGTTTTAATTTTTGGGTCCCTTTTTTGTGAAATTTTTATTTATTTTTGTGAAATATAAAATATTTTTGTGAAAAAGTAAAATATTGTGTAAAATCTTCCGTTTTTACAATCGCTTTATGTAATATTTAATATGAAGTTAATAGAGTTTCGTTGTGCCAAATTAAGGCATTAATCAAAAATAATACTGAAAATATGAAAACATTTAATAAAAGGATCATTTTTATAAAACAAAATTTTGTGAAGGGACTCATTTTATAAATTTGAATTTTGTGAAGGGTCCCTTTTCATGAATTTGAATTTTGTGACGGGTCCCTTTTTATGAATTTGAATTTTGTGAAGGGTCCCTTTTAACTATGTGGAATTTTGTGAAGGGGCCGCAAAAGGGACCCAAATTTTGCCTGGATCGACCCCTGGTTATATGTATAATAATATCAAGCCAAAAATAATAAATGACTTAAAAAAATGAAAATTTTCACTAGATTTATAAAACCTAATAAAACCCACATGAGAGTAGGTTTATTGGTTTTTTTAAGTGGGTAAACCCCCCCCCCCCCAAAAAAAAAAAAAAATAAATAAATAAAACAGGGTTTTTAGGTATGTGGGCAGGTCTAAAACCCTGGTTCAATGTAAAATAATACACGTATGATCTGAATTAGTTATAGAATACTGAAATATTGTCTTTAGGCTCTCTATGTTTTACCATTGGTTGGTGTTGCCATAGAAACAGTTTACTATCTCTGACTTTTAAAAAATTTTATTGGCTCCTAAGCTAAGATGTTAGAGCTTTTGTCAGTCCTTGAATATGATGTAATACATAATTATTTAAAATCACTTTATTCTTTCTTCATTCACTATATAAAGGCAATATTATTATTTTTAGTTTCTATTTTGTTGAAATAAAACAAAATATATACTGTGTTGATACCATGAAGGTATTATTTTTTATGTAAAAAATAATATAATCTTTTATTTTCTATTTTTATTTTTAGAAATGTGTAGAAGAAATTGCCAAACAGCACTTTCAGAATAAGAATACAAAATGTAAGTATTAGTATATGTATAAAAATATGACAAATTTTGCATACCTTAAAAGTTCATTTTATGCAGGCAAGGATAATTAAAGGAACAACCTTTTCCCCCCTTCTTTTTGGGTTTAAATGAATGTAAAATATGGAGGGCATGTTCATTATCATATCATTAATAGATTCTTATATAACTTTAAAATATATAAAATATGTAATATTTCGTAAAAAGCTGATATTAGTTCAATTTTTCTCAAAAAAAAAAAAAAAAAAAAAAAAAAATCAAAACTAAAACTAATACTTTTATTATTTATAATTATTTATATTGTGTTGTGTCAAACATTGCTATAAAATATTTAATTGAATGAGATGAATTGAATGAATACACACAATTGTTTATACTATATTGTTCTGCAGTAAAATTGTATTCGTGTATTGTTGCACTAGATTGGCACTGATGTTAAGCCCCCTCCCCCCTCAATCAGCTTTCAGACTTTTTGAGTGTAAACCATTTTCACCCCTGATTACACGTAAATTTTGCAGACAGATTTTGAAATTTTAAAAGCCTGTCGCGGACAGCTACAAAACTTTCTGCCACTGGGATTTGGTGAATAAAATAATCTATTGAGTGATGTTATTCATCAGTAGTTTCTCTCCAACATTCAAAAGGTTAAAAAAATAATACTCCATTCACATAATATGCTGAAATAGTACTTTCGATTGCCATACAGCTGAGCTCTAGTATTTTCTTGAATGTATTAATTAATCTCAAATGTATTAACCGAATAGATATTAATCTACATAATTTTTAATAACCAAGTCAATTTTAATGTCAGACATAAATAATATTAATGTGATAATATTAAAACCATCGATATTAGCTTAGAAATTTTTATTTGGTGTTGATTATTTTTCATGGATGAATAAAATCGTTTGGAGGTTTATGTAGTTTCGCTTGTTTGACAGGAATGAGTAGGGAGGGGGAAAAGGACAGGAATGTTTATGGGTTAGGATGATTTTTAATTAACGCTGCACAGATCTGCCTGGTAGGATATTTATGCTTATATTTGAAAGTAATGAGCAGCTGGGATTGAAGTTACGTAGTGGCATGTGACTATGTGAATGTATTTGAGAATGTTATATATTTTTCTGTGTTTTTATGCAGCGACAAGTTTGATAAGAGGATGGTATTTGTATTTCGCTTTTTATCTTCTTAGTTTCTTAATCTGATTTTTTTTTTACAGAGCCTTTTTTTATGATGAGTAAAAGAATAAAAACTAGTTATTTATGGTCGTATGTGACCGTTAAAAATTCGGTTGGAAAAATTGCAACATGGATCTTTGTGAACAAAATTTAAATTTTCGAACAACTGTTTCGAATTTAAAAAAACATCGTCAAAGACGTCATCCCACGGTGCATTTGACAATTATGAATGAGAAAAAGAATGATAAGAAAAATGATAATAATTTGATAAGAAAATTGAATATTTCTTTCTTTTTACTTTTTCTTTTTTTTTTTAATCTGATTTTTTCTAGAAACTATTTTTAAGGATTTAAAAGGAGTAAAAATATTAAAAATAGTTAATTATGGTCATATGTTAAAATTAAGTGTTTGAGAAAATAAATTATTTTATACAGTTTTTGTAAGCAAAATTTATATTTTAAAACAAGTGTTTCTAATTTTAGAAAATTTATTCAAAATGACTGTTTGCTAAGTATGATTGAAAAATATTAATTTTTTTTTGTCAATCTGGCATATTCAGGTTCTTCGGAAAATCAAAAGGGACAATTATTCGGTAGTTTAAAATTTGGGATGCCTTAAAGATGTTTTTTTTTTTTAATTTGTTATTATTATTTAATTATTTATTAATTACATATATGGCTTATAATATGAGAATTATTTTTTTCAGGAAACAACACTCGTGTATGTGTTTATTGATATTATCTGAAATATTCTGTTTCGTGTTTAAATGAATCGTTTTAACAGAACCTTATGCTTACACAATTGGGACGAACATTTGTGTAAAACCTTGACTCTACCAGTATTTCATATTCAACTATAGTTTTTTTTTTTTTTTTTTTTTTTTTTAATTGCAGTAATTCTAGTGTTAAATAAATTAAAGATTACTCTTCAAAAGCATTGGGACTTAAAAACCTGAACCACATCCACTATGCTGGGCACATGTATATATATATTGTATATCCCAAAAGGATTAGAAAGCCATTAGCCATATATAAACTAAAGAGTAATAGGTTATAAAAATAATATGTTACAAGAACCAAATACCAGAGATAGTATATGGAACGAAGTAACCTATTACTGAAAAGTAACTGTTTATCCCATCTCTAATGCACATGCATCCAAAAGTTAAATTAAAATCAAAATCTTCTTCGTCATTCATTTTTCTTTTCCTTCTTTTATTTGTATATGAATAACTTAAAAAAAAATCATAAAAAATGACACTTTTTTGAGTGACGCAGCATATATATATACACATACAAACATGGAAATTCATTGAGATGTTCATTAGAAAATTATTTATCGACAAATTTGTTATTCTGGTGATTTTTCATAGTTTATAGATTAAATGTAATTATTTTTTTTTTCAAGTTAGGTGAATTACAGGAAGATAAATCCCATTTTAAATTAACGTTTAAAGCATTTGTATCTTCACTTATCTCTAATGCATTCTTAATACCATTTCCCATTTAATTTTCTTTTCTAAAATTGTTTAAGTTTTCTATTTATTTATTTATTTATTTTTAAATCCTAGTTTTGAGAAAATATGAATATCGGTTTAAAAATAATTGCTTATGTTGAAACTATGTAAAATTCGGTCAATGATTCAACAAACATACCGTTCAAAATTCATGTTCACATGCTGATTTGTTTGAAAGTTATGCGTAACAGAAGAAAATAAATTGTTCCTTTAATTTTTTTTTTTTGCCAGTGCACATTCAATTTTATTTACTAAGAGTCATTTTTATATGAGTGTTTTTTAATATTATTTATTATTTCCTAAATAAATTTTATTTAGATTATTCTTCATGATATAAGGTAAGATTGTAAGATTATTTATCTAGTTAAACATGGTAAAATTGGGAAATTTCATTTCTACAATTTATACTTATTTTTATTATTATTACTTGAGGAAATCTGGTGAAATTCTGAAATTAATACTAATAAAATAAAGTATTTGTCTGTCTCTGCTTGTGACATACAGAAAAAACTATGACATGTAATTTTAGACTACAAGCAGTAGCGGCACCAGAAATTCCCCGACGGGGGGACACCATCTCACCGAAAGGGGGGCACTACATAAAGAGAGTTTATTATTTAAGTATTTTTCAAAAACTGCATTGCTGTTAATAATATTACTGTTAATATTTGTACCATTCCATTTGTTAGTACTCCTTGTGGTTTTGGAGATCATCGTGCCACAGACAGACATTTTCTGAAAATATCGTGGTCAAAACGTGTGCTGGACCTCTCAAAACGTGTATATATTTATGAAAAACTGGAAGCTGAAAATTTTTACGAATCCAATACTTTCTTCTATTGAATATAGAATGGAAAAACTGGAATGCTCCAAATTTGTACAAGGGAAAAAAAATACTGCCAAAAATAGAAAAACTGAAAATTTTGTAATTTTCCCACCGAGAGATTTTAGGAGTATGCCTCGATGGGGGGGTCACAGACTCCCCAACGGGGGGGGGGGGGGCTGTGCCCCCCCGGCCCCCTAGCTGCCACCACCTGTGACTACAAGTATTTTAATAAAAATTTGAGGTTATGAAATTATCCCGTTTTTGCTTTTTAATGGAATTCTGACATATTTTAGCGAAAAGCAGAGAAAAAAAAAACTTATGGCAGTTTAAACTTTGCTCTTAAGTCTCATTAAGAGTCATGAAGTGGTTGTTAGTTCATTTAGCAACTCTTACATGGTGAAAAGTCTCCATGAAGTCTTCCTTTTCTTACATCTGCTTTTAAACACCCTTGTATCTCCACTATTCCCAATGGGTTTTAACGCTTCCCACAATTTTCCATTGGTTAGTTGATATAATTTTTATGTGCAATTGGCTAAATCTCATGGCCAGACCTGTATAAAATAAAAAACTTTCCGCGCACATGACCTAAAAGCTAAAAATTTTCTGCAAGCTAGGAAAAGCTGGTAAAAAGCATTCGGCGCTGCGCTAGGTCAGAATTGTAAACATCTCCAAATGTTTTTTGGGTTATATCTTTTATGCCAAAACGGTCACTGCAATGTTTGGAGATTGGAAATAGTAAACTTCCTAAACAGCGGGCAGCAATCAATGAAGACTTTATAGAAAGCGGGAAAAATAAAGTTATCTGCAGCCTCTGATTATCTATGGGTTGCTGAGTGACTCAATTCTGCAAATAATCGGGAGTTTACTATATTTATAGACAGGTAATCTCTCTCTCCCCATCCCCTAAAAATGTTTTACCCTCTCTCTCTCTTTTTTAAAAAAATTTTTTTAACTTTCCACAAGATAGAAAAATTTTCCGTGCATGGCGTGCGTCTATATTCTACAGCCCTGCGTCATGGCGTCAGTTATACATGACAGGCTATTAGATACTAATAGCCTGTCAAAATATTTATAAATTCTGACTCAAGTAATTTAACATTTATTCTTTTTATGTAAATATTGATTACTTAATGACATGCCTTGTCTGTTAAATAATTTAATCTATTCTGTATTTATCTTATTAATATTGTAATGATATAATTGTAAAATATATTAAACATTTATTATCATATTATTACAGGATGGCCACAATCTGGAAAAACAGGGAAATCGTGGAAAAATCAGGGAATTTTGTAAAATCACCCAAAAATCATGGAAGTTTTTTTTTTTTTTACTGTGCAAACGTGTCTGAAAAATACCCAACCAGTTACTATCTTAGCCATGATTATATATAGAATTGGATGCTTTCTACTTGAATCTCATCTTTTTTTAAATTAAATATTTTTAGTGCAACAACTTGAGGAATAATTTTATATCCTGATATCAGTGGCGGATCCAGAACTTGACTTTGGGGGGGGGGGGGGCTTAGATTTTTCAAATTTTTATTCCAGACCAATAAAAAATTTACAATTGCAATATTCAATTGTGAATGTCAGTGTTTTTTTTTTTTTTTTTTTTTTTTTTTTTTTTTGGGGGGGGGGGGGGCTTTAGCCCCCTAGCCCCCCCCCCCCCCTTAAATCCGCCACTGCCTGATATTATTATATTGTACAATTGAAATGATTAATATTTTTATAATTTTGCTAATTTCTCTCAAATTTTGAATTTCTCATTTTATTTTCCTTTTGTAAGTGAACAAAGAAAAAATTAATAAATAAGTAAAAAGATTGAGATATTTTTGCCTATCGGTATAGTTTTTTTGAATTGCAGTAGTTTAGTGAGCATGTTATACAAGAATGCAATATACACAAAATTATGAAATGTATATAATAGGTAATGGAAATATGTCAAAATTAGTCAGAGAAATCAGGGAACTTTTTTTCTGAATTTCTGTAGATACCCTGTATTAAAGGAAATTATGCAACATAAGGAGGGTAACTATTCCCCCCTCCGCACCTTAGTTGAAACTTCACTAAAAGGTCCACTTTCTAACTATATCATAAAAATATTGTTCTTTTAATGAAGATTGTTCAGAAAATCTTATTCAGCTAAACAAATCCTATGAATTAAATTACATTATATACCTAACTTTCGAATAATTATTATTTTATATGTTAAATTTTGAAAGCTTTTTAGCCATAATATTCTTTAATTTTTTAGGACAGAAGACTATTTGTTTCAATCTGGAGTTTTTGTTGACCAGTTTTGTGTAACACCAAAATATATTAGAAATATCAGTCCTATCGTTACAAATGAAAGGGGTGATTTTTTCTGATTCCGGGGGGTACAAACAGTTCTTCAACGCAGCAATGAGATTTTTTAAAATTAACTAAAGTATGAAATTTAGGTGGTAACACTTCATTTTAATTCATTTCAGTCATTTTTAAAAAGTATGTGGCCCAGTTTTACAGTAAAAAAAATGAGATGATAAAAAATAAATTAAAATTTTAAAATAAAAATAAAATTTTACAGATTGAAATTAATTGTCTTCCATACTAAACTAAATTCCATCTTTGACAGAATTTTTAATGTTTTTTTTTTTATTATTATTATTTTTATTCTCTCTGTGTTTTTTTTTTTTTTTTTTTTTATCAGAACAAATTGTTTAGCTTAGATGTTGAAAGATAGTCTCTTTTTATCCATAAATTTCTATTGAAGTTTTATGGCAAAAAATGCCAATTTTAGCTCTTAAATTTTTTATCTTAATTAAGTTTGATACTTTTATTTTGCTATTTAAAATCAACATTACCCATTATTGAGAAGTGATTGAATATACATTTATTAGATAAATAATTGTATGGCACAAAATATCCTTTTCCGATCTAGAACTTCATTTCTGTACATGAGCACATTTAGAAATATTAAAGTTATTGAGTCTTATGGAGAAAATTTAGGACCAGGAAAAACTGGTCTTTGAATAGAGGTGGATTTTTAAAGAAGTTTCACTGTATTTGTTTTCTTTATTACTCAGTATGATGTGAGTATAACACTACTGATAATACACATTCAGTATTTACCATGCAAACTACATAATGTATCAGAATTCTTTTGTGTTATTCAGTTATCCTGTAAACTAGTTATTAATTCTATGCTCATCATTTTTTACAGTGACCGTGCTTTTAAACATCATGTTAATTACACAAAAGAAATGCTGTCCATAGATACTATGTATTAAAAAAAATGTATGTGTTCTGATATTTATATATGAATCACAAAAATTATATACACTGAAAAACTATATACAACTAATTTCATATTACTCACATGTATTTGTTATTCATAAGTATTTGTACCAAATTTCAAGCCTTGTAATTTTCTGACCACATCACAACTAAAATTGGTCTTTATAAATATTTGCAATTAGCTGCATTTTATAAAAGTTCAGATTGCTTATTTATCTGTAAAGTATTCATGAATCTTACTTTTATTTTATGAAGTGTACTTTATTATACATATCTGTTAATACAATAACAATACTAATGCTATCTCATTATAAAAAATATGCAAAATATTTTCTTCCTGTTTTAAGTGACTAAAGTACTATATTGTAAACATATTTAATATTTTATACAACCTTTTATCTTCATGTCTTTATGGCCGTACAAGTTTCGCTGGGGTGCCCACAGCTTTTTCACTGGCAATAGTACTTGAAGTTTGATGAAATTGACGTTTCTTCTGGACACCACTAGCTTTAAGCATTTGGCGCCACTGTCGATTCAGCCCTGCCCTATCGTTGCCATTGCAAGAATTTGAAAAAGACAAAATTTCTATAGACTCCCTGAATGCGGCATAACCGTGATTTTGATAATTTGCTATTTTTCTTACATCATTAAACCTAATATTTATATTTTCGTTTCTATTTACCTGAGTTAAGGCTGTAGTTATTTTACTAGTAGCAATATCATGACTATGTTCTTTAATACAGATTTTTATTTTAGTTTTACCGATATAATGCATTCTTTTTTAATTTTATATGATACACGACAATCGTAATGGATTGAAGTTGTAAATCTAAGTGACGGTTTCTGAAAATTGTTAATTAAATTTAAATTTTTAAATGCTTTTTATATAATTTATCTATTAATTTATCAGAATAACCTGCTTTTATAGTAAACTTTTTTATAATAGCCAGTTCTTTATTTAGGTCTTTAGGGTCTTTACAAACAATTTTAGTGTGGTTAATATAAGCCTGAATGGCATTAACTTTATATTTAAATGGGGTTTTACTATTCTTATGGATTATTTCGTTGCTACTGTTAGGTTTTCTGTAAACTTTGGTTGTCACTTTATTTTTATGGTGGGTAATTGAAACATCTAAGAAATTTAATTGGTTATTATTTTCATTTTTGAGGGTGAACTTAATGTTATTGTCAAGACTATTTAAAGTATGTAAAATTTCATTAGGATCAACTTTTTCTTCAACGATTGCAAATACATCATCATCATAACGGAACCAATAAAAAATTTTGTTTTTAAGTTTTTCACCGATAATATTTTCTAATTTACGTAATTTATAATCAGCTAAGAAACCGGAGATTGAGTAGCCCATTGGGACTCCTTTAATCTGTTTATTTATAATATTTGTTGTTAAAAGTAAAATAATTTTCATTCAAAAGGAAACTGGTGGCAATGGTAAGTGTCTGTGCAATTTGTGGATTTCTATAACATTCATTTATTTCATTATTAATTGAATTAGCTATTTCTTTAATGTCAATAGAAGGATAAAAGTTCGCCACATCAAAACTAACAAAACGGTAATTATCACTAATGTCAATGTCATAAATTTTGTAGATACAGTCTTCAGTGGAACTTAAACTATGGGGTGAGAGGGAAAGCAAATTTTTATAAATATCAGCCATATATTTCTCTAAAGAATAAGTGGGACCCTCACTTTTACTGACAACAGGTCTAATTTTGGGAGGATCCTTATGGTCTTTAAAGTGATCGAAAATGCACGGGGTGTTAGCAGCAAAATTAGTAAAATGTGGAGGTTTATTGTCAGGCCAGATGCCTTCTTTTATTATTTTACAAGTTTTATCAATCAATTTATTAATGGGGTCTTTCTACTTCAGAAGCACCTATTTCTTTTATTGTTTCTTCTATTTTATTAATGTAATCCTGACGGCTTAATATGGCAATTTTTCTAGTTTTATCGGTTAAGGTACACGCAATGTTATTATTTTTCTTGAGATTTTTAAGAGCTTTAAGGTCTTTATAATTAATTTTACGATTTTTAACAGTCTTGAACAGCAGTATTCCTAATGTTGGTTTGGGTTTCTTTTGAGATATTACTAATGGCTGATTCAATTCTGGCAACACTGTCATTTAAGTTTACTGGTTGATCTATAATATATTTTTGACCTAATTTTAACAAACTATCTTGATGGCTATTAATTTTAACATCTGAAAGAATTGGCTATTATAAAAAAGTTTATTTAAAAAGCGGGTTATTCAAATAAATTAATAGATAAATTATATAAAAAGCATTTAAAAATTTAAATTTAATTAACAATTTTCTGAAACTGTCACTTAGATTTACAACTTCAATCCATTACGATCATGGTGCATCATGTGAAATTAAAAAAGATAAAATAACTACAGCCTTAACCCAGGTAAATAGAAACGAAAATATAAATATTAGGTTTAATGACGTAAGAAAAATAGCAAATTATCCAAATCATGGTTATGCTACATTCAGGGAGTCTATAGAAATTTTGTCTTTTTCAAATTCTTGCAATGGCAACGATAGGGCAGGGCTGAATCGACAGTGGCACCAAATGCTTAAAGCTAGTGGTGTCCAGAAGAAACATCAGTTTCATCAAACTTCAAAGCACTATTGCCGGTGAAAAGGCTGTGGGCACTCCAGCGAAACTTGTACGGCCATAAAGACATGAAGTTATAAAATGTTGTATAAAATTTTAAATATGTTTATAATTGTGCTTCATATTATTTTTGAAAAGTACTATATTGTATTGTGTGTTATACTTTAAATTAAATATTATTTTATTTTACATTTCTTATCATTTTATTTCAGTTAACAATGAAGCTTTAACTGCATTTGCTGATATTATAAAACTCTTTATAGCAGGTAATTTTTTTCTTTCAATTTTAACGTGTAAACTGCGAACAAATGTATTCAAAATTTATTGAATGTATTTTATTATAATGACAAACAGGCAAAAAAGAATAACTAATATGAATGTTTTTTTTTTATTCTTCCCTGTAATGCACATATTTTATTTGATGCACATACATGTGTCAGTAATACCAATTTCTATCATTGCATATGCATTGCTAAAATTATTTATTTATAATACCTCAGATTAAATTCAGTAAGCATTATTAGAAAAATTTTGACAATGATAAAATAAAATATTTTTTTTTAATTACTAGTTGCCAAATGCTTTTAGGAGAAAAGGGGACTATAAAATATATCAAAATCAGTGCAATTAAAAATATGTACATAGTTATAGAATATACTAATTTTTTAAATAATATAATTTTCGAGCTCCTCCAACATTTTAAAAATCTTTAAAGTTTGAATTAATTTTTAAGGGTTCCAAATTTTGAGAATAACTTATAATGTCCCTTGCTAATTTGTTTTAAAAATTTGTGTGAATTTTAATCGGTGTATTTGTCACAAAATTAGGCACTGATTTTAAAATCAAGAAATTATTGTCTTATCAATATCTCATATTTGCCAGGGCCGCGGTAGCCCAGTCAGTAGAGCACCGGCCTCGTAATTGGAAGATTGCAGGTTCGGTACTCGAGCCGGCCAAAGACCGTCGCGTACACTAATGGTGGTTGGTGCACGTAAAATCTGTCGTGGATGCAATGTCCTCCCTGTTCCTATCAAAACTTATACTACTGGGGGTCACCGAAGCGGGAGAGCCATCCCTTCCGTGGAGGATCAGAATTGCGATGGCATGTCTCCAGACCACTTCTAGGGGTGAGTCTCAGACTGTCGCCAATTGCCCATCTGCACAGCACTAATGCGATGTAAAACCCAATCAACCAACCAACTCGTATTTGCCAACTCTCCCTTATTTCAAGGGAGACTTCCTTATTTTGGGACTAACTTCCACTCTCCCTTATTCTCATACATTTCTCCCTTATTTTGAACATTTTAAAGTTATACCTGTAATTTATTCAAAACTTCAATTTTTTAAGCAATATATCTGCTTTTGCTGAAAAAAATTCTTGTGTAACTCAATAGATAGCACCCCTGTGGCAGAAACACCATGACATGGCGACGTAGTCGCAGACATAGAAAAACGGCTTGCTAACAGTTTTTGTTTGTACTAATAAAAAAATTAGTCCACATCTTTTAGACACTCTTTGTCTATACTAATATAAAAAATTGTCTGCAATTTACGGGCATTTTTTGCTCGCGACAATGCGCTACCGATGTATGACGTCTTAGATGCTCTCTGGTAGGAACTCTAGAACCCCCTATAGGTGCCTTGGTAGGAACACACAAAACAGTGCTTAACAATGGTGATCTAAGGAGCCTAGATCTCCCTTGATAGGCAGCATTATACGCTTATTCTTTTCTCCTGTTACTTGTTACTCAGATTCTACGGGAACGTAGAAAAGTGCTAATTTAATTTAAAACTGCTCCAAAACTTCTCCTCCTCCACATCAAAATTCACTCATAAAAATTTCTGTATCAAAACTAAAACTAATACTTTTATTATTTATAATTATTTATATTGTCTTGTGTCAAACATTGCTATATAAAATATTTAATTGAATTAATTCAACTTATTATTTTATAATTGTTTATACATTACTATATTGTTCTGTAGTAAAATTTTATTTGTGTATTGTTGAACAAGATCACCACTGTTGTTAAGCCCCCCCCCCTCCATTTTTGAGTGTAAGCCATTTTCACCTCTGATTACACGCAAATTTAGCAGACAGATTATTAAATTTAAAAAACCTGTCGTAGACAGCTACAAAACTTTCTGCCACTGGCGATAGCACTATTTTTAATCAAAGATTATTGGATTTTTACTTAATAATTAAATTTAAGTTATGCATATAGGTTTTTGACAATTTAAGCCATAGATTAAACTATTAAATACAGTCAAACCTCGTTAACATGAACACGCTTAACGTAAATTACTTTTAACATTAACTGTTTCCACAACTCCCGTCAAAATAAAGATTAGTGTAGTTATATGAAGATTAGTTACTGATAGCAGAACTACTGATAACATGAACAATTTTTTTTTGTTCCTTTTGAGATTCATGTTAATGAGGTTCGACTGTACTGTCTTATGTTGAAAACCCATCAATGTTGTCTAGACCTGAAAATGCTGCTTTTAAAATCGCCCTTATTTTGATCTTTCAGTGTTGGCAGATATGAATCTTATGTAATCATGCACTGAAAACAGTATGCTAAATGTTACTGAAACAGCTGTCTGCTTTCCAGTTTTTACTCTTTGGAAAGCAAACATTGAGAAAAAGTTTTAAACTTTTTTTTTTTTGTAACTGATACTGTAATTGAAGTATAAAAAAGTTACATGTAAAATACACACAGTAAAAAAATAAAATAAAAAATAGAGCTTTAAAGTAACTAATGCTCCTATTGCACACAACAATGTTTCATGCAACTTTTATTTGAGCCAATTTTTGCTCCAGTTTTTGGAAACCGAAATCCAAAACAGGGTTGCAATAGTTGAATCAAAAATTGTTTGGAAAACTGGTTTCACAGTGTACAGTACATGTCAGGGGCACACCTACTTATCGTTCTTTTAACTGGGACAACGTGGGAGAGTGAAGAAAACAATGATGAATGAATTCCTGTCTTTCTCGACGCATAAGGAGCTTTCTTTTCATTGGCTAATCACAGTAGGAAAGTTGCTTGTACGAACAACTTTTTCTGACTAGCCAGAAAAAATTGTTCATATTCCCAATTCCTATCACATTAGGCATTGAGGTAATCTGAGCCAACAAAATTGGCTCGAATTAACAATTGGCTCAAAAATTGTGCAAAAACTCATTGTGTGTAATAGGAGCATTAGAATTAGCATGGAGCATTTTGAAGTTGGGTATTATTTTGAATTATTTTTCCTGTAAAAGAGGCCTTATTTAAAAAAAAATTACTTTTATCATTTAAAACAGGCTATATGCATATAAAAATGGTAGATTTCACAGCAGACTTGATTTGAGAAGCAATAGAATGTAAAGCAAAAATAATTAATTTCATTAAATTTATAAAATTGATCCTTAAAATTTAGAAATTTTCATAGTTAAGCAATTGAAAGTTGGCTAAAATTAATTAAATGTACAACTTTTGTTAATTTATTTTTAAAAGAAACTTGATGACTTTTTCAGGATATTGCTTTTGTTGATTTCCAGACATACTTCGGTTCTCTTCACTTGTCGTCGCCGGAAGCTTAAGCCAATGTTATGGTTTGTAACTCATTAACTAATACATATTTTTAAATTCTGTTTTCACATTCAGAAAATTCACAACTGTTATTTTTTATTTATTTATTTTTTAAAACGAATTTTTTTAATTTAAATTTTGTTTTTCTATTTTGAAACTGTAAAATGAAAAATTTCACATATTGAAAATTCGTATTTTACAGCTTCAAAATAAAATATTTAAAGTTAAAAAAAAAAAAAAAAAAAAAAAAAAAAAGTTTTTAAGAAAGGTTTGTCAATTTAACAGTTGTGAATTATCTGAATATGAAAACAGAATTTAAAAATATGTATTAGTTAATGAGTTATAAGTAAAGAAAATTTCCCACATTGGCTTGGGCTTCTGGGAAACAGTAAGTGAAGTCAGGCCCTTAAGGAAAATATTGTAATTATGCAAAAATCTGATTATGAGCTTTTGGTGTATTTGCACATTTTCAGCTTTCCTGAATTAATTTTTGCTATTTTTATGGTGTACCTAGTATGCATGAAATGCGTGTATGTGCTATATGTATATTAAATATTTTAAAGCTTTATTCAATGTTCTCAAAGTTATACCGTCAACTCTCAGAAATTCACAGAGGAAATAATAAGTGGAATTAAGCAGTCATTAAAAATAAATAAATAAATGAATGAATCATATAGCAAATTAAAAGAGTACAATATTTTAGAAGGATTTTTTTGTCATGTAGATAAATATTTAAACTTTCTCATCACACAAATTTACGGTGACTTTAAGAATTGCTGATTTTTTTTCAGATTAAAGAAAAAAATATTAAGACCTAAAATCTTATTCTGCTATTCATGAGGTTCTTCAAAAATCTAGAAAAATTGCAACTGTAATAAAATGTGTAAAAATTGTTCTTCAAATATTTATACTTTTATTATACGCACGTTTTTCAACATTGTGTTTATAATATATAAACTATTTCATAATAATTTGCTACTTAAATGAGATTTTAAAATGTAAACAAAATAAATTATCCTAATATCCACAAAATTCAGAAATCTGCATAACTACTACAGTAAAATTTCCACTCGCCAATGGCGACCTGGCGAGCGGAAATTTCGCGCCCATATATATATATATATATAAAATAATTATTATATATTAATTTGTTCTCTTGATATATTTATTCATGTTGCTTATATATACTGTCTATGTGTGTGTAAATATTATAAATATCAATATTTGAGGTACAATTATCCACATTTTTCCATTAAAGCTTCAGTAATAAATTTTTGCTTTTGAATATTCTAATTGTTAATATATGTATCTTTCACTAAACATTATGGAATATACTGGAAAATGTTACAAAACAACAATAACTATAATAATTTTGTAAATTTTTCAAATATTTGCATAATTTAATAAAATATAATTCTACTAAAAAATATAGTTTTGGACACTTTAGGACAGTACGGTAAAAACCATGGTTTTTACCACAGTGTCCCAAACCTTACCAACCCTGTTATAAATGTATCAAAACAGGGTTTAAAGAAAAACTTCTGATAGGCCATAAGGCTTTTGAATGTTTTTGTGAGCCCCTATACATAAACCATTAGTGCTATTTATACCATTATTTATAGAAAACATGCTATAGTAAGCCTAAATAACGTATACCAGTTCAGGGATGGAACAGCTGCGCCAATTGCGCCAAACTGCGCAAATTCGGTACCTCTGCGCAAAACTGCTCCAAAAAGATCGTTTTTCCGTAAAATTGCGCCCGCCTGCGCCAAAATGCTTAATATTTTTTTTTACCAAATGATGGCTATTGCTAATTCATTTTTATGCCGAAACAGAGGTTTTGAACTCAATTTTTACGTCAAAACATCGATGCGACCTCCGTTTAAAGCGCCGAAACATGGATGCGATCTCGGTTTAAGGCGCCAAAACAGTTACAACCAATCAGCGGAGCCAGCGGCAAATTAGTTTCGGATTCGGAAGACGGGACGAACTCACGTCTGTGGACTGGACGAACTGAAAATGCGGAAATGCTATCAGAAACAATGAAAACTGACTTTGGAAATAAAAGAGATAAGCGAACGTCCCTGCTGTAAAGAAAAAACATGGAAAAGAAAGGTAAGTTTATTATAATTATTATTGTTCGTTTCGTTGTGTAATATTTTTTAAAAAATAATTTTAGAGATTAAATCTTTTGTATGAACGCAAACTTTACAATTGTACCATTTTTACCGGGAGACTTCTGATTTTCGGCGCTGTCTCCTGATCTCTACTACTTCAATTTTTTATAGATATTTAACGATTATCTTAAAGCAAAAAGTTGCAGAAATATGCATGATCGACAGTTTGCCTTGAAAATGAATTTAATGCTGTATAATTTAAATTATTTTCCATCCTTAATAACAATGTCAGGGACCGCAGAGCTCTTATTCCCCCCCCCCTCTATTTTTTAAAAAATCTCTTACTATAATTATTATGCTCCAACTCTCTATTATTTTATTATTATTTTTATTATTATTCTCCCACACATTTCGGCAAAGATCGCGGCATTATCAATTTTCAATTTTGCCTTTCGAACAGCTGCCGCATGAAACCACGAATGCTTCTTTTTCTTTTCTCTCTTATCTATAAAATCGCTCCAACCTCTCTTGAAAATGCCGGAAAAAATAACAAATGTAATTACTTTTACGATCTAACTGAAGAACCACATGAATCAAACTACAGTATGTATAAATAAATAAGTAAAAGAATAAATATTCCTGTAGCAGGGCATTTTATTATCAAAATACACTGACTCGGAACAATTTTTGTTTACATAACTGCTCTGCGTGTAATTAGAATCAAAAGCCATAAGTGGAAGAAAGTAAGGAAAAGCTATGATTACGTAGTTTTGATTTTCGTTGAAGCAATACATATCAAGTTTTTATTTATTTTAATGCTAAAAAAACTTTCCTACGAAAATTTTCAGTTATTTATCGAAATAAATAATGGATTCAGAACCATTGAACTTTAACGATGATGGTGTGGTATATGTATTGAGACTAGTTAAGAACGCAAACGTTCTAGGCTTGGGAGAGGTGTCTTACGCGGGAGACTTTCTAAGATGTCTTACTCCGTATTTACGCGAGTTTCCGCCAAAATCACTGTATAATCAGAATTAAACGACGAAGTTATTCTCCGTGATTGTTTTAATCCATATTCAAGCGAGTTTCGAAGAAAATCGCAGAAAACTCCGAACTTAAACGGACGAAGTATATATCTTTGAAAAGAAAAAAAGAATATTTTCTATGACTTTAGAATGGATAATTGAATAAATGATAACTCAGATATAGTGCAGGTGTAATTTTAGAAAATTTCGGATCTGAAAAGGGATCTTTTACAAAAATCGGCGGATTCTTCACAAAAGTCGTTCGAGAAAATCGGAGGATCAGCCGCAAAAATACGACATAATGGGGGGGGGGGGATTTCGCTGACTGATGAATAAGTTAAATATCTTCAAAGGGGGGGGGGGGATTTCAGCTGTTTGTTTGCGATTACGTAAATTTTTACAATTAGCAACCCGTAAATGGCCACAAAATTATTGCGTATGTCACAAAACATGTTTAAAAAAAAAAAAAAAAAAAAAGCACGTATTTCATTGATTAGCGTCAAAATAAAGCTTATTTTATCAATTAATAAAAAAAGATTGTCTTTTTTTTTTGTTTTTTTAATTACCGTCGAAATGATTACATATTTCAGATATCGGCTAAAAAATTATCCCGATTTTCGGGAAGCGAACTTTATAGATTTGCAGTGAAGTAATAGCATATTTTAGCAATTAATTACAATTAAATGTACATTTTTGACGATTAGCGGTAAAAACAATCCCGTTTTTACGAAATATATTGCAAAAAATTATTCCTATTTAAAAATTTAACCTTAAAAAAAAGTCCAAATTTCATTGATTAGCGGCAGAATATTTCAGTATTTAACATTCAGCTTTCAAAAGAACGTGATTTTCATCGGTTAGTAACTAAATAATAGCCGGAAATCAGCCGCATAGTAATCGCGTAGTTCGAGAATCGGCTCAAAATTTTTTTTTATCGATTAGCAAGAAAATAATAGTTTAGTTGCGGTTAAACGTACATTTTCGACAATTATCGGTGAAACGATTCGGTATTTTTATTTATTTATTTATTTATTTTTTTTTTATTCAGCTGCAAAATTGTTGCATATTTGGAAGATTTGGCTTTTAAAAAGAAAATGTGAATTCCATAGAATAGCGACAAAACTATTTATATTTAGGATTCATCTTTGAAAAAAGTACAAATTACAATGATTAGCAGCTAAACGATTGCATATTTCTGCAATCGATTGCAAAAATACCGCGAATTTCGGGAATAAATTTTGAAAAAATATATGAATTTTATCAAGTAGTGGCAAAATATATTAGCAATTATTTGCCATTAAACATAGATCTTATATTTGCCTCGAAATAATTTCTTATTTCAGCAATCGGCCGTAAAAACATCTGAAATTTCTATAATCAGTTTTCAAAAAAGTGCAAATTTATTGATTAGATATTAAAATACCATATATGAAAATTTTTGATAATTCATTGTGAAATGATCCTATATTTCGGTAATCGGCTGCAAAACGGGCACATATTTTGTTAATTTAACTTCAAAAAAGTCCTTTCATAGCAATCAATTGTAATTAAGTATAAATTTTCTCCATTAGCAGTAAAATTGTTCTTGTGATCTATATATTGTTTGGGTTTATACATATACACTTTTAAAAATAGTTTTCTTTTATATTTTCTTATTATTTCACTTATCTTTTCCCATGTTCTCCATTTTTTAACTTTTAGCTCCTATTTTCTCTGCCAAAAAAAAAAAAAAAAAAAAAAAAAAAACGCTCTTTGGTCCCTGCAATGATTATTTTATTGTAAATCCTATTTAATTAAAATCTCTAATATTCTAACAATTAAAATTAAACATCATTTTGATTTTATTTATTTTTACTAGATAATAAATGCAAAAGAAAAAAAATAAATAAATAAAAAAAGTGAATACAAAAACTTTTTAATTGTAGTAAAGCTGCAGAAAACAGTGTCTTCATAATTTTCTCAAAAATATTACAAAATTAAATGAATTTTGTTTTTGTGATTATTTATTAATTCAGAATATTTTGTAAATGTTTTTTGCTTGAATATTTTTATCCTATACATTATGATCAAAATACCCATAATCTATATATTTTCTATCTCTCCCCTCCTTCCCAATTTTCTCTCAAGAAAATACTGTTTTCAGAAAAAAGTAAATATACATTTATATATATATTGACAAGAAAGAAAAATTTAACTGAAATACATGCTTTTAAGTGTACATTATTCAGATTCTATTTATTAGAATATAAGCTACAGCAGTAATTAAAAAATTCAAGAAGAAACAAGAAATGATTAAATATAATAAAAATACTTTTATTAAACTGAAAATATTAAGCATAATTTTGAAAATACTACTACTGAGAAAAATAAACTTATAAACACTTTCATTCAAGTTCAAATATATTATCTTGCTACATCATCAACATAGCCTCTTATTTTAGCTTTTAAATAGCACACTTTAAAAAATATATTTATATGAAAAATAAATAATTATAACCAGAAAAATAACAATGGAACCAGAAAGATAATTAACCAAAAAGCAGTTGAGTTTGAGACTATCATATATGTATATAAAACTATATATCTTCTAATTACTGCACTTTATTGTGCGTTAAGTGTGTAAATTCTGTTTTAATATTGCTTGTTTTATTATTATTATTTATTTATTTTTTTACCTTTTGATATTCTGTCCTCTTATATTGCATATATTTGTGCCATGAAATCGTGTTTAACTCCCTTTGATCGTCCTAAAGCATGCCATCACAGTTTTTTATTTATTTTTTTTTTTTTCCATTTATATTTTTTGAATTTTTATACTTAATTTTGACTTTGTTTTTTAATATATACTGCTTATATGTATATTGCTTATTTTTAGGAACAAGGCAGAGCCGATTTAATCCAGACGTATTAAACGAAAAAGACGATAATGGTGATATTATTGGAAAATGGTGCATGCTTGGCTCAAAACCATGGGAAGCTATTTGCTGCATTTGTGATACTGTCATTAACTGTACTCATCATGGTTCTTGTGCTGCTAAACGACATGCAAGAAATGCATCTCATATAGCAAAGTGTAAAAAAAATAGGAAAGATGATGGCACTCTGAAAGCACCACCCCAGCTGAGATTCAGTGCAGCTTCAGTTTCGGGAAGAGCAGCTACTGTGCTGAGCCATGCAGATAAAGTTCTTTCTGCAGAAATTTTGTTTGCATTTTCTCTTGTTGCATCCAATGCATCATATAAGTATGCTGATATTGCATCAAAGATATTTCCAAAAATATTTCCTGACTCTCAAATCGCAAAAGACTTTGCTTGTGGGAGAAAAAAACTGTCATATGTGATTTCAGATGGAATCGGAACATATATCAAAGAACAATTAAAAAGTGAAATAGTAAAAAGCAACACCTTTTATTCATTACAAATTGATGAAACACCTGTACCAGAAAAACGTATAAAACAGTTAGATATAAATATAAGATTTTTTAGTGAAACTCAGAAAGAAATAGTATCTAACCACTTAGAATCATTTCACATAGGTCATGCAAATTCTCAAATTCTATTTGAAAAAGTTAATGATGCTGTCTCGTGTTTACCTCAAGAAAAACTCATAAGTGTGTTCAGCGACGGACCCAATGTTATGAAGAGCTTGAAGAAAAAAATAGATGAGCAGTACCCAAATATATTGGATATTGGAACATGTAATTTGCATGTAATTCATAATAGTTTTGCAAAAGGTTTAGAAAACTTTGGTGGAGATGTAGAAACTCTTTTGATTGACTTATATTATTTCTTTAAACGGTCTGCAGTACAATCAGAAGAATTGAAAGATTTGCAAATAAAGTTTGGTTTGCCTGAACATGTCCTTCTGCGCCATGTGGACAGCAGGTGGCTAACACTTAATTCAAGCATTGATAGGTTTATTGAACAGTTCAATGCTCTTCGAGAATTTTTCTCCATGAAGAAAGATGTCAAAACAGTTGATACTGCAAGATTTAAAAAAATATGTGAGATGTTTTCTTCAAAAACATTGTTTGCAAAAGCGTTGTTCCTAAAAAATGTTAGTAACATGTTTCTTGGTGTCCAAAATTTATTTCAAAGAGAGGAGCCACTCATACATGTTTTATATGATGAGCATGAGAAACTCATCAGGACATTAATGGGGCGTTTTTTAAAATCCCAGTATGTGTCTGGTATCAGTGACATAACCACAATTGATATTGAAAAAGGAGATAATTGGTTGGCGCATGCTGAAATTGGAGCTGATACAGAGAATGAGCTAAAAAAACTAGAAAAAAGCGATAAAAGTACTTTTTATCTTGGGGCACGTTCATTTTATTTAACATGTACCAAATATTTATTGAGCAAATTGCCATTAAGGAACAAACTCCTGAAAAATCTCAAGTGTCTGCATCCACTTTTCATCAGTGAACCGTCATCTGTAAATTGTTTGAAAACACTAGTTTCATTTACTCCTTTCATCATACCTCCTGACAAAGTATCTACACTGATAGATGAGTGGCATTGTCTTCAGACTGAAGATATAAATGGCATAGTTCACTGCACAGAGTTAGAGCAGTTGACTACCACCAATTCAGATTCGGATGATGATGATTATGGTGATGATATAAGTTCATACACACAGCGTATAGATCATTTTTGGCGGTGCATATTTGATTTAAAGAACAATTTAAATTCTCCAAAATACAAACTTTTATCAATTTTAGTAAAAGCACTGTTAACTTTGGCACATGGCAATGCAGATTGTGAAAGAGGCTTTAGTGTAAACAATTGCTTACTGGAGAAGCGATCAAACTTAAATATTCAAAGCATAAATGGCCTCAGACAAATCAAGTCATTTTTAAAAAAGATAGGTAATAATTTTGAAAAAATAGACGTTAGTAGAGATATGTTAAATGCAGTAAGGAATTCAAGACAGGCTTATCAAGCTAGAATAAATGCTGAAAATGTTAATAAGCAACAAAAGCAAAAAGTCTCTCCTATTGTTACTGAGCTACAAAAAGAAGTCCTTGAAGAAAAAGAACTACAGAATAAATTAACTGCTGCTCAGACTATGTTAACACTAGCTGAAAAACATATTGCAGATGGATTGCAACAAAAGGACCTTAAGTTAATAGAATCAGGACAAGTTCTTCTAAAGGAAGCTAAGGAAAAAATTCCCATTTTAACTAAAAACATCAAAGAAAACAAAGAACGCCAGTTAAAGCTTAATGAGCAAGCCCATAAAAAGAGAAAAATATGAATTTTATGAATTACTGTAATTCTGATTTTAAGTGTTTTTTTTATTGTGACTAATTACATGAGGAAGAAAATATAAATTTGTGTTTAACTGAATAAATTAATACTTGTTTCCTGTCCTAAAACTTTTTGTGTGTGCGTGAAACTGAACACTACTTTTCAGTTTTTAATAATTCCTTTCAGTTCCTTTTCAGTTTTTATAGAAATAACAGAAAACTACTTTTATAAAAACACCTTGTAAATAACATTGAAATGCACTTTAAATACTATATCACAAATTCATATGCTTACAAAATGTGGAGGTAAGTGTAAAATTTTTGTTTGAAATATTGTTAAAAGAAGTAATTTTTAAACTTATTGATGATGCTTGATTTTTTTTATTTTTTTTCTATTTGTTGTTTCATAGTCATTCAGTAGTTAGTAGAATCCCTAATTGGTATTCAGGTGTCATTGCTACTTTAACCATAAAATTATGTAAAACCAGACATGAATTTTGAAGTATAGCAATTATAATTTTCTCATGAATTTTTTTGTAATTAAACGAATTCCTTTTGAATTGGCATGCACTGAATACTAATTATTACTGAATAATGAACATTTAGTTTACTAAATAGTAATTGAAAAATCTGTGCTTCTCTGTTTCTTAGCTTTTATTTTGTATATATAGTGGTGGAAGTCAAAGAAATTTCCCTCACCCATTTTTGCTGCAAAATTTCTAAATGTGTTTCATTTTACATATGATATCAGTACCAGTAGTCCATTTTTATGTTTTAACTAAGTGAGGAAATAGTTAAAATTTACTGTAGAATTTTTAGTTTTTTAATAAACAAGCACCCACAGATTATTCTGGTCAATATACGTAAGATTTATAATAAATTTGCTCTATAATGGTGATTATTTTGCTCCAATGTGCTCCAAATCTATAATAATTTTGCTCCAATATGCTCCAAATCCGTAATTATTTTGCTCCGACATGCTCCAAATCAACAATTATTTTGCTCCAATCTGCTCCAAAATGCATATACAACTGCTCCGAAAAGGTATTTTAGGTGCTCCAAAGGGGTGTTCAAGCTGTTCCATCCCTGCCAGTTGTAACACATTTCACAAATATTCACAGGAAATTAGAACATAAAATAGACAAAACCAAGATCATAAATACTTTTCAACTTTTTTTGTAATTTTTACTATAATATTATTTAAATTATATTGTTAATGTTTCATTCTCATTTGTTTTTCATTTTCAGAAGCTGCTGCAAGGTCAGCTATTGAAGCTAAGGTAATAATATATTTATTATTAAAATTTGTTCTGTACGAAAGTAAATGATGAACTTAGCTCCAAAATATTATTGGTTTATACATAGATTTTTTTTTACGTAAAAAGCACCAATGAATAATAGTATATTTTTGATACAGTTGAATAACATAATTTAGATGTAATTATTTTTATTATTATTAATATTCAATTAATATAGTTAGTTGATCTTACAGTATTACCACATGAAATGAAACATACTTTCAATAGGAAAAACAGCAGTAGATCTCATTGCATTGATAACTTTTTTTTTTTTTTTTTTTTTTTTTAAGTGTACAATAATATCTAATCCTTTTGGCTGCAGAAGCTCATGTCATTCTATAGGAAAATTCGTTTGTAAAATTACTCATTACCTAATATATTTTTATTCAGAAAATTCACAAATGTTAAATTTGCTCTTGTTTACTGAAAATTGTTTGTTTTCTCAATTCTGATTAAAAAAAAAAAAAAAAAAAAGCTATGGAGTGAGTAAAATGAACTAAATGCATTGTCCGTACTTTATAGCTTTAAATGAAAAATTCAAAAATAAGTTTTTTAAAAGCCAAAACAAATTCATTGCCCATGAATTTCCTGAATGTGAAAAGAAAATAAATAAAATTAGGTAATGAGAATTCTACAAATGAATTTCTTTATAGAATAACATGCAGTTTGGCTGGCAGCAGGATTAGACATTGTATGATTTTAGGTAAAATTTATAATTTTACAAACAATAATCTCCACAATATATTTTATTTTCAGTATTATTATTATTTTTTTAAATATATTTTTTATTTTATGTGTACATGTAGAAAGATGCTGATGAAAATAATGATGTGCAAGTTACAAATGAACATTTAGAAAAAATTTTACCCCAATTAGTGAGTAATGAAACTATTGATTTTAAACATTTCACTCTTAAATTGTTTAATTTTTAAATTTAATTTTCTTTTTCAGCTTCTTCAATTTTAGAAAATTAGTGCAAGAGATTCCTTTAAAATGAACTTTAGTATGTTTCTACAGAATTTCAATAAAAACACTTTTTTCAGAATATTTGTTATAATTCTATGAACCAAACTGTTTATTTATTACTGTATCCAACTTTGTTTATTACACTATTTCTTTCTGTAGTTTTCGTTGCTGTAATTTTCCCAAGGATTTAATACACAATGTCTTTTGTAACAATGAAACCAAAAATGTATCACCCCCTACCTCCCAAGGTAATTGGATAGCTCAGATGTCAATCAGTGTAAGCCAAACATGAAAATTGATTTGTGTGTTGGGAATGATAGAGAATTACAAATTCTTTCATAGGCACAAACAAGTTAGATAATTTCATTATTATCTGTCAGATGGCAGCACTATAAATGCTCACTGAACTGCTGACTTAGTATTGTAATTCTCTAACTTCTATTTCCTTAATTTCAATTCTTTTTTTATATATACTTATATAAAAAATGGCTATATATTGGCTTGTGACCCATCCAATTTGAAGAGAATGAAATATTAAGTGACATTTTTTGGGAGAAAAAAGATATCTCTCGATGGAAGAAGTTATTATGGTCTCTTTTAACATTAGGTTTACGGGCATTTTTATATACCTATCTTTGCGGACACCATGAAATTGATGAACAAGAGACGTGGTATTTTTTTTTTAAAGAAAAAATAAAATTGGGTATACATTTGTCTCATTACACTAATAATTATTAGCATAAATTGGAAAGTATAATAATAATGGTTTTTGAAATTTTACTCAATGCATCAAAATAACGCGTTCCGTAAACCTAGTGTTAAATATCAAACATTTACTGGTATTTCAAAGTCTTCTAGTAATACAGTTGTCAATACTGACTATAAGGCTTTTTAGCTATTCCATTGCCTCTTTACCCTTGATTTTCTCAAATATACTAAACTGTCTTATAGCATGTTAATTCACTAAGCTTTTCAATTATAATATTTGTAAAGTAAAAATACATGGTTAATGCAAAGGGACTAATCGCAGATAATGAATAGGCTACAAACAAAATGTATCTCATAATTACGAGTCAGGAAAACAATCTAAGCATCAAATTATAATTAGGATACATTAGACGAAAGAGAATATATTGCAATTTATTTTCTATAATAATTTTTGAAAATGACTGTAAAATAAATGCATGGTACAAACATATTTCCAAATACATTAAATTATTACACACACTCTTATAATTGTAAAACCATATAATTTTTTAAAATCTTTTAATTCTATTAATTAAACTTGAAACCATTCTTAATTTCAGACTTGCTTACTCTCTGCCTTATTCTTGCATACAATTTTACTCGTGAACATATGAAATTTTTTATTTTTTAAGCTCATGTACTGAAAAACGAATGAATATAGTTTTGCTATTTTATTTTGTATAGAATTTTCTTCTAATTATCAACAGACATTTGGGTGCCCGGAACATAAATTCACTTTTTTATGAAAAATCTTATCAACTAAATGTATTTATGGTAGTGGACATTAATTTGATAATATACATATGTTAAATCATCAGTGACATTGATTTTAAATAAGTAACACTTAAGATAATGCAAAATTGTAAAGAAAATAAAAAATCTGGTGTGAAAGAACCACATATTATATGCACTTTTTTGGAGATAATGTAATTAGAATTCAATTGACCTAACAAAGTAAACACTTAAAAATTTTCAGTAAGAGAAAGCTGATACTCATGTAAAGATATGTAAAAGAAAAAAAAAAAATAGAGACATTTTTTTGAAATACAGTGAAACTTGAATAATTCGAATTTTTTAGTTGGTCCCTTGAATTTTGTATTAAAATAATGTTAAAAAATCATGGATAATTCAAATTTTTCATACGATTACCTTTAAAATATTACAGTAAAATTTGTTCCCAAGATTTTCTCAGCTAAAGTACATTATTTTTTTTAACAGTCTTTCAAAAGAAGGATAAGGAAGTACAAGAGTATTTCCTACCTACACTGTAAAAAATATGTCCTATTTAAAAAATTTCATACCTTAAAATTAATCCTTAAAAAGCAACGGATATATTTTGGCTGCCGTCACAGCCATCTTCAGCGTTGCAAATGACGAAACATTGGGTTGCCGGTCTTCATAGTAAACAAAACTCTCCTGCTGACGTTTCCTTTTCACTTCATTTCGTGGTAGTGAAACGCTGAAGATGGCTGTGATGGCAGCCGAAATATATCCGTTGCTTTTTAAGGATTAATTTTAAGGTATGAAATTTTTTAAATAGTAATTGTAATCCTTTGTCTTGTAATGAATAAATATGTCCTATTTATTGCCAGAAATTCTCTGTAATTTGAGGAAATACGTTTTGACAACGTAACTTTTTTGTAAATTACGCGTATTTTCTCAAATTACAGAGAATTTGTGGCAACAAATAGGACATATTTTTTACAGTGTAGTGCATCACAAGATATGGTCCATATACATGAACTTCGAGGCTTTTTTTTAATTGAAAATTATGTCTATTGTAGGAGATTCTGTTTTTGTATCAATTGATGGGTTGAAGTCATATGCTACTTAAAGAAGCTTATTGTACTTAAGAAGCAATTGTACTTAAAGAAGCAATCAAAAATGTGTTGAATAATTAAGCTCGTAAAAAAATATTGATTTAATGGGAGGGGCTTAATGATGCAGTATTCTTAGATATAAAGTTTATATGTTAAATCTTTGATCATAGAGTTTTATATATTTAATTTATCTCTTCTTTTTGACAAAATAGTATATGTAATTCGAATTTTTGGATATTTCGAATTTTTCTCTGGTCCCTTCAACTTCCAATTATCCAAGTTCTACTGTATCAATTTCCGAGATCTAAAACTGACCTACCTAATCAGGATTACCGTTGATTCCCAGGTAACAACCATGTAGTACATGGGGGAAAATATATAAGTTTATGTTACAATTTTTAAAGACATTGTTAGAGCCGTTCTTGAGGTACCGACTTTTACCAAAACTTGGCATACTCAATTGTTTACCGAAAAATAACAATTACATACAAAAGGATATCTAAAAGATGGTGCATTTGAAAAAAAATCCGTACAGCCGTTTTTAAAGGAATGCACTCGAGACCTGAAATTGAGCTATTTATACAGTAAGTAAGCCTATCAATTTCCCTGAACTAACCAACTATTTCATATGAAAGGATATCTAATAGAGTGTTTATATAGCAACTTTGAGGAAAATCATTAGAGTCTGTTTTGAGTACGGACTTTCGGTTCCTGATGTCCCACTTCCAGTTTTCTAATTTTCACCAATAGTTGGAAAAATCATCTGTACACCAGATCTGTCTTAATTCTGAAGTTTCATAGTTCTATTTTTATTAGTTCTAATGATATGATAGTCAGAAGATTCACCACATACACACTGACCAATTGTCAAAAACTACTTTTTTGGACTCGGGAGACCTTAAAACATGTAAATCAGGTGAAAACTCGATATCGAATTTTCAGACCAAATGCAATATTTCCATTACTTACAGTAGTAATGGAAGTAAAAAGAGAAAAGTATGCATAGCTGCTTACTCATTCCATGTTTGTTAAAAAATAGAAAACTATAATGGCAAAATCTTTATATATATATTACCTGATAATTTTATGTAACATAGGTAAAATATTGCAAATTATGGAATTAAGGATCACAGTTAGAAATTGAAATAAGATTTACAATTAAGTAAATAAAAATCTTTATCATTTTAATAACAAATTTGAAAATTATAATACAAAAGACTAAAGAAAAATAAGGCATGTTTAAAGATCTTGAATTTAGACATCAATTCAAAATTTAAAAGTAAATTGGAGAAAAAATACAATTGTTTATATGCAGTGATACTATTTATATTACTTGATAAAATTCAAAACTATCACATTAAATATTGTATTTGGTAGTTGTACTTTGATATAAATTTGAATTTTTTTTCCCATTAGAAACTGGCATGTTTAGATAACAAACATGGATGCCGCTATATAGAGGCAAGAGGGGGCACTTGTCCTCTCCTGGAAAATTCTAATCTGTAAAAAATAAATATTTTAAAATTATATTTAAGGTTTTAAAACTATGTCATTAGAGTTTTGATGATTGATCGTCTAAATTGTCAAATAAAATTTATATCAGAGCTAGACTAACTGACCGGACTCGAGGATCCTAATCTTTTCGTAGAGTCTGAGTCGTCTTGATAGTAAGTTTTTTGGATTCTGGTAGATTTGGAATAAGCTGTTTGTAAATAAAATGTCTTAGTTTAAATTTTGTGCAAAGAAAAAAACAGATGTTGGTGCTTATATTACACACAGATTTGCTTAGTCATCTGAATCAACCAACCAATCTACCATTTAGTTCATTTAAATTTCTAAAATATACTGAAGCTTCTACAGTTTTCAGTTTGCCCTCTCTTTAAAAAAATTTTTGTCGACGTCACTGGTAACAAATAGCACTGTTAAACTATTTAATACTAGCCCCTTTCTACACAGAACATGTGTGTGATAGTACCTATATACCTAATATGATTTTCAGAAAAATTTCATAAATAAAATCACTGAAAATTTTTCAGTTTTTTTTTTTTTTCTTTCTTTCCTCTTTGACATTTGCATTATAATTTCAATTTTAGAAAATAATCTTTTCCTCCGCAAAGTTAAAAATTAATAGAATTAAAATATTTTAATATTAAAAATAAATTATTTCCTAAAATTTGACAGAATTATCATATAACCATACATAACAGTAATTACATAGGTAATAAATGTATCTACAAAATAAATAAATTAAAAAAAAAATCATGCAGTATGCATTGATTAGAAAACACTTTCTAACTGCACGTAATTCTTGTATCGTATAACATTTAATATTCTTTGCCTACGTTATTACACAACAGACAGAAGGACTGAAAAATATACAGATAGTCTAACTGATTTTAAAATCATTCTTATGCATTTTGGAAAGTATTAAAATGGCTTATTCAAAAGAAAATGCAGCTGTTAGATTACAATTACAGCTTTTAATCTATCTGAATACTTTAGTGTAGACCGGTAAATCTGAAAGTTAATCATATATTCTATACAAAACATTATTTTAGAATATTAACAATACCTGTTAATGTTTCTATGATTTTTACAGTAGAAAACTTTTTGAATATAACTTTTAAAAATGTCTTTCATAAAACTTAATGCATTGGCATTTTTTTTTTTTTTTTTTTTTTTGACCCTGTACACAAACTAGTTGTACAAGACCTATTAATGTCATTTTAAATAGGGAACATTCCATAGTGAACTTGATTGTTTCATTTTTTTAGAATTCTCAAAATATTTACGGATACTAGGAGCCGGAAACAGAAAGATAGACAATCGGACAGACAGATACACAAATTGAAATCATATTTCCACTAAAATTATAAGAAAGTGTTAAAATGCTTAATGTAAACGAAAGTGCAATTCCAGCAAATTTTTATTATTAGCTCTTAATGTAACTGAATATTTTTGTATGGCCCTGTAAATCTAATGCTAATCATACTATATTATATAGAAGGCATTCTTTTGTGCAAACGAATAATTTATTTCAATTGCATTAAGCTTTGTGCAAAGTAAAATTATTAAAATTTGGTTTATAAAAACTCTTATAGAACGCAATGCTTTGGAATACTTTTAAGTGTCCCTGTGCACAAACCAGTTAGAAATCTACTCTATTTTACATAGGAAACATCCGATAGGGAACTTGAATTAAAATTTCATTAAAGTTTCTGTACAGTAAAGGCATTAAAATATGGTTTATAGAAACGCCTCTCATAGAACACAATGCTTTCAAATATTTTTGGGTGTGTCCCTGTACACAAATCAGAGGAGGTATTCACTTCATTTTCAATAGGGAACATCTGATAGTGGATGTCAACAAAATATATCAGTTTGAAGAAATTCCATAAATATTTACAGTAGTTAGAGTGTAGAAAAACAGACAGAGATGGACAGGACAGATACACAAATTGAAATCATATTCACACTTAGAAACACTTAATGTAAACAAAAGTACAATTCTAGCAAATTTTTATTAATAGCTCTCAATATAACTGAATATTTTTGTGTCACCCTGTAAATATAATGCTAATCATGCTATATTCTATGCAAAGCATTCTTTTGTGCATATAAATAACGTATTTCAATTTCATAAAACTTAGTGCAAAGTAAAGTTATTAAAATTTGGTTTATAGAAATATCTCGCATAGAACACAATGCTTTGGAATACTTTTGAGTGTCTCTATACACAAATCAGTGGTCGTATTTACTCCATCTTATACAGGAAACATCCGATAGTGAACTTGAATAACATATTTCAATTTCATTAAGACTTGTGTACAGTTAAGATATTAAATATGGCTTATAGAAATATCTCTCATAGAACACAATGCTTTGAAATACTTTCGGGTGTCCCTGTACACAAACCAGTAGAGGTATAAACTCCATTTTTAACAGGGAACATCCGATAGTGAACTTTAATAACATATATCAGTTTCAAGAAATTTCATAAATATTTACGGGAGTTAGAGTGCGGGCAGACAGACAGACAAACCAAAGTCATTAACACTTTTCAACCTTGTTGGAAAGTGTTAGAAAAGAAAGAATGTTCATTCTATTTTTAATGAAGGGGAAAAAAAATTTAGATGGTGCCACAGTGAACCTGTCCCCCATATTTATAAAAGTTGCAGCCATAGAAAAATGTAATATAGTTGCAATAAAGTACTTCAAAAATAAAATAATTAAATTCACATTAGGATTAGAAATTCAATTACAAAATATTCAAATGATCGTGCATGCTATAACTAATTATTGCACTTATGACATGTTATGAACAAAGCAACTTTAAAGACTAGATAACTTGCAAAAAAATCATTAACAAAAAAGAATTAAGTAAATAAGACTTCAGTACACCAACAAATTTTTAAAAAACTATCATTTCATTTTTAGACTCCAGTGATTTTCCCTGATGAACTTGAATAACATATATCAGTTTCAAGAAATTCCATAAATATTTACGGGAGTAAGAGCGCGGACAGACAAACAGACAAATCAAAGTCATTAACACTTTTCAACCTTGTTGGAAAGTGTTAGAAAAGAAAGAATGTTCATTCTATGTTTAATGAAGGGGGGGGGGGGAATCTTAGATGGTGCCACAGTGAACCTGTCCCCCATATTTATAAAAGTTGCAGCCATAGAAAAATGTAATATAGTTGCAATAAAGTACTTCAAAAATAAAATAATTAAATTCACATTAGGATTAGAAATTCAAGTACAAAATATTCAAATGATCGTGCATGCTATAACTAATTATTGCACTTATGACATGTTATGAACAAAGCAACGACTAGATGACTTGCAAAAAAATCCTTATTAACAAAAAAGATTTAAGTAAATAAGACTTCAGTAGACCAACAAATTTTTAAAAAACTATCATTTAATTTTTAGACTTAAGTGATTTTCCCTGATGAATGGAAGTTCAACTTACTTAGGGTTTATGGGAACAAGTTAGTTAAATGACGAAAAGTTAAATAACAAAAATTACACTTTTAATATGATGCATCATTCTCAATACATTATGGTAAAGGGTAAATAACTTTTCAAAAAGTCTTGTAAATTTTAATGCTCAAGAAATTAATTAACTTGAAAAAATACATGTTCATTAAAAAAAAAAAAAAAAAAAAAAAAAAAGTTGCTTACATGACAATCTTGATGGTATATCAGACTTTTCCACAACAAAATTTTCAAGATGATAATACACCTTGCCGCACAGCATCTGATGTAAATTTTCCCATTTATGTATGCATGTACACACAATCTGTAAATTGCCATTAATTTTTTCACTTTAACTAGGGTTCGAAAAAATCAGTTTTTTTTTTTTTTTTTTTTTTAAACCCAGCCCACCTGGGCCCAATGTCAAAAACCTGGGTTTTTTCATGAAAAAACCGGGTTCTTTCGGGTTTTACATGAGAAATCTGGGTTCCCAAGTTTTTTCAAATTTACATCTTTTACTCCCTTACATCTTTCAACTTTTACATCTTAATCTAACCATATAACATAACATGTAAATCTAAACTGATCATTTTTCAATGAAATCAGATGAAGGAAAACTGGAAAACACAATTTAATTTAAAAGTTAATGTTGAATAGTCTATACAACTGCAGTTAAACTTCTTTCATTTCATATATTATTTTTTTAAGATGTTAATTATATATAAATAATAATATTAATTATATGCATATTCAATTATAATTTATCTATATACAAAATTCCGGTTTGAAAAAAATAAAACTTAAGCATTACACCCACGTGTTTTATTATATATAAATTGTAAAAAATTACAAAAGATTTGGTATTTTGTTAATCTAGAATTGGTCTTCTTCTTCTGGGGAAAATGGGTGTTTAGCTCGAAGATGACGATAAACTTTTACGAGTTTCGTAGCTGTATTAAGTCCTAGACGATTACGTAGTTTGTTCCAAACTAATCCAAATGTAGAGAAATATCTCTCAATTGATGCAGATGAAGCTGGTGCTGAGTGTAAACCGAAAAAAACTTTCCAAATCCAGGAGGAAATTTTGAATTTTGCTCACACTTTTTTGCCATGATCTGCCACCATTTTTGAGAAGAAAATTTTTCTACAATGTTCTCGAGCATCATGGAAGCAGGAAAATAATTGGGGTCATTTATTTTGAAAGCTAAAATGCATGGTAAAAATTCAGGGTGGTGATCAGCTAACCACATTTCTGCCGAATCTTCTTGCTCTTTACTCAAGTGCTTTCCTTTAAATTTGGGATGTGTGAGGTTGGCTAAAATGTGTGGTGGTTGAATTGCCTGTGCAAATCTTTTCTTGAAAGAATCACGATAAGGCTCCAGAAGTTTGGAAGATAATAGTTCTAGCCATATTTCAACAGCCTCTGAAATTTATTATAGCATTCTGCTTCATTTTTAGAAAATCCTTTTTTCAAATAAAAATTGTGACATCTTAAAAAATAATAATAAATTATAAATGATTAATAATTAATTAAAAAATAATCATAAAAATTAATAGCCATCTTGTTTGAAATAAAAATTATGAGTGAATATAATATATAGTAAATTATGAAAAAACTCACTTTCTGGGTTTTTTCAACTGGGCCCACTTTGGCGAACTCTGACTTTAACCCTTTCAGTGTTAATGCACTATAGATATTTATTAATCTCACTTTCCTGAAAACAGCAACATTTATTTCAAAATTTAGTCACATCAGCTGTTTATTTCAACTATGCACAACGGAAAAAGACGGGCTTAATGCTTAACGGCCCTCTTCACTTACCGTCGCCGGAAGCCCAAGCCAATGTTATTCTATGGGAAAATTTTCTTTACAAATAATTTATTAACTAATACATATTTTTAAATTCTGTTTTCACAGTCAGAAAATTCCAACTGTTAAATTGTTGGAATTTTTTTTTAAATGTATTTTTTTAATTTTAATATTTTATTTTGAAATTTCAAAATGAAAAAATTTCACATATTGAAAATTCATATTTTGCAGCTACAAAATAAAATATAAAAAATTTTTTTTTAAAAAAGGTCCGTCAATTTAACAGCTGGGAATTTTCAGAATGTGAAAACAGAATTTAAAAATATATATTAGTTAATAAGTTATTTGTAAAGAAAAATTTCCCATAGAATAACATTAGCTTCGTCTTCTGGCGGCAGTGAGTGAAGTGGGCCCTTAAAGGGTTAAGTTAAACCTTATAAAGCATATCTGTATTGATAAGTATAAAGGATTTAAGTCCAAAAATGTCGATTTTGAGTTAAGTACATAGTCAGACTCAGAAAAAAATTCTCTATCGATTGGTATAAAGGATTTAAATCCATGTCATATAGTCCTTGAGAAAATCCATTGGTAAAAAAAGATTCAAGTTAGAAATTTAGCATTAATCTTTGGTATAAAATATTTAATTCGACTTTTTCGCTTTATTAAAGAAGGTTGACAATCACTGAATGGTATAAATCAACATAATCCCTTTTTCCTAATCGATTCTTCCGATTTGTTTTTAGTTAGTTTAACTTTATTTTTCGTCTCCTGAAAAATCAATAATATGGACTTAAATCCTTTATACTTATCAGTACAGATATATTGGGATTTCTTTTTTGCCATGGCCTGGAAATAGTACCAATCTCAATCCAATTGAAAATGTTTTGCCTATAATGCGGAAAATTTTGAAATTTTAAGCCTACAGCTTTTGGCGCAATGAAATTTCTGAAGATTAGTTAAACAATTATAATACTACACCATTATGCATTAAAACAGTATTTCCAAAAATACAAGTGGAACAATTCAGTTTTGAATTGTTTTAATTTCATGTATTACACTATAATAGAACACAAAAAAAATGTTTATCATATTATGTTTAAAAGAGAAAATTTTATGTAGTTTAGTACTGCATAGACAGTAATAAAAAGAATACTGTATATACATTGCACATGTACATAGATAATACAACCATCATTAAGCCTAACATGGTGCTAAGGTTTAATAATAGCAGTTAAAATTTTTTGGCAGATGTCATTATTCTCAATCCGATAACAACACTGATTTCCATGCCATGTACGTTAGCATAATATATATACACACAAAAGAATAAACAGTTTTGTAGTTACCGATATTTCTAGTAGATACCCTGCAGGTTATATAATCCAGTTTTGCACCAGAAATTTCAATTGATAAATAAATTTATATTTGTATGAGCTCTTCCTTCGAAAAAGTATAGATTTCTCTATTAAATAAAATTTCTGGTGGAGAAATGACACATCTTACCTGCGGCTTATCTACCAGAAATTACAGTAGTTATTAAAAGTGATTTTTTTTTATTGGAGATATTCATAAATTGCTGCTTTCATTATAAGTCAAGTTGCCCTATAACTATCAAATTATACAAAAAAGTTTTTTTTTTTCTTTCCACTGTTTGCACATGCACAGCTAAAAACTTTCCATACAAATGTTCATGTTTCATGCAATATTTAATATATAATACTAATTGTGACATATAATTTCTAAAATCTTTTACCAACTTATTTGAAAGTAGTTTTGAATTTCTGTATATTATAAATAAAAAACATCTTTTTTTAATGCTTATAACTTTTCAATTTGATGTGCTATTTCTACACAAATGCATGAACATTGTACACAGTCTGTATTAATAATAACCTCTTGGGTCCCTTGGCAGCTAATTGGATACTTTCATAAAATGTGTGCAAAAGGAAAAAATTATATTCACTTGGGGAAAGACTTTAGTTTTTCAAGAGATTGAAGTACTATACTGTGAAATGATCAACTTTATCATAGCGTAAAATAGCATAAAAGCAAAAAATGTCAACTCGTTGACAAGAGGAAAATAACAAAAAATATACCTTTATATATATTTTTAACTAGCAGGTTCTGCCCGCTTCACTGGTCACTATATGTAAAGGAAACTCCTTTCTATATAGCTTTATGAAAAAAAGAAAAAATAATGCTGAAATCGCTCAAAGGCTTGCTTTGGGCTCCTGCTGCCTTCGGCAGTGCTTATTCGTCCTCGCAGTCTCCGGCTATGATCGGCTTCGTCTATCGCATGAGACAATTATTATTTTGTGGTTATACATACTTCATGCTTAATTAATAGTAGTTGGTATATAGAAAAATAAATAAATTAATTAATATGTAAACTTGATCATGGTACAGCCTTAATATATCTCCCCTTGGCAACTTTTGAATTTTTGTCGCCGTTTTAGACCAAAATATAATTTATGCAATTATTGTTCCTATTTCTTTCAATCTTTTCCTTGGCGAAAAGTGTCTGATCTACTTCAGCATCAAAATTTAAAAAACTGTCCAGAATTATCAAAAAGAAAATACCTTTAATATAATGCTGAATTAGCTTTTATGCCAAGCGTGATTCACCCATGCTAAAAAAAAAAAAATCTAAAGTTGGGGTATATAAAAAAATGCTAGGAAATAAAATTCAGAAGAAACATGCTAGATTTGTATTATTACTATTTTATTTTAAAGTTATAAAGACGTCATTCACCAATTTAACATTTAGTAAATTTTTATTTTTCACGTGAAAACATATTTAATTTTATGTTGAAAAAATAAATAAATAAAAAACTCGTAAACTTTTTTGGCAACAATTAAAAATTTAAATGGCTTATATTAAGGCAATTACCAGTTTATCATTTTCATATTTTAATTAATTTTTAAAAATCTAATCAAATTTCTGGTATAAATAGTAGCCTATGTTCTATTCCATACGATTATCCATCTCTGTACCAAATTTCATTCAGATCCATTTAACTGTTGTGGTGTGATTGAGTAACAAACATCCATCCAAACTTTCGCATTTATAATATTAGTATAGATAAAAGAAATGAAATTTTAATGTTTTAAATGTTATTTTATATTAAGAGATGTACAATTACATTAGATTAGAGGCAATTTTAAGAATTTTAGATTATATTTTGTTTGCAATTACGCTAACTGCAAACAAAATTACTTTAAGCTTATTAAAAATTTTTTGAAAAGTATTTTTTCTCTTTTAATACTGATATTTAATCAAAAAGATACTAGAATTTTTTTAAAAGCAGTGTTTAGTTTTTTTTTTTTTTGGGTCTGAAGACTACAGTTACAAATAATTTAATTCTTTTAATAAATAACTGCACTCTCCAATAATACACAAAGTTTTCTTAGAATTGTTTCACTAGTTTATTATTATTATTATTATTATTATTATTTTTTAACATGCTATGTTTATAAATAAACGTTATTATTTCAAAAACTTTACTATTTGTTTTACATTCCATGCTATTGTACATGTGTCAGGTAAGACTGGGCAATATATCAATCTAAGCTTACATTGATTCTTGCTAATATTTTACATCTATATTGCTAATTACCATGTTTTTATTAACTTCGATTCTTGTTTATTTGTCCAGTACAAATCTTGCAATTGATTTTTAACTAACTTCCCTACTAGCTAGACATTTGAAACTTTCAGAATAGCTCAGAACCCGATGACAATATACTTGATTTTCGAATTTTTGATTAGTTTACTTTTAATTAATTAAGATATGAAAATAATAACCTCCTAATAACTTAAAAAATAGTCATTAAAATATCTGCTATAATTTAATTGTTGCCAAAAAAAATTTACGAATTCATTTTCTTTCGACATAAAAATAAATACATTTAATTAAACGTGAACGTTAAAAAATTATAAAAAGTTAAATTATGCATCTCACAAAAATGGACCTCATTATCACTTTAAAAATTTTATACGCATTGATAAAGTGCTAATGCAGTTCTATAGCTATGATTCAACAGAAAATTTAAAGACATGGTATATAAAAAGTTTTTTTTTATCTTATAATTATTTTATTTAAGCTTACACCAATTTCTAATATATATATTATTGAATGTGGAGGTAACATTAGTGCATGTATCCTTTAAAAACTAACTGTAACTTATGGAAAAGTAGACATAGATTTACAGGGCGACAAGAAATAACTTGGACACACATGATACATTATAACTTTAATGCTAATGAAAATATTACAACCAAACTTCAAAATAAATATGAATACATTATTTTGTCTAACATATTTACAAATTTTCAAAGTGGCTACCTTTAGCCTTAATACAGAGCTTTAAACGTGTCACAAAATTTTCGGCTATAGGCCGCAACTCACTTACTGATATTTTATCCCATTCTTTGCATAAGGATTTCTTTAGGGATGCCAAAGTTTTATGAGGTTTAGCACACACCCTTGTCTCCAAGATGGACCAAACAGAATAATCCATTGGGTTCAAATCTGGGGAATACGGTGGCAATTCTTGAGCTCCAATGAAGTCAGAAAAATTTGTCTTGCACCAATCTTGAGTGCCTTTAGCTCTGTGTGCAGGTGCGGAATCCTTTTGGAAGGTCCATCTTTTGTTTCCAAAGAACTTTTGCGACCAAGGTAAGACGACATCTTCCAAAATTAGTTTGCGATATGTTTGTTGATTAATCTTTAACCCTTGATCAACAAAAACAAGTGGTGTTTTCCCACTAGCACATATCCCACCCCAAACCATTACTGATTGGGGTCGTTGACGTCATTCAACAATGCAAGAAGGTCCAGATGCTTCTGCTGACCAAACTCTATCATTATGGCTATTGTGAGCTTGTTCAATCGAGAACAGTTTCTCATCTGTGAAGACAAATGTTTGCCATCGATTACCTGCGGCCCGCTTTAACAAATCCTTACACCTTTGAAGTCTTGTGCGTTTGTTCTCTGCTGTTAGCTTTTGAGCCTCTTTCATTTTGTAAGGGCGAAGACTAAGCTCTACTCTTGCCATCAAACGTGTGGTTTCTCTGTTGATCTTCATCTCTCTAGCAACCTTTCTCATTGAAATCCTAAGATTTCGTTGAACTCGGTTTTTGATAACTTTTCGGTTTCTTGATGTGTTAACTGTGCATTTTCTTCCTCTTCCTGGCCTGGCACCATCATGTCCGAGTTCTTTAAACCTTTTGATTGTGTATGAAACCTTCTGCTTAGGCACTTTCAATAGTTGAACAATTTCACATTGTTTCTTTCCTTGCTTATGTAATTCAAGTATGGCAGATCGTTTGTTAACCATAATGGTTATCTCACAACTAACTTACTTATACCTGTTTATTCGCTTTCTAGGATCAATACTAATAATAAATGACAATGAAATAAATTTATAACTTTAGTGGTAGTTACAGATATTTCGTTTGAAACTACGTCCAAGTTATTTCTTGTCACCCTGTAGTTTTATTGAATGTTTAAAGGTTTGTCTAGTATTTTGATATTGTTTGTAGGTGTAGAGTGACATAATTGTAGAGCTGTGACTCTCGATATTTTGATTTATCAGGTGAGGATGACTTATTTGATTTCGGAATTTTACAAGAAATATTTAAGTAATTTTATAGAACAGGGGTGATCAACCTGCAGCCCACCATGTATTATTTTGCGGCCTGTGATAGAATTTATGAAATTTACAATTTGATACCTGTGGTTAACACATTAAAAAAAAATCTTCTTGAGTCTTCCGAGTGAAAATACTGCTTATGGTAGCTACAGAAACAAATGTTGCCCTGGTTCTTGTTAATAAAATATTAGGTTGATTATTGGTACTTATTTAAAATAATAATTAATGTATAGTAAAATATTTTTGGCTAATATACAATTTCTGTATAAAAAATAAATTTATTATTGGTGTATTCTGTTTTAAATCTCCCCCTTCTAGTTGCACCTTACGAATAAATAATATACACAGACAATGCAGCTCCACTTGTATAAAAAAAATTTCCATTGTGACCCACAAAGAGTTTTCGGTTGGACAGGTCTGTTATAGAATATAAAAATTTTCATAAAAATAAAACTTAAAAGAAAAAAAAATAGTTTTCTATAATACAGTGAAACTTGAATAATTCGAACTTGTTTAATTCGAAATTCTGAATAATTCGAATTTTTTACTCGGTCCCTTGAATTTTGTATTAAAATAATGTTAAAAAATGATGGATAATTCAAATTCTATTTTGGATAATTCGAATTATTCATACGATTACCTTTAAAATACAGTCGAACCTCGTTAACGTGAACCTCAAGGGGGATAAAAAAAATTTTCATGTTACCAGTAGTTCAGGCTATCAGTAACTAATTTTCATACAGCTAAACTAATATACATTTTGATGGTGGAAGCAGTTCATATTAAAAGTAATTCACATTAACAGTGTTCACATTAATGAGGTTCGACTGTATTACAGTAAAATTTGTTCCCGAGATTTTTCTCAGCTAAAGTGCATTATTTTAACAGTCTTTCAAAAGAAGGATAAGGAAATACAAGAGTATTTCCCACCTAGTGCATCAGAAGATGGGGTCCATATACATGAACTTCGAGGGTTTTTTTTATTGAAAGTCATGTCTAATGTAGAAGATTCTATTTTTGTATCAGTTGATAGGTTGAAGTCATATGCTATGACACAAAGATTGTACTTTAAGAAGCAATCAAAAATATCTATTTTTTTTAAAATGTCTAATAAATTAATCTTGAAAAAAAAAAAAAGATTTAATTTGGGGGGGGGGGGGGATGTAGCAGTATTCTTAGATATAAAGTTTTTGTGTTAAATCTTTGATCGTAGAGTTTTATTTATTTTTTTTGTCTCTTCTTCTGACAAAATAGTATATGTAATTCGAATTTTTGGATAGTTCGAATTTTTCTCTGGTCCCTTCAACTTTGAATTATCCAAGTTCTACTGTATTTTAAATGTAAATTTTATAATATTGATCTTAAATTGACATATAATAAAGTTGGTTATAATATTGTGGTGAAATCGTCAGGTCTTCAAAAACTGCACAAACAATTACACAAAAAAGATGGCATTCATTTCAAATGATCTTTATTAAACATAAGATATAATGAGATTTTTTAACAAAGCAAATTGAGTGATGTTCCAACTGAATTTTTTCTTTTACTGATAAAAAGAGAGGGAAAGAGAGATTCTTTACATTATTAAACAAAACATATCATCACAGTAAAAATAAATAAAATAACATAAAGCTACACAAAATGCAAAATGAAACTGTTACATGTACAAAATGAGAATTTGGAAATTGAATCAACGATAACTATACAAAAAACTAAACAGCCCAATGCTATGAAAGTGAAGATATGATTTCTAATGACCATTTAAAACATGATTTTCTTTTTCATTATGAGTAATTTACAAAAATGAAGACAAAAGGCAACTCATGATTTTTTGTAGCTCTAAATACTGAGATTATAAGGACAAAAATTAAAAACTAAAAGAAAAGATTTAAAAATCCAGAAATTTTTCTTAAGATGTTTTTCTATACAATTACAATCTTTTGACATTTTTTTAAAAAATATAAAACGCATCTTTGCACACATAATACAAAATGTCACATGAAATGTTCCAATTGACTGATTAAGAAAAAGCCATTGTCACAATAGAATGTCTAACAAACAATAAAAGAATACCCTTTAAAATTTAACTTGCTTAACAAAGTGAATCACACATGCAATAACCTCCTAATCCTTTTAGCTGCAAAATGCTGAGCTGCCGATATATCTAAATAATAAATAGTCTATTCATTAAAAATAAAATGAGATTCCTGAAGCCAAATGCTCTAGTTAGTCTAAACTTTACATATATTAATTCATAAAAAAGCACCAACTTAGCTCTTCACATAGTACATTGAAAGAAAAAAAGATTCACCCCATTAAACAAAAAAAGAACAATTGAAAAGCAAGCTAAAAATAATAATAAAATGAATGTATATATTTACAATAAAAGCAATAATACTTATCACCTTGGCATAACCACACTAAATTCAATCACTGAAGCCAAGGTATTAAAAATACATGTTTTTATTCACACACAAAAAAAAAAAAAATTAATACTCCTAATCATTAATGAGAATGTACCCAAGCAAAAATCAGAGTATGCAGGTTAAAAACTAATTCAGTTACATTTCAGAGACAGTTTGCCACATTCCAAGAAAGAAACAGACAACACCAGAACACCTGGTACTTTTTATTGTATAAATATGACAAAAATGCTGCTTAAATGTTCACTTATAAATAAATTAAAATCACATATACATTGGTTTTAAATCTGATTAAAAAATTCCATATCACTTAGCTACTTTTCACGTCTTAAAAAACAATAAATTCATATTAAAAACAACATTAATTTTTAAAGTTTTTACTACTTTATTGTAAACCTTCAATATGAGATAACCCATTGCTGCAAACAACTGTTATAGTTTTTTTTTGGCGATATACAGACAAATTACAGCTATAGCCATTCTAAAGCTATCCTACAGCTAAACTTTTATTAATTAAAAGGGAAAATATATATATATATATATTAGTACGGACTTTAGTAATGCATTTATTTGTTTATTCTTCTGTTGTTGTTGTTTTACATGCAAAATTAATTACATGCAATACTTTTATAATGTGATGAATAGAAATATAATTTTGTTTGAAAATAATTTCTTTGTGTTAGATCCCATGAATATTTCCAACATCTATGGAAACTAATTCACATTAAAATTCTTCATAGCGGTAACTGCAATTTGTTTATAAGAAAAAATTTTTAATCTGTGAAGCAAACGGTGGCTATAGTCTGTGTAATGGTTATAACTGTCATTTGTACTGAGTACAGAAAAAAATTAAAAAGTGATTTTTACTGGACATGATACTAACGTGTGTGGCAATGGGTTAAGAAAAATAGAATCCTTTTTAAAATAATCGCAGCAAAATCCACACTAATATTATATAAAAGTTACCTTAAATAATTTCATATACAATGAAACCTCTCTAAAAGTCCACCTCTATACAATGATCAAATTTTCTTGGTTCAAAATATTCTTCATAGAATTTTACCTAAAATAAAGGCACGTGCAATTTTGTACCTCCCTCAGAGAGACATATTATTAAGAGTAGGCGATAAAATTTTTTCCTTCACTTTAAATGACCACTGTCAATACAACGGAGATTAATATCCAAACATGAATAGTGTAAAAGAGTGATGAAATATTGCTAATGTGCATACTTAGAAAAAACATGAAAAAGAAAATTTATGTTATGCAATTATTTAGTTAATCTAAATTCAAATTGTAAACTCTAAGTGAGTAACACTGACTTTAAATGGAAAAATAAAAGTAGTAAACATAGCTTAAAGTTAAATGTCAACTGGCACTTTATGCAAGGAAATTTTAATAAAAATTAATAGCTCTTATATAATAGTGCTACACATTGAATCAAAAATTATGTTGATTTAATTGATCGGGGATATAAAAGAATCCTCAGAAAATAACAAATCGAGAAACGACTTTTAAATTCAAACAAATTAACATTACTGATTATTACAAAGTCATATAGAGAAACAATATAAATGATAGTTCACTTAGTTTTTAGTATTTGTCGCACAAATAATGATTTTTTTTTTTTTTTTTTTTTTTTTTAACAACCTCTATTAAAAGGCTCTCTCTCCAGTTCAAGAGATAATTTTAACTGGCATGATGGGCAGCTCTTTTAGAAAGGTTTCACTGCATGTGGTTAATGGGATTTTTTATGTTGCACAAAAGGTAGTTATCAAAATTAATAATTATAATTTCACGAATTGATAATTTTTTCCTCATTGCCTTAAATTTTTATTGTTCACTTTTACATATGTATATGAAATATTTTTAAAAATAGTGTAATTTTGAAAGCATGCATGTCCATGCTATAAACTTATCCAAATTCTTCCCCATTTCAAACACACATAAAACTTTTAAAGTTTTGATTAACTTTTTAATGTAAAATATGTCGTGCAACATTCACATGATTAAATAATCCATTTTCACAGTAAAAAGGACCAGTAGTTATAGTGTTTAAAAAATAAAGAGAGAGAGAGAGAGAGAATCCATCCTATTAAAAATTTGCAATATTTAAAAACTACGTTCATTAAAAATGAAAGTTTAGCATTCAATTTTTGTAATTGAAAAATAAAACCATACACATAAAACATAAAATGACAGTTTAAAAGTCACAATTGAAACAGAAATGTGAGATTCAAGATAAAACAAGAAGTATGACTAGAAATAAATGCCTGCACATAAAGCCTTCACATTTTCAGTCATGTCATGAAATAAAACTAACAATTAAAGTTACTTATTAAAAAAAAAAAATACCCCCCTAGAATTTTAAAACACAGCTATCTTTTCTTTCCAAACTGAAGTAAATAAATAATATACAATGTGAAAATGTGCGTCAGTTTTTTTTTTTTTTTTTTTTTTTTTTCATCGATGCAAACTATGTCTTGTGCTTTCAGCATTTTCCTTTTCATTCATGTGCAAAAGAGCATTTGATGAATTTTGCTATAAAAACTTGCAACTAGTAAGGAGTAAACCTAGTTCTGTAAACTGCTGCCTAAAAATAAAAAATAATAAAACAACATTTAGAAAAGAGTGCAACATATTAGTTTTCTGGACATTCAATGAAATAGAACATTTCAACTTTCAATTATATTAAGTAATTGCAAAAGTCTAAGCCTAATTTCAAAGATTAATAAAGCTCCATGGTGTCATATTGCATGACGACGTTTTTTTTTTTTTTTTTTTTTTTAATGAAATTATTTAAAATCTAAATTTGTCAATTTCATTCAGACCAAAATCTTTTTAATTAGACCAAATTATTTGTTTTTCCAAAAAAAAAAAAAAAAAACTTCCGACACGAAAAATCAAAATCAGTAACTATATATTTATTTGTAAGTAAAAACCGTTCATTTAGTTATTTGGCTAACTGCACGCACAGTAAATTCTAGTTTCTTTTAACATCGGCAGGTTTTGCTCGTTCTTCCTTCTCTCTGCATAGCGAATTGCGACTGGGGATGTGACATTTGCTGTGACGCGCCTCCCTTTGCTTGCTGATTATTCATAGCGGTGCCCTGGTTACCATTCCTTCCAAGGTTTGCTCGCACAGGCTGGAGATCATCAGTAGCAGTTCCCTCTCTTAGCAACAGCATCTCAGATCACTGTCCAGTCTGCGTAAATTTTTCCATATTGGTGAGAAATTTCCATTTTTCTCTTAAATATTATTTTTCTAAAATTTCAAAATCACTGTTCTATGCACGTGGACCTTCCATGTGCTTCCAACGGCAAAGTTTCCTACCCTTTTCACACATGGGTTACTACTGAAAAGATTACTAATAGACTAAATGGTTAACCCCTCCCCCTAGGTGGTGAATCTGCGGCTACTTGACTAAAGAATGAATGACAAAAGGAGATTTTTATTATAATACTAGCAGACCCGGCCACGCGTTGCTGTGGCTATGTTATACGTTGAATTATAACGTAGTAAAATATTCAATATATTAAAATTATTATTTACGAATAAAGACCATCCTTGATAACATCCTTGATCTTAGCAGACTTAGCCCGCTTCGCTGGTCCCTATTTTTAAATGATTCACTATAATTAAAGAATTCTCAAAATTGCATTAATTTTTAACATGTGAAAAAAAAAGAGAAAAAAAAAATCTGATCGGGAAAAATGTTCGACACTCATAATGAATCCATATATTATCGAAAGGAAAATGATATAAAATACAAAAAAATCTTCTCTCATTGGTGGAATAATCTGTTCGGACCCCCACTGCCTGCGGCAGTGTATACCTGCGCAAACCATGCGCACCGTTTCTTCATCCACCGTTCCCGCCCTTCTTAATAACTCTATACTTTCGAAAATATCTGCAATCGATTTATCGGGCCTTAAAACTTAATAATACTAATTTTCAAAGTTCTAACTCTTATTTCTATTATTTTGCCCCTTTGCCCTCCCCCCTCCCACTATTCTAAATAATTTTACAAATTCGAAAATATCTACAGTTTATTTGTAGGTGTCAAAAACCTGTATGCACCAATTTGAACGATCTAACTATATTTTTATTTTTTGCCCCTCTGCCCCCCTTCCCGCCCCTCCTAATAAATTTACAAATTCGAAAATATCCGCAATCGATTTGTTGGTATCAAAAATTCTATGCACCAATTTTGAATGATCTAACTCCATTTTTATATTTTGCTCCTCTGCCCCCCCCCCCCTTTTCCGCTCCTCTTAATAATTTTACAAATTCGAAAATATCTGCAATCGATTTGTACGTATCAAAAACTTCTATGTACCAATTTTTAGCGATGTAACTCTATTTTTATTTTTTTGCCCCTCCGCCCCCTTACCCGCCCCTCCTAATAACTTTACACTTTCGAAAATATCCTCATTCGATTTGCAGGCCTCTAAAACCTCTCTATACCAATTTTGAACAGTCTATCTGCATTTCTTTTTTTTTTTTTTTTTTTTTTTTTTTTGGTTGTTGTTGTTTGTTTGTTTGTTTGTGAAATCACGTTTTGGCCCCTCCCCCCCCCTTTTTGGGAGGCGAATTTTGCAATAAAAACTATCCTATCTCTCAAGTTGGACCAAATTGCACACAGTGTCCAAATTTCATTAAAATCGGCTCATTAGTTTAGGAGTTCATCGCGGACAAACATAATAAATTTTATATATAAAGATATATATATATATATATTATATTAAATTATAAAGTTTTGATCAATGAAGCACAAATAAGTAAAAAACAGGATTAATTTCACTGTATTATCTTCATTATAATATGAATTCAATTTACACTTCAGTCTAAGTAACACGTGGCCAGCTATGCTAACACCAAAAATTTAAAAAGTGGAAATAATTGAATTATACAAAATTTATTAATAGGTTAAAAAGTTGAAGATTCTTTGTGTAGATGGCAGCACCAAATATATTTCAGCTTTCATTTCAACCCAGTCGAAAGGTATCGACATCTGTTAGAATCATTTGGAGTTAACAGATAATTGTGACTGTCAAATAATAACAGACAAATAATTAGCAATAAATTAAAATTGCGACTATAATTTGAGATTTAAACTATCCTATCTCTCCAGTTGGATCGAACTGCACATGGTGTGCGAATTTTATTATAATCGGTTAAGTGGTTTAGGAGTCCATTGAGGACAAACATTGTGACACGAGATTTATATATATTAAGATATTGTATAGCTATTATTTAAAGTATTTATTTATACCTATAAGTGTTATTTAGAAAGTTCATAATGTGCGTCATTATAAAGCAATTTGAAAATACAAAATTTCTATTAAAAAATAAATTATCAGGGTTAGCACTAGCATAAAGTGAAATTTCAGGACATACATTTTTGAAAATTTCAGGACAAAGTTACTAGTCTACCTGCATAAATTTTGCTGACTCTAGACTAATATGACAAGGTACAGCACCCAGCAGCCATTATTTAACACTTTTAGCACACATCAAAGCTTTTTTTTTAAATATATTTTAGCACCCGGCAGCCCTTTCTAACCTTTTAAATGCCTTGATGCCTTTAGATACTTTTCTCCCTTACATGCAACCTTTCTGAGAATAATTTTAGAGCATTTTTTCAAGAACAGATGCATATGTCTGACATATATATACAAGAAAGAGTAATAATTTCATACCTGCCAACTTATCACTGAAAGAATCAAGAAGATTAACTCATAAAACAGGAAGATTTTATTAAAATGAAAAAGATTTTTTATTAACTTGACTCAAAAAATCGTACTTAACCCATTAAATGCCACTATATGAATTCAATTGAAAATTTTTGAATTTTCATGTATTTTAGGTTTCAATGTGCATTTCTAATCATACGTAATGTAAATAATTAAACAAAATTATTTTGTTAGAAGATATATGTTTTCAAAATAGGAGATTTAACACCTAATTGGGGTTACAGATGTTGAAAAACTGCAAAAGCTTTTTTAATTAGTTTTCTTGATCCCTGTTTGTTATAATTTAAGAAAATAACTATTTTATTTCATATCCATTGTTTTAAACCCCTGCACTCAAATGAGTTATTTTTGCTTATTTTTAGCAGAAAAACAAATATCTTTGTTTGAATAACTTAAAAAGATAGAAATCACATTACAAACTTTTTGAAAAAATTACCAATGAAACTAGATGCTTCAATATTGGTATGTTCTTTCAATTAAAGCTGAAAATTTATGCACATAAGATTTTGAAGGTTATTTAAAGATATATATAATCTATATAAAAAGCAGTTTTTTTCTTTTCGATGTTGAAAAATGAGATATACATGGAAATATTTGAAAACCAAGAAGATTTCATTTCCTGGCATGAAACAAGAAAATGCTAAAAAATCAGGAATTCTTGGAAATCAAGAAGACTTGGTAGCTATGAATTTACATTTTACATGTATTAAAAAGGGCAACAAATTAGGCAAATGCCTTTTTTGAAAACAGTCTGCCTTTTTAATTTAGACCCCCTCCAGCAGCTCCCCCCCCTCCAGAGCCAGCACTAATAAATGAGATGCCTAGAATCTATAGTGCATAAGCAAAAAGAGTTTATCTTAATAGAGAAAAACATCCAATTTTTGAAACTGCTTACACCATATTGTTTTCTGATGATATCTCAAAATTTTATTTATGATTAAAATATGTAACATAATGCCAAGCATAAATGGAAAATAAACTAGTATATTTTAATATATACAAGAAAATATAAAATGGCATAAAAATGAAACATTTGGCTCACTATTTTCGAGTTTAAAAAGACTAATTACAGCAACTGAAATGTTAATAAAACATGATTTCATTTATAGCAATCATTTCAAAAACTTCCTTAGACTTGTGTTTTTCAGTTATCTTTAAACACAATATTAACATAATTTACAGCTTACACTATGAAATTTATATATATAAAAAAAAAAACTTTTTTAAAAATACAATTTTTATATTTACCCCATAACCAGCAACAGGTCCTATACTATGAGCTAAGTATGGATCTGCATATTCTCGAGCATAACTATAATACAATGATGGAGTACTAGAATTAAAAAGAAAAGGAATTAAGGAAAATGCTGTTGAATTACTTATAACAATATAGTATATTAACAAATAAACTTTAAATTTAAATAAAATCATTATTATATGAAATAAAACAAACCCAGCCACAGCAGCATATGAAGCAACAGGTTGTGCTGCAGCTGCAGCAGCAGCCGCAGCATAACTTCGAGCAGCAGCTGCAGTGTAAGCAGCACTCGCAGCATAGGTGGCCTGAAAATAAAACAGAAAGAAATATTAAAATCTTGTCATTAGAGTTGATTTGTAATAAAATGACAGAAAATAAAATTACAATAAGAGATATAACTAAACTAATTTTAATGAGGGCTGGTGGCAGGACAGGAGGGGGGGGGGGGGGGGGCTGCCTGACAGCCCATGATCTAAAGGGATCCATACCAAATAGGACAAAGAAAAAAATCCCCGACTCTTTATTTTGAAACTGTAGATTATAAACTTTCACCTGTGGTTTAGATGACCATAAAAAGAGCCTTAAGGTTACATTTCTATACAGGACCTGACACCTGACCACCGAATCAGAACTCTCAATTCAGGTTAAATTCACTCATTTTACTCATAGCGTTTAATTTGTTGTTTTTTCATCCAATTTATTGTATCTAAATTATGAATAAGTGGTTGAGAAAAAAGATACCGACTGTAAATAAAAGCAAATTTTCAAGCTCAAATTCATGGAAATCATAATGAAGAAAAGTGGTAAGAAAGTATGAGTCTAACTATTTAACATTTGGGTTTTCGTGGAAAGAAGATGAGAATAATCTGAAACTTTAAGTGTATTTCTTGCAATGAAGTATTTGGAAGCCAAAGCATGCAACCAGTAAATGACATCGATGAGATAAAGCATCAGAATTTTAATAAATCAGTCTGCTGAATATTTCAAAAGAAAATTAAATGTGTTGAAAATGTTAAAACCAGGATCAATTGAAAGTATTTCTGACAAAATTCACTGCAGTAAAAATGAAATGGGTCACAGTGTTTAAAAGTTTGTGAACTCCTGCTCTACTCAGCTGTGATGATGGGCTCTTCCCACCTGACGTCAGAGATCATCACATGATATTGGTGTCTCAAACCAAAAGCAGGCAAAATCTTCTACATTTATCTATAACGATTGCTAAAATAACACATTTTCTATTCTTGTTTTTGATCAATCTAACTTAATCTGTGATATTTTTTTATACACCATCAGTTTTTATTCTATTCAATATCATTATTCATCATCTTTTTTTTGTTGTTGTTGCATACATTTTTAATAATCATTTAGTTTATATTTGAGTTACTATGATGTTCAATTTGTCAGATTATCCATTGTGCATAAAGAACTTTATTTGATTAACCATATTAAATTATAGGGGGAAAATTAATCATTCTTAATGTGCTAGCAACATAGCTTGTTTCTAGATGAGAGCATCAAAGGTATAAAGACGTACATGGAATGTTTTGTAGAAGCCGTTTACTTTACAGAAAACATCTATGTTGACGCCAAATGATACGACGCCACGTTTTCCGGTAATTAAAAATAAAACTAAAAAAAAATGGATAAACGAAAGTAGGTTTTCAATTAAAAAGTAAAAGTAAAAATGGATAAATTAATCCCGTCAGTACCACTGTTAAATAGTACTAATTATCACACGTGGTCATTAAAATTAAAAGCTGTTCTAACTATTAAAAAGTTATACGACGTCGTGATTAAAGAAGCAGGCAACTTAAAAGAAGAAGAACGGGCTGAATGGGATACTAAGAATGCTGAAGCTGTGTCATATATCCTACTTTCGTTATCCGATGAACAAAGTCTACAGTTTGCTGACGAAGGAAATGCTAAGAATTTATGGGAGAAAATAAAATCAACATTCACCGGAAAATTGGAAGATCGAAAAATCGATGCAAGTAATGAAATAAAAAATATTGAAATAAATCCAGAAGAAAATGTGACAGACTATATTGCAAGAGCAAGAGGTTTAAGAACAAAATGTGCTTCACTTGGTTTGGAAATTACAGAGCGAGAAATCGTGTATTATGCTGTAAGAGGACTTAGAGGAAAATTCTCAAAAATTAAAGAAATATTGAAAACTCAAAGAGAAAAAGATTTAGATGAAATACTCGAGATTTTACGCGAAGAAGAAAGAACAATCCTGAGATCACCTGACTACCAAAAGACTAGAAGAGAAGAAGCATTCCACGTTAAAAGTGAGAACAAAAACAGAGTGAAAAGTTGTTTCATATGTAAGAAAACTAATCATCTTGCTAAAAACTGCTATTTTCGGAATAAAAACTTACCTCAGAACACTAATGAAAGAAGAACAAATGCTTATGATAACAATAAGAACAAAAACAAAGAACAGTTTAGAAACAGAAACTCGAATTACGCAAGTAAAAATGATAGTGATTTTGCACTTTCAGCGAATAGAGAACAATTTGATATTTCTGAAAATAACATTTGGTTATTGGATTCAGGCTCGAGTTGTCATTTAACAAATAATTTGAATTATTTTTGTGATATTACTAATGATAATGGATATATCAATTTAGCAGGTAAGAATTCTACTTTAAATTTTACTGGTATAGGAACTGTTCGCGCTAAAACTTTGGTAAATAATTCTCAAAATATTTTAACTATGAACGAATGTATATATATTCCTGATTTGAGAAATAATTTAATTTCTGTAAGTAAATTAATGGATAGGGGTTATAAGATCAAATCAAGTAGAAATCATATCTTAGTTCTAAGTAAAAATGATGAAATTGTGTTAAAAGCTGTTAAAATAAATAATAGATTTAAAGTCATATTAGAACCTTACAATGATATGTCACCTGATTCTCTAGAATGTAACTTAATAAATAAATCTGAATCTTATGATATTTGGCACAAAAGACTTTGCCATTTAAATCCACAATATATGATAAAAATGCAAAATATTATTGGCATAAAATTTAGAGATTCTGAAAATTTTTATTGTGAATCATGTGACATTAGTAAGTTAACTCGGAAAAAACATCCAAAAGTAAATTTTGATCAAAGTAGTTCTGTATTAGAATTGATTCATGCTGATTTAGCAGGACCTATAAATGTTAATTCTTTAGGAAATTCTAAATATTTTTTAGTATTAGTTGATGATTTTTCCGGGATGTATTTCACTTATTTCTTGAAACATAAGTATGAAGCATTTGATGCTTTTACTATTTTCAAAGAAAGGTATGAAAATCAGATGAATAAGAAAATTAAACGTTTAAGAACCGATAACGGTTTAGAATTTGTAAATAATGAATTTGAAAATTTTCTAGAAAAATCTGGAATTATACATGAGAAAACAGTACCATATAATCCTGAAAGCAACGGTATTGCAGAAAAATGTGTAAGAGTACTGGTAGAACGTGCAAGAACATTGTTATATGATAGTAAATTGCCACTTAGATTTTGGGCGGAAGCCATAAATTGTAGTACCCACATTTCTAATAACACGCCGCGAAAAGGTAAAGAAAAAATCCCGATCGAGATATGGACAGGTACAAAACCAAAACTAACTTATTTAAAAACTTTTGGTTGTGTAGCTTACTATCACATTCCTAAACAATTCAGAAATAAATTCGATGTTCCCGCTAAGAAAGGTATATTTGTTGGATATTCTAGAGATAGGCGCGCATACAGAATTTATGATATTGAAAAAAGAAAAATTATTGAAGAAAGATCAGTTAAATTTGATGAAACATCTAAAGGTAGTGAATTCTTAAAAAGTGAAACCGAAACTTATTTGTGGGATATTAAAGAATTAACTCAGTTTAATGAAAACGAAACTTCTTCCCCACCCGGAAACAATAATAATTTATCAGATATTTCGCCTGAACAACAAATACTAGAACAAAATGAAATGCAGAATGAGTCAGAATCTATTTATAGATCGGCACCCCAATTGCGAAGATCAGAAAGAATAAAAAATAAAATGACAGCTAATTTGGCTTTAAATGACCTTGATGGGGAATCAGTACCGAGAAATTTTGAGGAAATAAAAAATAAAAGAAATTGTAAAAAATGGGAGATCGCTATGGAAAAAGAAATCGATTCCATGAATAAACACAATGTTTTTGAAATAGTTGAAAGGCCAAAAAATGAAAAAATAATTAAAAGTAAATGGATTTATTCAATTAAAAAGGTAAATAATGAGGAAATTTATAAAGCTAGATTAGTAGCAGCGGCCTTCAATCAAATAAAAACAGTTGATTATTCAGAGTCATATTCACCGGTAGTAAATATTGAATCATTTAGGTTATTAATGGCAATCGCTTCTAAACTGAATTTATCTATAAGATTTTTTGATGTAAAAACAGCGTATTTATATGGTAACATTGAAGAAACTGTATACATGGAAATACCCCCTGGTTATGAAAATAAATTTGGTAAAAATAATGTGTGTAAATTGAAACGTAGTATATATGGCTTGCCTCAAAGCGGGCGAAATTGGCATAATAAACTTAAACATGAATTGAAAGTGATTGGCTTCTCTCCACTTGCATCTGATAATTGTGTATTTACTTATAAAGATGATACGAATTTTCTAGCAATTTGTGTGTACGTTGATGATTTAGCAATTTTTTCAAATAATTCTAAGTTATGCGATGAAAAAATAAGTAAACTTAAAGAAATTTTTGTTCTAAATGAAACAACTAAAAATTCAAAATTTTTAGGCATGGAAGTAGTACAAAATCAAGACGGTATCAGTTTATCGCAAACTAACTACATCGAATCTTTATTAGAAAAATATGGTATGCAAAATTCTAAAAAGTCTAATCTACCAATAGTTAAAGGTGAGGATAGATGTTTTACACCTACAGATAATTTAGTTAATCAAACTGAGTATCAAGAAATTATAGGCGAGTTGCTATATTTGGCTAACCGAACTCGACCTGACCTTGCATTTGTTACTAGTTATTTATCACAATTTAATAAACGTCCAGAGAAAAGACATTATACATTAGCTAAAAAGGTTCTGAAATACTTAAATGGAACAAAAAATAAAGTATTGTTTTATGAGAGAAAATTCGGTTTAATAAATTGTAGTGCAGATGCAAGCTGGGGAAATGGAAAGTGAGGCAAATCATTTTCAGGTTGTGTAATTATGTTAGGAAATTCTCTTATTGTATGGAAAAGTAAAAAGCAAAGATGTGTAGGACTATCGACATGTGAATCAGAGCTGTTAGCCACTGCAGATACTGCAAGAGAATTAACATGGACTTTAAATATGTTACAAGAACTTAAATGTGAACAATTTGTTGAAAGACCTGTGACGATTTATTCTGATAGTCAAGCAGCTATAGACTGGCTAAATACAGCAAAGTCATCAAATAAAACAAGACATGTTAATCTTAAATTTCATTTCGTTAGAGACTTAATTGAAGAAAAGACTGTGAAAGTTATGTATAATTGTACTAATGAAATGATTTCAGATTTTCTAACAAAGGCTGTTACAAAGGAAAAATTATCATTTACATTAGAAAAAATATGTTTGATTTAAAAGTATATATTTGCATATTAATTATTGTTTATTAATGGTTTTGATTATATATAAAACGCTTTTCGCAGGGGGAGAATGTTGGTATAATATAAGTAGTGATGATGCTCAAAGTGTTTTATAATACGCCAATAGGTGGCGCTGTGTGTTCATCCTTTTTTCTCTGTAACTGTACATATGTAAATAAACGTTAGTTTAAGTCTAGCTCCCGTCTGGGTAACTTCAAATATAAAAGCAAAATTAAGTATATGCTTTTACAACATTGATTTTTAAATATTGAAAAATATTGAAGATTCCTTTATTAAACAGGAAGAGTGGGGAGGGGGGATATCAGTGTTGCTATTTTTTTTTATTTTCTATATTCTATAAAACAGCCCTAAATGAAACAATGATTGTAAAAGTTAAAAAAAAAAAAAAAAGTTAAAAATTCATTACTTACTGGCAGTTGATACCTTTCAGCTCCTGCATATGCCAAAAAAGGATCTTGGCAGACTCTAGAAAGAAGACTGAAAGTCACGAAAATATTAATATTGTAATTAATGTAATAAATAAGTTTACAAATAACAAACTTAATAAAATGAAAAGTGTAATGTGATTACTAAAAAGTTATACGTTGAAGGAATAATCTACATATTTACATTTTTTCCCCCCTCATGGATAGGCACAATATTTCTTTCTACCACTTAATTTGAAATGTTAACATTGTTTTAACAATAATTTAGATTAGTATTGATTCTAGGCTAATTTGGCAGGACCCAGCATCTTGCAGCTATTTTTGAACACATTTTAACACCAGTGGCCCTTTAAAAACATATCAGCACCTGGTGGCCTTTCTAACATTTTACATGTCCAGAAAGTTTTAGATATTTTAGAACATTCCTGCAAGAACAATGCTATAGCTTACAAATTTGAAAGTAAAACAAATAATTTACTTTTGTGATGTACAAAAGCCATTCTGTATAACCAAGGTTAAAATTCAACTGTAGCACTTTCAGCAAATATCCCTTGGGGAAAAAAAATTAATACTAGCAGAATTCAGTGACCAACTGGCTTCATAACATCTGAAAATGTATCAGCTCACCACCATGCAAAAGACCTTGCTTGCTGATGTGTTGTTTACAAGTTAAATTTAATTTAAGCAGTATTAACCCTTTTTCAAATTTTTACATGAAATTTATCTAAATTTTGCATAATAACTATCTTATAGTTAGTTATTCTCCCACAGAATAATTTTTTTCAATCTTATAAACAATACACCTGCTGTGTAAATCAACTCTTTCTGAAAAAAATCCGAGTTTACTTACTGTTTTTATGAGAAATGATGCAAGATTATACTTGCTCAGCGATGCTGTTTACGTGCTATAGCGCGTAAATTACATGAAAAAGTGGAGGCAGTATGCAAAAAATTTACTGTGGCGGGTCCCAGGGGACACGTAATTTTCGTTCTTAAAAAAAATTTTCAAACTGGAAGAAAGAAAAATATAAAGGTAGAAAAAGTCGGCTTCATCACAATTGACGAAAAATCACTTTTTAACTTGTAACTTTTAAACAATTGATGCTATCGAAAAAGTGTAAATGCAAAAATTTTTCTTTAGGGTAAGACGGTAATTCGTCTGATTTGAAATATTTTCCTATTTTCAATATTTTCCTATTTTCAATATTAAAGAAATTATGGTCAAAGGAAAATTTCCACCACCCCACCATTTCCACCCCCTTTGTGCTGGATACCCCACCTACGAACTCGACCGAGATTTTTACTGTCCTAACAACATATCCCGAGCTGGTTAAATTTAAATAAAAATTACTCCAGTTATCGTGTTCACAACTTAACATGGAAAAAAGCGTTATACATATATATATGGGTTCTAGGGCTCATGATCGGTGAAGATATGAAGAAATTTTCCAGAAGTCGTGTCATGAGAACCATTGCAATAGGTAGATCTCCTATAAGGAATCTACCTAAAAGCATATTTTAAAATGCATTTCTTGTTTAAAACTGATATTTTCCTTATATTTTTAAAGCATTCTGCTCCAAAGAAGAAAAAAAATCCTTTAAAACTCTATTTTACCATGAAAGAAAAAGAACCTATCCTATACGATAAACACAAACAAGCGGCTGGTGCAAAATCAAAAACAAAATTCCGAGATGAGAAAACAAAGTTTCTATGCGAAAAGATTATTAGTAAAAAATGTACAATACACTGAATTGCATCACTGCATAATGAATCATCAATGAGTGCCCTCTATCAAAGCCTAACCAAAATATGACATTCGAAAAATGGTCATAAAACCATTCTTTCAAAGAATCCAAGAACATTTCTATCAAATTCCAATAAGCTATTACCAATCCAATACAATAAACACACATGAGTGTCCAGCGCAAAAACAAACACAAAGTTCTGAAACACAAAAACGAAGTTCTGATACGAAAAGTAATGTGCTTATACATTGAATCGCATCACCCTGCTCCATTCTAAATTCGTTCAAACAAAACAAAAACAAAAAATGGATGAACGAACGTGATTACAGGAGCATGACATTATGTCTGCACTAAGTTTCAAGAAACCTGATTATTAAGAAAACCTACGAATTAAAAAAAAGTAATATATTTGCTGTGTTAAGCAAAAAGTAAACTATTTTTGCTAATGTCAGAATATTATTATTATTTATAGTAATTTCGTTTACAGATAAGTACACTTCTTTTATTTTTTTCTCTGATATATTAGTTAAGTTGTCAGTACAGTTTTATTGGTAAGTTATTTTGTGGTTAAAGAAGGGTGGGGGACTTGAGGTAACTTTTGCAGACGTGATTTTTCCGTTTTCGGAAGGGGCCGATATCCAGAAAATTCCAATAACCGGAATCAAGTCGGTCCTGCGATTGCTGAATAATGAATCCTGTACTGTATTTGAAGTAGAATGTGTAACTAAATTTTGTAATCAATCTGTTTATCTAAAAACTCCTCATTTCTCAAAAAAAAAAAAAAAAATTTCTCATTTTGTTCTCTTAATGCTAATAATTTCGAAGAATTTTTAAAAATGTTTCTAGTTTAAAATAATAATAATAATTAGCTATCATACAACATTCTTTTCTTCTCTCTCTCTCTCTTTTTTTTTTTCTGGTTCCAGAGCACATTGAGCAAAATAATTTCAGTTGTTTCTTAACAGCAACCACCTCTTACATAATATTAGTTTTAAGACAATCTCAAAAAGAGCTGGTTAAACATTCGTTAAAAAAAACTATTTTTCATCAACAATAACATAAAATTTTAATTTATGTCTGGAATATATAAATTCATTTATGTGGGGATCCATTTTTTGAAAAAAGGACTCTGGCTAAATATATCTATAGTCTATTCATTCTATCGAGAGAACGAAACTAAATAAACGCACTTGCGGTTTGGCTGCGGTGAAAAACCTGGCATTCTGCCAGGAGTGCCAAACAGAAAGCGTGAATTTCTTTTTTTTCTTTATTTGCACTGTTTTGCTCGTGCTATTGTCTGATTTTTAAATTTGATAATTTTTTCGTGTGATTTCGTATTTTGCCATAATGGAGAGTGAGAAAAGTTCTTTGAGTCCAGTGAAGAAGAGAATTAAAAAAAAAACTTAAGTAAGGGTGAAAAGGATATGATTTTAAACGTTTATAAAAATGCGCTTGAATCAAATCCCGAACTTTCGATTTCTGATGTAGGAAATGAAGCTGCTCGTATAACTGGGGTATGTAAAGCTTCTGTTTTCCGAGTGATTTCAGAATGTAAAAAGTGCAGTGCTTTAAATTCTCCGAAGAAGACAAAAGTACGTAAACGTATTTCAGAAGATGTAGATGATTTTGAGAGGAACGCTATTAGGAGGAAAGTACACGAATTTTTTTTTAAAAAGGAGCTACCGACTATAGATAAAGTTTTGAAAGTCGTAAATGATGACCCTGACTTACCAACCTTTAAAAGAACAACCTTTTATCATCTTCTAAAAGAATTAAATTTTACATATGCACGAAGATCACGATAAAGTACTCTCATTGATAAAGACGAAATAATTGTGTGGAGAAGAAATTATTTAAGACAAATAAAAACTTTTAGGGAAGAAGGCCGCAAAATATATTATATGGACGAAACATGGTTAAATGCAGGACACACAGTTAATAAAGTTTGGAAAGACACTGCAATACAATCTTCTAAGCAAGCATTTTTATCTGGTCTTTCTTCCGGACTAACATCTCCATCGGGGAAAGGTAAACGGATTATAATTACTCATATTGACAGCGAATGTGGCTTTGTGGATGAAGGACTTGACATATTTGAATCCAATAAAAATAAAGATTATCACGAGGATATGAATTCTGAAAATTTGAAAAGTGGTTTGCCAATATTTTACCTCTACTCGAAAATAACTGTGTAATCGTAATGGACAATGCTCCTTACCATTCTAGGAAAGCCGAAAAAATACCTAATACTTCGTGGAAGAAACAGAAAATTGTCGATTGGCTTTTAACAAAAAATATTAAATGTGAGGACGGAATGTTAAAAGCTGAATTATTGCAATTAGTGAAATGAAATAAAAGCAATTATGACAAATATATTGTAGATAAATTGGCAAAAGCGCAAAATAAAATTGTCTTGCGACTACCCCCTATCACTGCGAGCTCAATCCCATAGAACTAATTTGGGCACAAATGAACAACTTCGTTGCAAAAAAAAAAGACATTTAAAATTTCCCATGTAAAAGATTTGTACATGCAAAGCATAAAAAAAATCGGCGGTGAAGAATGGAAAAAGTGCATCCAGCATGTAATAAATGAAGTAGAAAAGAAAATGTGGGATCTGGATAATACGATAGATAATATCATCGATTCCATGGTAATTGAGCTTCACTCAAATTCTTCAGCTGCATCTTCTGAAAGTGATTTCTGAGGTTCTCTAAATTTTCTGAGGTGTTCTAAATTTATGATATTAATATTTTTCCATAATATCTGAAAATTGCTCTATATATAAATGGTAAAATAATAATAACACAAAATAAAAATTGAATATTATTGAATTAGTTTTTGAGTATCTCAATTTGTAACTTAAATAGTTTATCCGATTTTTCGTAATTAATTAATTCATTATATATTGATTAAAAATAAGCCGCCGCCCTCCCACCCAGCACCTTCGGTATACCAGCAAAACATCTCGCACTCTTAAATTCAAAAATAAATAAAAAAACATCTGGTACTGTATACAAATCTGTATTTGCTTGATAAAAATTGCTAGAAAAAAAATTAAATTCTCCAAATTGGGGATTTCGGCTGAAAGTGAACCTTCTTGGCTATTTTTGTGCAACCCTTTTATTTAGTTTCGTTCTCTTCTTTCGTTGAATAAACTATACGTTTTAATATTTTGTAAAATACCTTAGCTTAAAAGCTGGGCCCTGCAAAATTTCAACTTTTTATTTATTTACTTAACAAGTTAAATTCATTCTATAACTTCTTAAAAAAGAAAAAAAAAATCAGTTTAGACATTATCATAGTCAGTTATTCACACACAAACATACTTCATTGTAAAGTACAGCAAAAATATATTCAAGATCTCTCGAAATATATAACTACACTGACATAAACAGTCAGAACTTTTCATGACAACAATACTTTCCTTACATAGTATATGTTTGTAAAATAATAAATAGATGCATATACATAGCTGCCAATATATTAATTTATTCCAGAGTATTTTTAGCTCCGCCTTTATTTCGTACCACTTATTTTTTAAAAGTAATTTTGTCTTATTTTATCGAAGTTATATATTGGAGAAAATTTTTCTATAAATAAACTGGTGCAAAATAAAGGCGGGGCTAAAAGTACTCCAGAATAAATTAAATTATTGGCAGCTATGCATATAATGTGTTAAAAATCACTGACTACTACACACATTGATTTTTAAAAATACATTCAAAATTAAATATGAAATACAACTTACGGAGCATAACCATGAAGGGCAGTCGCTGCTGCTGCCGCAGTTAATGGGGAAGCATGCCTTGCAAAGGCAGCTGTAGCTAATGCTCCTCTTGCCCGACCTCTTTGAATAGCTACTCCCCGTAGAGCAGCAACTAGGAAAAAAAAAATGTTTTTATTTTAATATTTCAATAACAAGATGCATTTATATAATTCAAAGTAGACCTGAAAATTGAACTTTTAGATTATTCATTAATGGTCTGTACATCCTTTAAACTTATTCCCCAAATTTTCCTCAAATTTCTCCTCTGTTCCACAAAACAAGTTATTTTTTCATATAATTATCCTTATTATTATTATTATGGCGTGTAACGTTTTGTGTGACTCTGGTCAACCAATGACTTTTGAACATTTGAATTATTGCAATGTATTGTTTCAGTGTGAGAACATTATTAAGAAGTATTGGAGAGCCCATGAACTGATAGCTTAAGCGCTAATGCTCTGCATTTGTAAAATAAATAAATTATTATTATATAATTTCAAAGTTTTTTTTATTTTATTTTTTTTATTGTCTCATCTTTGTAAAGTTCATCTTACGGCCATCGATTTTTGTGAAGTGTCTTTTCTAATTAGATCACTGATTTTTTTTTTTTTTTTTTTTTGTTACAGTTCCACTTTTGAACCAGTTTTTTTTTTTTTTTTTTTTTTTTTTCTGTTACAGTTCCACTTTTGAACCAGTTTTTTTTTTTTTTTTTTTTTTTTTTTCTGGAGAAACCTTAAGAAATGTAAAATTTTCTGTAGTTATTTGATTAAAAGAAAAAGGAAAAAAAATGTTTTTTTGCAGCAAACTGACCAAGAAGAAAAGACATTTTTGCAACTGATAGCTTGAATACGGAACTATTTCTCTTACTTCTGCAATCTATTTCCAAATTTGAGTATAATTTTGTCTTTGTTTGACTTAATTTACATTTTATTGCTGAAATATGCAAGATCATAAGAGAAAGAAAAGGCAAGTCATTCAATTTTTTTAAGTCACAACATGGAGAGCAGATTTTATCAGGTCTAATTCAAATTTTTTCAAACCTTTACTTATCTTGATAGCAAAATTAAACGCTTCTTGAAAACACCATCAAAACTTTCTGTGTTTTGAAAGAGTGAATCTTTCTGCATTACATTTGTAAAAAAGCATAATCTGCACTAGATCTAAGAATATTTATTATTTGTCATGTGTTGCTTAAACAAAATATATTTGCAATTTAAAAAAATAATAATAATAAATAACTCTATATTTTTTCTTCTTTCACTGTCACAGGTATACATTTCTTTAATTAACCATATGAAAATTTTGGATTTTGATAATTAAATGCAAATTAAGTCAAACAGCAGCAAAATATTCCTACATTTCAGAAATTTTTTGCAAAATTATCATTATTTCAGAGATAAGAAACCAAAATGCACAATTTTTGTTGATCTGCAGCAAAATAACTTATTTCAAGAATCACCTTTGAAAAAAGTGCAAATTTTGTCAGCTAGCAGCAAAACGGGATTTCACATGCGTAAAACGCGATTTTGCATAATCCTATATCTCAAACAAAAAAAACAGATATACATGAAATTTTTGCTATAAAATATAGCTAATACAAATATCTGAAAACCAATTTCTGGAATTTTAAAAATTCAGCCCCCAGGTGGGGCAGCAGGGGCAAAAACAAATAGAAATACAGTTAGGCCTTTCAAAATTGGTACAGATAGGTTTCAATAGCCTGCAAGTCGAATGTGGATATTTCCGAAAGTGTAAATATATTAGGAGGGAAGAGAAGGGGGGAGGGGAGAGGGGGGGGGGGCAAAAAAATAAAATAAAAATAGAGTTAGATTGTTCAAATTTGGTATATAGAGGTTTTCGATACTTACAAATCGATTGCGGATATTTTCGAATTTGTAAAATTATTAGTAGGTGCGGGAAGGGGGGGGGGGGGGGGGGCTATGGGCAAAAACAAATAGAAATACAGTTAGGGCATTCAAAATTGGTACAGACAGGTATGCGGATATTTTTGAATTTGTAAAATTATTAGGAGGGGCGGTAAGGGGGGGCTATGGGCAAAAACAAATAGAAATGCAGTTAGGCCGTTCAAAATTGGTACAGATTGTTTTTAGAGGCCTGCAAGTCGAATGGGGATATTTTCGAAAATGTAACGTTATTAGGAGGGATGGGAGGGGGGGGGGGCCGGAGGGGCAAAAAAAATAAAATAGAGTTAGATCGTTCAAAACTGGTGCATAGAGGTTTTTGATATTTACAAATTGATTGCAGATATTTTCGAATTTGTAAAATTATTAGGATAGACGGGAGGGGGAGCGAAGGGGGGAAAATAACAGAAATAAGAGTTAGAGCATTTTGGGAATTTTTTCCGAAGGCAGTGAGAACCCGGTGCGACATTTTTTCTAATCAGATTTTGTTTTGCTTTTTTTTCTTTTTTTCACGTGATAAAAATTAATGCAATTTTGAGAATTGAGTAATTATAGTGATTAATTTAAAAATAGGGTCCAGCGAAGAGGGCGAAGCCTGCTAGTCTCCAATAAATAATTCTTCATAGAAATTGTTTATCTTAAAACAGACCCTTCACAATAATCAGCAAACTTAAAAACAAACCCTTCACAAAAATCAGACAACTTTAGACAAAAAAACTATTTATTTATATTAGTGTTGGATTACATAAAAGCAGGGTTCAACTTAGACTACCTGGAGCCCCGGGGCAAGCCTATTCTGGGGGGCCCCCTTGCAGTCGCATAAGAGCTCTTTAGGTTGCAGATTTTCTGCATACGCCTGTAGGAGGGGGGGGGCATTTGCCCCGTATGCCCTGCCGTTAGTCAGGGCCTGCATAAATGGATCTATTAGGATCTAATGAGAATCTTAAAATTTCCATTTTTATGTTAACTTGCCACTGCAAACGTAGAAAACATACTGAAAGCAAAGAGCAAAAGGAAAGGGAGAATAGGCATAAACAAATAAATTTGCTATTTTCTCTTGAAATGTATAATGCTTAAAATTGTTTGATGACATTTTCAAAGAGAGTCCCCTCAACAGTGAAATTTTAACTTTACTTATCTCTTAAAATTGAATAAAAAATAATTTCAAATTTCTATTTTTAACAACAACCATTCCCCTCCCCCCCTTTTTTTTTTATCCCTCCCTCCTCTTTTTTAAATCATTACAATTGTCTTAATATAAATCAGAGTTGCTTAAAAAAAATCTTTATTCTTTAACCCACATACAGTAGAAAGCAAATTTGCAGTAACAACCCCTCCAACCCCCCATGGGACGAAATATAACTCTAGAAGTTTTAGCTGCTTCAATCAAAACAAACGAAACAGATTAAGTTGGAAAGACAGCATGGCACAGTGGTAGCGTGTTAAGTTTGCGTATAGAAGGTCGTGAGATTGAACCTCAATTAGAACTCACAGTTTTTCTTAAAATTATAAGTGAAATAAAATAAAATATTAAAAAATATATAATACTTTTAATTATTAAAATATTATCTTGTAACCTAAAAAAATAATAATTTTTTTTTAATAATTTAAATAAATGAATAATTTAAGGGAAAATTTTTTCTTTATTGGATGTATTTCTCCTTCCTAAATTTTAATTTAATTTTTTATTAATATTTTACGCCAAAGCCACTAGTAACAAATGCTCATCATCTGCTTTTGTTATTTTTTAATTATAAAAATAAATATTCTATTAAATTATTAAAACATTTCTAGTGAAAAAAATGTTTTTATTTATAAATTAAATAAATGAAAAATAATATTTATATTTTAATTTTTTTTATGCATCATATAAATTTTAATTAACATTTTATGCCAGCGTCACTCACACATTGATTATCTGTAGAATCCTTTTTTGTTGCACATCAAAAAAGGATACTTTAAGTAAGGTAAAAGTTTTAGCAATTATGATTGATTGTCTGCTTTTAATTGTGCTATTATTCATATGCAATAGGAAAGAACTTTAATTTATTTTTATTGTTTTGTTGGTCCTTGCATGCATGTACATCTCCAAAATTTAAAAGTCTAGTTATATATGCATTTTACAAAGATGGTTATATCGAAGAAAAAAAAAAAAAAAATTCTAAAATGTTTAAGATGTATATTTCAACGTTGAACAATACTGTAATAAAATTAATTGTGATTTATATATATACGTTGTACTCATTGTGAAAAATGCTTATACTTTGATAATTTTCTTAATTCTAATCATAGCGGTTATTAACTTGAAAATAAATTCACGAATTTAAATGTGATTTTTTCTTTTTAAAGAGATATTTTTACCTTATATATTTCTTAATAGTACTTTTATATAGAGATTTATTTATTTACTTATTTTTAATTTCTTAATTAAATTTAATACATGTCCCTCTTAAATTATTTATTTATTTTAATATTTTATTTCATTTATAATAAAAAAAAAAAAAAAACTGAGCTCTCTAGGGGTTTGATCTCACGACTTTCTTCACTCAAACTGAACACACTGTCTTACTAATTGGTTCTGTTTCGTTGGTTTTAACAGAAAGAGCTAAAACTTTTAGGGTCATGTCTCGCCCCATGGGAGGTTGTAGCAGCAAATTTATACTCTACTCTATGTTTCGATCATGCTCTTTAATTTAAGCTTGGTTTTGGTTTCAATAGGAATTATACTGATTCATAGTTCCCTTGTAAGTGTAATTTGACATTGCTACTTATATTAGTTTCCTGATTATTAGTTTCCTAACTAACAGAAGTTTACATGTTATTTAAAAAAAAAAGTTGATTTTATAACATAAATTAAAAAATATCTGCTATACAATCCATTTGATTCAAATTGTTTAAAATCCTTTAATAATTTAATGAAAAATTTACCAGTTGTTAGTTTCAGTTGTAGTTCTTTTCCAAATATATCTTGAACACAAAACTTAATATTTTAACTTTAATATTATAATAAAGTATCAATTACTTGTCACTCTATCATTCGCATAAAATTAAATTGTTTCCTGTCTATAAAATTTCAAGTTATATCATTTTTACAAATTTTGCATATAACGTTCAATATTCTCTAAAATGGTGTAATTATTTTGTAAATTGCTTCTGTTCTTCGTCTAATAATTTTATTAGGAAGTTAAGCTGCAATAATTTTACTGAGTTTATTGAATTATTGTATTAATTAGAATATTCTATTAGTATTATACTTCACTTAAAATTTTTTATTATTATTTATTATAGTTTAATTATTAGGATTATACTTCACTTTAAATAATTTTGTGCATCACCATAACATTAAAAACAATTACAAAACAATAAAAATAATTATGTATTTTTTTATTTATTTCTAGTACTATTCTATATAACTCCAAATTTAAGAACTTGTATAGTGCGACCACGTTTCCTACGACTAGCAGTGAGGCTGAGTCCAAAAGTTTGGAGGGATGCAAAATTGGCCGAGAGATAGTTATTTGGCAAACATCCAGTTATTCGGCGTTCCCTTATCGCTTGTTTTCTCTCAGTCACCCCTATTTTAACACTGGACTCGTTCAATCCGCGCTTGCGCAGAGGCTTCCATGGTCGCAATAAATGTGGTTAAAGAATAACTTGAAGAGCATTCACATTGAAAAATAAGAATATTGAATAAAAATAAATAAATAAATATATATATATATATATATAAAAGTTTAAACAATACACACATGTACAGATGTACAGCATACATCCATACACAAAAGAAAGCTCTTTCATTTTTCTTAACTTTAATTTTTAGTTGAAATAGCAATTTAGTGGGAATGCTGCCATATTCCAACATTTAAAAAAATATTTACTGTACATATAATATGAGGTATAGTCAAAAAGTTTGGGGATTACAGTCCCCCCCCGAATGTCCAGTGCATAGACCTTATATAATAGACCACACATCCCTCCTCATTATCTGTCTGCGACATGAAGTAGCTTCCCCAGCGAAATTATCACGTGATGTAGACCAGGAGAGAGAGAGGAGAATGAATATTATATGATTTTTCCATAGGAAAGAAAGTAGTTTAGAGTTTTTTAATTTCTGTATTGTACACATACTTTTTATTTAAGCCTTTAGATTTACGCATTGTTGGAAAGCTAAAATGTCATAGATTAATTATAAAAGAAAATTCTTTTGTGAGAAACCATTCTGAAGGGGAGAATTTTTTGTTGGAATTCTTACAAAAATAAGTGTGTTCTTATGGAAGAATTGCCCTCAACTCCATGTCACGTGACATACACTGCTGACCGCAAAGGATGAAGGTTTCAGATTACAACCTCATGTTGAAGACATTCACTATAATGGGAAGCACTATTGGTGGTGTAGTCTATATATATAAGGTCTATGGTCCAGTGTGCAGGTGAACCAAAAAAACCCGATGTGGTTAGCAAGTCTGGCTCTCTATGCACACGCGAAATATCACACAATGCTTTGCGACACTAATAAGGCATGCAGCTCACCATTCAGCTGCAGACTGTAAGCCTGGGATGTGGATGCAGTAAAATGCCCTTTTTAGAGCAACGTTCCAGCATTAAATTTTGCTACAAATTAAGAGAAAACGATGCAGAAATAATATTTGTTACTGCAATACGCATATGGAGCAGATTAAAAGTTTTCAAATGGTACAACTTGTTTAAAAATGGGAGATATGATGTTACAAATGATCCGTAAAGTGAACATCCAGTGACCACACGAATGGAGTGAACAACCAGTGTGTAGGAACAGTGATTAAACTTGATCATCGACAAACAGAATACAGCGGCCAAACAGACTAGCCTTTCATATGGATTTCTACATGCATCACACTCCAACGCACACGCCAAAAAAATGATCACAACACTGACAGCTCTCATGCAATGGTTTACAGCAGGGGTGGCCAACCCGCGACCCGCTGTGTAGTATTTTGGATTAACGATATTTATAGTTTGAAAACTTTGCATAAATTGAAAACTTTGCTTAAATTAATAAATCCTTCCTGAATTTTTGAAGTAAAAATACCTTTAAACGGTTGCTGAATAAAGAAACTGCCAACTTTTGTAAAAAAATATTATTAAATCTATTATTCATACTTTTTATTATAGTTATTAATATACAATCATAAATTTTTTGACAGTTCTATTGTTAATTAAAAATAAAAATTTAATATCAATGTATTTGGCTCTAAATCTTCACCCTCTTGTTTCTCCAAAAATATACATACATGATTCATACACTCACAAACACATATAAACACATACAGTGCAGTCTGCCAGAATAAAATAAATTTCCAATGTGACCCGCCAAGTGTTTCGGGTTGGACAGGCCCGGTTTACACAACAGTATCAAGAAGGTGTATCAATGCTGGCAGAAGTGTATAGTTGTAGAAGGACATTTTGAAGGTGATTCATAGATTACTTTGTAAGTGTATTGGTTGATATAGTAAATAAAGTCCCCAAATTTATTGACTGTACCTCGCATTTTAAAAATACAATGGAAATATTACCATTTGGAATGGTTGGAACTTTCTTTGTTTGAACTCTAGCTGTTGCATTATTCACCTAAAATGTTTCGAAAAAATGTTATAGAATTTTAGCTCTTCTTTTGTTACAGCAGATATTAAGTAATTAAAAACAAAAATTACAATGTTTTTTTCACTTAAATAATTTTGTACATCACCATGAGATTAAAAACAATTACAAAACAATAAAAGTAATTATTTATATTTTTATTCTTTATTTAATTTTTGTTACTAAATAAACACATCTATCATCTTTTATGTTTTTAATTACTATATCTGCTGCAACAATAAATAAATACAGCATAAAGATTTCTTGGCATGAAAAAATTTCAAGACATTCTTTAAGAAGTTATTCATAATAATAAAGATTAGAGATTAATAATTTCAATGCAACTAAAATGTTACTAGTTTTTTTTTTTTTTTTTTTTTTCCCAAACAAAATCATAAATCTTACTATAAAAGAATGACTTTCAAATATTTTCATTCCACAAACACACAAATAAAAATATACTGTTACAAAAATTAAGTTAATAGGCAGAATATAAAGGCACCGCAGTTAGTATTTTAAATATTTTTCCAGTGAAATTTAACTTGATTTTAAAGAACTGTTACAGGAATTTTCAGGTAAAAGTCCGTTTCCTTTTCTTTTTTTTAAATAATACACAGATACATTATATGTGTGTGCGATTTTTAGAATAACCATATTATTTTCATATTTGAACAAATTAAAGATTAAACTGTATACACAAATGTTTAAAATATGTATACATATTCTAAAAATAGGTGTAAAACTTTATTTATCCCATTTGAGTAGAAAAAGGAAGAACTATATGTAAAACCATGGAAAGCCTTTATAAAATGAAATGTTTTAGGACAGAAATGTGTTATCTTGCGAGGAGAAAAAAAACTTAAAATTGCTTTTTTAAAGAGAAAAATAAACCTTTTGGAACCAATATCAGGGATCTATCTAGAAAGAATATGGAGCCGGAAACAAGAATTACACAAAATTAACCATCTTAACAAAAATCAACAAACTGAAAACAGGCCTGTCACAACAATAAGTGAACTTAAAATGGACCCTTTAAAAAATCCAATGATTTAAAAATGTAAAAAAAAAAAAAAAAAAAAAAAATCAAGCAAGATTTTTGTTGTTGTTGTTTGTTTGTTTTCGGCCACATAAAATAGTACATTTCAACAATCAGATACCGAAAAAGAAAGAATTTTTTTGATTTTTTGCTAAATAATCACTAATATCAAGAAACACCTTTTGGGGGAAAAATCAATCAATAAATAAAAAGCATGAATTTTCATCAATTAGTGAAGTAATTGGTTGTGAAAAATTATCATATTATTAATCAGTTAGCTGTAAATAAAAGCAAATTTTGCCAATTAGTAGTGAAATGATTCCATATTTCGGCATTTGTCTGCAAGAATATAGCGTATTTTTTAAATAAAAAATTATACGTTTAAATATATTGGGAAAAATCTGGAATTTTGTGAGTAAGCTTTGATAAAAATGCAATTTAAATTTTTAGTGGCCTATTTTAGTAAAAATTATGCCTTGTTAATCAGTCTAAAAGAAAAGAAAAAAAAATATTTTATCAACTGACTAAGAAAAATTCACAAATTTTATCAATTAGTGGCGAAAAAATATGCAAAACAATATTCCTGAGTTGGGATTCACAATGAAGTGATTTAAGGAATTTCAAAAAATCATAGATTTTTCACAAAATTAGATCTTAGGGGGGGGGGAAATCTGGATGGATCCCTGAATGTCCAAATTTTATAGATAAAATCGAAATACATTCCCCTTACTACGATATAATAACTGCAATCAGATAAAACAAAATTTACTTTGCATTCTTCCTTTAAGTTCAAAAATTCCCTACAGTTTTAAAGTGGTTAGGCATTGCGGTCATATCTTACCTGACCCGAAATATTCCACAGTACTATAGAATTCAATTATTTGATACAACAGTCACTCTATAAAAATGAAAAAATTGAAAAAAACATTAAAAAAATTTCCAATTCTGCCTAGAAACTCCTTTTACACATATTATTAAAATCTGTGACAAATGATATCATGTAAATAACAAGTGATTTTTAATTATTCGATAATGTTTTAAAAATTCAAGGATATTTTATAATTTGGAAAAAAAGTAGTAGTATATTTAGCTTATAGTATGGTTATTAAAAATATACCAGACTAAGTTTCTATTGGCTTGGCAAGAAAGGGGAGAAAAGGTTTTTTTTATTAAAAAAAAAAAATTTTAAATATAAAGAAATTTTACAAAATTATTTATTTTATTTTAGATTGGAGAAGGCGTATCCAATAGTGTATTTTGTTTATCAGATAGTATTATTATTATTGTTAAATAATTTTTGCAAATAGATTAGTGTATAATGTTTTATTATTGTGAAATATTACACTTAAACGAAATTTTATCCTTTAAGCCAAGTTAAATGGCAAGGAGCACTATCCCTGTTACCATAAATTTGCAAGAGAGAATGTATCAACGAATGTTTTTATCAACAATGAAAGGGGCAAGGGTTGTAAATTTTATATATGACAAATAAATAATAATATTTAGATATGATCAGGGCTGCCAACCTCTGGGAGTGCTAAAGTGTAGTTAAAAAGCAAAAAAAGTGTAGTTTTAAGCTACAAAGTGTAGTCGCTAAAAAATTAGAAAATACTTAAAATATAAATAAGCATAAAATCTTTTGTTTACATTATGACTTACTTTCTGAAATTTATTGATTTTTAATAATCAAACATTCAAAAATAATAGAAATTTTATCCAAATTTACTTTTTATATTAACATGGATACATGAAAATACACTAATTCTAATATAATACACTAATATGCAGGGTTGCCAACTTTTCAAAAACAGTTTGAGGAGTATTCAGAGAAATTTTGAGGAGCATTTCGGCTACTTTGAGGAGCAATTTTAAAAATTAAAAAAGAAAAAGAAAGAAAGAAACTACTAACAAAAATAAATTAGCAATAATCATATGAAATTAAGTAAAGAAAAAGAAAAAGGTAAGATGTAGGTATGCATCAAATTTTTAGTTATTCAGTATACTGAATATTCATTATTCAGTAATAATCAAACATTTAGTGCATGCCTATTCAAAAGAAACTTGTTTAATTACAAGAACAAGACAATTGATGTGAAAATAATTTCAATGCTATACTTCAAACAGATACAAAAATTGGATTTTTTTTAAACAAAATCTTAAATTTTTGGAGTAACAAAAGTCAAAATAATGAACAATTTTAATAGTTTAGATATTAGAAAATGTAATAAAACTGAATCTACAATAAAATAATCATTGTTATTAAGGATGGAAAAGGATTGAAATTGTACAACATTAAATTCAATTTCAGTGCAAATTGACAGCCATCAACTTTTCTGAAACTGTTTTTCCCCCTTAAGATTATTGCTAAATATACCTAAAAAATCGAGTTTCCGTAGAAGGGGGGGGGGGGGGGGGGGGGGTAGAATTACGTTTTTATCATTAATTAAATAAATATGCTATTCTTCTCGTATTTGACAGAATTCGCAATATTTTTACGACCGATTGCCGAAATTCGTAATTATCTCACTGCAAATTTACAAAATCTACGTTTAATAGCAAATAATTGCTAATATATACTATAATTTTGCTCTAATTGATAAAATTCACTCTTCTTTAAAGGTAAATCCTAAAATACGCGATTATTATGCGGCCGATTGCCGAAACACGCTATTATTTAGCTACTAATTTGTGCAAAATACGTTCATCTGAAAGCTGAATCTTAAACACTCAACTATTTTGCCACTAATCAGTGAAATTTGCATTTTTTTTTTTTTTCAAAGTGTAATCTCGGAAATCGGGAATAATTTTGAAGTAGTTTTCGCTAATACGGGATCGCTTACCCACTAATAATCAAAAATTTACGTTTTATATGCTATCATTTGGCTGCTAGCCAATAAAGGTTTTTTTTTTTTTTTTTTTTTTTTTTTTTCCCCAGTTGATTTCAGTAAATCGCGATATTTTTGTAGCCGATGACGGAAATACGCAATCATTCCGCCGCTAATTAACAATATTTATGTTTAATCGCTGAAAAAGGCTTTATTTTGATGCTAATCGATGAATTTCTTGATTTTTTCAAACATGATTTACATTATAAGTATAATTTTGTGGCTTTTTATAGAAATACGGAATTATTTTACAGCTAATTTTCAAAATTACGTAATCGTAAACTAATTGCTAAAATAGATGTTATTTTTCTAAAAATGTCTAATTATTTAGTCATAAATCAGCTTTTTTTTTTTATTACTGAAATGTCATTTTTTGCGGCTGATTTATAAAATACGCAATTTTCTTGTGCTATTTTTGTGATGAATCCATTTTAAATCCGGCGATTTTTGTGAAAGTCCCATTTTCAGATATGAAAATTTCTTAGAATCACCCAATAAAAACTAAGTTATCGCGTATTCAGTTATCCTAAGAAAAAGCACAGAAAATATTCTTTTTCTTTCTCCAACGGTAGATACTTCGTACGATAAAGTTCGAAATTTTCCATGATTTTCTCAGAAACTTGTATATTAAAACACTTAAGAAAGTTTCCTATTACAGAGGACAATTCCTCCGTTAAAATCCGACTTTATACTGTTTTCTCCAAAACTCGCGTGATTACGGCTTCAGACACTTTAGAAAGTCTCCCACGGAAGATAGCTCTTCCTGGTCTTAGTTTCCTTGCGTTGTCAATCGTACTTAAAGTTCAGTAACTTTGAATCCATTATTTTTATCGATAAATAATTAAAATAAACAATTTTTTTCGTTAGAAAGTATTATTTTTTAGCGACTTATTAAGCATTAAGTTAACTGAAACATTGATAGAGTTTAAATGAAAATCAAAATACAGCATAATCATAGCCATGAAGATAATCATAGCATTCGGTTTCTTTCTCCCCCCCCCCCCCTTTCAGCTTGCGGTGTCTGTGCTTGCGGTTTTAATTATACTCACTCTCAGCTAATGTAAACAAATATGTGTTCCCGTTCTGAGTCAGCAATATTTCGATTACGCAATGCCTAGCACTAGAATGCTTTTTTTTTTCTTTACTATTTATTTATGAGTATTTACGATGAAGCAACTAGATTGTAAAAATTAGTTTTGTTATTTTTATATTTTCAAGAAGCACTTTCATAGATAAAAAATAAAATTCAAAGAATAATGTTTTATGCGGCAACTGTTGGAAATGCAAAATTAAAAGTTGATAAGTATTGGATTGGGATTTCTGTCTAGATGTGTGCAAGGAAAAAAAAAGAAAAAGAAAGAAAGAAAAAAGATAGTAGTTTTTTTTATTTTTTTTTCAGTGTCTGGCACTATTTAGTTTTATATTATACTTTTTTAATCCGTGGTGAAATCGGAGTTCGCTCGTTGTAAACAAGATGACGATGGGGAAAGGAAAAGAGTAGCTTTAAGTATACGATGCGTAGAGTGTAGTAGAAGCAGGCTAAAGCGTAGTTACTACGCCAATTGCGTAGTTGTTGGCAGCCCTGTATGATAAATAAAGTATTAAATTTGAATGTTTTTATCAATTATAAATTTTTAATAATTTAACCAGTTTTTATGAATGCAAATACATACTGTAGTGTAGTTAAAAAATAAAATAACCAAGAGGTGTTTGCATTTGTCACTAAAAACTACTCTAAATATACATTTCAGTATTTTTAAAAAGATCAATGCACATTTTGTCATCTATAAAAGTACAGTGCACTTATGCCTTTAAAAAACACTACGCTAACTATAAATCAACACTAATGATATAAATGCTTAGTACAACAAGATATTTTTATATAAATGAGAATCTGTGAAAATGTAAATTACTATGAGCGCCACTTTAGAATGCAGAAAAAGAGGGGAAAAAAGGCTAAAAACCCCATAGGAATAGCATGGGAAGAAAAGCAAAAAAACTCACAATGTCAAGTGTGTTAAAAAAAAAAAAAAAAAAAAAAATCACACCGGAAGTAATAAGGGGACAAAGTTGACTAGAAAAATACATTGAACAGCGGGAACCGGGTGGGCTGGGGCATGGGTCCTATCGTCCAGGATTAATACGACTCGCCTAGTATAACTCTTGGCGGTGGTGGGGGTGGGTGGGCGGGAACCACTGCCACTTTAGAATGCAGAAAAAGAGGGGAAAAAAGGCTAAAAACCCCATAGGAATAGCATGGGAAGAAAAGCAAAAAAACTCACAATGTCAAGTGTGTTAAAAAAAAAAAAAAAAAAAAAAAAATCACACCGGAAGTAATAAGGGGACAAAGTTGACTAGAAAAATACATTGAACAGCAGGAACCGGGTGGGCTGGGGCATGGGTCCTATCGTCCAGGATTAATACGACTCGCCTAGTACTAGGATTCTAAAAGCCAAATCTTGGAAAAGTAAATACTTAAACTAATTTTTAAAAATGCCAGATTTTCTCTATGGAAAAACATGTGACATGATTTTTTGCGTAAAAAGAATATATGTCAATTTCACTTTGATTAATGCAGCCTGAATGTGACCCACTTATCAGAGTAAAAAAAATTTATTCAAATAGCATCCTTTTATGATACAAATTTAGACTGTCGAGTTTGAACTTCCTGCTCATATTTGTTCTAGAGTTATGCTGATAACAGACTCACAACACACACACACACAGAGCAACCTCTAAAAATCTGCTTTTCAAATTCTGGAGACTCCAAAAACCTGTAAATATAACAAAATCTCAATTTCGAAAATTTGATACAAAAGCAAGTTTTTAACTATGGACATTGGACATACAAGAATTAGCTTCAGATTAATTGCCAGTCAATTCATAGTATAGAATAATTTTTAATGATAGACGGACAAATTAAAAAAGAAAGAAGTGCAAATACACACTATCTAAGTAAAATCTGGCAATATTTGTGGGGGGGGGGGGGGGGGTAATAAGAGAAAAAGGAATGAAAAGGTATAAAGGTATAACATAGAATTTGGATTTTTTTTTTTTTTTTTTTTTTTTAAGATTTTATACTAATACTTAAGAGGGAAAAAAAAAAAAATGAAGTGAAATGAAACAAAACGAAAAATTCTACATAAAAGCTGAATCCAGCTGAAAAATGTCATCCTTGAGAATTAAAAATATCAATAAAAATATGAAGTAAGCATTCAATATTTAAATTATGTTGCCGATGTTGCTTACTATAATGTACTTTTAAAGAGTTTAAATGTTTTTATAAAAGATAAAAAAAAATTTTGAAAAAGATATTATACATGACATAGAGTAGTACCAAAATACATCTCAACAATGTAGAATCGTACAAAATTTCCTTAAAGTTGATTTAATAATAGAGCAGTTAGAAAAATCACAACTTTTATATAAAACATATGAAAAATTCTTTTTTCTTTTTAATAAATTATTTGCTTATTAATAATAAGACATGAATTGCAATAGAGATAAATGGAAAATAAAGATCATTAGCTGCAATTTAAGAAAAACAAGGATGAGAATGGCAAAAAGACAAAAAAGCTGAAATTAAATGCAAAGGCAAGAATGAAATAACTATTAGAATTTGGATGATAAAACCATTATTTTTTAATCTTTTGTCTATAAAAAAAGAGCAAATGATTAGGCTTTGGTATTTAATCACTGACATAGATATGTAAAAATTTTTGTTTGATTAGCTGATTTAACAAATACACATTAAAAAGAACAAATTATATATATATGAAAAAAACTGAAAAGTTAAATCTAAAAATAGCGGAATTCAGGTAAAAAGCTGAAAAATCTCATCCCTGGGAAATAAAAAGTAAAAAAAAAGACAAATCTGTTATTTTTCACATAGTGATAATCAGAAGCAATTAAAAATGTTATCCCACTACAGTATGTTTTGTTTAAATACAAATTTAGAAAAAAAAAAAAAAGGTAGCAGAAATGAATTAAATTGAGAACTCCCAATATTCTCTCCAAAAAGAAATTTAAGTCTCCCTAATGTATGATGCAAACTGAGGAAAGAACGGGAAGGGGGGCTGTCACAGAAAATACGATGCATACTTTTTGATATGATAATAATCTTATGTCAAAGAATAAACATACTAACTTCTCATTCATAAATATGTATTTATACCATGCATTCTTAAATTTATCCTTCATGCACAAACTATATTTTTTTTCCCCCTCAGAAAATAATTAAGAGTTTATTTTTTTAAATATTTTTATCATAAGTTAGTCAATATCTAACTAGTTAATATTTTTCAGTTCAAGTTAAAATTTTCAATTAACAAGGTCAAAGCCATGCCAAGTAGGAGTTTGATATAGATTTATAATGGCTTGGTAAATGAAAAACAAAAACTGTAAATTATTTAGTACAGTTTTATAGTGCTTTATTTGGTTTTTTTTTTTTTTTGAAAGGACAGGGTTATTCAAAACAATGTATGATGTTTTAAAAGACTAATAAATCTATTCTTAACAATGTGATCCTAATTGTTGGATTGCTTACACTAGAACAAATGACAACATTTCCTAGGCCTCCCAGGTCACTAGACATTATACAATGTGACTTTTTTGTAGGGCTTTGTGAAAGACAAAATGTACATGCCTCCACTGCCCTGCTATTTGGAAGATCTAAAAATGTCTGTATAATATTTCTCTAACGTGAACCAGTTATGATTAAATTTTGTAGAAGCGATACGATAGTGACTTAAAATACGTGAGCATAAAAAATAATACATCAGCAATATTTAAACATACGGACTCAGTTCAATGATCTAATTACAAAAATAAAATAAATGACATTTGTCTGATGAGATCATTTTGTAGAAAAATCTACTTTTAAAATCTACTTTACAACTTTTGCAAGTGTCATTTTAAACCTAGCAATACTTTAAAGATACAAACAGAATATGAATTTTTGACATAAATATACTAAAAAATACAATAAAAAGTATAATCAAAATAGGTGCTAAATTTTTTTAAACAAAAAATTATGTCAAAATGAATAAAAATAAAAAAGCATTACTAACATGGCAGCAAATATTAAAAAGTACCCATAGGGGTCTTATACTAAAGCTGTCCTGCTTGGGGGAAGTATGAAAACTGGATTGTTAAACATGAATTTTATTTTGAAACTTTTCTTTGAATGATTTGGTTTAATTACCACCAGCATTTCATCCTACAAAAACTAATAATAATTTGGCTTCTCATGAACTAAAATTTAAATTGAGTGGTGAAATTAGTATAAGACCTTATAAGTTTCAAATTTCATAGGTAAATAAAAAACCAAACTAAATTGTGAAAAATTCGCACAAAATTGCTAGTACATGGATAATGCTCTAAACTTTTTTATAACACTAGACATGCTGTAACAAATGTGGGAAGAAAATCATCTTCAACAGTGACTGCAAGACTCAAAGAAGTCATATGAAACATTTATGTCATAAAATAAAAACATTTGAGTTGTTCTAAGTGTTTGTTTAAAATTAACTTCAATCTAGTATTTTAAAAATATCACACATCATTTTGAATAACCCTGTATAAACAAATTGAATTTATTTATTTTTATGCTGTTACTTACAAAACATGATACCATTTGTCACAACATAACAATAAAAATGTAGCAAAATTTATCATCAACTAATATAAATAACAGCATAAGAAATGTCTATCCGATTCTGGGAGAGAAAAAGAGAGCAAGGCTCTATATATATAATATATATAAATGGAGGCCAAGCAGTGATTATATAAATTGCAAGAGACATGTCCAACTAATACACAAATCATGACTCGATTCATACCAATCACTTCAACTAGAAGCAGACAGCTACTGGGTGTGGCATTTTGTTGAGGCCAACATACAAGAACTAATAATGATCAAACAATAGCGTAAGCATAAAAAAGAGCCTGGTGCAAAATTAACACAACTGCTGCTATAAAAAGTAAAACAACAAAATATAGTTTGACAATTTAAACATGGAGAAGTTACAATAAAACATTCCTACTGGAAAATAAGGAAAATTGAAGACAGGGTAAAATGAAAGAAATTACTGCATCATTTTTTACTCCAGTTCAATAATAATGAAAGGAGGGGGGTGTTTTACCTGAATACTTAACTACTTTTTATTTATTTATTTTTTGACAATTTTTCATAAAATTATTAACACATAAAATTACACTACCACAATTTTAACAAATTTTTAATTTCTTTTTAAAGGTTTAAAATTATGACTTAAATTTAGAGAAAGAAATTTGTAATTTTTTTTAAAGGGTAGGAAGGGGTGAATGTGAGTTCATAAAAAAATATCTGAAATTTTATCGAGAAAAACTTTTTGTATGAGAAGAAAGCACATAATTTATTGCAGGAAGGTCCTATCCTTTCATTGCAAAAAAGTATTATATTTTTTATTTATTTAATGGTCAAACCATGGCAAAATATTCTTAATTTTAATAATTTTGATGCTTTTCTAAAAAAGCATCATTGAATTATTGTCAATTAAAAAGAAAAGAAAGAAAAAAAAAATTATTATATATACTTATCAATTAACTTATTGAAAAAAAAAAATTTTTTATTAATAAGAATTTAAACAGAGTATGTCTTTTATATTTAATTTTTCAAGTTAAAATAATGACTTTTTCCTTTTAAAATAAATAAGTTAATCATTCACTATAAAAGAAAATTTTAGGCTTAAATGGTTTTTGCATCTGTAACACTGTCAAATATAAAAAAGTCAGCCAATCACAAATAATTGTATTAAACAGATAATCTTATTTTTTGTTTTATTTATTATTACCATTATTTCATTTAACATTTAAAAATATTTGAACTATTAAAATATCATATACATGATTTAATGCTAAATAATATATATAATGGATCTAAAGTTTAGTTTTTTGGATCTGCATCTGACATTTCTGTTTTCGTAATATTTTAATTGATGAGTTGTTTAGAATTTATAGGATATGTTCTAATAATGACAATTGTTACAACAGAATTAAAAGAAAGGTTTGTAATCTAAAAAAGCTATAATTATCTGCATGCAGTTATCAAGTCAGTTGTAAAAGATTTCAGACATGATTTTCAATATTATTAATATGTGGAAATATATTTTGATGTAAGTTTATAAAGATTTAATAATTATTATGGCATTGTTTATGTTTTTTACACTTAGGATTTCCATCTCTATTTTCTATATATATATTTTTTAATTGTGGTCTTAAGAGATTTTGGAAAATGTTTAGTGGCAGTAAAACTAAAGAAACTCACTCCACCAATAATCAGCCATGGTGACTATTTTTTCCCCTTCAATTTTTATTATTATTTATTTAGTTGATTTACTTAAGTTTTGTTTTAGTTTAATTTTGCTTCTGCGTTTTTCCGCACGCCCCCCCCCTTTTTTTTACACTTATATATATAAATAAGAACTAATTCATACAAATTAACATACCTAATTACTCAATAATATTGTATTTAACAATAGGGCTCTTTTACACAGTATTACATTAAAACGTAAATAACTGATGAAGTAATTTTATATCAATATACCCTGTCATACAAAGTATAAAAAAGTGGTCAAAAGGATGGACATTTCTTTGCTGAGTAAAAAAACAATACATAAGAATTAAATAAGTGAGTGCTATCACATAGGTAAATAGTCATGCACCTCTATTTTTCGGCCCTCTACCACCGTGCCGTTCAATTGCTCTCTCGCGCGATCAGCATCCGCACTATTTGCGAAAGTTACAAACCCGAACCCCTGCATGCAAATAGACAAACAAGAAACATGCATTAAGATCCGTGCACCAGAACAAGTTTTGCCTGCAAAGAACAAGTACAGAGAAATATTTGTTTTTAAAAAACAAGTGAGGACAAAGGCATCAGCTCACTCAGACAGTCAGTCAGTAACCAGTGTCATAATAAAAGAAAAAAAAAAAAGCCCTCATGCAAGGCAGACCTCTGCACGGGCATCAGTAAATGTTGAAAAGAGCTGAAATAATTTCACTACAGAAGAAGAGGCAGGATATTAATAAGTAAATGTAAAAGAATTAAATATTTAGAAGTAGTTCAGCTTCATTTCTATGATAGTAATAGATGACTCACAGTGATTTTAACTTCTTGCGAGGCTAGCAATTAAAAAAAACACAGACAGATTTTTTTTTTTTTTCCTAAAGATAAGCATGCAAATGATTAGCATACATATACAGGGTGATAAGAAATAACTTGGACGAAGTTTCAAACCAAATATCTGTAACTACTACTATCGCAAACTCATTTTGGAAGATGTTGTTTTACCTTGGTTGCAAAAGTTCTTTGGAAATAAAAGATGGACCTTCCAACAGGATTCCGTACCTGCACACAGAGCTAAAGGCACTCAAGATTGGTGCAAGACAAATTTTCCTGACTTCATTGGAGCTCAAGAATGGCCACCGTATTCCCCAGATTTGAACCCAATGGATTATTCTGTTTAGTCCATCTTGGAGACAAGGGTGTGTGATAAACCTCATTAAACTTTGGCATCTCTAAAGAAATGCTTATGCAAGGAATGGGATAAAATATCACTAAGTGAGTTGCGGCCCATAGCCGAAAATTTTGAGACATGTTTAAAGCTCTGCATGAAGGCTAAAGGTAGCCACTTTGAAAATTTGTAAATATAATAGACAAAATAATGTATTCATATTTATTGAAGTTTGGTCGTAATATTTTCATTAGCATTAAAGTTATAATATATCATGAGTGTTCAAGTTATTTCTTGTCACCCTGTATGTATTAAAAAGTGACGATCAATTAGGCAGTAACAATCAAAGATTTCTAAGTTTCAGGGATCAATCCAAGTTTTAATTCTTGGGGCCCATTTTAGTAAAAAAAAAAAAAAAAAATAATAATATTTTTGTGGAAAAAAAAAATTACAGAGTAAACTTTTTAATTTTAGTAGCCACTTTATATAATGCTTAACATCAAGTTAATAGTGGACCAAATGTAGCCAGTCATTTGAAATAATACGGAAAACATGAAGAAAAACAAAATCATAAAAGGATCATTTTTATGAATTTGAATTTTGTGAAAGAGGAGGCCTATTGTATAAAGTTGAATATTATTAAGAGGCCCTTTTTATGAAGTTGAAATTTTGTAAAGAAGTAGCTAAGAGCCCCAATTTTTGCCTGGATCAACCTCTGATAATTCAGTCGAACAAATAACTGAGTATACTGACATTATCAAAACTCATTTATTTATTTATTTTGATTTAGATACTATTGAAATAAATAATCCCCTGTGAGTCATAGAGGAAAAGAAGCTGCACATTACATAAGGGAATGCTAATTTAGATTATTGGATATTAAGTAATAGCAGTTAATTAAAGAGAGATAATTTTTTCCTGCTAAACCATTTGCTCTGCCTACCCACAGCTTCATGCACCATGCTTCAGAAGCTAGGTGGGAATACAGAAAACTAATAGAAACTTATTAAGAAAAGCATGGTATACAATAAATATGACAATACTTATTTTCTTAAAATAAAAAAAAACAAATAAATAAAATAATAACTTATTTAGATACTTAAAGGTAATAATGATGATGAAATAAATAAATAATCATGCAGTTTTAATACTGAAGAACACTTTTAATTCATACAGTCACTAACCACTTTAAATGCTCCATAACATTAAAAAACACATGAATGGAGAAATACTTTTTAAAATGGTACTGTTAGTTCTGTAAAAACCAATTTGCAGAAATGGTTTTATTTAGTTATTTTAGAAAAAGCACCAGTGAATCATAAAGTAATAATGAAATTGATTTTTTTTTTTTTTTTTTTTTGAAATTTAATCAGAGATGATAAATATCTATTTCTTGTTCTTCCATATTTAAATTCTTAAATTATGTATTGAAAAAACCTCATGTTGTAAGTTTAATCTATAATTTGCTTATTCATGAATTGTAACAAATTCAATAAATAAATAATAAATGACTAGGAAAAAAAAAAACTTTTTATTCATTATTACAATATTTTTTTAGGATATTGAATGTACTGAAATAGCTAAAAAAAAAAAAAAAAAAAATCAGCCAAATTCTTTTTAAAATAACAAAATTAGTTTTTTTTTTTTTTAAAGTTTATTTGATTTAAAACAAACTGAATTTCCTTGCTCATATGGCAAGTAATAAATCTAATTAAGGCAGGGGAATTTAAATATATATATATATATTTATTTTACATTGCAACAAACTTGAATAACAAATTTATAAATATTTGCAGAGGGGGGGGGGGAGATTGAGACAGATCATGGATGGACATCTTATTTCAGTATTTAAAATCTTTTTTATTTTATATTTTCAATACTAATTAGGTAAAACTTAACCAAAAATAATTAACAATTATAAAATCTGTTTTCTTTCATTTGTGTTAAGTGTTACAATAAATTTATGTTTTCATTTTTGTCTTTGAAAAAAAATTTTAACATATATATATTTAAAAAAAAAAAAAAAAAGTTGGGATACATTATTCTATTTAACACTGAATAATTTAAGAAAATGTATAAGATTTTAATGCACAGATTCATTATCATATCGAATATTCATTAATTTAAGAAAATGTATAGGATTTTAATGTCAAAAATCATTATTTTATTTAAATAACATTTGATTAATTTAAGAAAATAGATGGGATTTTAATGCCAAGAATTATTGTTTTGTTTAACATTGATTAAGAAAATATAAAAAATTTTATTGTCGAGATCCATTAAAAAAGTAAAAGAATTAACGATGAGATTCATTATTTTATTGAATATTAATTAATTTAAAATACTGGGTGTCCCAAAAGTAAATTTAAAATTTTAATAATTCTTTTTTTTCTTCGACAAAAAAAAAGTCCCTTTTCACGAGAATAACTTTTTTGCAAATCATGTTCAATTTTACCCCTTCAATTTTTATGAATTTTTAAAATGTCTACAGACTTATAGGACACCCAGTATATTGAATTTTAATGCTGAAAATCATTGTTTTACTTAATATTAATTAATTAAAAAAAAAAAAAAGATATAGAATTTTAATACCAAGATTCATTTAATTGAATATTAATTAAGAAAATATATAGAATTTTAAATGCTGAAAAATCATTGTTTTCTTGACTATTTGATTGAACAGGGAGCAGCCCCCGCTCATCACTCTTGGAGGACTACTCGCAGTTTATTTAAAAACTCAATTTTATAAAAGATATAGAATTCCAATACCAAGATTCATTTTATTGAATATTGATTAACTTAAGAAAATATATAGAATTTTAATGCCAATGTCCAGTATTTTGTTGAATGTTGATCAATTTAAGAAAATATATAGAATTTTAATGCCAATGTCCAGTATTTTGTTGAATGTTGATTAATTTAAGAAAATATATAGAATTTTAATGTTGAGATTGACAGAATTTTAATACCGAGATTCATTTTATTCAATACTGATTAGCTTAAGAAAACATATAGGATTTTAATGTTGAGATTCATTATTTTATTTAATATTTGTTAATATAAGAAAATATATAGAATTTTAATGCCAAGATTCATTATTTTATTGGCTATTGATTAATTTAAGAAAATATATAGGATTTTAAAATTGAGTCCAGAAAAAATAATGAAATCAATGCTGGGTTGTAACCTAAAACACATTCCTGTTATACAACAAAATCATAACATATAAGAAAATAAGTAGTGACAAGCATAAAAAATAAAAAACAAATCACAATATAAATCTTAAATAAAAACGGGAACTAATCTTTCAAAAACTGAAATATCACTTAGGCATTTTAACCATCAATATTTAAATGAAAATAGATTATTTATTTAGGATTAATTAAATTAAAGTTCAGTTAAAAAATGCTTGATTAATTGTTATGAGGATAATGTTATCAATATATGAATGATAAAACAAGGGTGATGATAAAAGAAAATTAAATGCTATAAACATTCAAATAGAAAAAAAAAAAAAATCTGCACAAATACAACCTATTCTACAATACATTTATCATACAAGGGGATTACAATCACTGTGTGAAAATAAAAGCAGTGAGCTGTAGTGTAAAACTGTAAAAACTTTTAAGAAATAGTAGTATGATAATTTTTAAATTTTTCTGCTCTTTTCCAAGCATAAACTCAAAATGTGTAATAAAGCTAAGCACATATAAATTTCAAAAATTTTGCATTACGAAGCATAATTCAAAAAACACCACTGCAAATATATTAACCATACAGTATCTTACATCACAAATGTATTGCAAAGAGCATCTATAAATACAAATGCAAATTATAACAATGAAACATTGTACACATTAGGCAATTTTTCACAACAAAAAACAAAAAAAATATTAACTATTTACTAAGTGCTATGAGACATACTTACTGAAATCTAGACAACAGTCAATACAAAAATAAAGAATTAAAAAAAGATTAGAAATATTTCATGCTTTATTATAAATATATCAGACATAAATAAAAATTCCAATTAATCATTAAAAAAGCAAACTACCTTCATTGGGGGAAAAAAATAACACATTTTTAACATTGTAATAATACACTCATGTAAAAACTTTAGGAAACAAAAACATAATAATATCAAAACATTTTAAAAGTTTAAATAACACAGATTTTTTTTTTTTTTTTTTCAATGACAAATAAAATTATGAGTGATAATAAATTTCATTAAAATATTTAGCCAATTATGAATAAAACAAAACAAAATACTTTAAATTTGTTTGATATTACTTTTATCAAGAGAGAAAAAAATTATGCCTAGTAGCAGAATTTTCTGTACTATCTGCAGCAAAATGAAATTTAATAACAGGAGACTTGGCATTCGAATATTAAAACCCGAATAAACTACTACGTCAAAAATGCCAAAGGAAAATATTTGAGATGCATACAGCTGTTTCGGTAGCCTTAAGCGTACCATCTTCAGTGCAAAAAGAATTCTTTTTGCATTGAAGACGGTACGCTTAAGGCTACCGAAACAGCTGTATGCATCTGAAATATTTTTCTTTGGCGTTTCTGACGCAGTAGTTTATTCGGATTTTAAAATGAAATTTATCTGCAATCTAGAAATGCCTGACCAAGTTAGATATTGGACGAAAAGTATACCAATTAATAAAGTATGTAAAATTTATACTATCTAAAAAAGAAAATAAATTAAGAATATGTAACAAGTAGAGTAATCTTGAGACATACTGTAAATTATATTTAAGTATTTTTAAACGAAACATTTTTTTTTTTTTTTTTTTTTTTTGAGCTGATAAATTAATCTGCAGAGCTCACTGCTGTGCCACACTATTTCTGCTACTGGGCATATGTATATCCTTTTTTTATTATTATTATTAACATAAAAAAGGAAAACAGGTAAAAAAATACATGTAATAAAAATTATTTTTCAACAAAAGTATTTTAAAAATAAATTATCACCAAAATAAATAAATAAAATTTGTGTTCTTAAATACCAAAATTGGAAGATTATAGTACTTATGGAGATTTAAAAAAAAAAAAAAAAATCTAAAGGGGGAAAATGACGAAGAAGTACTTGCTGATGCAATTTCCTCATTTTTAGCTGGTTTGCTGATGCCCTTGCACATCTAAGTTATTTAGATAGAGATCTTACATACCTTCGATCCACGTTCATTGAATATAATTTCAACATCTAAAATTGGACCATATTGCTGAAATTAAAAATGAGAGCTAAATCAAAATTTTATAGCATAAAAAATTTAACAATTACATACAAAAACATACAATTAGATAAGAATTTATTGGTGACACTGCTAAAAAGAAAATTATTATGAATACCACACATAAACCTCAAAAATTAAAATTTTGAGGAGTTTGTCAGTGGCTGGTATAATAATTTAACTTACATGCCTTTATACTGAAAACTTATTTTTCCAACTGAGTGAAAATAATGCCTGGACCGGCAGTCGAACCCCGGATCTTTGACTAACATGGTCAACGCTCTACCAATTGAGCTATTCAGGCCGACATGTATGTCCTGGTTAGCTCAATTGGTAGAGCGTTGACCTTTAAGTCAAAAATCCGGGGTTCGACTCCCGGTCCGGGCATTATTTTCACTCAGTTGGAAAAAGAAATTTTCAATATACATGATTTTCTTCCCAATCTGCTGATTGTGTGATATTAATAAATGTAATTCTTCCTCCCATTGTTTAATGGTGTTTTCCATTACCTGCGGCTTATTCTGTCGAGCTATCTACATGATAGACCAGATGTTCTGCCTAAAAGGTTGTCTGAGTGAGTAATGCCCACCGGTTGTCAGCCTGGATAGCTCAATTGGTAGAGCGTTGACCTTGTAAGTCAAATATCCAGGGTTTGATTTCCGGTCCGGGCATTATTTTCACACAGTTGGAAAAATAAATTTTCAATATACATGATTTTCTTCCCAATCTGCTGATTGTGTGATATTAATAAATGTAATTAGTTACATGCCTTTATTTATTTATTTATTATTATTGTTATTATTTTTGCAAATTTTTCACCAGATTACTAAAATAAACAATATTTTTGTCTATACATATAAAGTAAAGACACCAGTGCTCGTCACCCTTAAAATCTGTGCCAGTGTTTATCACACTCACAAAGGACATGTTAAAATAACCATTAATTAATATCTATGGATTTGAATCTACTCAAGCTAGATTCTCGGGTTCTAAGCAATCTAGTGTAGTGGTTTCAAATCATAGATGTTAATTAACGATTATTTTAACATGTCTTTTGTGAGGGTGAAGAACACTGGTGTAGATTTTAAGGGTGGTGAACACTGGTGTTATGACCTTATATGACTTTTACAAAAGATTCATTTTAAGTTTGTCTACTTTTGTGACGAGTTCATTTTAAACTTGCTGATTTTTCTGCTTTTATATGTTCATTGATTTTTTGTGAAAGATCCATCAGTCTTTAATGGCCCTCTTCACTTATTGTCACTGAAAGCCACGAGTCAATGTTATTCTATGGGAAATTTTCTTTACAAATAAATTATTAATTAATACATATTTTTAAATTCTGTTTTCACATTCAGAAAATTCCCAACTGTTAAATTGACGGACCTTTTTTAAAAAATGTATTTTTTTTTTTTTTTTTTTTTTTTAATATTTTATTTTCAAATTGCAAAATGAAAAATTTCACTAATTGAAAATTTGTATTTTGCTGCTTCAAAATAAAATATAAAAAATTTAAAAAATACTTTTTTGAAAAAGGTCCATCAATTTAACAGTTGGGAATTTTCCGAATGTGAAAACAGAATTTAAAAATATGTATTAGTTAATAAGTTATTTGTAAAGAAACTTTCCCACAGTGCAGTCCATTAGCTTCGGCTTGAATGAAGCGGGCCCTTAATGAGAGTTCATTTCAAACTAGAAATGAAAAATTTCGTCCTAGAAATTTCGTGAAAATGTCATTTTTTCCCATAGTCAATTTTTTTTTTTGTTGTTGTTGTTGTTTTTATAAGAGGCAATATTTTGGCTGGCATTAATTACTGAAATACAAGACTATTTTGCTACTAATTTAAAACAAAATTACATTTAATTACCAGTAATTGCAGAAATACACGATTATTGCACAAACAGACAAAATTCACATTTATTTATATTTTTTATTTTTTCAAGCTGATTACTGCATAACATGACTTTGTTTGATTTAATTTAAATTTAATTGCTGAAATACTTGATTTTTGTGTAAAATTAGTTAATGGAATTCATGCTTATGAAGTTCACACAAGGAAGAAAAGGTGGCAAGTTGTTAAATTTTTTAAGTTACCATCACCACTTTACTTTGTTATGTCATATTGTGGTGAGTGAGAGAATTTTTTCAGGTCTACGTAAGTCTAACTTGAATTAACGAATAAAAGGAAGATAAAATCAAGGAATTCACAGCATCAAATACCAGTCTTTACTGATAACCAAAGCCCATGTTATTCCATAATATATATATATATATTTACAAAATTACTTTCTTCAAATTATCAGCCATTAAATTTGTTCTTCTTTTCAAAATATTGATTTTTTTTTTTTTTTTTTTTTTGAAGTTGTAAATATGAGAAAATGAATTAAGTGCATTTTTAAAAATTTTTAGTTTGAAATACTCAGAAATTAAAAAATTAATTATTAGAAAACAAGAACAAATTTAACAGTTATAAATTTTCTGAATATGAGAACAGAATGTAAAAATATACGTTAGGTAATATGTAATTCTATAAATGAATTTCTCTATAGAATAACATTGGCGAGGATCAGTGTTTCCACTATGGTAGCATTTTTCGCAAAATGCTAAAAGACTTATCCAAAATGTGAAATTGAAATAACATGTTTACGCTTTTTTGTTAAATCATTTTACTAAACACAAATTGAAAAAAGAAAATCTTTCGCGAAAAAATTATAACGAATCTTTTACGGAAAAAAAATCACAACATTGATCAAGAAAAATCCATCGGTTCATGCATATAAGGAAAATCAAACACTGAACTACGCATAAGAATCGCATACAGGAAATCAATTTGTAAAAAATAAACATGAGGCATTTGTAAAGTAGTCTAATGTGAAAAAAAGAAAATTATAAATTATAAACCAAAAAGCTTTCAATAGTAATAAACAAATTTCACTTATATTACTTTCTTTCTTTTTTTTTTTTTTGTAAGTTATGTTTTTATTTTCAGATACAGTATAAGCTTAATGTAATTTTACTTGTTACAGTGATAATTATATCTTCAGAAAAAGAATATAAGTCATATCTAAGATGTTCATATTGTTTTAAAAAAGTTTACAATATAAAGTAATAATGTAAAAAGTTTAATATGTTTCATGTCTGACAATAAATGTGTTAAAATATATGCTTGTACTAAATTCAAATTGATCTGGTTACAGTGGTAAGTACAGTTATTAGTTACTTGTTTGTTTTTTTATTTCAAATTAAAAAAAATTTTACCTTCTGTGTATAACTCTTTAAAGACCTGATTAAAAACTTTTAAGTTTAATTTACAAATGAAAATCAAACATGTCGAGGCGTTTAGAATAATGTGTAAACTGATATTCATCTTTTTCTACTGCCTCTGGCATTTTAGCATTTTGCTAAAGCTTTTTTTTTTTTCTGATTTTAGCTTTCTTGCTACAGAAAATTTTTGCTCAGCTTAAACCCTGATAAAAACGTCACCTACTGGTTTACATACACAAAAATGTGATCATGTTTTTTCTCACAGTAAAAATTCTACATACGCAGTTTAAACTTTAAAGCAATTTTAACCAATAGATGTTGAGGTGTGGCTGTAGTGAAGTTTCAAGTTTTATGGCCTACGAGAGATCGTAATAAGGTGCATTCTGTTGAATGACAATAACTCCAAGTCCACAACTGAATGAATTAAAACAGAAAATGTTTATTTGACAAAATTAGTCACATTTTGAAACAGTTAATGAGTATACATCCAGTTATATTAATTTCAATAAGAAGTCTTTTAGAGATTTGCTATGTTGATGATACAGAGAGAGAGAGGGGGGGGAGGAGCAAGTCTTTTTGGCTTCTTTTACAGCAGAAAAAAAGAGGCGGAATCAATGGGGTTACAGTGTAGGGCACACGTCTTTTGCAGTCAAAACTGGCAACCTGGCGAATTCTTGCCAAACGATTGTCAAACATAATCCTTTGTTCTCGGACTGAAACTAATTGAAAAATTTTAATTTTGAGAGACGGTTTTAAATAATATTAACCCCGTGTTTGGTGAATATGTTTTGCCAACAGACCAGCTGGCGGCTACAAAGACAGGAAATGAAATAATTACATTTACATTGCGCAATTTTAAAGAATTCTTGCATCAGAAAATATTCTGCAATCCGAAAACCATTTTTATTAAAAATGAGAACAGCTTTTTATTAGCTTTATTTAACGTATGAAATTTTAAGTTTATATTTTATTTTAAAGATTAATTAATAATAAAGGGCTTTACATTTTAAACTAAATAAAATTTTAATTTATGGGTTACATTTATAATTCCAAATAAATGAAATTTTGATTTATGAAAAATGCATTTTGCATTTTAAGCAGAATTTAGTAATTAATATCGATTAAAATTAATCCTTGTTTTTTTTTTTTTTTTTTTATGAACCAAAATTCAAATTATTTCAATAAACTTATAACTAATTTGAAATAAAATTAATTTCTTATGTAAAATAATGTACAAATTTATTATTCAGATTTTTTTTTTTTTTTTTTTTTTCTTTATGAATTTAAAATTAAGAAAATGTGTGAAACTCCTTCACATTGGCCATATGGGAAAATCGCAGAAAATGAGTAATAACAGTGCCACTTATCAACCTGTTACACCTTAATTAAGTTAGCATTTGATTTCATAATTGTTATCTCACACAACAAATTTGGTGTACTTAGGCAGTATAAAAATCGAAATATAGCCTTCCCAGAAACTCGGAAAATTACAGCATAGCAGAGCCACCTACCAAACGATATGCACCGAAATTGAATCAACATAGAATTTATAATGATGACAATGTCAATCTCGCATATCAAGCTTGATATAATGATATACAACAGCAGTGCAGATACAGTCTTTTTGCAAATGACAGAAATTGCAACATAGCAGTGCTACCACCTGTGGGGCAATTTACACCAAAAACCGAAAAGTACTAATTTATGCTGGATCTACATGTAAACTTTTATGAATTTATGTGCATTCTTGAGCTAGACCTGCCATTAAATTCTCAAACACATAGATAAACATTTTTTTTTAAATATTCAAATTGTGTTCTGAATCTGTCAAAAAGTATGAATGAAGAAAGTAATAAAATAAACTACATACTTATACTTTTAAGAAAGGATTATATTTATACTTTTAACTTAGATAAATTTACCTTATACAATATCCTTTTAAAAAACTTAGCAAATATATTTCGGGTATCTCCGTACCATACTCATCTTCAGTGCAAAGTAAAAATGTCTGTTCCTTTGAGGTGGTCACTTTGTGGTGGTTTGGTGTTATTAACACCAACACAGTAATGTTGTGAACACCACAACACCACGAAGTGACCACCTCAAAGGAACATACGTTTTTACTTGGCACTGAAGATAGGTACGGAGATACCCAAAATATATTTGCTAAGTTTTTTAAAAGGATATTGTATAAGGTAAATTTATCTAAGTTAAAAGTATAAACTACATAAGTTCAAAATTATGCTGGAAAAAAAAATTATAATAACATACCCCAAAAAGTTGTCGCAGATCAGGATCTCTAAAACGAAAAGGAATATTACTGACATGAAGTCGTTTGGGCTGATTTACTTTGGTGGCGTCTGTTGTTGCAGTTGTTGTAATACTGGTAGCAGCACTTGTTGTAGTTTGAGCACTGCTTCCGTTGACTTCATTTTCCAAGTCTGTTTGCTATTTAAAGATAAATAATTGTTTAAAAAGACTCATTATTTAAAAATGAATGGAAGAAAATATATAAATTTTTCATTGTAAAGTTTCTGTAATAATATAGTAATACTATACATATCTAATAAATTAACGTATATAAAGCAAAGTGCTTATTTTCTAAAATTTCTACTGGCTAAGTTCTCAAAATCCCAACAATTGTTTTTATTGGCTGATAATCTTCCCTGGGATCCTTCTCTCATATATAAGAATACAAATACATCTTGTAATTTTGCAAATTAATTTTGGTGCTTTCTACGTTGTAATATTTTTCAAATTCTAAGTTTTTGATAAATATTCTAATTTGTCCATTTAGGATTTAAAAAAAAAAAAAAGATGCAGTGATTATGATGTAATAGATATGCATTGCATATATGTAATACATATAATAATAATAATTCCAATGGGGGTTTAGGAAAGAAATGTTACTTTTAGTTTATATTTAAAAGAAGAAAAAAAAAAAAATATGAAAAATATACAGTACATAAATGTTATTAAATAAGGGAGGGGGTAATTCTAAGTCAAAAGTATACAATAAATTATCTTTATAATGCAAGTGTGCATTATTCAGATCACAGTGTCTGAAACATATCAAAATAGAGTAAGTTATTTTTATCAGTTATATTCCTCGGAACAAAAGTTATAAACTTATTTCACTGTTACATTTACTTTATAAACATTGTTAAATTTGACTTACGAAAAATGATAGATTTACGAAAAAAAACACAATTAACATGATTATACATACCAACAAACATAACATGAACATAATTTAACCACTGAATTCCTTTATTTGTTAAATATAAATTAAAATAATAAATTTTAAAGATAAAAAAATTAAAATAATAGGCTACAAAAATATCATTAAGTATCATATAGATAATAAATAAAAACATTTATAATTTATTTTAAATTACTTTGCCTTATGATGCCTTTTATGATAAAACAAATTTAAAATAGTTATGTAAAATTTCAAAGCATATAATATCCATAAAACAATTCATACATAGTATTTTAGTAAATGCTAATACAAACAATACTTTAAATGTTAAAAACTTAGCTACAATTAAAACGCATCACAATACTATTTATCAGGGCTTGAAAATTATATTGCCCGACATGCCCGGGGCATGTAAATATTCACACTGGGCATGTATTTTTTCCCTCTTACATGCCCAGCTGGGCATGTAAATATTTAATCAAAAGAACTTTTACAAAATAAAGTATGTTAAAATATTGTGTCTTATCTTTGACACTGACTTAAATTAAAATGAAATAAACAATGCCACTATAGGTATAATGCTGTTAAATTCTTTTCACTAGGTATGTAAATATTTTTTATTGATATACATTTGAATAAGATATTTGAGCATGTAAAAGTTTAATAACCTGGACATGTATCTTCCAGACTAGCATGCCCGACAGGGCATGTAAATATTTTTGGAATTTTCAAACCCTGCTGTTTATTAATGAAACTGCTAACACTTTACTATCAGAGCTAACTAAATTAGGGCCAACTAAATATAATTTGTTATGCAAAATTTCAAATAAGTGCATACACTTGTTGAACAATTTTACATCAGAATTTAATTTATAATGAAAACCAGGAGTGCAGAACTTATTCAGACCTAAAAAATTGTCCCCCAAATACAATTTAAATTTCCCTCAATAACACAAAAATTTCTTTTGTTAAAGAAAGCAATTTATTCCATATAATAAATTTAAACATGATAATAAGTATACACTGTAACATAAAAATACAGCTGTTAGTTTAAAGTATATAATATAAACTAACTGCAAAATAATAAACAGTTAGGTATTTCAGACTTCATTTATTTTTATTTTTTCTCATGAAAATACTCAGAATTTCACCAGTCAGTGGATATTTCCCCCCGAACCTCGTTTGGGCCTTCGGACATATTCTGCATCCCTGATTAAAACTAGAACTCTTATGAGATATTATACACATTATATATAAAGTATGTCAATTTTTCTCAATAAAGATTTAAAAAAAAAAAAAAAAAAAAAAAAAAAAATCTGTTTGAAACAAATTCTATTAAAGCAACTACAAAGCAAAATAAAAGAATAGCAGCAACAAGTGCATGAAATCAAAAGCATAGCAGTTACAGAATATACTTATCAAAAGCAACATGGGACTTTTTAAAGTAATTTTATTTTTTATTTTTTTAATTCTTGCTAGTATTTACTAATGATCCAATTAAAAGACTAACTTGGTTGTTTTGAAATTTTATAAATATATATACAAAGAATATTCTTGTAAGTGAATTCTATCATGCTTTATCACAAGGAGGCTTATAACAAAACAGAAACATACAATGGTATAACAAAATACAAACTTTTGACTTTCTTCAAATAGTCTCTATTGACATTGATATATTTGTCGTACCATAAAATCAATTTCAAAAAATCATTCTAGTAAAAATCAAGGCCCTAATGTGATTTAAGAAAGTTTTTCAGTGACCCCAATCATGTAAAAGCATTCCAATTCACCCTTAATGTCAATGAAAAAATTCAAAGTGTCATAGTCTGCATAATAACCAGTGGTGGCTTGTGAACCGAAAATAGGTGAAGAGCTCAAAAATAATACTGAAGTATTTTTAATGCATAATTTTAATAAAGCAGGATCTTAACTAAAATTACTTATTTAAATGTATATTTATATTTTATAAATGAATACAGTGTAAAATACAGTGTGCCTTTTCACCTATTTTCGGTGCACAAGCCGCCACTGTATATTACAAGGGTAACAAACAACTTTCTGGGACACAAAAGTTGTCGTTTTAACTGATTTCTTCACTTCAGGGAGTATCAAAGTGGTACGCTATTTTCATACTTTCACTAAACTGAAGTCCCCCATTTAATGCAAAAAACTATTTCTCTTGCATCAAGAGATTTTGTTCTTGAACAATGTTGCAAAACTTCACACAGCAAGGATGGATGGATTGTATTTTCACATCGCACTAGTGCTGCACAATAGGCAATTGGTGATGGTCTGGAAATCACCCCTAGAGGTGGTAAGGAGACATGTTATCACAATTTTGATCCTCCACGGAAGGGAGGACACAGCAAGGAACACATATTAACACATTTGCTGTCTGGTATGGGAGAAATTAGACCCTGACCTACAGCTATAATCTTGACCTAACAGACTTTCACTTTTCTCTGGCAGTAAAGAAGTCAGCACTATTGGGATGGTTTTTCTGGTAAAGCAATTAAAAGGTGCAGCAGCCTGTGAAAAACTTCCTTAAATCGCTAAGTACCAATTTTTACCATGGTGGTTTTCTTGAATTGTTTAATTTCATGGTACAACAAATGCTTTAGTTCAAGCAACAATTATTTGGGAAAAATAGCTAAAAGTTTATATTTTAATAATGCTATGATATGTTTATGTTTGTAATGAAGCTTGCTTGCAAAAATGGAATGGTGAAATTTACTTTCAAAATGCCCTCACATATAAATACATTTCCTCATTAAAAAAAAAAAAAAAAAAAAAAAAAAGTCAAATTAAATAAAATTGGTGTTTGCTAAAATGTCTGAAGACAAGAATACTAAAGACATTATTAAACTGGACGACGATTTATAAAATTTAATTTCTAGAGGTAACTAAAATGAAGTTGAAAAGTAAAAATAAACAATGAAAGGTACAAATATGTTTACCGAACTTCACAAAAACAACCAATATATGTTTTACTGTCAATCATAGATATTGCATTTCAAATATAATATAAAATTGAGCTACAAATTTTATTACAAATCTTTTTATCAACTTTTAATGGTTAAAAAAATATTTTTTTTTATGCTTTACACTAAGGAGGACTGCTTTCAGAACTGCATTAGACTAATTAGACAGTTAGTACATATTTATGTGGGATTTAGGGTACTTACAGAAGCAAATAGGTGGTGAACTAAATGACATGGACAAAGCAAGAAAACAGTACTTCCAGACTGACAATGGAAGAGGTTATGAATTTGAAAGGAATTAATTGGATATTAGATGACCATCCACCGGCCCCAATCTACATTTAAGGAACGGTGATAAATAAATATTTACATACCCTATAAAGCTGACACCATAGTGCCTCATGATCAAGTGGTGACTTCTCTTTATGCTTAGGAAAGAATACATTTTATATTATATAACCAATTTTTCTCATTAAAATACACAAAAAATATTTTATTAAAAACCTAAAAACAGACATTTTTATTTAGTTTATTTTTTATAATTTAAGTAAAAAGAATTTTTATAATCTATCAAATATAGTAATAATATATAATGATCTATTTAAAAATTTGAAGATGAAAAAATTGCCAATAACATTAATAAAAAGAGAGGGGTAAAAATACAATAATAATTCAATTGATGAATGACCTCAATTTCATTTAATAAACATGTAAAAAATTAAAAAAAAATAAATAAGTGTACTTCTGTAATATTTAAAAAAAAAAAAAAAAAAAAACTTGTTTTTAATCTAAAAAATAGGTGAATGCTATGCTGTTCAAAGGAAAAAGCACACTATTTTCAACTCAACTACAGTGAACCACCAGACCCCTTAGAGGGCCAACCACCATTATCATAGAAAATTGGTCTTTTGGAAAGGAGATCTTTTAAAAAATAGGTTGTTCGAAAAATCTTACTGCAGGCAACAAATTCTATAAATGAAATGGTTTTAATTATTAGGGCTGATTGTGACACAAAAAGCAAAAACCCTGAAAATTATAGCCCTATTTAAAAAAAAAAAAAAAAAAAAAAAATCAAATGATACTCGAATTATTTAGAGCAGAAAAAAAAGTTTTTATTAATATACTAATTTTCATTAAATTTTCTTGAAGAAAAATACTAATTTTAGCTTTTAATTTTTTTTTTATCTTAACTGGGATTAATATTTAAATTAAAACTACATATTTTGATTTTTATTAAAAATTACATGGTCTTTTAAGTTTGTTTTATACAAAGCGTGTATAATAACAGAAATTATAAAGGTTAAAAAGGTTTGCAGTTTGCATATAACTTTATATCTGGTATGAGCTTTACCAAACATTATATTTCAGCTTTTAATTTTTTTTATCTTAGCTAGGATTAATACTTAAATTAAAACTACACATTTTGATTTCTATTAAAAATTGTATGGTCTATAATTTTCATCGTGATGAAGTAAAATACAAACAAATAATAAGATATTTTCTTAATAGTTGCTATTTGAAATTAACATATTTAACATTTAAATTTTAATGAAATTCCTTTTAGTTCATTTCAATCAAAGATTCTTCGATCGGGCCCCCAATCTTCCTCAAGAAACAACTTTGTTTCTGACTGCTGTTTTTTCCTCTTCAAAATATAGTGGCATTGCTTATTGAGGATCTGATTGCAACTGATTCTATGTCATAGCACCTGTGCGAGTTTGTTAGTATTTCGATGGTTTCACACATCACGGCATAGTCATTATAATTAGCAGGAGTTTTAATCTCATGAGGAGTTACCTCCTGAGGAAGATTGGGTGCCCGATCAAAAAGTCTTTGGGTGAAATGAACTTTAAAAAGGTATTTTATTAAAGTTTAAATATTAAGATATTTTCTGTTACAATTTGAGATTCTCAATACACACAGCATACTGGTATTAAAATTAATAATGAGTGTCTACATCAAGATGAAACTTCAGCTGTTAAGGGCCCTCTTCACTCACCGCCGCCGGAAGCCGAAACTAATGTTATTCTATGGGAAATTTTTCTCTACAAATAACTTATTAACTAATACATATTTTTAAATTCTGTTTTCACATTCTGAAAATTCCCAGCTGTTAAAATTGACGGACCTTTTCTAAAAAATTATTATTTTATTTTTTATATTTTATTTTGAAGCTGCAAAATAAGAATTTTCAATACGTGAATTTTTTTCATTTTGCAATTTCAACATAAAATATTAAAAATTAAAAAAATACACTTTTAAAAAAAGGTCCATCAATTTAACAGTTGGGAATTTTCTGAATGTAAAAACAGAATTTAAAAATATGTATTAGTTAATAAGTTATTTGTAAAGATAATTTCCCCATAGAATAACATTGGCTCGGGCTTCCGGCGACGGTAAGTGAAGAGGGACATTAATGAAAAAATATATAATTTCAATAATAATAATAATAAATGTTGTCAGACACTTTTGAATCAATTCATAGTAAATAATCCAAATTATTTCTCTCTGAAAAAGAATAGAAACTGTTTTGATTTTTTTTTTAAATGCTTAACCTTTTTTTTTTTTTTTTTTTTTTTTGGTCACCCCACCCCTAAAAAAAGCATTTTTTTTAATTGATGAAAATTAATACACGCTCAATCCTAAATTCTAAAATGTAAAATATTTTTGACAGAAAGTAGTGTTTTGTTGAACCTACACGGGTAGTCAAATATGTGACATTGCATACACTTATTGCCAGTTTTCCCCTCATCGCACCCAAGTTTAAAAATTAAAAAAAAAAATAAAATACTATCTGATACTATATTTATTAACTCTACTGCTTTGAAGTGTTTAAGATACATATCTGTATAAAAATAATTATTAAAATTATGTAAAAATGGTTTTGGAAAATGGTTTTACAACTTATCCATTAAAACAAGTATTACAATCTTCCTTGGATATCAGAACGTAAAAACCCTATTTAGATGAATAAATTATCTCTTGATAAATCGAAACTATCATCTTCCGATTGAAAGATATTAACTTTCCTCAGACTTGTTCTCTGAATCCACCATAAAAGCTATTTTGACATACAAAATAATCTAATGAAAGCGAAATTACAAAAAGTACAAAATGATTTTGATTTCAATTCAAGGTGAGAAATCTCATTGTGGAAATTTTGAAGAAAGTAGGACTAGTTGTTCTACCTCAGAAATACAAAAATAATCTCAGAATTTTAAGAGATTAAGTAGTGACAAGTTCCATTTCAAAGATGAAATTTTTTTTTCTTCATCACATGGTATGTGTTGCTGACCACATTTTAATGGGTTTTATAAACGGACACAAAACTGACAAACATGTGAGCAGGGCTCGAAATTAGCGGTCGTTAGTTGTATTTTGCAACTAAATATTTTGTTTTGACGACCACAATTTTATACCTAGTCGACCACTTTGACGCCTAGCATTCTTTTTCCCCTTCAATGTGCAGCTTTAATGTGCAATGAAAATAAAGGCACTAGCAACAAAGTAGTAGAAGTATCCTAGCTTTCTTGTAAAAATATTAGCACTAGCAAATTTTTAAAATGGAAAAAACTAACAGATAAAGTATCAGTATTTTAAGTAATTGTAGTTTATGTACAATGCTTACACATATGTTTCTATGTGTGAATAACAGTTTTAAAATGGCACCTAAGTACAACATAATGGCAACTAAGAAAACAATGTTAATTGCCACCCAACTTGCTGATTCTAATTTCGACCCCTGCATGTGAGATGTGACACCGATCTACAAGGGGTTAAATTATCTTAAAATCCAAAGATTCATCTAATTTTTGGCACACTTTATGAAATAAACTGGGGATAAAAATTTTTATCAATTAAAGCCCACGTGGAGAAATATTAACAGGAAAATACTTCATTAAGTAGTTATTATTATTATTATTATCATCACAATTTTTTTTTTTAATAAATTTATAACAGAAAGTTGAAGGGAAATACAGTAGCATTTGTTTCAATAGTTGCAAAAATAAAAGTAGCTGTTTCCAAGCTTTGCCAGAATCATTCAGATTATTAATATTTTTATTTAAAAAAAAAAAAAAAAAATAAGCAAACAGAAACAAAATTACTGAGTATTTCACAGCAATAAATTACCTTAAAAAAAAATATTAACTCTATGTTCTAAATTATGAAAGAAACAATGTCTTTTAAACACTTTTTTTTTTTTTTTTTTAAGTTTCTTATGATAGATTTTTAATGATATAAGCAATAAAAATTATGCATAACACATCCTAGTGATAAATAAGGATTTAATAAGGGTGGTATTTTAGTATACTATTTTTTATCACATTTATATTTTTTCTAAGATTGGTGGTAGATATTTTAGATAATACATTAATTAATCATGTCACAGTTAAGGTTATGAAAAATCAGATCAATCAGAAACTGTGCCAGCATAACACCCTTTCTTGAATAAAAACGGCTTCATGTGGAATCTAATACACTACTGAGTGAGGTTAAACGAAAGTATACAGGGTGTAACAAAACTAATGATCACAACTGTAAAGGATGACAGAATTTCCCAAAACAACCTTCACCATATAATGTGAGGTTAGAAAGCAAAAAGTGAGTCGCCAGAGGTGCTTTCCTGGAGTGGAAAAAACATTGCCTTTTGTTTCCACCTGTTCCCTTTTGTTTAAATTAACATCTTTAATATTTCAATTATAGTCCATCGATTCATATTTATCTTAGATGAATATGATTAAATCTGCACATCACTTATATGAAATTACTCGCACCACATGTATATTTATTTTACAACTGTTCCATTTAATTTTTTAAATGTATTTTTAAATTACATATACTGTTTTGTGCATTTCGGTTAATTGTTTTTAAGTATAATTAATTTTCACATACTTCTTGATTTTTCACACATTACTTTTAAATTCACAAATGGGGTACACTTTTTAAAAAAAGCTGGATTAAACCCGATTAATAAGATGGCTAATAAATATTAGAACCTTTTTAAATTCTCTGACTTATGCTGTTTATTTCCAATATATCACCATTATTAGTGAACAATCTGGCGAGTTACAACAACGAGCTTTAAATACAGCTTATTTTCACAAAGTTTGTCGAAATTCCTTTACTATTTCTCAACTCACTTAAACTTCCTGACTTTTCCGCAATTCACTGACTTTCCCTGACCAATGGCCATCTTGATTAAGAATATACATTAATTTGATATAATATTGAAAATGGAGTTATTCAAGCAAGGAAAAATTATATAACCGGATCATTTTTATAAAAAGAAATTTTGTAAAAGGGCCACTTTTAAGAATTTGAATTTTATGAGGGAACAGATTTTAAGAATTTGAATTTTGTAAGGAAACAATTTTTATGAATTTTAATTTTGCATTAATTTTTTTTTTTTTTTTTTATTTGATTGTTATAATTTTGAATTTCATAAAGTAGTAGTTTTTATAAATTTGAATTTTGTGAAATGGTTTGTTTTTTATGAATTTAAATCTTTTGAAGAGGACCATTCGTAAATTTGAATTTTGTAAAGAAACAGTTTTTTGAACTTTAATTTTACGAAGACCATTTTTAATTGTATAAAAACATTAAATGATACATTAAAAACTTGAATGTTTAGTGCAATTTCTATGCCAAACTGCATTTTTCAATTCACACATTCTTGTGCTGCATGCAATTTAAATTGCTGCAATTAGTTTAATTAATAATAGCATGTATTAAAATATTTGTTATATTAATGCATCACTACACTGTGACATAAGACTGGCAATACACTGCCATGCAAGAATTTCTATGTCATCCAATCATAGTCTACTCCCAAATTTAATGAATTTTACTTAACGGCCCTCTTCACTTACCGTCGTCGGAAGCCCGAGCCAATGTTATTCTATGGGGAAATTTTCTTTACAAATAACTTATTAACTAATACATATTTTTAAATTCTGTTTTCACATTCAGAAAATTCCTAACTGTTAAATTGACGGACCTTTTTTAAAAAATGTAATTTTTTAATTTTTAATATTTTATTTCGAAATTGCAAAATGAAAAAATTTCACATATTGAAAATTCGTATTTTGCAGCTTCAAAATAAAATATAAAAAATTAAAAACATAATTTTTCAGAAAAGGTGCGTCAATCTAACAGTTGGGCATTTTCAGAATGTGAAAACAGAATTTAAAAATACGTATTGGTTAATAAGTTATTTGTGAAGAAAAATTTCCCATAGAATAACATTAGCTTCGGCTTCCGGTGAGTGAAGCGGGCCCTTAAGTATGATTAAGTGCAATAAAATAGTTTTAGGCATTCACATTTTATTTAAAATCATATTTTGTTAGCACTTAATGATAAATCATATTAACATTTGGCAATAATTTTGATTATCAATGAAAAATTGAATAAGAATATCAGAATATAATGTTTCAAAGAAATTTGCTCATGAAGGGAAAAACTTCATTAAGTAGAGCTCTGGAAAATGGCAACCAGGAATTAGTATTTAACAAAATACAGAATAGGAAAGAAAAGTAACACAGGCTTTGGAAGAAAAGAAAAAAAAATTATGCCCCCCCCCCTCCCCGACCTGTGTGATCAAATCCAGATGTACTTCCATACTATTATCTATTCAATCTTAATACTTTTTTTTTTCTTTTCAATTTTCTGATAATGATATGAAAATAGTAATAAATACTAAATAACAGTTCTTTGTTGCACAAACATAGCTTCAAAAAATATTCCAAAATCTACAGAAAATAAAAAAAATTCAGGCACTCAAAACTGAGAGTGTAAAAATAGAAATACTTACTGTCTGTTGTTCTATGCCATTGGCTGTAATTATTGAAGGTGGGAAGAGTGGGCTATCTTTGGCATCTGTTGCATGTGGCTGAGATGGCTGTGACTGTTCAGTGTTTGGTGAATAAGGGGGATATGCTGGAGCGAGTTGAGGATTAACCATATGCTGTAATTAAAAAATTCTAATTTTAGTTTTATCCTGAATATATATTAGTAAATGAAATAAATAACAATAAATATGGTGTGTACATATTTAAAATAGGTACAATGGTTCTTTTTTTTTTTTTTTTTTTTTTTTCCCATTACAATGCTTCCTGGTGATAATTTTAGCAATAATGATAATGCAATGGAATAATGTGAAAGAAAAATGTTATAGGCTTTTTTTTTTCTTTTTAAAGAAAAAGAAAAAAGAAAAGGCTTCCTTAAAAAAAAAAAAAAAAAAAAAAAAAGTCTTTACTGAAAATCAGATTAAAATAATATTCATCTCAATATTTGAATGTGCATAATGAAAACCAAGATTCTGACAACCAGCATTTTAAATAAAGTTTTAAAGTTTAATACTTAAAAAAAAAAAAAAAAAAAAAAAAAAAATGGATGGCAGAAATTATGCTCTTTTTGTACTGTAGTTATACAATTGTACTTTTATTATTATTATATTATAATTATTCAATTATTATGAAATATTAGAATTATATAATGATGAATAATTTTAATGTTGTAGGGGGAACTTTCCATTGTTTTTTTCCCTTTTCCTCCATGAACACATATACAAGTTTAAAAGAAAAATATATCCCTTTGAAAAAGATTTGGTGGGGAAAAAACCCAAGGAATTGAAGGAGAATCACTATTACGTTAACTATTATATTATATATCACTATTATAATAAAAGAAAAATTAACATTGTACATGATAAAAAATAACATTCCTAGTTTTTCTGAAAAAGCATCAGATGGTTATTTTATTATTAATTAAATCTTCACTAGTTGTAAAGAAAAAATAAATGTTTTTAATGAAGTAAAGTAATTAATTGTTCTTTACTTTAAGTTATGTGCGGGATTTCTTTGTTATATGATGATATGCTATCATTTTTCTTTTAATCCTTGTACAGCTGCCAATTCATCACGGATTGTAAGTAAGTAATCTTTATACAACAAATTTTTAATAGTACTTATTTTATAATAAGATATATTTGTAATTAAATGGGACAAAAATTACTATTTGCAAATAGTGGTATAAAACTTATTTACAATTCATAATAAATTGGCAATTGTAAAATTATATTTTTAAAAAATTAAAATGCATGACTCACTTTAATGATAAATATTTTTTTGAAAATAACAGATACTTAGTCCTAAAAACATTTAATTAATCAATTTATATAACAAAAATTGCAATTATAAAAAAAAAAAAAAAAGTATTACTCAAATATAGTCTGCATCAATCTATATTTATTAAATAATATTTACATAACAAAAATTGCAATTAAAAACAGAAAGTATAACTGAAATACAATTTATATATTTAAAAAAGTCCTAGAAACTTCATGACTTTGGTATTCATACATCTTAAATATTCTTAAGTATCACAAAATTGACAGATAAAATAATTCTATAATTTATTTTGCTTTTACACATGATAAGGATCAATTCATTAAATTTAACTATTTCAATTTTAATTTATTTTTAATCTTATAATTCGGCTGTCAACGCATATTCGGTATCATCCAGTAAATAGGCCGGGGCACTATTCTTTATTTACTACCAAAATGTTTGAATAGTTGTCATAAAAGTTATAAATATGGATGCATTTTTTTTTTTTTTTTTTTTTTTTTTTTTTTAATTGCCGATCGAATGCAATATCAATCTCGATGAAATATGAAAATCAGGAGAAAGAAGGACGATGATTTTCAATAAAATAAATAAACAAAGGGCACTTAATTTCATTAATTTACATAAATAATACTAATGTTATTCATCTTTACGCTGATTTTATAAATTTGTTTATCGTCAACATTAACAATTATTTAATTTGCTAAACTATAACATTAACTGATTACAAATGTTATTCATTTTTTATTTAATAGTTGACACTAAATATGAAATTCATTATAATTAATTTTTTAAAAATTAATATGAATATTTATTATTATTATTAAAGTAAAAACAATACACGAATTTTCTTTCTGTTTTTATTTTATAACATTGCGTCGATTAAAACTATTTTTTGATATCGTATAATTCCAGATATATATATATATATATAATTTTTTTTTTTTTTTTTATTAATTAACATTGATCTTGGCAGGTTTTTTACTATTGAAATTTTGGACGTTTTATTTAAAAACAATTAAATAAAATATTACAACCGATGCACAATTTCTATCTTCCCTTCTTTAACCCTAGAGCATCTAAATGCTTATAAAAAGGTTGCGTGGATAGAATTACGACCGGTAAAATTCGAGATCGATATTTTTATTTGGCGTTTGAAGCCAACCTCAACAAATAAACTTCAACTCGAAATAGTCAAACCAAATATCGACCCGATATTCTAAGTGACAGGTTTAAAAAATAAACAAATACAATCCGTATTTTAATGCCATCATAGAAAAAAATCAACCACCACCTTAAATATACATCCTTTTCTAATATATAAAGTAAAACTGTTGTACTTTTATTCACATTAAAATTATAATCTTTCGACGAAAATATATTCTATTTTTCCTTTTAAAGAATCGGTGTTTAACAGTACCTGACACACAAATACAAAACTCTAAACCAACTATCCCTAAAATCTGTCTCCTGACGTTTGTAAAATAATTCCTTTAATTTCCAAATTATCTTCAATTTTAAGAAAATAAAATTTCTTTATTTCAAAATACTACTATATAGGGTAAGTGCACCAGTGATTGACACTTTTAGAGCAATCTCTGATGTTTTTAATGTTCTAGTCATCAGAAAATATTTTTAGAAATCTTAAGTTAGTACAAATGGCATGAAAGACAGAACCACATATATGTTAAAATATATACATTTGACAATAATCATTATTATTATTATTATTATTATTATTATTTTATGAATTTTTATTTGACACCCACTCAGTGTTTCAGTAATTGATACTGCCAGTTTTTCATTTTATCAGTAATTGGCACCCTATGTTCCAGTGTTTGACACTGCTAGTTATTCATTTTACCAGTTATTAGCACTTTATGCTCCAGTGTTTGACATAAAATGTTAAAATTCTTATATGTAAAATATATGATTTTATTATTTTTATTATTTATTATTTCGGGATAGATGTCAATTACTGGAGCATGCCAATCACTGGAGCACCTACCCTATAAACGAAAATGTTATAAAACAGCAGAAATTATTATAAACAATTTTAATGTTTTTAATAAATGAATTATTATTATTATTATTATTTATTAAATCTTTCATCAGGGTTTACGAACGCCTGTGTACGTACTGATCAAAGAAATATTCTTAAATCGATAAAATTACATATACATAAATTAATATAAATAAATTTTCAATCAACAACACATTCTGAATCAATACTTCAGGAATATGTGACCGCAGTGGAGAAGATAATTACTGACATTAAGGAAAACAAAACAGGCAAAAACGCAAAATGGAAACAGTAAATGATTAAATCATTAAATTCAAGCGTTGCTTTAACGATGGCCGTAAAATACTGCAAAACATTAAATCATTAAATTGAAGCGTTCCTTAACGATGACTATAAAAATAAGTAATTACGAATAATCTGCAATTTTTTTTTTATTATTATTAACGTGATGACAAGATTAATGAGGAAGCGGGCAGAATTTATGAATTTAGCTGTTAATTAAGAATTGGAATTTCGCTGATATAAGAGCAATGAGTAGAAAAAGAAAAATGAGAAAAAAATGTTGATATATAAATTTTTAATTAAAATAAATAGCTTGTAATTTATCATTTTTATTATTTTTTTTAGTTAATCAAATTTTCCGCATTCAAGCAATAATGGAATAAACCAGTCACATAAAACTGATTCTTTATTTCAAATGTTCTTCAAAAACTAATCGCGAAGCAAATGATAATTCATCCTTCTTTTACTATATTTTGTAAAACATAATCTGATAAAAATAAAGCAGCCAGAGAAGAGAAAAAAAAAAAGTCGGATGAGAAAAAAAGGGTAACAGGAAGAAAGAAAAGAAGAAGAAAAATGTTGAGCATATAATAACTATATTAAAATAAAGATATAATTTTTCTTAACAAAAAACCATTGTCAATAAATACATAAAATAGAACAGAATTACACGAGCTCACCCATATTTCATAATTAAGATGATACCATTCTTCTTCCAATTCTAAATACATGATCTGACGAGAGTTATCAATATCATCAATCTCCATTACATTGCAGGTGTTAGCAGACGATACACATATTAAACATTCGCCACACAAAATTGATTGAGAATGTATCCATTTAATCATTATTAAATTATCAAACCGATTCAAACGCTTATATAAATTTAAATATATTCCACATTCTTAGTTTCACGCAGAATATGCATTTGTGCCTTTTTAATAAATTTGATAAGACGTTTTAGAATTCGGAAATAGCTGCGTTCAATTTTACAGCTGTTTCCATGGGAGGGACAAATAAGTCTTCGAACATCGCCCAATCAAGGATTACAGCAACCTTAAACAAATAAACACCGACCGCAATAGTTCAAGATGTACAACATAAATTATAATGCAGGGACGCAGAAAAAAAAAAAAAAAAAATCAACAGATAACGAAAAGCACTTTGATTTCCTCGGAAAAATATGTGAACGTGTATTATTATTAATCAAAAGGCGGGGAGAAAGACGATTTTTTTTAAATTATTATTATTATTATTTAAAGCATTTAAAGACATTTTTCAGGAGCGATATTGATATATTGAAACAAAAAAATAATTTACAGAACATCTAAGTCCCCCCCCCCCCCCCCCCAAAAAAAAGGGATTTTTAACAGGATTCCCATTCAATTTCAAAAATAAAATTCCCTGACTATTCGAGGTTTCCAGGTCTACTTTTGTAAAATTCCACTAAAAAATAGCTCACAGCATAAACATAGCTCGCGATATAAAAGAGAGCAAAGAAACGCAACTCACAACATAAATTGCATGTTCAAAACGCACTTCATTTTCCCAGGTTTTTGGATAATATTTGCAATTTTCCCAGACATTTTTTTCAAATTTCGAATTTCCTGAATTTTCCAGGTTCTGCCTGACCCGTGGGAACCATGTTTCAATACAAATTCTAAAAACTGAATGATTAATCTATCAATTTCATTACTATATTCAAATACTATTATAAATGTGCGACAAAGTAAGCACAAATGGGAGTGTGGTACTGATTTCTATTTTTTTTTTTTTTTAGTTGGATAGTTATTTTTTACTGAAAATTAGTCAAATTATTTTTGAAAACGTAATGTGTCCTACGAGCTACTTTCTAGTAGTAAAACGGAAGATAATTGCATTACATTTGGTTAAAAAAACAGTACGTATGAAAAGAATTATCCATGTTACACCTCAAAAAACTATCCTTTAGAAGAGCCAATAAATTAAATTATTAAAAGTGCTTTACCTATTGCAGTGAACCTTAGATCTAGAGGGCTGCATATATGAGTTGATATGTATGAATATGACAGAAATGTCCTTTATTCCGTTCATTTTGACAAAATATAACTGTTTTGGATGAAACCAATATTTATGAACTATACCGTCCTTGAATACAACATACAACGATATACGTTTCTGCCAACTATAGTATTATATTGATCTATAATCAAAATTCCAGGATAATTCATCTGTATTTCGGTTTATTGTCAAGTCGATGTCAAACTCAAACAATGACGACAGAAATTTATTGTGAACCAAATTAAAATTTAGGCAACATTTTGCCAATATCATTTCAATAAAATATACCAATTGGCAACGTACCCAATCACAGACGATTAACAATCTTCGTAGGTGGTGGTGTAGGAGTTGAAGACCAATTAACTGCACTTCGTTTGGGTGAAATGTCTTCCATAAGGAATCATTTTAAGGGGTCTATAGTCCGTATTCACGCGAGTTTCGGAGAAAATCACGAAAAATTTCGAACGGATAGGTCGAGAAGCGAGACTTGATATTGAATCCGGCATTTCTCGTCTACCAGCTTAGAGAACATCTCAGCTACTAGTGGGGCAACAGGCAGTGTTGCCAACTCGTTATGGGAAGTTGGAGCTAAACTAACCTTTAAAAAGTGCTAGAATCTGATAAATTTTTAAAAAAGGTGCTAACCCGAAACTGAAAAAAGTGCTAGATTTTTAATAAATTAAAAAAAAAAAAAGAGCTAAAATTCAAATGTGACTTTTGTAAGCATTCAACAATGCAATAGTGTTACATATAGCAGCTTCAATGGTTTTTCCTAATTTTAGCTTATTTATTTATTTATTTATTTTCATTTAAAACAATTATATGAGAGAGATCTAAAAGAAGCAAAATCTTTCTGGTCTAAGCTCACTGCTGTGTACGTATGTTTCTTATGTCAATATCACCATACCACAATGGCATCCTTCAACTTATATCCAACCAATCAATTCTGACTTCACAAATAACAATAACAAATATTTATTTAATGATAAGATTTTTTTATGTAAACTCTAAATAGTAATAAATTATTAAAAGATGAATGTAGAATTCAAATGCTAAATGCTGAAGTGGTTGAACAGATCAATAAATGAACTTGAATTAATTAATAAAAATTTCAGTACAGTTACATAAAAGTACAGTTTCTGACCCTTTTAGCCAATGTTTAAATTGAAGCTTGCAATAAATTTATCTTTTAAGAAAGTAAATTTAACATGAAATTAGCTGTATTGTTTTGGGTGTGTTTCCATTTGCAGTTCGTGTACAGGGACACGCCAAAATTTTCCTTTTCATTACGGCCCATGGGCAGAATTTGTACGTACCGCAATAGAGACCGCAAAAATCCCCCGACTGATTTGCAAATTGGCACACACGTTCAGGCTTTGTGTAGAAATAGCTGTATAATTTTTATGTCTATATTGTTTATTGATTGTATACAGGGACACGCCAAAATTCTTATCATTACCGCATATGGAGTGACTTTCGTTAACGCATTTTAATATCATTTGTTTGCAATCAACAAAATTAAATTCGTGTACATTACTGAGATGCTTAAAATTATGTTTTCTGCAGAAAATATGTATTCTTAGATTTCCTAATTAATGTACAGGCAGGGCCCGACTTAGACTACCTAGAGCCCCGGGGCAAGCCTATTCTGGGGTCCCCCTTGCAGTGGCATAAGAGGTCATTAGGTTGCAGAATTTCTGCATATGCCTGTAGGGGGGCCCCTTCCAGAAGGGGGGCCCAGGGCATTTGCCCCGCATGCCCTGCCTTAAGTCAGGGCCTGTGTACAGGACTTTGCAAAAGTGTTCTGGCAATGTCACGTAATCATCCAAATTATATCAAATTTCGAATAATTATTCATGAAAAACGCAGAATAAGTTGAATAGTTTGTACTGGTGTATACAACGGTTATGGTTTGTTTACTCATAAAAGAATTTCGTGGCATTATAGCCTATGGACAAATTTTTATTTAAGCGCACTTTGATGTGTTTATGCTGCATTGAACACAATGAATTAACATACATTATGAAAATGCTTATAAATGTGTTTACTCTTAAAAAAAAAAAAAAAGATATGTATAGACTAAATAATTTATTTACGGGACCACACAAAAGAATTTCGATGACGTACTGTAATCATCAAAATGATGTCCAATTTGGTTGAAATATTAAAGAGTTATAACTAATTAAATAGGTGGGTCCTTTTTAGTGTATAGAATTACTGTGGCTCCTTTTTCGGGATACATAAAAGAATTTGATACTATTACGGTCTATAGTCGGTATTCCTTAAAAGTGTACCTTAATATGTTTACATCCTATTAAATATAATGAAATTTTATTAAAATTTTAAAAGAATGTTTTTCAGTGGAAAAGTGTGGGCATGGAATTGGTAATTCATTTACAGGGTTACACAAAATAATTCCGATATGTTATGTAAAAAATTTTGTATGGAACTTGGTACAAGTGTTTATGAATTACGGGGAATTAATACAAGACAATCAGTTAATAGGAATACATACATATATATATATATATACATATAGATAGATGATAGATAGTTATAGAAAGAGAAATACAATGGGGGTTTGAGGGGACGTCAGCCCCCTCAGAAACGTTTCTGTTTATGTAGGTAGTCAATTGAATCTATATATATATATTATATAACAAGAAATAAAGAAAAATGATCTGTTGAGTAATGTGTGATGCAAATAAAACGTTAAGGCTCCTGATCTGCTGATCCACTAGTTAATAAAATCATTGAATTATGCAGGGAAACCATTCTATTCAACTTCCTTGCGTGGAACCATCGAGCAGATATACTTGTAAAGCACGGATTCCCTATACTGGTATTGAGATAAATTTCCGGAATATCACTGCGTTTTTTTTGCGCCTTTTTTTGGTGATAATTGCTTTCTTAGTTCTTGGGATTTTGCATGATTTAAATGATTTGTTCCTGTTTCTGTTACCACCAAAACTTCAAAAAAAAGTCAAACAGAACAGTTTTGAATCAATAACAAGGATTAGATTACTCGCTTTTCATTTCAATTTGTGTAGTTAGTGGTTTATGTTTAATTTACACCCAATCGAATTATAAAACAGCGATAACAAAGGTGGAGGAAACTAGCCTTGGTGAAGTGGAATGTGGGTGTGCGAATGAATTGGTTCGGTAGTATGGTGGGGATGTGATGTTCGAAAGCGAAACGGTTACTAGTCTAAGGTCTACTCTTGTTCCCATCAAAATTATACCAATGGGGGGTCACAGAAGGGGAAGAGTCATCCCTCCCAAAGAGAATCAAAATTGTGATAGCATGTCTCTAGGGGTGAGTCCCAGACTGTCGCAAATTGACTCTTGCGCAGCAGTAGTGCGACGTAAAATCCAACCAATTAACCAACCGGGGGCATACTCTAATATCTTGATCTTGTCGATAGTCGATATGTGGAACATTACAAAGAAAAAAAAAAGTAACTAGATTTGGGCAGTTGCTTAAAAGGTGCTAGTTTTGGTGCTAAGTGCTAGATTTCTGTTTTAAGTGCTAAACAAGTCGAAAAAGTGCTAGATTTAGCACCAAAGGTGCTAAGTTGGCAACACTGGCCAACAGGCTTCGTAAATTAACCAACCATGAAGCGAGGGTATTATAAATTGGCATTCCCAATACAAAATTACCAGAATAAACCTTGCAAACTTTTCTACGGATGAAATAAACATGAAATATAAACATTCACATCGTGAATGATGCGCAGCGTCGCTGTTTACAACAAAATGAATGTGATATTACGCTCATTTAGATCCATACAAATTTATTTTCAACACTAAAAAAGAAAAAAGCATAATAAAATATAAACATTAAAATATATTAATAAACGATGACAGAAGTTTACAGAGAAATATTTATTTAGACAGCTGTAAAAGCAAGTCGATTTGGTACGACAACCTTATAAACATCAAATATCATTTGTAATACACGTAATCAATTGCAATTTTATGATAAATTTTTCGTGAATGGAATGCTATACACGAAAGACCATTAAAAGGGGTTACAAATGTCTCAAAAACTAAAAAACGCATACTTTTCTATCTCTTTTTATTTATCTATTTATTTTAATTATAATAAGTAAAAATTTTTCATTCAAAATTTTGAGCATATAAAAGAGCACTATTTAAACAATATTTTATAAAATTTTCATTAAAAAGTTTGGAAAATTCAGCCAGTGGGTCCTAGTTTCCGAAGACGCTTCAGAAGAGGTGAACACGATTTCTTAAAAATTAATGCATCAGTCTTATTGAATCGCTCAATGCATCAATCTTTAATCTCTCTTGCATACTTCTTCAAAATAAAACTGACCAGCGCTTAAAAATGAAAGATTTTTCTTTTTTTAGATTACAACTAATTTTACAAAAAAGTATACGCGGGGTAAAATGTACCACATATTGTACTACTTTTGCATGCAACTCTGTCAAACATTCAAACTTAAAAGAAAAAAAAAAAAGTCCTTCGTTCTAGCACAAAAATAAGCATTGCAATATGATATAATCATATCAATGAAAATATTTTCCAGATAAGGTTTTTATTTTTGGATTCCATTTTTGCGAATTGATTTATTTATGGAAATAATTTAGCACCCCTCCATCACGCGGGTAAAGAAAAAATATAAATAAATAAATAATAATAATCGCACGCTGCGCTCTCATTGTAACTTTTTTACTTTCTCTTACCCATAAGGTAGAGAAAGTATTGTTTTTGGGTCAAATTTTCGAACTGAGATTTTGTTATATTTACACGTTTTGAGGTCCCCTGAATACGAAAATCATGTTTTTAGTAAATGGTCTGTGTGTCTGTCTGTTATCAGCATATCTCAAAAACAAATTATGGCAGAAAGTTCGAACTTGGTATTCTAAATGTGTATCATATAGGGATGCTACAGTAAGCTTTTCGTTAAGATCAAGCAAATGGTTCGTGTACAGGGACAATCAAGAGAATTCTAATACATTACGTCTATGGGGGTAAATTGCAGGTAAGTAGAGTTTAACGTCTATAGACTGCACTGAACCAAATGAAACAAATATATATTTTTTGTAATAGAGACAGTTAACTGGGAAAAAAATTTTGTGTATGTAGGAGCCTCGGCTCCCCCCCTGGGGGGGAATTCGAGAGGAGTAAATTTTCATGATGGGTATCTTTCAAAAGAGCTCGCCAATACCTTTAAAACGAATGGTTGAACCATCGATCTGTGATAATTTAAAACAAAGTTATCGATTTTTTTTTTTTTTTACTTTTAACAAAAAAAAAAAAGTACGATTTTTTTTCAAATATTGAGAATAAAATGGACTTTTTTGGATATTTGGTGTTATACTACTTCTCTAATATGGAAATCGTCTGCCTTATCATAAAAGATAATTTTTTTAAATAATAATTTTAATAAATTATTTTGTTAAAAGAGAAATATTTTTTAATAACCGAATTAAATTCTATATATATGTAGGGGCATTAATGAAACGGGGGGTTGAGGGGGGCGGTAGCCCCCCCCCCTCACACAGAACTAATTATCATATAAAACTCTTCAGAAGCCTAATATGAATTGTTTGACGTAGGTTTACATAACAGTACTCGTTATCTTACCTATTAATCTGCAACCTGTATTTATAGTATTAAATTTCAGGGTAAGAGAAATTCGTGTGAGTGACACAACAGATTATTTTTCCCCTTTGACCCTTTGTCTGCCATGGCTATTATATGTGATAGCCAATGATCTTTCCGTTGGGGGCACTGGCTATCAGATATGGCAGCCAGTTTTTCAACACTCCAGTCCTTGGCTATAAAAACCATACTAGTCACATGAAAATAGTTCTGGAGTTTGATTGTTGGAGGATGAGAATCTCATCTTGTATTGCAAAATGAATCAGATTGAAAAATATTTTTTATATATATAATTTTAAGTTGAAAAAAATGCAAATTACACAAAAGAATTTTCTGCCACCGTGGTAAACATTTGCGAATTTGGCTTGGCAGTCAAACTGTTAAGAGGGGGGGGGGGGGTGTCGAAGAGAACTGTAATACGCCTGGTGTCACTAAACTGGTGTGTAAACTCACAATGAAAATTACGTGTAAATAAGGAATGAAAAAGTACAGAATTTAGGGGGAGAGGGGGGGGGTACGTTGTTAACGTTTGCACGGAAGTATCAAGACATCTAAAGCTTACCAAGTTTTCGATGCTTTTTATTGCAATATTTTCTTTTACATTTATCGAACTATATAAAATTATACAATAAGATATAATTAAAAAAAATACTGGTGTTGAGAAGAAAATAAAGGAAACTTTTTAAGAAAACACCATAAACTGCAAACACTCGCAATAATTGATTGTTTCGGGTCGAAGTAATAGTGCGACTCTTTATCAAACGAAAAAAGTCGGCATGAGTGCAGTACAAAAGTGGCAACATACTTCAGTAATACCGCTTTTGCGCCGGGCTATATTATTTCGACCCGAACCGTTGTGCATTTTTACAATTTATATTTTGGTTTTTTATTTATTCATAGAAAATTATGAATCACGGGTAGTCAACCTTTTTATACCTATCGCTGACTTTTGTATGTTTGTTAGTAGTAAAATTTTCTAACCGCCCACTGATTCCATAAAAAAGGTCATTTTTAAAGTAGGGAAGTAATTTCACTTTATAAAACACAGTTATAGAAAGTTGAAACTTATAATAAAAAAGCATTTTCAAATTTCAATGTTTGTAAATTAATTCAAATAACAATAATAATAAAATGTTACAGTATCGGAAACCCTTACCGCCCATCATAAATACTGCAGGGGTGAAACTACCTAACATGCAAAAACCTTGAAAACTGCTACTTGATTTATTAATGATATATGATATGGCTATCTATAATAAGTGATATTAGGAGACTTTTTAATACATTATAAAGCAAATTAAACATTCAAAATAACAAATTTCTATAAAAACAAAGAAATTTAGCATGACATTCAGAGACAGCAAAATTTTCAAAAACCCTGAATTCAGGGGTAGCCCCTGAAGAGTTTCACCCCTGATACTGAAACGCCCACTTAGTGGGCGGCAGGGACCAAGTTGACAACCACTGTTATAAATGATGGGGTGGGGGAGTTGAAATATTTATTATGAAGAAAATAATTTCAACCCTTTTATGTTGAAAAATTAAAGTCATTTACGCAAAATTAAATTACTGTATATGATTTTACTAAACATATTTGATATTTCCAAATGAACATGAAAATCTTTAGAAAGATTGAAAAGAAGAGTATATGAAAAGCGACATTCGATAAATTAACTCGTATTTTTATTGCATAAAACGATAAAACAGAGAATAGTGGGGTTTTTTTTTTATTGCAATTACCTTTATAAGTTTATTATATAATATCCATAAGTATATTCAACGACATCAAAAAAGGAAATCTTGCTGCTTCAAAAATTTTCTAAAAAGCTAATATTCTTTATTGCGCCTTGCCTTAGCAATGTTCGTGATGTGCTTGTTTATATCATCGTCAGTTGTTTTCGTCGTTGATTACGAAAAATTTCAAAGAGCGAACCACAATTTCACGGAATTAGTAAGATTTTTAAAACTTACTGACCTTTCTATAAACTACTTACAATAAGCATTGCTCGAATACTTATATACAAAGAAATTAAAAAGTGACATTCGGTTGGAACGAAAAGGAAAGAGAGCCGGGACAGTGACCCTCAAGACCAAGCTGTATAAGGATCGATTGTCAATAAAATTTAATTAAAAAACTAGTATGTTGTGGCCACCACATGACTTTCTTCTATACTTTCCTATACAAATTCACTCAGTAAAAATAATTTATTAAAATTATTATTTAAAAAAAATTATCTTCCATGACGATTTCCATGTTAGAGAAGTAGTGTATAACACTAAATATCCAAAAAAAGTCAATTTTATTGTCAATATTACATTAAAAAAAAAAAAAAAAGTTAAAAATGAAAATAATCGATAACTTTATTTTAAATTACCGCAGGTCGATGGTTCAACCATTCGTTTTAAAGGTATTGGCGAGCTCTTTTGAAAAATACCCATCATGAAAATTTACTCCCCTCGAGGGAGGACTTCCCCCCCCCCCCCCAAGAGGGTGGCGAGGCTCCTACACATACAAAAAAATTTTCCCAGTTGACTATCTCTATTATAAATAATTCTTGTAAATTTCATAATGATTACTAAAAAATAATTCTCTTTATGCACATTTATACATAATTTTGTCCTATATCACCATGTTAAAAATTTAGAAAAAGCGTCATGGCAACGCAACCTTAAGACAATTTTTACCAAAAGTTGATAGGCACTAATTTATGTCAAGGTGCAACCACATACTAATTTGTATGAAATTCTGTGCAGTAATTCCTGGGATACAGTTGCCACAAAATTTTGTCACACACACACACAGACCGACAGACAGACATTTTCTAAAAATGGTCAAATCGTGTTTTACAGCTCTCAAAACGTGTAAATCCATCAAAAACCCGAGGCCGAAAATTTTTACGAATCCAATCCTTTCTTCTATTGAATATAGAAGAAAGTAATAAAATAGAATAAAAACATGACTATGTAATTGCAGTGAAGATATGCCTATAGTTCTTCCGTCGTCTTGATCGTTTCAATAATTACGGTATGTAACCAAAAACCTATTTGTAAAGCAGGTAAAGGGCAAAACTGGGAAAATTCATTAGTGGCCATTGGCCGGTACTGTCAGTTTCATTAGTAGCCACTTTTTTAAGTTAGTGGCCACTTTTCACATGATAAGACTATTTCTTTCAGACTGCAAAAAGCATTGTCACCATTTTGCGGTATAATTACCACAAGAAAAATATGAAAATAAGAAATACATATAATAATAAAATTAACACAGGGACACTGAATTTGTAATTACACTCTTTTTAAAAATCCTAAATTAAAATCTGCTTAGGGCTTAATAATAACAGCAAAAGTTATTATCTTTCAAATAATTCAGTAGTACTTTTTTTTTCAATTTATTTAAGTGAAATAAGCTGTTATCATTCACAGTTCACATTGATATTTTCTAGTAAATGAATCAGCTGATTCATCATCATCACAACGTTTTACATGGTCATGTGTAAATACAGTTAGCAATTTTATTATTTTTTCTTATTTCTAAAGACACACTTTTTTAAATGATTTTATTTCAATAGAGTTAAAATACTTCCTCTTAAAAAGTATAGATATGGAAACTTAGCTGCTTCATTAAAAATAATTTACTTAGCTGCCAAATTTGTAGCTTTAAAAATAAGGAGATTTCTACTTTAAAATGGGAAGGGAAAAGGAAGATTTCTACACAAAAGAAAGCAAATACAAAAATTTTTGAAAAATACACATTTAAGTCAAATCAAATTTTGACACACACATTTGTCAACTATCTTAAATGGGTTAAATATACACTAAATACTATGGAGATATTAATGGAAAAAGATTGTGCTTTGCAGGACATTTGATCATTAACTGCTTGTGGAAATGGAGCTCACATGTGTGTGTGTGGGGGGGGGGGGGAGGGTACATCTATATTCCTCTTTATAGGTTCTAGAATCTAATCAAGAAAGTTTAAAATGAATATTTACATTTATGTTATGGATAGAGAAAGATTGTAAACCACAAGACTTCAGTGGAGCATGTGATTACCAATCGTTGGAGGAGGGGGGGGGGGGGGGAATTACAAGAATTATGAGTAAGAGATATTAAACAATTCTACTTCTTTACAGATTCTAGAATCTAATGAAGTAAGTTTAAAATATATATTTATGTTTTTGCAGCAAATGGAGAATGATTAGAAATTATAAAGCTTTCTATAAGCTGTGTGATCACAGATCGTTAGGGGGAGGGGGGGGGTCCAAAAAATTATATGAGTGAGACATATTAAACAATTCTACTTCTTTATAGGTTGTAGAATATAATAAAACAAGTTTAAAATGAACATTGACATTTATGCCATGGATGGAAAAAGATTGGAAATCACAAGACTTCGATTGCCTATCGTCGCTCGATTTTTAGATTATTTTAATGATCATAAAAAGTGGCGACTTTAGTGGCGATCGATGCATAATTTTTAATCGCCATCTTTTTTTATTTAGTCGCCACGTGGCCGGTGGCGACCGTTAATTTTGCCCTTTAAAAGCAGGCATAGCAAAACGGCGCATTTTAAAATGAGATTAACATGAAAAGTAAGTACATCGCGATCAATACTGCCAGACATCCAATGATTAACGCCAAGCACTTACTTTAGATCATTAAATTATTGAATTACAGTGAACAACTTTAGCAGGCAAGAGCAATTGCAACTGTTCTCTTTGAGGCACGCTCTATATATAGCATACCTAGACCCTGGATAACTAAGCTTAAATCAGTTAACAAAGCTAAACTCATTTTTAGCCGATTAAAAACAAGTTTAATTTTTTTACATTCCTTCATTTATTTCAAATAAATTAATGTATCATAAAAGAAGAATTATAATATTTCAATTAAAAAAATAGAAAGGTGGTAAAAATTAGCGTTTGCATTCTTAGCAAATGAAGTGGGTGTAACGGGAACAACTCGAATTAGCAAAACTGACAGAGGTACAGTCGGTAACAAAAGTCTCCGAACACTAGTGAAAATTCCTATGTAAAAAAGTACATTTAATACAGTTTTGTTAAATAAACCCTTGTCTAATTCTGTTTTTAGACTCACTAAGAACAGGATTCGACAAGGATTTATTTAACAAAACTCTATTAAGTGTATTTTTTTTATATAGGAATTTTTGCTAGTGTTCGGAGACTTTAGTTACCGACTGTAGGCAGTCTATTACACATGTTTAATTATCTAAGGTAAAAGGTAAATAACGAGAGAAAATGTGCTGCAATTTTGAAAGCAAGAAAAGGGGCATGGGAAATAATCCTCCCTCTGACCCTCAAAAAATGTGGGGAGAAAGAGGGGGGAAGGGGTATTCTAAAATTAATCTGAATATATAAAAGCATATACTCACCTGAGGTAAGAGAGGAAAACTAAAAAGTCCTAAATTCTGTCTATCCAACAACCTCGGAAAAACGGCACCGGGTATCGCTGCCATAACTTAAATCGTTTAGACGAAATAACCAATGGTTTCGGACACGGCACTAAAAGGAGAAATCCCGATACGATAAAAACAAAGCAAATCCACCAACACCGACCAACAATGAGCAAATGTGAGTTACGGATGGACAACGCTTTCTTTTTTATATTTTGATTCTTTATGATGCTGTTGTCCTCAGGCGCGATCACAAAACTACAAGTACTTCATCCTGATTGAGGGAACTTCCTCTGCTCTCATCCTTCAGTCGCATTTCTGTCACGAGTTGAAGCGCGAGAGCGTGTGCCTTGCAGTAAGGGGATCTTCATTTAAAAATAGAAACAGGGACTTAAGGTTTATAAATATACCCCCACAGAAACAGACGGATGGCCTAGTATCTGCAAAAACTCTCCCGCCCGGATGTTCAGTTACTTTAAAGAAGTAGAGAAGGGAAAACAAGGCAGTAAATCAAATGGGTAGAGAAGAAAAAACAGTCAGGAGGTGATAGACAATCATCACACTTGTTTATCTAACAGCATTTTTACCTATATCTGGATTACCGAAATTTCAGCGTTTTCGGTCTCGGGTTACAGCATTACTAATGAAGCAGAAAAAATCTTCAGAATGTCAATACGGGCTGAAGCAAGCATTGCGATCCCCATTAGGGCTGGATTATTTATCAATATATCCCTAAGTATCGATATTTTTTTAATATCCCGATAACAATATTTAAGATCTAGCTCCTCCAATATATCCCTTTAACGATATTGGAGAGCGAAACCGGAAGAAAAAAAGCGCCGAATATCTTATTTTAATACTCATTTTCTACTTTCCTCTAATTACTCACTGATAAACTAGAAAAAATAGCCCCACGCCAAACGATTTCTATTGCAACACATATACATATACTTCCTCATCCTTCATAAACCCAAATCTAAACATCACTGCTTTAAAAAGGCCACCGCATAAAACAAAACAAAACAAAATAATAATAATAATAATAATAATAATAATAAAATATTTATTGAAAGCCATCTGCTTTGATTATCCCGTGAATAAGCTGACTTCGTTCAAGGTCACGGTTCTACCCCTTCAGAAATACAATACGGTAATGGAAGTAAAAATTCATCAGACATACTCCAATATCACAATACCTATAATCAGCAGGTGTGTTTACTAAGAAAGAGATTTGATATTAGTCGAAACGATATATCCCTATCCGAGATATCTATTATGGGTTCTGATATATTACACTATACTGATTTCCCAGATTCCCACTCTACATTCATGCATATCGTAGGTGATGGAAACCACAGAAAAGGCAATATGACGAATGAAAACAATATCTTCTGTTTTAGCTCCTTTCCTGCTATTGGTTCATTGATATCGGTCTATTTCAAAGTGTCGATATAAAATGGCCAATAACATGCTTCAACATGGGTTTAATAAAGATCATCAAAGCCGAACTGATACAGTGATGCCAGATTGGGGATTTTGTCCCCATTTTAGGGAGTTTTGAGGCTTCTGGGGACAATTTTGGAGACCAAATGTTTGTGGGGACTTTTTTGGGGAATTCTAAAATTTTTGGGGACAAATCTGGGGCGTTTTTCAACTTTCTGTCAATGTTGGTAACGTAATGATTTATCCCTATGTCTAGAGACTTTCAATAGCTTTATTGTTATTTGGGGATTTTTTCAAAAATTGCCTTCATTTGGGGAAAAATCTGAGCTTAAATCATAGAAAAATCTGCTTGATATTTTTTTTTTTTTGAAAAAATTTTTATTTTCCCTTTTTAGTAGAAATCAAGTTGGGGATTTTTTCGAAAAAAAAAAAAAAAACCGTGATTTGGGGAAATTTGAAGACTTGTTTGGGGAAATAATTTTCGACCATCTGGCGTCACTGAACTGATATCTACTAGAAGAGTTTTTTTGCAAATTTTCTTAGCGTTTAATAAAAAACTTCTGAAAATATAAGCAATTATGGAATGTATATTTTTTAATATTATTTTATTATTATTAAATATTTCGATAAAATATTTTTTTTATTAAGACTGTACATCAGTCAGATAGCTTCTTTTCTCCTTTCCCATGTTATCCAATGGGATTTTCGTTGCTTCGTTTTATAAAAATATCTCATTCAAAAATGAAGTTTTTCAAATGCTGTTTTTTGAATATTACTCTTTGAACGGGTCGCCTTTTAGCTTAGTGAGCAATTTTTCGAAAAAATTAATTTAAATATTTTATTTCAATAAGTAAATTATGGACTCTAAGTGTGGATCTCTAAGTAAAATATTTAAATTTATTTTTTCGAAAAATTGCTCACTAAGCTAAAAGACGACCTGTTCAAAGAGTAATATTCAAAAAACAGAATTCGAAAAAGTTCATTTTTGAATAAAATATTTTTATAAAACGAAGCGACAAAAATCCTATTGGATGACATGGGAAGGGAGAAAGGGTGCTATCTAACTGATGTAAAATAAAGTTTTATCATCAGTAATTTTACAGTGACAGTTTCTTTATAGAATTATATAATATTGAATAGTTTACTTTTTTTATGTAGCATTTAAATTTCTCTTTCCATTTATTTATTTATTTATTTATTTATTTATTTTATTTTTAAAGCCATACATGTTAAATAAAATTGGTTTAAATGCAAAATGAGTTACTTTAAGTAACAAAATGAAACTTCAACATAATTTTGTTTAAATAATATAATTTTTATACTGACAATGTATACATAAATACACATACACACACAGACACACACACACATTATAATATGTAATTCAAATTTCAATTACTGTGAAACTATTACGAATGTGAATTGAACATATATATTTAAAAGATATTGTAATGATTTGGTAAGAGGATACAAAAATAAAAATGATAAGTAACTGACATTTAGGATGCATATAAGAGTTTTAAGTAAAAAATATTACTTTCTATAACCAAAAAAAGGTGTATTCAATGGCAATTCTGAACTATTTATAATGGCAATTCTGAACTAATTAAAATGATTTTCATTTTTATTTAATACCTACATCTTAAGACAATTTTTCTGAAGCTTTATTTTTAGTAGAATTATGAATTTTGATATACTTGGTACAAATAAAACACAGATCACATATTAGCTGTGTTAAAATATGATTTTAAAATAATTAAAGCTTAAAATGGGAAGAATAGAGGATAAACTATACAGAGGTATACTAAAAAGCAATAGTATAAGTTATAAGAAACACAAAACATTAATTCACTTTTTATGATTTTTTTTTTTATGATAAAGTTATTGTAGTAATATACCAGAAAATACATGGAAAACACTCTATACTTGTATACTTTAAAATTCGTGTGCATATGTCTTTAAAAAATAACAAATGTCTATTTTTTTCTGCCTTGAAAGAAATATCGCAATATATCGCTAATATCGATATTAACTTGGTGATATATCGCGATATTTAATTTCTGATATCGTCCAGCACTAATCCCCATTCTGTCAGTAGAAAAATATCAACAGTAATACCTGTTAATCAATTCTCTTAAAGTTACTTATAACAATAACTTATTTTGACCCTAGAAATTTTGTTTAAAGAGCAACTGAATTATAATTTTGCTGTCGAGAATTTAAAAAATAAATAAAAATTCCAAAAATTTCTCTTCACTAAAATATAATAACATGTAAAATGTAAATATTCTAAACAAAATCAAAATAAAACAGTTAATAATAATTACTGATAGTTCGTTGATATAAACCCAAAATATATAAATAAAAAAAAAAAAAAAATATTACAATAATTATACAGTGACACATGACTATTTAATAAATAACACAGGTCTGTGCGATGAAATTTTCTTTTTCTTCAAGAAAATGTGTTATTCTGGTATATTTTTAGATGCTGATTAAGGAAAAAATATTAAAAAATTTCCATCACGTATAGTTTTGGTAAAAAATACGATTTTTTATTTTTATTTTTAACTTAAAGCTCAACTGTTTAAGCTCTCATCTAAATAAAATCCGAAAAATCTAGGTGATGTGAGTGAAGAACAATGAGAGTTCTTTCATCAAGACATCAAAGAAAAGAAATGTAGAAGAGGTATCAGGGACGATGGAGTGTTAACATGTTAGCAGATTATTATTGGATGCTGCATAGAGAATCCCCCCCCCCTCAAGGACCCCAAGCAATGCACAAGAGAAAACGCACTAAACGGAGCTTCGATGTAAATAATAATAATAATAATAATAATAATAATAATAATAATAATGTGTAAATAACAGCCTATTTTAATGTGTTTTGTATATAAAGAGTTTCGAATTTGTTATAGGCTGTGTGAATTCTTACGATCTTCATCCTTACTTCGTGAAAAGCCGTTACATGATAGAAAGAAAAGACAAGCATTTCTGAATTCAGCGCATCAAAAAACATTACAGACACCCAAAGCAGTGTGTGGGGGGGGGATTAAAGTGTGATTTTACAGACATGAGTAATAGAGATACAACGAACAATGGTTTGGCCGAATAACCGAATACCAATTAATCGGCCAAATTATAGCCGAATATTCGGCCTATTCGGCCGCCGAATAATGAACTCATTTTTGTCTAAAAACATAATAGTATGCACTATATGCACAATTCTTGTACATTTCATAACTAAAATGTATTATTTTCTTTTTTAAAAGTTATTTTTACACAAATTTTTAATTTTTAAAACCATTATTTGATTCTAAAAAGATATTCGGCTATGTTCGGCTTAAAAATTGCCTCAATAGTAATAATTCTTTGCAAGTTTTTTATGAGGTATTGTCTAGTCATATTTTAATTGATACTAGTGAGCTTCGCCCGCTAGCTGGTCACTATTTTTAAATGAATCACTATAATGAATGAATTCTCAAAATTCCATATAGACATCTCTCATAAAAGAAAAAAAAAAAAAAAAAAAAAATCATTTTGATCGAATAAAAACTTACACCGGGTCCCCATATACCAATTTTGAACAGTAACTCAATTTCTATTTTTTTTTTTTTTTTTTTGTCCCCCTAGTCCCTCTTTCCACTTCCCCTTAATAATGTAGCCCTTTCGAAAATATCCTCATTCAATTGTAGGCCCCAAAACCTATATATACCAGTTTTAAATGCTCTAACTGAATTTCTATGTTTCCCCCCCCACACACACACACACACACTAACTCCCTAATAATTTTACATTTTCTAAAATATCCTCACTCGACTCTTAAGCCGCCAAAACCTATAAATACCAATTTAGAACGGTTTAACTCAATTTCTAATTTTTTGTCCCCCCCCCCCCTCCTTCCTCCATTAATTAAAAATATCCCTGGAAAGATTTTTTTTATTATTATTAAATAACGAAGGATAAATATTAAATTTTTTCATTACGCTTTGAAAAAAATCAGAATCTGCTTGTATGGTTCAGTTGAGACAATTTTGAATCTAGATTAATTTTAAATTTAACAGATTATGTTAGCTTACTACAGATATAATATGTTTTGCACTTATTGATATAGCATAAAAGTTTTTACATGATGCTTACATTAAAATGGTATGATAAAATTCATTCAAGGTATGATTTTTTTTTTTTTTTTTTTTTTTTTTTGGGGGGGGGGGGGGGTGATATTAGTTAATTTCAAATAAAATTTTCACAATACATGACAAATATGAATTCTAAAATTAAAAAATTTTATTGTGTAATATAATGTTTTTATTTATATTGTGTAAATATAAATAAAAACATTTTTTACAGAATTATTCGGCCTGGGCCGAATAATGGACTTGATATTCGGCCGAAGCAGAATATTCGGCTGAAAGGCCGAATAGGCCGAACATTCGGCTTCGGCCGAATAATCGTTGCATCTCTAATGAGTAATTTCGGTGAACTCAAGCTAACTTCTACCGAATCTGAGGAATGGTTTTCCGCATTATATAATCAATTTAATTTATTAGTCGGAAGTTTTTTTTTTTTTTTTTTTTTTTTTTACCCGCAGCGGAATTTATCATACTAGTCCCGCAGAATTACGAATGCCCATTGCGCAGCGTAAGTGCGACGTAAAACTTAATCAACCAACCAACCAACCCGCAGAATTACGGAGAACAAGATGCTATATTATATTACTACGTAGTAAATAAAATTTTCAAATTTCAAAAATTTTTAATTATGATTAAAAGAATTACAAACTCACTAGTACTATACTATGTACAATGTAAAATATTGTACAGTAATGCATCCAAATATCGAAGAGTGCATCAATATGAAAGCCTGGTAAACTCATGTTTTAAAATAATAAATGTATTTAAAACTAGAATGGAATTCTCTTACCTCATTAAAACACATTGGAGTTAGTATGCTATGGCCACCACAAGACTTTCTTCTAAATAATTTTATACAAATTCATGCACAAGAAATTATTTATTAAATTCTTATTTATGAAAAATATTTTCCGTGATAAATGCAGACGATTTGTATCTGACAGAATTATAAAACAATGTAAGGTCATTATGAGACCTTATACTAATTCAATTTGAATATTTATTGGCCAACAGGTGGCGCTGCTACACAGCGATTTCCACAATTTAAGGGAAGGTTATAGCTAAGGAACTACTGCTCAAAATTGTACATAATTTTATATGTGGTCGCACCTTGACCTAAATTAGTACCTATCAACTTTTGGTGTCAACTGCTCCACAGGTGGCGCTGCTATACAGCGATTTTCGCAATTTAAGGGTAGGCTATATCTCAGGTTCAATTCCGTATAATCAAACAAAACTTGATACGTGAGAAGGTCTTTATGAGACATTATGCTGATTCAATTTGAATGCTTATCGGTCAACAGGTGGCGCTGCTATACAGCGATTTCTGCAATTTAAGGGAAGGCTATAATATCTCAGGAACTACTGCACAAAATTGCATATAAATTTATATGTAGATGCACCTTGATATAAAAAAATTAGATCAACTTTTGGTATCAACCGCTTATCTCAGGTTCTATTGTGTATCACATTAAAAAAAAAAAAAAAAAAAAAAAAAAAACTTGATATGTGAGAATGCCACTATCAGGCATTATGCTGACTCAATTTGGATGCTTATCGGCCAATAGGTGGCGCTATTATACTGCAAATTTAATCGATAACGGGAAGGCTATATCTCAACTTCTAAGGCATATAACTGCACGAAACTTGATATGTGAGAGTAAGACAACTATTATAAAAAACCATTTTTTGAGATGTTATTTATAGACAATAAAACTGCCTTTCTTTGGATATTTAGTGTTGGTTTTCTCTAAGATAAAAATCATTTGCATTCATCATATTAGATAATTTTAATAAATAATAGTTTTAATAAATTATTTGCACTTAGGGAATTAGTATAGGTAAACATGGAAAACATACTAGATTTTGTGTGTGTGTGTGTGTAAAGTGCAGATAAACAGAATTTTGGAGTATTTAAACACAATTACTTATTTTTATTTCAGTTTTTTTTTTTTAATTTTACTTTTTCAATTTCTTTATAAAAGACTTCAGAAATTTTTAAATAGCCTGAGGAAAAAAAAACCGCTGTTTTTATTATTATTATTATTATTTTAGGACTGAGGACTATTAGTCTCAATCTACGGATATTTACGATAGTTGGACATTTATCAAAATCGAAAATATAATTGAATAATTTGATAGCGATGTTATAATTTGGAGGGGGGGGAATAATAGTTCTCCGTACTAAACTTAATTCTGCTTTTGCAAGAAATTCCTCAAAATCTTTTTTTTTTTTTTTTTTTGAAAGGGGAAAAAATAATAATAATGATGATAATAATAATAATAATAATCAGTTTCAAAACGGGCAGTATCGAAAAAGTTTTTTTTTTTTTTTTTTATAATTTTAAATTAGGAAATAAAAGGCGCGCGTGCAAAATGAAATAAAAAATAAAACAAGATGTTTCAGTTTCAGTTGATAATTTTTTCTTTTCTTTTTTTTTTTCCCCCCCCCACTCTGGACTTCAGACTGTTTTCTGAATTCGACAAATAAAGCTTCTGAATATAATTTTTTCGCTTATTTCAATTTTACAATACAGTAAAACCTATGAAGTTGGACACTTTTTCAAGGAATTTATCCATATAAGTTTAACATTATGTCCAACCTCTATAAGTTGGACATTCAAATACTGCCCTAAGTTGAACACTTTTACACGATGAGACAGGAAAAAAAGAAATAAAACTTCCATTTTCTCACACTTTTTAGAAATTGTACTTATCTCTGATAGAAATAGCTGCAAATATCTTAAAAGCAATGTTTCTTGTCACAATATATTCACCTGTCTTATCTTATAAAAAATACTAGCGAGCTTCGCCCGCTAGCGGGTCAGTATTTTTAAATGAATCACTATAATTAATGAATCACTAACAGTAACTTTTATTCTTAAGAAAATAAATTAAAAAAGAAAAAAAAAAAAAAAAAAAAAAAAATCATTTCTGATCGGGTAAAAAGTCGCACCGGGTCATCTTATAAAAAATATTTTTCTTCAGTTGAAATATTCAGAAATTACTGCAATTTAAGGTGCAATGTAAGAGTCTTTCTTTTATTGATTTGCTGCATTGTCCGTGTCCTTTTCTTCAGGAAATATCCAACAGAGAGACTACAGACATATTTTGACTAGGCAATTTCAAAACGGACATTGGACAATGCATTGCGCTGTTAGGGTTCTTTTTCATTTGTCCCTTTTTACTTTTCCTACTGAGTTTTGACTTGAGTGTATGATTCCACTAAACTTAATATGTGAAAAATCTATAATTAAAAATGATGCTGATTCAGTTTGGGTGCATATCAACTGACAGGTGTCGCTGCTATGCTGCAATTTTGCCTGTTCACGGGAAAACCATACCTCGGTTTTTACAGCAAATAAATTCACCAAACTTCATATGTGAGATGGTCAATAAGAAAATGAATGTTAACATAATTTGGGTGTATATCAGCCGAAAGGTGGTGCTACTTTATTCACATTCTGTGATTTTTTGATGTGACTATTTCAGCGTCTATTGGATAAAACTGCATCAAAATGCATATGCAAAATCTTTATTGTAAGGAGCTATGTTGATTAAATTTTTGTGCATGTTAACTTGTAGGTGGCGCTGTTGTATGAGAAATTATAGAAAAAGTACTGCAATAGCCACAGCATACCAGTTTAAATTTAGATTTTAAATTAATTATTTTTTTGTACGCAAGTCATGAATACTTAATTGTGTTATATTTAGATGTGATTAAAAGTTAAAAGGCATGAATAAATAAGTTTAATTAAGTCAAAAAACGTAAGCATCCCTATAAGTTGGACAGTTTTTCATGGAACCGTAGCTGTCCAACTTAGAGAGGTTTCACTGTAATATAATAATTAAAATTACTATAATATTTGCACTTATCTGTTATCAATGTGGTCAAGTTTGCACCACTCCTATAAAATCCAGAAAATAGCCATCGCCGGTCATAAAAAATTTTGGGCCAAAACTTTTTCGGAAATCTTAATGAAAAATATATCAACGGAATAATCGTTTAAAACTATAAACATTATCTGCTGGCGAGACGTTCCGAAAAATAGTAATAATTAGGGTAAGCGCACCAGAGATTGACACTTCTAGAGCAATCTCTGATGTTTTTAATGTTCTAGTCATCAGAAAATATTTTTAAAAATCTTAAGTTAGTACAGATGGTATGAAAGACATTCAGAACCAAATATATGTTAAAATATATACATTTGATAACAATTATTATTATTATTATTTTATGAATTTTTATTGGACACCCACTCAATGTTCCAGTAATTGACACTGCCAGTTTTTCATTTTATCAGTAATTGGCACCCTATGTTCCAGTGTTTGATACTGCTAGCTATTCATTTTACCAGTTATTAGCACCCTATGCTCCAGTGTTTGACATAAAATGTTAAATTCTAATATGTAAAATATATGATTTTATTATTTTTCGTATTTATTAATTATTTCGGGATAGATGTCAATTACTGGAGCACCTACTCTATAATAAAAATAAAATAAAACGTTTTCATAATGAGAAATTGGAATGGAAGTACAGAGGAAAGATTAATTTAAATAATTTCCAAATTACGTTAAAATAAATAAATAATTTCATATGTACTTGACTTTAATTGACTTTCATCTATAAAAAGCGTAAGCATTTCTTATTTTGCAGAAAAAAATAAATGTATAGAAAGAAAAGCTATTCATTTACTTCTGTATATAAAATTTATCTTTAAAATCAACATACACAACTATACCTGATTATTTTCTTCTATATTTAAAAAAAAAAAAAAGCATTGGTTTCAGGAAAAGAAAAAAAAATTACTTCCGGTTTTCGATGGATCCGCAGGTTTTATGTGGTTCGGAACACGATTTAAACATTTTTAGACAATGTACGTCTGAGTGAGTGTGCATTAGATAAACTATGAGGCACCTTTAGCTCGAGAACTAACACACAGAATTCCATATAAATTTATACGTAGTTGCACTTGCCAAGAAAAGGTCACGACATCGAAAATTCAGATTGAGAAATTGTGCAGAATTACAGTATATTATGAAGATAACAACATGTTAAAGCAATAGCGCGCACTAGCGAAACAGTATTTAAAAAAAAAAAGCATTTAAAGTTTTAGTAATTGCTTAAGTACAAATTATTTCAACAAATCGTCAACGCTCCAGTGGCATGCTTTTGGTAGAATAAGTGGCTGCGCGCGGTGGTCCCGGGTTCGATGCTACCGGAGGGTACCTATTGCTTATTCTAAACGTCTTATTTTATTTTTACTTTATTTTATAATTAAAATTTAAAAATTTGAAAGTTTAGTAAATAATAATTGATTTTTGTGAATTAAAGAATATGTAGGTTTTACAGTTATATTTTCTACGTGTAATATTTATAATTTTATATAACTTTAAAAAAAATTAGCTTTGTTTTAATTATTAAATAAATAAATAAACAAAAGTAAAAATGAAGAGAAACTTTTTAAAAATTGCTTACTCACTTAAATATTTTTACTTTCTTTTATAATTTAATTCAAAATTTGAAAATTTAATAAATAATAATTATTTGATTTTTATTAATTACAAAAATCTGTAGATTTTATAGTTAAGTTTTTTCCTATTTTTAATATTTATATTTTTCTATAACTTAAAAAATAAATTTTATCAAATTGTTTTTATTATTATTAAAAAAAAAAAAAAAAAAAAAAAAAAAAAAGTGAAAATGAAGATAAACTTAAATATGTACATATATAGGGCGATTTTTCTGAATCCAGAAGTGTAAACAGTTTTTCGACACGATAATTAGAATTTTTATTATTATTATTAACTAAAGAAATTCAGGTGGAAACACTTCATTTTAAATCATTTCAGTTATTTTAAAAAGTACGTGGCTCAGTTTTACGGTCAAAAAATGAGATAAAAAAAAAATATATTAAAAATAAAAATTTTACAGATTGAAATTAATAATCCTCTGTACTAAACTAAATTCTGTCTTTGACAAATTGTTTAATTTTTATTTATTTATTTATTTATTTATATTTATTTATTTAAGTACATTTTCTATTTTACGCTTTGGTCTATTTTTATTTTATTTTATTCTGTTTAATTATTCATTTCAATATTTGTTATTCAGGTTTTGTTTATTTATTTATTTTTATTTGTATATTCAGGGTTGCTACACAAATCAAGAGAAAAATTCCCTGAGTTTTCCCTGTCTCTTTTAGAAGTAAAATAGATGACACATAATCATGCAGCATTAGAATCTAACTTGTTTGGGGAAAAAACCATAATTGATACATTTTGAAGCACTAAAATTTTAAAAAGTATTTGATTATGAACAAATTTTCTAATGTTTTTCCAAAAAATTTCAAAATTCCCTGAATTTTCCCTGTTTTTGCAATAAATTTTGAAATTCCCTGAGTTTTCCCTGTTTTTTAACAGATTTTCAAATTCCCTGAGTTTTCCAGGTTTTTCCCTGTTTTCCAGGTACCGTAGCAACCCTGTTATTTTATTTATTTACTTATTTTGCTAGTAAAGTTGCGATTGAACGACTAGCTGTAAGGATGTATGATAGTAAACTTTAATCTTTTGAATAATTAAACCCAAAATTTGAAAAATTAATCAATAATAATTATTGAATTTTTCTGAATTAAAATATATGAAGGTTATATAGTTATACTTTTGTATTTGTAATATTTGTAAATAATAAATTTCAGCTTTGTTTTAATTATAAAGGAAAGTAAAAATAAAATGTATATATATATATATATATATATATATATATATTTAAGTTTCCCTTTATTTTTATTTTATTTTATAATTAAAACAAAGCTGAAAAGTCACCTTTTAAGTCATAGAAAATTATAAACATTACAAATAGAAAATATATTTAGCAAGGAACATTTAAATAAAATCACAAAGAATTAAATAAAATAGCAAGGAACATTTTAAATAAAACAATTCCCCTTACTATTATTACTTATAAGGGTCATTCTCCTGAAAGGGTACATTTTATGTCTTTTTGACAATACATCTCTATGCTTATATATATCTGAAATATTTTACATTTATATTTACCATAATTATGGACTAAATAAGATTAATGTATTTTTGTATATAAATATAAATAAAATTTGTGATTTTTTTGTATCAGAGTATGTCAAACCTCACCTCCGTGATCTGTCCCTACCTCTATGTAGTCATACATTTATTTTCTTATTCATTTATATTAACAAAAATTATCTATATACTTTTTAATCCTGAATTTTAAATGATGCAAATTAAGCATTCTAAGCATTCTTTTTTTTTTTTTTTTTTTTTAATTGAAATTAACAGTTAATACAGCAAGAGAAAGTTTTGTCTCAAGAACTTTTTTCACCTCCGTGAGTATTTAAGAAAGCTACTATAAACTGTCACAAAATGGCAGTGATGTTATCAGTACATGGTGTCCTGAGAAGCCACTATTAGCTATTTTGTTTTTGTGAGCAAAGCAAGTTGCAACAAGATTGTTAGTATTAGTTGTGATTGAAGTTCAATGTGAAATCCATGAATGGTTATACATAAACCTAACCTCCGTGAGACTCTAAATCAGATAAGAATATTATTCAAATAATAATTTTAATATTATCAGAAGTTTAGTTGTAGTGAACATTTATTAATATTAAATTTGAAGTTTTATGATTCTATATGTTTGGAGTAAAATGTTGTGTAAATATAATATTTCTCATCTCCATGAACATCACCTCCGTGAATGATTTCTGAGCTTATTGTTCAAGGAGGTGAAACTAAATTATGGAGGTGACAACTAAGTTTATTATTTATGGTTTTATTGTGGAAAAAGCATAGTTCTTGATTTAAAGTAAATGTCTCATTCAATACTTTTAATCATCATGTATTGAAAATATATTAACTATATGTTAAATTATAGTAAAATTAACACAATTTTAAAATATTATTAGCAATTTACTGAATGATAATATAGGTAATAGTACTTTTATTTTAAATGTACGATGTTAATGAATTCATACTAGAAATACTTTCTTTAACCGAAGTATATATTTTCTGTGAAATATATCACACCGTGAATTCTATCTCACCTCCGTTAACCTAAAATTTTTTAAATTCTTAAATTAAATACAAAATATTTTTCTTCAAGTGTTACCATAAATAAATCTGAACTACTCTAGGTAAGTAGAATGTAATTATATAAAAAACTTAAGAAAAAGAATTAATTAATTTCTGTAATTTTTATAATTTGAAAATGTACTGCTCTGGGAGAATGACCCATAAATAGTTTTCGAGAAATTTTAATATACTTCACATTATTGTATGGAGATATGTGTGTGTATGTATATATGCAAATTTTCATAATTCTAAGGCAGTAATTTAAAGAAGGGAAATTAAAAAAAAAAAAAAAAAATCGACCAGCTTCTTAACGAAAACAGATTTTTTAACAAATCAGATATGTCAAGATAAAAATAGTAGCTTTAAATAGTTTGATGAAAGTATCGCAACTCTATTGCAAAAAATGATATCTGAAATTTTAATGAAGTATCCAGACTTGGAATGCCACAACGCATAATAAAATAAAACAGATGATTTTAAAAAAGTTAGGAATCCACAAGCTTCTAAGCATGCTGGAAAAAAATAAAAGAAAAAAAAAAAAAATCTTGGAGCAGAATCAGCTTTCATAATGGTTTACGTGGTTGTTAATAATAGAAAACATGAAACATTTCCCCGTGTTTTTTCCCCCCTCGATGCTTTGTTACGAAGTAAAAACGTGAAAGAAAAAAACATAGAATATACATATATAGAATATGGTAAATGATATCAAATGTGTGAATACTTCTATCTGGCAGAGAAGCTTTAGGAAAGGTCTTTCGACGGGAAAAGTCCTAATTCTCATTTTTGAGTAAAGAAAACAACTGTAAACAGTTGTATTTATTATTAAACTTTCTTCTGTTTATTAATATTATCATCCTTGATTAATGAACACGATTTTCATCTCACAGAATTATAATAATACATCTAAACTAATCGCCGAAAGAAAGTCAAATTTTTGCGGATACACGTTTTTTTTTTAATTGGGGGAGGGGGGATAGTTCTTGAGATTTTATAACTTGGAGAGAGGAACTTACATCCCAGGAAAAATGGGGCCGAGAACGCAGCAAAATGCTCCTAAATGTGTGTGTGGGGGGGGGGGGGGGGGAAATTAGTAGATTGTTACTATTTTTTTTTTTTTTTTTTTTTTTTTTTTTTCATTTTTAAATTATTCTTAGAAATAATTCTCACTGCGTACATTTATCCTATCCTGTCATATTAAAAATTATGAAAAACGCAATGGCAACGCCATCTGTTGGACGATTTTTTCACCAAAAATTGATAACTACAACTTATGCCTTGGTACTACTAGGGTGCCTAGATAAAGGCAATATAGGTACTCCGTGATAGGTACCCTAAGTACTACTACAGTAAACTCACGATCATCTAAGAGGGAATTATGCGCGGTGCGGATTTTACGCGGGCGCAGGAGACGGGCAGGATCAAGAAAACACAAAGAAAGGTGAAAAACAAACAAATGCTTGATTTAAAGAAAAAAGAAGAAAATTAAAAAAACTCTTTACTTTTTTCTTGTATAGTACAGTACGGGACAGTTTAATTTAGTGCATAAATTAACATACAGATTGCACTTTGGCTTCGTAGTAACTCTACTTTTTGTTTATTGTTTTTATAACCTATAGTACATAAAATAAAAACTAGTTGGCATAGGTGGACTCTGCTCAGTTCCCCATCATATGTATGTTCTCATAAATTTCTAGTATAGAACATATTATATTCACGTTAAGAGGAATGAATTTGACCAAATGCTTGACATAGTGACAGAACGAAATCCCCGCCTAATAGGCTACCCACCGTTCAGTTCGATCTATTTATCTTATTCTAATCTATTAATTTATTTTATTGGGGTCAATTTCGTAGATTAGTTTTCATGCTACTATTTCCAGTGCAACAAGTCCCAAAATGCATATTTATATGTAATATCGCCCCATTTTGCTATGCTGATAAAATCTTAAATTTCAAATAACTTACGAAATTTTCCTATTAGAATATTCGTAGCCAATCAATCATGTTCAAACATGTATCAAAGGTTATTTTGAAGTTGTCTGATATATTTATGGTCCTCAAAATGGACGTTTATGCTCAATTTTGTCCTATTCTGCCATATTAAGTAAATTGTAAATTCCAAATAACTTAGGAAATTTTTAAATTAATAAGTTCATAGTCAGGGTAGCATGTTTCTAGTTAATGATGTTCATCCCGGCATCAAAACTAATATTTAAATGCTGTTCTTACATTTTACGATAAAAATATTTCTTTTCATGCACGTTTAAGTGAAATTTCCCCATTCTCCCATGTTAAGAAAATCGTAAATTTCGAATAACTTCTGAAGTTTTTTAATTGGAATGTTGCGAATGAATAGAATTCTTGCCAGTGTCATAACTAATACTTTAAAACTGGTCCGACCTCTCTGCGATCATTTGTTCGTGAGATATCGTGTACACAGACTAACGTACTAACAGACTAACACACTAACAAACTAACAGACGGACATCATACCTATTTTAATATTTAGGGATTTTAATAATATAAGAGATTCCTCACACCTGAAAACGTGTAAAAAAATTTAAATAACCGAGGTCGGAAATTTTCACGATTACCCAAGTTCCCCATACCTATAGTATAGTATGATGGGGAACTACTTTTTCTGTACTGTGATTATTTTCACAGCACTGTTTATATTATGTTTTATAAACAATACAGTCAAAATGAGTTACAATGCACTCATTTTAACAGGAAGTGGATACGAATCCAATACTTATTCAATACTTCAACTGCATATATTTAAAAAAAAAAAAAAAAAAAGCTATTGTTCTTAGAGTGTTTTTTTTTTTTTTTCCCCAAAACTTTTTTGAAATAAGTAAATGTCGGCGCCCCCCCCCCCCCCTCCAGCTATAAGTCAGGAATCGAAATCTGAAATGTGTGTACCACAACAGTATACAATACAATTATATAGATTTGGCAAAAATGTAAATCCTAAATTAAAAACTAACTAATTTATTCATTTTTAATTACCAATTTAAAGCAAAATTGACAAAATCCATTAAAAAAATAAAAAAATAAAAACTGTCATGGTGTTTTTCGTATACTTTTTCAGATAAGACCTTCTGCACCCCCAACCCTCAAAAAAAAAAAAAAAAAAAAAAGATTGGTTGATTATTTAATTAAAACTGGATTATTTATTTATTTATTTTTTTATTTTTTTTTTTTTTTTGACAGAATGGATTTGGGGAAATAAAAAAGTAGGTTTATTTTATTTTTTCAGAAAAAAAAAATGGAAAAACATTTTTTCCCCTTGAATAAGAAACAAATATGAGCAGCTGCAAAAAAAAAAAAAAAAATTAAACATATGTGAGACATCTGACTGCATTTATTTATTTATTTATTTATTTTTATTTATTTTTATTTTTTTATTTATTATTATTATTATTATTATTATTATTTTTTGGGGGGGGGGGGTGAATTCAATTTTAGGAAATATTAGAAAATGTTTTATTTATTTATTTTATCTCTTAATTTATTTTCAATTCAGTAGTGCCGTTCGAATTTTTTTTAATTCTGTACATTCTACAATTTATACTTCAAATGATACAACAAGTTATTTTAAAACTGAGGATTCCGAAAATCAACAACTGAGCTTTATTTTATTTTATTTATTTATTTATTTATTTATTTATTTATTTTTTTTTTTTTTTTGTTAAGCCTTCTTTAAAAGCACGGAAATCTATAAATAAAATACAACTATTTATTTTGAATTTATGTTTGTCACGGTAACGCCGCCTTCTGAATGATAAGTTCCTAAAGACAATGAAATTTTACAAAAGAAAATTTATAGCGCTCAGTTCCAAAACAAAGAAGCTCACAAAGAAATTCAATTCAAAAAATCGGATAAATTGAAACACTTGCCCCTGGAGATACACGAAGTTGTTAAAACCTTCTCGGCAAAAACAATCGACTACTTATTCACGGATGATGAATGGGAAATTGAAAACGTGAAGACACTAAAGTTTCTGACCAATACACGATAAAAATAAAATGAATTTTAACAACTCTACAACTGTCGCTGACTGATATGTAAAACAACGAACATAAAATTTAAAATTTGTTTTGTTACGTGACGATTGAATATCTCCTAAATTTGTTTTCACTTTCTTCTATTAGGTATATAAGAAGAAAGAATTAGAATCGTGAAATTTTTCGACCTCCGGTGTTTGATGGATTTTCGCGGTTTGAGATGCTCTGGACACGATTTGACTATTTTTAGAAAATCTGTGTGTTTGTATGTGTGTGTGTGCAGGGTTTAAACTGCCATTAGTTTTTTCAGCATTTTGCTAAAAGGTATCATATTTTGCTAAAACAAGTCGGTCAGAATTTCGCTAAAAAGGGATAACTGTATAAAATATCTCTATATAATAACTCAGATTTTTTTTTTTTTTTTTTTTGGTAATATTTGCAGGCAAAAACTACGAAAGGACTGAAATTTTTGGGAATCCTTATTTATATAGTAATTTGGATTTATTTTTAATTTTCAATGATTTAATTTAAATGCAAAAATATTCAAAAGTATGTTAAAATTCAGAATTTGCTTCATAAAAGCATTTTTAGCACTAGTATTTCACGATTATGTACCACTACACTTTACTTGATTTTTAAATTGCTTTTTCATTTTACACATATGATATGAATACCTCTTTTTCTATTGATAAAATCAAAACATAGTTTTCCCTGATTCATATTTTTAAAGTCACAAATATGGATGCTTGGTTAAAATCATCAATGAACAAAAGGAATAGAAAACAAAACTGAGGATAACAAAGCTAAGTAAAAGAAATCAATGGTATCCAAAAAATTAACTTTCGAAAAAGCTAAAATAGTGCTTGACTATTTTCGCTAAAATGCTAAAGTAATTTTTTTGCCAGGTTAAACCCTGGTGTGTGTGTGTGTTATTAGTGTGTATCATAAATTTTGTGGACGCTGTACGACGAATCAATAAACATAATTTCATCAAACTTGGTATTTAGTCGGACCTTGACGTAAACTGAAGCTGATTACATTTTGGGATCAATAGCTCGACAGGCGGTGCGCTGTCATCCAAATTTTCGTAATTTTTAATATGGCAATACAGGACAAAAATTCGTATAAATGTACATAATGCAGAGATGAGAGTGGGAAATAGACAAAAAGTCCGAAAGTATCAGCAAAACTCAAAGATAATTTGAGTAATAAAAGAAGAAATAGATACATAAAATCATACTTTCTATAAGCAAAAATGGAGAATATATGAAAATAAGTTGTTTAGAAACAGTCAAAAGAAAGAAAATTGAACAAAAATAAGAATATTTAGAACAAAAAACCTGAAATTTGTTTAAAAAAAATTAAAAAAAGTCTGAAAATTCTCATCCCTGATAATGAGAGTTATTTTTAACGAATGATTGTAAAATTAATGTGAACTTTTAATAACAATAGTAGTAAACTAGGGGGGGGGGGATATGTGCATCACTCCAACCGAGGGGTGTAATCTTTTAATAAAGAACTCATCAATGTCTTTAAAATAAATGGTTGAATCATAGATCTGTGATAATTTAAAATAAACTTATCGATTTTCTTATCATTTTTAACGAAAAATAAATAAAAAATGAAATAAAACAATTTGCTCTGATGTCGGCACAAAATTGACTTATTCCGTACGCTTAGTGATATTTTTCTTTCGGAGGAAAATCGGCTGCATTCATCCTGGAAAATAACTTTAATAAATAAAAAAATTAATAAATAATTTGTACTGCGTGAATTTGTATAAGAAAGTCTTGTGATGTCCGCAACATACTAGTTTATTTTAAAGGGGGGGGGGGGAGTATATATAATTCGTCGCAGTATCAGAATTCTTTGAAAGAAAACGCACATTTTTTATATGGTTTGAAACAATAAAAATAAAATGAATTTTCAAAACTCTACAATTCTCGCTGACTGATACGTAAAATATTGAACATAAAAATATCGTTTAGATGTTTAGAATTTATTGCAATTATATATTTTTTTATTTGTTAACCAACGAATAAGTAAAGAAAAAAAAGTATAAGCAATAATTTTTAAATATAATTAAGAAAAAGTTTATTGAGAAAGAGAAAAAAAAGATATTCAACCATGTTTCAAACGACAAAAAATATGTAACTCAACGGGGAAAACGGAGAGGGAGGGATGATTGGAATATGATGCGCGTTTTTCTCAGACGCTAAATGGCGGAATATTAATATCTTTGCCATCTAAATTGCGAATGAATTAAACCTTAGTATAGATAATTACACTTTTTTAAGGGGATTCTCCACCGAAAGCTGAAGGCAATGTTATTCTATGAGAAATTTTGCCCCGTTATAACTCTATTAACCAATACAGATTTTTAAAATCTGTTTTCACATTCAGAAAATTCACAACTGCTAAATGGGTTATCGCTTTCTAAAATTGATTTATTTTAATTTTAATATTTTAATTTTTAAACTCAAAAACGAAGAATTTATTGAAAAAATTCGCATTTTAAAACCTTAAAATAAAATATTAAAAATTTAAAAAAATCAATTTTTAAAAAGCGATAAACTGTTTCGTAGTTGCGAATTTTCTGAATGTAAAAACGTAATTTAAAAATGTGTATTAGTTAATGAGTTACAATGGGGCGAAATTCTCCATAGAATAACATTGACTTTGGCTTTCGGAAACGATAGTATAGAGTCTTCTTAAGGCTTAAATCAGTCAGATTCCCTTTTTTTTTTCCTCCCCATTTTATCCTATGGGATTTTTAATTGCTCCGTTTTACAAAGAAGGTATCTCATTCAAAAATGAAGTTTTTCGAATTCTGTGTTTATATATATATATATATATATATATATTACTTACTTGAATATGTCGCCTTTTAGCTTAGTGAGCAATTTTTAAAAAATAAATAAAATAATAATAAATATTTTATTTCATTAAGCACATTTAAAGACTCTTCACTCACCGCGGCCTGAAGCCGAAGCTAATGTTATTCTATGGGAAATTTTTCTTTACAAACAACTTATTAACTAATACATATTTTTAAATTCTGTTTTCACATTCCGAATTTTCAGCTGTTAAATTGACGGACCTTTTTAAAAAATTATTTTTTTAATTTTTTATATTTTATTTTGAAGCTGCAAAATACGAATTTTCAATATGTGAAATTTTTCCATTTTGCAATTTCAAAATAAAATATGAAAAATTTAAAAAATGCATTTTTAAAAAAGGTCCGTCAATTTAACAGTTGGGAATTTTCTGAATGTGAAAACAGAATTTAAAAATATGTATTAGTTAATAAGTTATTTGTAAAGAAAATTTTCCCATAGAATAGCATTGGCTTGGTCATCCGGCGACGGTGAGTGAAGAGGGCCGTTAAGCTTGGATCTCTAAACGAAATATTTATTTATTTTATTTATTTGTTTATTTTATATATTCATTTAAAAAAAAAAAAAAAAAAAAAAAAAAAAAAAAAAAACTGCTCACTAAGCTAAATGGCAACATATTCAAGATGTAATATTAAAAAAAAAAAAAAAAAAAAAAAAAAAAAAACAGAAATCGAAAAACATTATTTTTGAATGAGATATTCTTATAAAACGAAACAATGAAAATTCCAATGGGTAACATGGAAATAAACCCAAACAGGGAATCTGACTGATTACAGTCTTAAACGCATCAAAGCCTATCAATGCTTTAAATATACTACATGTATATTTATAAATGAAGAAAAAAATATGATATTATTGCAATAAATTTTATTTTATACATTACATAAAAAAGTAAGATTTCTCAAATTAATGTTTTTTAAATAAATAAATAATCAGTTTTGTTATACGACATAATTATCCATTGACTTAAAATGGAAACAGTAATTTGCGAATTTGAAGTTATTTATCTATGCCGCATTTAATTATAAAGGAAATATATTTGTACGAATAAACTTAAAAAGAAAAAAAGTAATACAAAATGTGTGAATTCTGTATGCATGCGCGTCCGCGTGTGTGTTATGCTGCCATCAGTTTCATTAGAACGAAAGAGGTAAAAAAAGAGGGAGAAAAAGGTGATTTTATAATAACGATATTGTTAATTGTTATAGTACGTGTTACAGTCCCTGAGGATTGAAACTGCAATACGTTACAAAACTACCTTCCAGCTGTAGCCTAAATAATAAAGTCAATGACGATGGCAAAAGAAAAAAAAAAAAAAAAGAGGGGGGGGGGAGGGGGAACAAGGTATTTTCATACTAACTAATCTTTAAACAATTTTGCTTTGGGAAGGGGAGGGAATAAAAAAATCACTTTGGTGAAACACATTCGCCTTGCAATATTTATTAGTATTACTAGCGGGTCAGTATTTTCAAATGAATCACTATAATTAATGAATCACTAACAGTAACTTTTAACAGTAACACTTAAGAAAAAAAAAATCATTTCTGATCGGGTAAAAAGTCGCCCCGGGTCCCCATTGCCTTCGGCAGCGCAGTCCCGTGCACGCTCCGCGCGCAAAAGTTTTTGTTCAAATGAGCTGAAAGTTGGTACGTATGTTATTGGTCACCGTAGCACGAACTGAATAAATTTAGATAACGTTAAATGCCTTATTCGATTGAGTTGATTAAGACTTCTATTACTTTAATTAACAACTGTTAATTATTGAAGTTGTAAAAGTCGAAGGGGATTTTTTTTGGGGGGGAGGGGGGGGGAGAAATATAGAACAGCCAGATACACAGACAAAGCTTCAAACTTGTAGCACCATTCTTTTTGGTCTGGATTAAAAAGAAGGCTTTTCATGAAGAGCACAGTTTTGTTTTTGAAAGAAGGCTTATCATGAAGTGTATAGTTTTATTTTTTAAGTTAAATTGTACTAACATTCATTTCTGTTCATTATAAAAAAAAAAACCATACAGGATAAACAACATTCAAAATGTGCTGTTTTTTCGATGCGATCGTGGATATTGCAGCTGGGCAATAAAATGTCGAAGGTTTTATAAGAAGGAACCTATATTAAAAGACGAACAACAAAAAATACTAAAGTTTTTTTTCTCTCTCTCTCTCCTCTCCTCTCTCTTTTCTTCCTTTCTTATAACTGCAGCGGGAGTCATCGGGGTCGAATTATAGAGAACGGAAGAGAGAACATCTGTGTTCAATATTCTAGCCTTTCAAAATGAAGATTACCACACACACGCAAGAAAGATGATTTGCATCCATAACCAACTTATGTATTCGACAAGCAGTGATGCCAGATTGGGGATTTTGTCCCCATTTTAGGGATTTTCGAGACTTCTGGCGACAATTTTGGGAACCAAATGTTTGTGGGGACTTTTTGGGGGAATTCTAAAATTTTTGGGGACAAATCTGGGGAGTTCAACTTTCTGTCAATGTTGGCAACGTAATGATTTATCCCTACGACTTAGAGATTTTCAATAGCTGTATTGTTATTTGGGGATTTTTTTTTTTTTTTTTTTCTTTTTCAAAAATTGTCTTCATTTAGGGCAAAATCTGAGCTTAAATCATAGAAAAATCTGCTTGATATATATATATATTTTTTTTTCTTCTTTGAAAGAATTTTTATTTTCCCTTTTTAGAAGTTGGGGATTTTTTCGAAAAAAAAAAACCCCTCATTTAGGGAAATTTGAAGACCTGTTTGGAGAATAATTTTCGACCTCCTGGCATCACTGTGGACAAAACAAACAAGGCACACAAAAAAATCAGTATCTAACAATGATGACAGACTTTTTTTTACACTTTATAGGCATAATTTTCATAATTAATAAGAAAGTTATTACTCGAAATAAAATTTAAATGTTACATAAGTAGATTTAGGGGGTGTTAAACTACTTTAAAAATAAATAAATAAAAATAAAATCCTAATCACGAATCGCTCAGAAATAGCGTTAGAATAAATAACAATGGTTCCGTATCATATATAATTAAAACGGTGTATGCGTGTGTGTTTGTATTTTAAAATGAGTGTAGCGTGCGTATATTTTAAATGTAAGAGGGAAAGGGAGAAAGTGTGTTTTTGAAAGAGAGAAGGATAAGAGACAGAGATTGTATGAGTGTGGTGTTAATTTTAAATTGTGTGTCTGTAATACAAATAACTAAATATGCGTATATAAAAACTCTATGCATTGATATTGAAATGTGTTGATTATTTCTTTCCCTGCAAAAATGGGAAAATGTTTCATAATTTAAGAGTGATGCCTTATCTATGTATGATTGTACTGTTATATTAATACTTTTATTTTACATTTTCTATGACATTCGTTGAATAATTCTCTTATTCACTTTTCTTTTTTTTTTTTTTTTTTTTTTTTTTTAATAAATACTTAGCAATCATTTAATGATTCTCTGACTCACTTTTATTTTAGTTACGAAACTACTACATATAACTATATCCCGTAAGATGAAAAAATGTTTTATAATTTATAAAATATGCATGATTTTGCTTTCTAATTTTTATTACAATACAAATTTGCCTTTTGTATTTTTAGCGAGCATAAAAGAGATGATACGGAAAACCGCTTGTGGGAAGCACTAACAATAATTTAGATATCAAAATTTCTATCCAAAATCTTCACAAAAAATCTTTAAATATATATATATATATATATATATAAGATAGCGTAAGAAATTAAATGGTAAAATTAGATATTGGCAGGCATTTTCGAAGTGGAACTCTATAAATTGGTAACGATGCAAAATGCCAGATTGAAAGAAATAGGGTAAGTGCACCAGTGATTGACACTTTTAGAGCAATCTCTGATGTTTTTAATGTTCTAGTCATCAGAAAATATTTTTAGAAATCTTAAGTTAGTACATATGGTATGAAAGAGAAAGACATTCAGAACCACATATATGTTAAAATATATATATTTGATAACAATTATTATTATTTTTTTATATTAATTTTTATTTGACATCCACTCAATTTTCCAGTAATTGACACTGCTAGTTTTTCATTTTATCAGTAATTGGCCCCCTATGTTCCAGTGTTTGACACTGCTAGTTATTCATTTTACCAGTTATTAGCACCCTATGGTCCAGTGTTTGACATAAAATGTTAAAATTCTTATATATAAAATATATGATTTTATGATTTTTCTTATTTATTAATTATTTCGGGGTAGATGTCAATTACTGGAGCATGTCAATCACTGGGGCACCTACCCTAGTGCTGCGGTACTTAAAAAAAAAAATAATAATAATCTGGTGTGTCACTCACACGACTTTCTCTTACCCTGAAAATTAATACTATAAATACAGGTTGGAGTTTAAGAGGTAAGATAACGAGTACTGCCATGCAAACCTATATTAAACAATTCAAATGAGGCTTCGGAAGAGTTTTATATGATAATTAGTTCTGTGTGAGGGGGGCTACCGCCCCCCTCAACCTTCCGTTTCATTAATGCACCTACATTTATGTAGAATTTAATTCGGTTATTAAAAAATAATTCTGTTTTTAAAAAATAATTTATTTAAATTATTATTTAAAAAAATTATCTTTTATGATAATGCAGACGATTTCCATATTAGAGAAGTAGTATAAAAGCAAATATCCAAAAAAAGTCCATTTTATTCTCAATATTTAAAAAAAAAAAAAAAAAAAAAAAACTAATTTTTTTTTTTTTTTTTTTTTTTTTCGTTAAAAGTTTAAAAAAATCGATAACTTTGTTTTAAATTTTCGCAGATCGATGGTTCAACCATTCGTTTTAAAGGTATTGGCGAGCTCTTTTGAAAGATACCCATCATGAAAATTTACTCCCCTCGAGGGGGGACTTCCCCCCCCCCCAGGGGGGGGAGGCGAGGCTCCTACATGCATAATTTTTTTTTCCCCAGTTAACTATCTCTATTACAAAAAATATATATTCGTTTCATTTGGTTTAGTTTAGTGCAGTCTATAGACGTTAAACTCTACTTACCTGCAATTTCCCCCATAGACGTAATGTATTAGGATTCTCTTGATTGTCCCTGTACACGAACCATTTGCTTGATCTTAACGAAAAGCTTACTGTAGCATCCGTATATGATACACATTTAGAATACCAAGTTTGAACTTTCTGCCATAATTCGTTTTTGAGATATGCTGATAACAGACACACACACAGACATACACACAGACCATTTGCTAAAAACATGATTTTCGTATTCAGGGGACCTCAAAACATGTAAATATAACAAAATCTCGCATTCGAAAATCTGACCCAAAAACAATACTTTCTCTACCTTATGGGTAAGAGAAAGTAAAAATTAGAAAGTAATTCCCATTTTTTCGCTCCATAAAACTCTAATTTCATAAATCCATGCTTTACATACAATTGAATTCTAACCAACTCCGTAATCGAAATTAATAAGATGAAATGACCCAAGGCCTGAGAAATATTCCTCTGATTACAATAGTCAGAATTTGGAAAATTGCATCTGACGTACAGCAGTCTTAAATAATTATGGATGAACGTAATTAACAAGTAAGTACGTAAAATGTTGATGCGTGAGCAAGATGAAATCCGTCGACTAGTTAACGTAGCGCTGACTATGGAGAATTTAGTAGGATGTAACAGCCGGCGGTCCTTTTCAAACCTATTTTAGCACCCGGCCGCCCATTCGGACACTTTAAGTGCCCCGAAGCTTTTAGTACTTTTTGTATTTGCTACGCAGCTTTCTGTGAACAGTTTTGTAACATTTAAATGCTATTCTTGATTATCATCTAACATGAGCAAACACATACGGTTAATTTCATGCAAAAATGTGCATATAGATTTTTTTTTTTTTTTCAAACTACAATCAGGGATGCCACTCAAAATTTTTCAAAAAAGAGGAAATCACACAGGAATTAAAATTTCCGACATTTTTCACATATTTATATGCAAATTCTGTAAATTAATATATGATAAAATAATTGATACAAGTATAATTTGAATATAATAAATTGAAAAATAGTTAATTTGCAACAAAAAATTTATATTTTAAGCAAAAAAATGGTGTTTTATCACAAGTAAAAAATTATTTAAAATTTTTCAAAATAAACCATAGTCTGCATGTCTGACTAACCAAGTCTGTACATATGGCAGTCAATAATTTAAAGCGAAATAATTACACATATAAGGAAATACTTCTACCTCTTTGTAAGTTCTAGAATCTAATAAAACAAGTTTATCATGAACGCTGACACTTATTTTATGGATGGAGAAAGACTGAGAATTGCAGAGTTTCAACAGGTTGTTTAATGATCGATCGCTAGTTTTAAGGGGGGGGGGGGGGGGGGGAACGAAATATTGAACAATCTTACCTTCTTAAATATTCTAGAATCTGATAAAGCAAGTTTAATATGCGTATTGATATTCATATTGTGGATAAAGAAAGATTGAAAATTGAATGACTTCAATGGCCTGTCTGATCGTCGAGTGGTCGTGTTTATTTTCATTTTGGGTATCGGGAATAAGAACGATGTCTTTTAATAATAACTTTTGGATTTGTCATTGCGAGACAAAAATTTCATTTTTCTATTTCGGAAGTTTTGCCATCATCCTGATTAATCTGTGAAAAATTCACGCTAATCCGTAAATCAATAAAATTAAATGAAAATCCGTAAGCTTTACTAATGATCCATAAAAGATGGCAAGCAGGCTGCGAATAACAAGTTAAGTACTACTACTATTTACGGGTGGAGGTTTATTAAAAAAAAAAAAAAAAAAAACAGAAAAATCATAGTGCCAGTTTATAGGTACTGACGGATTATAGAATTCCGGATTATGGATGCTTCGCTGTAACATAATAATTTTAAATTCTTCTTGATAGATAAGATATCAAACATATCAAATGATATAACATGTTATACAAAGAAAGAAAAAGTACAATATTAATTTAAAAAAAAAAAAAGTTAAAGTTAAGTAAACAAAAGATAATTCTAAAATTTTACACATTACACATATCATGTCTATCACACTATTAAATAAGTTTTTATTTATTTATTTATTTAAATTTTATTTTATTAAATATCTGACGGAAATCCTGTTTGTACAAATCAAAATCTCTGTAATTCAAATCTGTCTCAATTAAGAGCAATAGAGTGACAGAGATGCGTCACTGAAAATATATCTGTTTTTAGTTATGTCTGTCACGCTATACTTTTAACTTATTAAAGTGTAAATTATTTTTCTTAAATTAAAAGTTTTGTATTATTTATAAGCAAAATATATCGGCACACCAAAATTCATTAAGATAAATTAATATTTATCATTAAAAATTGGACAACCATCTGATATTTATTTCCTCACAAATGAAACTGACCACATATATTCTACACTTACACATACGCAAATAAAAGAGATGGTTTACTTAAGTCGTGCATGGAAATTGCAACATAGAGGATAGCAAACACACAAAACAGATGGTCAGTGCAAAGTGAAAGTGTGGGAGGCAAATAATGCCCTTTTTAAGTATAGGTTGTTTTTAATATTGAGTTCCACCTGAATAAGTGACGACATCGCAATCTGTAAAGTGATGAATCCCTAAATGCAATCAGTATCGATTAGAGTCCAGGTCCAACTAAACATCAAGTTTGGTTAAATTCCGTCCATTGGTTCGTAAGATACAGCGTCTACAAAATTCTATTACACACACAGAGACACAGACAGACAGGCACACGATGGTCAAATCGTGAACAGAACATCTCAAAACGCATAAATGCACTGAAAACTGAAAATCGAAAATTTTCACAAATCTTCTTGTGTATATATAGTGAACATTATTTCCAAAAATAAAGTATTAAAAACCTGAAACCACCCCACCCCCTAATTCAAGTAAGATGACTTAAATATTATTCATACAATACAGATGTTAATTCCAGCTAGCTTTTGTTACAACAATGTAAATATATAACCTACACAAAAGTCACGTAAAAATCTAATACTACCTACCAAACTCAAAAGAAAGAAATCGTGTAAATAATAAAAACTGTAATCGCAACTATTAAACAAGAATGCTAGCGTGACCGGAAAAATTCCGCATTTAAAAAGCCTCTCGTGTACTGAAACGTAAAAAACAAAACAAAACTGAATGCATAAAGAAGTGAATGAGAAGACTGGTTTACGATCGATAAATGCCAAATGAATAAAGATTAACTGTTCGCATCAATACAATAAGCTGTTAAAAAAGAAAGTCTTCACCCATAAAAAAGAAATTAAAAAGAAAATTGATTAGGCATATTCCAAGAATTTTAATTGAGCGCATGGTTAAACAAAATGTAACTTTTTTTTTTTCTTTTTAAAATAATCATCTAATTGCCATAAATTAATTTAAGAGTTTATAAAAAGACTTCACTTAAAAAGCATATGTTTGTTATTATTATTATTTTCTTATGCGCGACAGAGCAATGCAAATAATTATAATGCTACTGTTATTAAAAGCAAAAAAATTTAAAGTGATAGTAAATATGCAAGTGATAGTAAATATATAAAGTTAAATACTCATAAATTAGTTTATGAATTTTGAAGAAAAAAAATTTGCTTAAAGCATACATGTTTAATTATTTTTTACTTCCATTACTCTACTACCGTAGGATAATGGAAGTATTGTATTCGATCCAAAAATTCGATGTTGAGTTTTCACCTGATTTACATGTTTTAAGGCCTCCTGAGTCCAAAAAAGTAGTTTTTACAGTTGGTCAGTGTCTGTGTATGTATGTGGGGAATCTTCTGGCTATCCTATCCCTGAAATTAATAAATATAGAACTATGAAACTTCATATTTCAGACAGGTCTGATGTACAGATGGATTTTCCAAATTTTGGTGACAATTGAAAAACCGGAAGTGAGACATTAGAAACCGGAAGTGGGACCGTAAGTCCGTATCTCAAAAACGGCTCAAACGATTTTATTCAAAGTTGCTATATAAACACTTTATTAGATGTCCTTTCGAATGATATAGTTGGTTAGTTCAGGAAATTGATAGGCGTCCTGTATCTATCAGTAGCTCAATTTCAGGTCTCGCAAGCGCGTTCCTTTAAAAACGGCTGTGCGTTTTTCTTTTCTTTTTTTTTTTTTTTTCCCAAACTTACCATATTAACTCCCTTTTAAATATTCTTTTGTATGTAATTATTGTTTTCCAGTCAATAACTCAGTATGTCAAGCTTTGGTAAAAGTTGGTATCTCAAAAAAGCCCCTAACAATTTTCTTCAAAATTGTTACATAAATCCATCTTAGATATCCTTTCTCACGTATTACGTGGTTATTAGAGTAAAATTAACAGTCATCCTGCTTCGGTATAGGTCAGTTTTAGATCTCGGAAACTGGTATTTCAAAAACTAACTCAACCTTTTTTTTTTTTTAACTCGCTATACAAACTTTGTCTTACATGCCTTTACAATTTTATTATATTTCTCTTACCGGGATTTTTTTAGGTTTCTAGTTTTACTTCGTTAGGTAAATTTTATGTCTTAACGAACTTACAGGCATTTTTTGGATCACATCTCCAAAAAATGTGCTTAATACGTGTAATAATGGGTAATGGAAGTCGTGTGGTTGTATCACATCAGATTTTTTTTTTTTTTTTTTTTTAATTGCTCTTAAGATAAATAATTGCTAATTAAAATAAAAGGCAACACATTCAAAAACTTCAGTCCTGAATGTATTATCCTTATAATATGAAGAAACAAAATCCATAAGAGACTTCAAAATCCCAAAAAACGTCGAAAAAAAAAAAAAATCAAAAGGTTATCGGTATTTTTTTAATTTAATTAATTTATTTTTGAATTAAATATAGCGAAAATATTATAGCCCTGGAACAATAATTTTTACAGATAATTGCAAAATGTATCCTTTAAATAAAGGAATATTTAAAAAAAATTCATTTCTTAAAATATTCTTTACATTAATTTTAGACAAAATCTTAAATGACAAGCAAATAAATATGTGTATCCATTATAGTTTCTGTCTTAATTTAGGCTTTAAAAGCAGAAGTTTAAATTTTGAAAATAAAACGTGAATTTCGCACGACATTTTAACCATTGAAACGTAAAAATATTTCTTAAAAATAAATCTGTTTATGAATTCACAAAGTAATACATATAAATATGTGAAATTGAGTGGGGAAAATTAAAAAATTATCAGCATGGAGAAATGTAAACATTTACAAAATAAATAAATAAATTAAGATTTTGAATTTTTTATTTTACTGCATGTGAAAACAAAAATTCATATTTTTAAAATCGTAATCTATAAAAGACCTTTATTATACTAATGCCCATCGTTTTTTTTTTTTTTTTTTTTGTTTTTTTTTTTTGTGTGTGTGTGTGTGTGTGTGTGTGTGTGTGTGAAAAACAAAATACAGTAAGACCCCGCTTAACGCGGGAGATACGTTCCATCAAAGTAGAGCGTAATGCGAAATAGCGCGCGCACAATTTCAGGGAATCCCTGTACTGCTGCGAGCAATTTCGGGGAATCCACAAGGGAAATAAAAGAGCGCTAAATGAAACAGCGTTAAGCGGGGTCTTACTGTATTGTGATTTTTCGTTTATTTTCATGAAAAATTTATTATCGTATAAAAACCTTCTAATTTACCAGCGACTGTATATAAAACTGAATATCAAGTTAATAGTGTTTAATTGAAATAAATATAGATAATCATTTAAAATATTTCTGAAAACATGAAAAAATTTGAAAAAAGGATCATTTTTATAAAATGAAACTTTCTGAAAAAGATCGTTTTCATATATTTGAATTTTGTGAAGGGGCCGTATTTTATAGATTTGAATCTTATGATATGAAGGACCCCGTTTTGTAGATTTGAATTTCGAATAGAGGCTTATTTTATGAAATGGAATTTTGTGAAAGAGCAGAAAAAGGGCCCCTGTTTCTGCCTGTATCGGCTCCTGACATATTTTATTGTTTTCTGACAAAAATAATCACTTCGAAGCGACAACACCAACACTTATAGCTTTTCTCATGAAATAAAGTTTGGTACCATTTTTTTAATCTACCGATATGAAGCTTAATGAGAGCGCTTCCGTTCGCGTGGGAGACGTTGATGAGCAAGAGTCAAAAGATCTCAATTACTGAATTGAGTTAAGTTACATTAGCCTACAGAAAGAAAGAAAACGAATCTGGGATGACTATACTCCACTTCTCGAATTTGTTTGCAGCAGAGTTTTCTCCAGGTGTAAACCTGTTGTGTCCACGTTGTGTCCAGGCCATCACAAGACTTTCTTCCCTATGTTCTTACGCAATTTCACGCAGTACAAATTATTTATTAAAATTATTACTCAACAAAATTATTTTCCCATGATGAATGTAGATGATTTTAATTTCATGTTACTAAATGACATAAAAGTCAGTTTTGTACCATACAGACGACATCTAAAGAACCCCCCCCCCCCCCCCCCACTCTTTGTTAAAAAATAAAAAAAATAAAAAGATCGATAACTTTGTTACAAATTATCACAGATGTATGGTTCAGTAAATGCATGCTAAATTTCTCATTTAAAAAAAAGAGAAAGAAATGCAGAGCTGCCAACCTAATCCGGCAAATTGTTAGTACCGCCCCTTTTTCTACAAAACTTAATTTTTAGAACAATTCTCTTCAAATGTATCTACGATCAATTATGAAGAAAAATACTCTAAAAATTAAGTGGTGTAGAAAAAGGGGCGGTACTAACAATTTGCCGGATTAGGTTGGCAGCTCTGGAAATGATTGACTGAATAATTGTTGTATCGTTAGACAGCTTTCTTGTGATATGAGACATGAGCAAAAACTGCTTTCCTGTGATAAGTTTGAAATAAAAGACTATGGTAGAAACCTAAAAGATTGTTACGGTTGTCGTGGGAAGAAGAAAACAATTACTAGGCATGCGTTCAGCTGTAAAAAAGCAGTACGTTCATACAAAAGGGAGTAAAGTTTTTTTTATTTTTATGATGGGCAAGAAGGGTGAAATTTTTTAAAGAAGGCAGAGAAAAAAAAATAATAAACTCCTGAAACTGTGTTATCGGGTGTCTCAGAAAAACTTCTACCAGCGAATGTTCTTGTACACAAACAACAGCGAAAACTTATAATAGGGTGTTTAAGTCTTTTTTCTTAAGTTTGTATAATGCACTGTAATCTGTAATATATCCGAATTCTTTTGTGCATCCCTATAAAAGAATTATAAATGGTGATAACGGAATTTCTCGCAATGGCAATGTCGCAGCCAAACACTAAAACACATATCATTCTCTTACAAATAACTTAAAGCACCGAACAATTATCCTAAAAAACAATATGCGTAAACTATTTCGTGTTTTCCCGTAAAAGAATTATAAATACGGGCGCAATTTCCAATAATGACTAAACTAATTTTATATATATTACAATTACATTTGTCCTGTTTTAATAATTAAACACTAATACACACTTTATATAATTTGAGTCCATAGGACACAATTTATAGCATTATTATTATTTTCCAGTAAATAAGACATGATTCCTAAAGATTCATACAGTTTGTTCGACGATGGCCAGTCAATAAATTGCCGAAAGAAAAAAAAAAAATAATAACAGTGTTTAAACGCTACATTATTAAAAATTTCTGTAAATTTAAGGTAAATATTTATCCAGAGTCTCTGTAAATTTACAGTAATTCTTAGTTAAAAGTGAATAATCGAGATTCTCAATCTTTAATTGTGTATTTTTACCTAATTTTATTATTTAATTTTTTTAATTAAAATTAAAAATGACTGTTTCTACTTTAGAAAAAGCATTCCAAGTCCGAAATATATTCTCACCAATAATTAATTAAATTGATATTAGTTATTAAAATGAATGTATAAAATAAGTTTTTTTAACATCTCCGTGCATTTTTCTCTGTAATTTTACGTAAGACTTAAAATAATAGATTACACAAAGTTTTCTGTTGAAATTTTTAACAGTGTATCATGTTCCTTTATCGAAATAAAAATGCGCGTAAATGCATACGAGGAGCAAACATTTAAGCCCTGTTTTCTCCTTCGTATAAAACTGTACAGAGAACACGCAAAAAAAAAAATAAAAAAATAAATAAATAAATAAATAAAATAAACTTAACCCTAATTATCGTTTGTTTAGATGTACTACTGGTTACTGGGAATATACGTAGACATATCTAGGAAGATATGTAGACATACTATGTTATGTTAAGTTTAAGAAAAAATCACTCACTCAATTTTTTCATTTTTGGAAAAAACACGGTTTGAACGTTAGCTCCTCATATATACATGCATATACTATAAAAAATATCAAAAATGAATTCATGAAAATTTTCTGACGTAGTTATATATTCGAAAAATAAAATTCTATAATCTATATAAACACAAAAAATCTGGTGTGAAACAAGCACACGACTTCCATTACCGCTATTAAACGTATTATATACATTTTTGAGAGATAATGTGATCAGAAAACATAAAAGTGACCTAAAGAGAAAATCGTTAGGGCCGTTTTTGAGATACCAACTTTTACAAAAAAATCAATTATTGACCGGAAAACAATAATTACGTACAAAAGGATATTTAAAAGTGAGTTAAAATGGCGAGTTTGAAAAAAATCCGTACAACCGTTTTTAAAGGAACGCCTTTGCGAGGCCTGAAATTGAGCTATTTATACAGTACGCCTATCAATTTTCCTGAACTAACCAACTATATCATTCGAAAGGACATCTAATAGAGTGTTTATATAGCAAGTTTGAAGAAAATCGTTAGAGCCGTATTTGAGATACGGACTTACGGTCCCACATCCGGTTTCCGATGTCCCACTTCCGGTTTTTCAATTTTCACCAAAATTTGGAAATTTCATCTGTACACCAGACGTATTTCAATTCTAAAGTTTCGTAGCTCTATCTTTATTAGTTTCTGAGCTATAATAGCCAGAAGATTCTCCACATACATACATACACACACACATACATACATACATACATACATACACACTGACCAATTGCCAAAAACCACTTTTATGAACTCAGGGGACCTTAAAACGTGTAAATCAGGTGAAAACCAGATATCGAATTTTCAGACCGAATACAATACTTCCATTACCTACGGTAGTAGGGTAATGGAAGTAAAAACATTAGGGGTTTGTACATTTTCAATTGTTAAATAGCTTTTTTTTTTTTCCCCCCGCTTTAGTTAATATAAGAAGTCTGAGAAATAATACCGATTTTGCTACATAAAATAAGAAGAATATAAAATATAATTAGTATTTGATTCAAATTCATAAAAAAAAAAGTTTTAGAAGAAAATTTTTACGCTTGAGTAAATTTTTAAGTAATAAAAAGTTTGCTAAGCTAAGAAAACAATAATTTAATTACTGAACTGAAATTGTTTAAAAAGAAATGAAATATAATTAGCATTTGATTAAAATGTATTATAAAAAGGAGTATAAGAATTTTAAAAGAAAATTTTCATGCTCCAGTTAATTTTCAACAAATTTTGAAAATTAATACTTATTTTGCTTTGGTTTGAGAGCAATAGTAATTGAGATATAAAATATAGTTAACATTTGATTTGAATATATAAAAAAGAAAATAGGACTTTTAAAACAAATTTTTGCGCTTCAGTTTTTATTATTATTATTATTATTATTTTCAGAAGTAATGCCGATTTTAAACGCCATAAAATGAACAGTAATTTAAAAATATAAATTACATCTAATATTTAAACATGGGGAAAAAATTATTTTTATAAATAATCCGCAAAAAAATATATCAAGTGGTTCGAATAAAAATAAAATGAAGATAAATTGGGTGATTTTTCTATGTAGTAATGTTGTTTTTAATATAATTAGAGGTTCCTAGAATGTATTAACTGAAGTTAAAATGTTTTTAACATATCTATTTATTACTATTAAAGGCAACACTACTAAGTTGAGAAATCTCACATCTTTATCATAAATTTATGCAGAAAACAGATTATGTTTTTTATTATTTGTATTTTAATACTCATGGCATCAATGGTAATTGTTTTAAATTATTTTAATCAGGGATAAAATTGAGAGATTTAAAAAAAAACATATACAGTCAAACCTCGTTAACATGAATCTCAAGGGGGATAAAAAATTTGTTCATGTTATCAGTAGTTCATACTATCAGTAATTAATCTTCGTGTATCTAAGCTAATCTTCATTTTGACGGGGATTGTGGAAACAGTTCATGTTAAAGTTCAAAGTAATTCATGTTAACAGTGTTCACGTTAACGAGGTTCGACTGTATATATACAGAAATATATAACAGAAAAAGACAAACTTTGATTCCCAAAACATTGTCGAATATACAGTTACTAGTCAGTCCGCGACCGCCTAACGCTCGATTTTTACACATGCATTTCCAAATTTATTTCTCCTTGCCAGTTCAAATTACTAAACTTTGGTTTACATGATATTTAAAACAAATGTCTTCCTCTTTTTACATCATAATATTTATATGTTTAGTTTAAATGATTCCAAGAAATTAAAAATGACGTCGATATCATTTAATTTAAATTTTATAAACATATCTTTTTATTTATTCATATTATTAATTTCTCGTCATGCACACTGTTAAAAATTTCTGTAAATTTAATGTAAATATTTATGCAGAGTCTCGGTAAATTTACCGTGATTCTTAGCTAACGGCCCTCTTCACTTACTGACGCTAGAAGCCCGAGCCAATGTTATTCTATGGAGAAATTTTCTTTACAAATAACTTATCAACTAATACATATTTTTTAATTCTGTTCTCACATTCACAAAATTCCCAACTGTTAAACTGACGCACCTTTTTTAAAAATGTATTTTTTTAATTATTAATATTTTATTTTGAAATTTCAAAATGAAAAAAATTCACATATTGAAAATTCGTATTTTGCAGCTTCAAAATAAAATAGTAAAAATTAAAAAAAAAAAAAAAATGTATTAGTTAATAAGTTATTTGTAAAGAAAATTTCCCCATAGAATAACATAGGCTCGGGCTTCTGGCGACGGTAAGTGAAGAGGGCCGTTAGAAGTAAATAATTGAGATTCTCAATCTTTATTCTGTTTTTTTACCTAATTTTATTATTTAATTTTTTTAATTAAAATTAAAAATGACTGTTTCTACTTTAGAAGAAGCATTCTAAGTTCGAAATGTAGTCTCACCATTAATTAATTAAATTAATATTAGTTATTAAAATGAATGTATAAAATAAGTTTTTTAACATCTCCGTTTATTTTTCTCTGTAATTTTACGTAAGACTTGAGATAATACATTACACAGAGTTTTCTGTTGAAATTTTTAACAGTGTAGTTGAATTCTACAAATTTATTATAATTATTTTCTCCTGACGTATTAAAATTCAGCTTAACAACAAAATAAGCATATTCTAAAAAATAGAAATTATTTTATTTTGCTTATTGGGAATCAGTGAACGAATCTTCGAAAACCATGCAAAACATGGATAAAATTTTATTTTCTTTATATCAATACATTGTTGGGATTGTGATATAAGTTTTTAATATTTTGATTTACGACTCAAGTCCCATATACATTATGCACAAAAATACACATCATTTATATGAAATACAAAACATATTAGCATTTTTAATATACAGTCATTTATTTATTTTGACAATGTCTTGTCAAATTACTATTTTGCCGACTAAATGATCACATGGTAGAAAATGCGATACTGAACTTCAGAAAGCGAAATAAAGCAATAACGTGAATATGAAATGATAAAAAAAATATAAAGTGTTAAAGTAAAAAAAGAAAATATGGCAACGAAGTTTAAAGATCACATCTTAAAATTAATAAAGAATACGCAGTTACCATGGTAACAAAGTGATCCCTTACAATACACAACATTAAAGTTTCCTGCCTGTAATGTACCGAATCAAGCGGTAAACACATTTGAAAATATGAAAAGAAAAAACTATATACATACCGAGTAATAGCCATTTCGCTTATTAGAATTAGTCCATCCCCCCCCCCCCCTCTCACACACTAACAGTTGAACAAAATATAAACTTTTTTTTTTTTTTTTTATCGAAATATCTACTATTTTCTAAATGCTCTAATTACTAAATATAATACCTTGCTTACTAGACACTCGTTATTTTTTTTACATAACACTACAAAGTATTCGAACAATGTATAATGATATACATTTTCTTAAATACCAACATACTAATAAAAGAAATCGTCTCAAAAAATAAATGTACATCATTAAAAGAAGCATTGAACAAAAATGACCTCAATAAGAAAAATATAAATAACAATAACCATACATTTTGAATTTAACGATGCCACTGCATAATTTAATACGCTAAGTCTCGGCAAAGTACTTTAAAATTACAGCAATAACAGGAAACCAATAGCTATGAGACTATTCTAACCTCTATACGTATATCAGAAGGCCACATTTTCAAGAGAACCCACTTCAAAAAACATCATTAACATATTTGAACTAAAGCAATCAGTCTGTCATTCCAACTCTTACAACGACGCGCTATAATCATCGCAAATAACTTAAATTGCAGTATTAGTTACACTTCAAAATCAGATAAGCCAATCCAAGGTATGTATGAAAGAGCTAATTTACTTCGTCTTCAAGATAGAATGTTTGCTATTAGCAACATTACGTAGATCCGTTTCTTGCTTTTGTTCGATCACTAATAAACCAGCTAAACGAAATCTTCCAATAGTTGAAAAGGCTTATTATAGATTCACTCAACCAGCAAATCTAAAAGATATTGAAAAGATGAAGAGGCAAATAGAGCATAGGAAAAAAAAAAAATCAAAGATGCTTATTATAGCCAATATAAAATATATTTGTATTACAACAGTATACTCCCAATTATCCGTGAAATTGAGTGGCATGGGCTCCGCGGATAAATCGAAACTAGTATGTTGTGGCCACCACAAGACTTCCTTCTATATTTTCCTATACAAATTCACTCTGTAACAAAAAAAAGAAAAAAAAGAAAAAAATCGTAAGTAAAAAAAAAAAAAAAAAAAAAAAAAAAGAAAGAAAAAATCGATAACTTTGTTTTAAATTATCACAGATTAAAAGGTCAACCATTCGTTTTAAAGATATTGACGAGACCTTTCGAAAGATACCCATCTTGAAAATTTACCCCCCCCCCCCCCAGCGGAGGAAGCGATGCCCCCCACATGCACAGAATTTTTTCCCTAGTTAACTACTACTATTATCAATAATTCATATTCATTTTACGATCACAAGTTTAAAATAACTCTCATTATGTACATTTATACGAAATTTTGTCCCATACTGCCATGTTAAAAATTTAGAAAAAAATGCGATCACAGCGCCACCTGTTGAGCGATTGATCCCCAAATCTAATCAGCACCAGTTTATGTCAGGGACCAACTAAATACCAAGTTTGGTTAAATATCATTCATTGGTTCGTGAGATACAGTGTCCACAAAAAATCGTGATACAGACAGACATTTTCTAAAAACTACCAATTCGTGTTCAGGACATCCCAAAACGTGTAAATCCATCAAAAAACGGAGGTCGAAAAGTTTCACGAATCCAATACTTTCTCTATATTACATATAGAAGAAAGTAAAAAGCTGAAAATGAGATGCAAATGCGATAAATAAAACACAATACATTTGGTAAAAATATACAGGAAAAATATATTTTATGTACTCAAGGATTTAAAAATAACAAACAAAAGAGTGTATTTATAATAAAGCCGTAGTACAATACGTAAGTTAATTTATGCATTAAATTAAACAGTACCGTACTGTAGTGTACAAAAAATTAAACAAAAGCAACATAGCTCTATTTTTTTATTTATTTATTTTTAAGCAATCATTTTCTCTTGTTTCTCGTTGACAAAACATTTTCTCTTGATCCTGCTCATTTCGCGCGCCAGCGGATAATCCGCTCGCCTATAAAAAGGAGTTTCACTGTACATTAAATTTATTTTTAAGAATACTTTTCTTCGCGTGTAAAAGAAACACATAATTATGTTCTTTTGCAGTCTATAATATACTTATTTAAATTCAACATATATTATCCAGAATGCTAGATGCATACAAGCATGTTTTTTATAGAACAGGGTATGATTAACATATTAATGGCTGGTGGAAATTGTTCGAAGGATATTTTCTGTTGTGCTATGAAGTTTTTAGTATTTAATTTATTTGTTACTGTTCTAAATTCATAGTACATTATATGGGACAATGAGACTAATCAAAATCATAAAGGCCACATTTCAAGGGATTGCATTTTTAACCAATATCGCAGAAAAGCAAGTTATTTTCTTCTTTATCTTTAAAAAAAGGTGATAAAATCTACCTTTTGTACTAAGATTATTTATTCCTTTTGTACGATTACTTCGTCCTTAATTTAAATATATATATATATATATATATACACACATAGGCAGCTGATCTGTATACTACAATCAGGGATGACATTAACAAAAATGCTGAAATTATACATAAAGTCAAGATTTCAAAATGTAATATTAGAGAATTTCAATGACAAAATGATAATATTAGAGCAATAAAGATGTTTTTTATCTTCAATCTAGAAAATAGAATAAATTATGCTCCCCCCCCCCCCCTAAATTCAGTTATTGACACAGAGAGGCAAAATATTTATTTGCCTCTTTATTTGCCTTGTTTAACAAATACACATAAAAAAAGAAGTAGAAAAAGAAGACAAAAAAAAAAAAAAAAAAAAAAAGCTAAAACTGAATTCAGTTAATAAGCTGAAACAGGCGTTGATTCAGTTTAATTTTTAGGGCCTATTTTTATAAAAAAAACAAATTACTTTTGTAAAATTTTTATTTATTTTTGTGAAATTTTATTTGTTTTTACGAAAAAAAGAATTATCGTGTAAAACTCTTCATTTTAACAGTTACTCTATCTAATGTCTAATATCAAGTTAATGGCATTTTATAAACTCTCATTAAAAATGATACTGTAAACTTGAAAAAATTTTAACAAAATTATCGTTTTTGTACAACGAAATCTTGTGAAAGGGTTGTTGTTTTTATGAATCTGAATTTTGTGAATGGGCCCATTTTATGGATTTTATTTCTGTGAAGGGGCCCATTTTAAAGATTTTAATTTTGTGCAGCATAAGGGTCCCAATTTTTGTCTGGATCGACCCCTGTGAAATATCTCATCTCTGAATACAAGAAATTCATAAAAGAAAAAAAGAATGGATACATTACAGTCAACAACAGGTATTTCTTTATTTTAATATCTTTATGCAGCACAAAATATAAAATTTTAAGATATATCTGGCTAAATGCCCAAAGTGTGTTTCTTTTCATATAGACTATAATATGATTAATATTAATTAATTTACAAGATCATTCAAAAATATTAAATACATATTAGTATATAAGTGGAAATTGCTCGGCAATGCCATATTAGTTGAGTTTTAAGTTTTTAATACAATGTTGAAAAACTGGGGGTTACACGATAAATGGGAATTGAAAAGTGTTTCATAAACTATGCAAACTGCTTAATTTTCTTTCTTTTCTTCTACTTTTTTTTTTTTTTTTTTTTTTTTTTTTTTTTTTTAAGGGGGGGAAGGGATGTATATTGTGGGTGAAGCATTTATTTTCCCCCTACAATTTTTTTTTTTTTTTTTACATAGGGAAAAACCATGGAAAGAAGAGCGTCAAAAATCCCTAATCTGTTCAACACAAATTTTCTCTTCAAAGTTTTAATAAAAGCGTGGTACTTAGGATTTTCTATAACACATAAAACTCATAAATAAACATCATCAGAACTAGAGAAGTGCATTGATTTGGGAAAGAGAGAAAAAAAAATAAACATTTTCTGTTTATTATTCCCATCCATTCTTCCTATGAGAATTACATCTTCAAAAGAGAGTTAAAAAATCATGTATTCCTTGCACGATCGATACTGTCTCCACCAATGGCCAAACACTCACGGTTGCTTAGGCAACAGCACCCTCTGATAATCAAACCTCTAAAGAAGCGTTCCAGGTAAATTCCTCTGTGAAATTTCTCCAAACATTCCAGACTTATTTTAAAGGAAGATAAAAACTGTTGATTAAATCTTGAGTTTTCTAAGAAAACAGAATAATAGTACGGAACAAAAGAACAGTTATCAAATATTAATTTAAGAAATTCTGAATACTTGAAATTAGCAGGATGTGACTACTACTAAACTTTTTTCTATTTTTTCCTATCCGCTGTACAAATTATTTATTAAAATTATTATTTATCAAAATTATTTTTTCATAGTAAATGCAAACGATTGTCATCTCAATATGACAGAAAATTCCATATAACTGAAGGTCAAAAGAATGTCAGTTTTATACCATACAGAAGACATCAGAAAAATTTAATCACTTTTTTATTTATTTATTTATTTATTTATTTATTTTATCCTGGTAACCAGATAATTGGTGCTCATTTTGATCATTTTGATTCCCTCCCTTTCTCCTTTTCCATGCTATCCTGTGGGATTTTTGTTGCTTCGTTTTATAAGGATATCTCATTCAAAAATGAAGTTTTTTTTTTAATTCTGTTTTTTTTAATATTGCTCTTTGAATAGGTCGCCTTTCAGTTCAGTGAGCAATTTTTTAAGGAAAATAATTTAAATATTTTATTTCAATAAGTAAATTTAAGACTCTAATTTTGGATCTCTAAGTGAAATATAAACAATTTTTTCAAAAAATCGCTCACTAAGCTAAAAGGCGACATTTTAAAAGAGTAATATTTAAAAAACAGAATTCGAAAAACTTCATTTTTGAATGAGATATTCTTATAAAACGAAACAACGAAAATCCCATTGGCTAACATGGGAAGAAAGAAAGAGGGAATCTGACTCATGTACAGCCTCAATGACTGACAAGCTAGTATTTAAAAAGTAATGAACAAATTTTATCCCACTTCCGAAAAAGATTCGCCGTCATTGTGATAGTTTTTAATAATTTAGACCTGATATATCGCAAATGTATTCGTTTTAACTTTACTTTTTTAGAAACAGATTTGCGTTAAGATAGACAAAGGTATATTGTGAATGACATTTCTCGAACAAAAAAAGCATTTTCAAGATCCCATGTTTATAAAATGTAACTTTTATCCCATTTAAAAGGGGGGGAGGGAATATGGTGTGTAACAACCACACGACTTCCATTACCCACTATTACGTATATTATAAACTATTTCTATGATGCAGTGTGGTCAGAAGACACATGACCTAACTAAGTAGACACCTACCAATTTTATGGTAGTAGCCAATACAAGCGTCGTAAAGACACATACAGAGACTTTACATAGCGAGTTTAAAGAAATCAGTTAAGCCGTTTTATGAGACACCCATTTTCATTTAAAACTAATCTACCTAATAAGGCGCCTATCAATTTTCCTGTAAATAAACTTATGAATACAAAAGTGACATCTGAAAGGAGGTGGTTGTGAAGCAAATTGGAAGAAAAATCGTTACTGCCATTTTTGAGATACGGACTTCCAAGTCCAAACTTCCGATTTTTACCAAAATTTCCCACTGGCCGGTGACTAACGAATACATACCAAAGAAAGGACATGTAAAAAAAAAAAAAAAAAAAAAAAAGTTAATAAGTATGGCGAATTAGGAAAAAATCCTTATTGCCGTGTTTTAGGAAGCACTTCCGAGAGCAAAAATCGGCGTAGCAAACCGGGACGTCTACGAATTTTCCTGCAGTAATTAACTACTACATACGAAAGGACACCTAAAAGGGGGATTTTGCATAACAAATTTGAATAAATTCGTTAGAGCCGTTTTTGTCATGACATACGATTAGAATTCGGCTTGCGGTTTTCCAGTTATTATGAAAATTCCTCTGTACACCGGACATATCTTATATATGAAGTTTCACCGCTGTATATTTTTTCGTTCCAGAAATATGATAGTCAGAATGTTCCTCACATGCACACACCAACCATTCCAAAAAACTTAAAAAAAAAAAAAAAAATCTCGGAAGAGCTTAAAAACCTGTAAATTAGTTGAAAACTTGATATCGAAATTTTTGACCGAATGCACCTTTACCTACGGTAGTCGAGTAATTCAAGTAAAAAAGGCGAGAGGTGGGGCGGTTCATTTATATAGAAACTAATATCCGTTATTTACAGGAAGGTTATCCCCCCCCCCCCCCCCCCCCAAAAAAAAAAAAAAAAAAAAAAAAAAGGCTCGTCGTTTAGAATAAATGACCATTATATAAGTTTTCAAGTCTTTCTAAAAATATTTACGGAAAACGGGTCGTACACAGAAGAATAGACGTTTAGTTAGACAGACAGACGGACTGGACTCATAAACATTTTTAAACAAAACTTTGTTGAAAAGTGTTTAAAACAGTACATTAAGGTGAAATGTATACAAAACTATATATTAGTCGACAAAAAAAAAAAAAAAAAAAAAAAAAAGAAAAGAAAAGAAACATATTCCCAAAGCTCAATCAGAATCAATTTTAAAACGTCACACAGCTTTCAATAAACGGAACAAAGGAGATGACTGTTCCTTCTAAAAATGAACACATTATGTTTAGTCACCCACACTAAATTTGATTTCGCAACGCTTCGACTCCACAATTTTAACTATAGTTTATTTTATTTTGTTTTCTCTTCTGCTACAACTCGATGAGGATACTGTGAGGGGGATATCGACAGGGACTATATTTTTTATCTCATTCAAAAATGAAGTTTTTCGAATTCTGTATTTCCAATATTACTCTCTTTGAATATGTCGCCTTTTAGCTTAGTGAGCAATTTTTTGAAAAAGTAAATTTAAACTAGTAAACACGTGCGAAATTTTCGCACTTTCATTTCTTTCCTTATTTACATTTAAAATTTGAAACTCAGAAATATTATACCAATTTCACCACCTAATTAAAACTTTAATTACCCAGAAGCCAAAATTATTATTAGAATCAAATTAATATTGTGCAATAGTGAAATCAAAATCATTCAAAGAAAGGTTTCAAAATAAAATTCATGGGGTGACAAAATTTAAATAAAAGAAATTTTAAATTTTCAGGTTAAAAAAAAGGGCCTTTTCTGCTATGTTATAAATGTAAATTTTTGTTAAAAAATTTCCGGGATGAGTTTTTGCACTTGAGAATTAAAATTAGGTGTTCCATCAGCGGAAACACTGCGACTGAAAGGGTTAAAATGAACTTTAAATAATTTGAGTTTGAGAATTCTACTTCATATCCCTGTAAAAGAACTATTAATTTCTATACAGACAATGACGTATTATAACAACGCCTATCCGATTTCATCTTAATGGAATGTAGAGTTAACAAGCCAACACAATTCAAATAATTTGAGTCGATGCATTAGCCAACAAGAATTCTTTGTATCTCTGCGAAAAAAAAAAAAAAAGCATAAGTCCTGCACTCGTGAAAAATCTATCGTAATTCTTGCGACTGTGACCTTTAACATAAATACCAAATTGAGCTTAATCGAATAAAGCCTTTATATATCTTGTTCACAGACACTTGCAATCACCGTAAAAATAAATGCATATATAGGAATATAATTAAATACCTCAAGACATTAAAATCGCATTTTCTGTTTTTTTTTTTTTTTTTTTTTTTTTTTTTCCTTGATTAGAATACTTTCCTTTGATAAATATATATTCGGAAAGTAATAAAAAAAAAATTATCCTGCAATTAGAAAAAATAATTTTACGGTATTAAATGACGCATCCAGATGGATGCGTTGCTCATACCTCCCCCGCAGGGTAAAATTCCAAATTAATCGGGCAATGGTGTCACCGAATGGATTCTCTTTTGCAGGCGTGAAGATGAGTTATCGGCTTAGCAGAATATTTAAAAAAGTAGGATTAACACGGATTTTAAGATCTGGGGGATAGGTTTAAAAAAAAAAAAAAAAAACGAAATCAGAAACATGATCTTTATTTATGAATTAAGATCTGCATAGATGCCAACCTTTCAATAAAAAAAAAACAAAAAAAAAAAAAACAGTACATTTTATAAATTGGCATTTTTAACAACAGAGCTTGAATTTATATAAATATATAGTTGACGAAAAGAAAAATATATGAATTCACAAAAAATTTTCTATAATATTCCTTAAATACATGACTCACCTTTCAAATTAAAACAAATAAAATACTGAGATTATGTATATTAATGGATTAATTTCAAAATCTCAAAAATTAGGACGGGGAGGGGGGAATGTTGCCAATGATATTTACTTAAACACATAATAATAATAGGAGACTTGGCGTTGGAATATTAAAACCCCTAATAAACTACTACGTCAGAAACGCCAAAACAAAAATATTGGAAATGCATACAGCTGTTTCGGTAGCCTAAAGCGTACCGTCTTCAGTGCAAAAAGGATTCTGAATCACGAGCACTACCTGACATAAAAACGACAAATGATTTTTTTAAGGCAAAAAGTTTTTTTTTTTTTTTTTTTTTTTTTTTTTTTTAAAGCTATAATAATAATAATAATAAATGCAGTAAATTCTTGGTTAACTAGCATTCAACTAACCAGAACCCCCCGCCCCCCCCCTTCCGAATTTCAATAAATTGTTTTAAAATGTTTGCTGCTATTGTACGAAGATTACGGTTCGAATTAAATAAGGAATGTTCGTTAGCCAATTTGATCCACCATCTTGTTTCAAAATGGTGGCCATTTGAAAATTTCTAATTCCTAATTAAAAAAAAAAAAAAAAAAAAAAAAAAAAACCTGCTTGAAACTTGGTATTTACATAAATTATCCATATCAAGGTTTTAACCAGATTTGTATTTATGAACCGATGTGCTTGAAACTCAGTATGATATGTACATAATACATCATGGTATAAGCCAAGTTTATTAATAAATTTGATTCGGAATCTTGCTTTTTTTTACATGGCGGCCACTTGAAAAGAACGAAAAAAAAACAAAAAACTCCTCTTATTAAAATAAATTTTAATTATAATTGTTCTCATTACTATTATTTTAAAAGGTATGTATGAGTACTTAAATGAAGAAATGATTTCTAATATCTCATAAAATCAACTTTCTGATTTCGCTTCCTTCAATCACCAAATTTGCTTATTTTTATCTTGGATTGTCACTTTCCACTCCAGTGACATTTGCCAAAAGTGATATAAGGTGTAATAAATAAATATTTATTACAACAGTCGAACAAATCTTTATCTGAAGAATTGAATGCGGATGATAATCCAAAACGATGCAATAATATCCCGTTAAATGCAAATTCAGCAGGCAACATGTTGCTGGCACACTGCCATTCACAATGCATCATTCTTTATTCATTTATTATTATATTTGATATTATACTGAGTAAGGTCCAAAAGCTATAATGAGCGAAGAAATGGTAGAATAGTTTTATCTCAAAAGGTATTTAAAGAAATACACTGAAGAGCCTCCACTTGAGATTCCAAACATTTAAATAGATAACATGTGTTTAAAAACTAATTTCAATCAGTGAATAAATAAAATTGAAAACTGTAATTGGATGTTTACGTATTCCCTCTTCCCAGAAAAGAAAAGAAAAAATCTGGAGTGAAACAACCACACGACTTCCATTACCCACTATTACACGTATTATGTGCATTTTTTTTTTCGAGAGAATGCAATCAGAAGACATAAAATTGACCAAACAAAGTAGAAACCTAAACTTTTTTCGGTAAGAGAAACTTGATACACGTGTAAAGACACATAAAACAAAGTTTACATAGCAAGTTAAAAAATAGAAATTGGTAGAGTTATTTTTTGAAATACCAATTTCCGATATCTAAAACTGACTTACCTAAGCAGGATGACTGTTGATTTTCCTGTAATAACAACGTAATACATAAGAAAGGATACCTAAATTGGATTTAGGTAACAATTTTCTTGAAAATTGTTAGAGCCGTTTTTGAGATACCAACTTTTACAAAAACTTGGCATACTCAATTATTGACAGGAAAACAATAATTACACACAAAAGGAAGTATATACAGGTATGCCACTCAAACAGGAGAATGAAATTCACTGACTTTTCCAGGTTTTCCAGGTGCGTTCTAAGAAAATTCCAGTCTAACCATATATTGAACACTGGTTGTGTTGAGGGCGAAATAATTACGGTGCTACTTGAAAACACAAAAGTTTGATAGAGCATAGTATATTATTTTATGTTTCATTGGAAAAACATGTATATTGTGGTCATCACAAGACTTTCTTCTATAACATTCTGTAATCACCGCCAACTTATTATTTAAACATACACAAAAATTTAACCATAGCTTCTCACAATGAAGATTTTATGTATAAAATTTGGTGTAATTTTAATCAACAGATGATGAGATGTTACAACGTGAAAAATAACGTATGGTGAATAAAAGCAGCGCCATCTGTCGGCCGTTATACACTCAAATTATGTCAGCATTCATTTTCATAATGGTTATCTAACATATCAATTTTGGTACATTTATATGCCACAGAAATTGAGATTTAGCCTTCCTAGATAAATTCCAGCAAAGAAACGCCACCTGTCAACTGATATGCAACATTTAACTGCATGGTGTTTCATAATGGCTCTCTCAAATACAAAGTTATAAATTGCATCCAATAGAATCCCATATATAGCCTTCCCTTAAATGGGAAAAATCACAGTATAGCAGCGTCACCTGTTGAGCGATTTGCACTAGAAGTTGATAAAGACGTATTTATGTCAAGGTGCAACTACATATAAATTTAAACGAAATTCTGTGCAGTATTCCTTGAGATACAGTTGCCATAAAACTTTTATTCACACAGATAGACATTTTCTAAAAATGGTCAAATCATGTTCTGGACCTCTCAAATCGGGTAAATTAATCGAAAATCGGAAGTCGAAAATTTTTACGAATCTAATACTCTTTTCTATTGAATATAAAAGAAAGTAAAAAACTTAAGTGCTACATACATCATTCTTATAATGATAATATCTTATACCAAGGTAATATTACATAGCAGATTTATTGTTTCAAATAATTTAAGAATATTAAATTTATTTAAAATATTTGAGTCCATAGGTCGTAATATATAAGAAATATTTTTAGTAATTCCGTGAAAGAACTATAAGTCTCATGCAAGTGAGACGGTGACTAACAAAATACTTACCTAACATAATTTCAGTCAAAGGCAAATATCAAGTTCACTCCCACAGATATAATACATACATACACCCTCATAAAAATAACAAAGGAAAATTCAGAAAACCTTAAATCGTATAGATATATCAATATCTCATATTCAGAAATTTTCACAATTGCATTACTTTTCTTACATAGTATGTTCAGAGAGTGAAAAGATAGGTTATACAAAGAATACTGAGACAGCCATTATTCGACAAGGGAGGGGGGAAGGGGGGGGGGCACAATCGCTTCCGTTATTTGCAATCTAATAAATGACCAAGATCAAAGACAAATGGTTAAACTTTATGGAAACTTCAAAGGTAAAGAAAGAGAGAAATGATTAAATTAGAGCTCAAATCGGTTTTGAAAGATCTGATAATATTAATTCAGATGATATCATATAACCACTGGTATTGATCAAAGTTAAAGATATAAGTGATAAGAGAATAATGTCTTTATAATTGATAATGTTTCAATATGAGGATGGTCTGAGTACAACACTTTTAGTTAAGGTAACAGATAAATTTATTTAGATTCATAAGCGAAAACAACCACTTGGCGATATCAAATTGATAAAACTATTTTATCAATGTATTCAAAAAGACATTAATTTGTATTTCATTTCATTCTTTCTAAAAAGCTCCATGGTATTCCCCCCCCCCATTTTAGTTGATTTATATTCTTGTATTTAAAAAAAAAAAAAAAAAAAATGTATATTTTTTATATTAGCCCATATCTATACCTACTAAATTTGTCAGAACGCCTCATTAAAAATTAATTTATTTTACAGATCTTATAAACGAAACTTTTAAATAATAATAATAATTTCAATAATTTGATTCTTAAACATTTTAATTCGGTTTATAACTAAAATCAATTCAGTTCTATTTAAATAAAATACATAACATAATAAATAAAATAATTTAAGAAACGGGGGTGGTGGAGTGGGAAAGATGAAAAAAAAAAAAAAAAAAAAAAAAAAATACACTTTTAAAACGAACAAAAAAAAAACAAAAGTTTAATAAATGTTTTTCAATACACAGAATTAGAAGAAAAAATATATTTCAGAATTTCCTCTAAACACGATTGGGCTCTTCCAGACGGTGAAACTGATCGATAAGAAAGACTAGACTTACCCTCTTTCAGACTTTCTAGGGAAAAGTATTTATTAATCATGTTTGTAAAAATCTACACGTAACAAAAGCAAATATATGAATGAAATGATAAAAATAATTAATATTTTAAATTAATATTTTATGATAATGAAATAAAAATCCTATTCAAAATTTGTAACTCTTAATTTTGAATATATATATATACACACACACAGTGTGAATATATATATACACACATTAAGATTTTAATAATGAACAATAAAAATAAAAAAATAAACATTTTTTTTTTTTTTTTTTTTTTTTTTTTTATATATATATATACATATATATATAAACAAAGACACAATTCAGAAAACATAGAATTCATTAACACTAGAATTCATAATGCATTTTGAATAGTGAAAATAAAATGATAATTTAAAATAAATATTAGATTTTAAAAAAAAAAATAAATAAATAAATAAAAGAAATGGAAGTCCACCTTATGATATATATATTTATATTTAAAAAGCTCTATGCGGCCCCCTCCAGAGATCACACGTGAAATGATCATATTATTATTTTTAGTCGACGCGATAGTCTAGCGAGATTTTGTCCGGCGATATTTTGTCCGGATCCCATTTTGCACACAACATTCAATCAAAGACCCTGAAGACGTATTGTATGTTGTATGCCTACATTTTAAAAATTCTCAATAATTTTTCTTTTTTTTTTTTCCACCTGTTTTTTATGTGATACATCATTTCTTCTTGTGTAATGTTTGAAAGGTATTGATTACACATATACAGTAGACTCTCGTATAACGCGGGGGATACGTTCCGCGTAATAGAAAATCGCGTTATAGGAGACGTACGTTGAGCAGACGATTCCATTCCGCAATGAGACCAAAAGCGTCGGGTGTTCGCATAATAACGGAGCAATCCTTCCTTGAACAGGTTGAAAGTAGAAAAGATGTCGTGACGTGCTTCCTTTATCTCACGCGTTATACGAGACTCTTTATCGCGTTGTATGGGTAATATTCGCAGATTTTTCGTCGCGTTATACGAAATCGCGTTTTGTGGGAGCGCGTTGTACGAGACTCTACTGTATTAGTTTCAATTACCATAAGTAACAAAGCAAGAAATATATTTACTTCTATAAAAGTCTATTACGATATATTTTTTAAACACTTTTGTCAAATTTTGCCCATGGTTTGCAATAAATGATCAATCCTAAGGTAGCTGGGAGAAACTGTAAGTTATTAAATGATTTCGAATTACTGATATGAGATGATTTTACTTAAAGAATAATGTAGAAAAAAATATATAATTTTATCAGTTATACACTATTTATAAATATTGTAGTTTGTAATAAACAAAATAAGTAACATTTCATTAAAAAAATCTGGAGCGACTCCACTCGACTTTCCGAACATTGAGTAATTAACAGTTTTGTAGATAAAGTAAAGAAAGAGGAGTTGTTAAACAAACAAAAGAGAGAAAACCATAATTATTTTTCTCCATATATTACACAATGTTTTATTTAACGCTACTGGACTTTGAGCCCACAGATCATATAATTAATAAAGAATTTTTCGTTGTGTCCCTGTAAAAATCTATAAATGCTAGATTCACCAAAATGCTCATTGTTAGTGCAACAGTGATTTATAATATTCATGCAAATTTTCAGCTCAATTGAATAAGGGGTTTAGTAGATGCTATCGCACTTTTAAAAATTTGGTCCCATAGGCCATAATGATAAAGAGTTTTTCTTGGTGTCCTGTAAAAAAACTATAAGTGCTAGATTCACGAAAATCAACAGGGTTCGTACTATGGTGACTTAAAATATACGTAGCAACTTTCAGCTTATTCGAACAAAGCGTTTAGACGCTAGCGTATTCACTCACAGACATACACACACATACATATATCATCGTAAAAATAGTGAAAACGGACTCAGAGGACCTCGAAACATCAAAATCTCAAATTCGAATTTTTGACATGATTACAATACTTTCCTCACTGTAGTGTTCGGAAAGTAAAAAAAAAAATCTGGAATGACTCCACTCGACTTTCCGAACATTAAGAAATTAACGGTTGTATAAATAAATTAAAGTAAAAGAAGTCTTTAAATAAACAAAAGAGAAAATTATAATTGGATATATGAGTATTTTTCTCTATATAGTATGGTGTTTAAATTAACGATATTGCCTTTCAAAAAATTAAAAGCTGATCATTATGATAAAGAAATTTTCGTTTTGTCCCTGTAAAAATCTGTAACTGCAAGACTTACCAAAATCTATACGGTTCATGCGACGATGACCTGTAACATGTACATAAATTTTCAGCTCAATCTGATGAGGGGTTTAGACGATATCACATTTTAAATAATTTGTGCCCATAAAGCCACAATGATAAAAAAATTTTGTGTTTCTAAAAAAAACTATACATGTTACTCAGACCAAAATTCATATAGTTAGTGTGACAGTGATCTATAACATGTGTATAAATTTTCAGCTCAATCGAATAAGACATTTAGCTGCTATCGCAGTTAAAAAAGTTTGGACTGACTCATATAGACCATAGTGATAAAGAATTTTTCTTTGTGCCCCTATAATAAAACTATAAACGCTAGATTCACTAAAATTCATATAGTTCATGCGACGATGACTCATAACATGTGTATAAATTTTCAGCTCAGTCTAATAAAGCATTTAGACGCTATCGCACTTTTAAAAATTTGGGCCCATCAACCATAATGATAAAGAATTTTTTTTTGTGTCCCTGTCAAAAAAAAAAAAAAAAACTGTAACTGCTAGATTCATCAAAATCAATAGGGTTCATGCTATGGTGACCTATAACATACGTACCAACTTTTAGCTCATTCGAACAAAGCGTTTTAGACGCTATCGTGTTCACTCACATACATATATTATCGTAAAAATAGTAAATATGAATTCATTCAGGGGATCTCAAAACGTGTAGAAACACCGAAATCGCAGACTCGGATTTTGGACATTACTACAATACTTTCCTTACATATGTATATTAGGAAAGTAAAAATGCTAAAAATAAAATTTACATACAAAAAAACCCGATAATTTTTATTATACAAATTCTAAAAAATAATACGAGAAAGAAAAAAACACCAAACAATCGCTTTTATTCAATTACGAACCAATCTTTCGTAACAAATATTTAGAAACTTAACACTTGAATAAAAACACGGGTAAAATAAATAAATAAAAAAATAACTTATGTCTTTTATGAGTGTACTTAATACACCTACAATAAATAACATCTACGCAGATTGCGAAAATTGCATCACAGGTCAGAGAAAAAGAGCACAGAAAAGCCACCGGTCGATAAATAATTCATAGAATTTACTTTATAGGGAAAAGGGAGAGAAACACCTCAACCCGCGTTCTGTATTATGAGAGAATCGCTGTCGCTGGTCGATTCGGATCGCTATTCAAATAAACTTCAGTTCAGATATTCGAATAAATATATCAGCGTGACCTTTCTGCGGGTAAAAATCGATACAATCATTTTCCTAGCCAACTTCACCGTAAAACATCAAATTAGTGAAATTAGAAACAAGTGTCACTGTTTCGCAAAACAGAGGTGTAATAATTGTCATAAATTTTGAAAGCGTGCGTTAAAATCAATTACAGTTTACTATCATTACGCTATAAATGCAATAAATTCGTTTTTAAATAAATAAGTAATTAATTTCTTATAATAACCATTTTCAATCAAATCAATCTAAAACTCTTGAGATAATAATAAAAGCTTATGAAAATTATAATTCCTGTTTATTATTATTATTATTTATTTATTTATTTTCCCTCGCCGATTTTATCGGAAGTCCCACCAAGAGGTTCGACTCTCAAAGCTGATAGACGGGAAGTGCTGGGTTCGATCCCATCCCAGGTAGCATTCGTCGACTTGGCCAGTTGAAGTTTTCCGTAGCTTTCTCCGAAACTAGGGTGAATACAAGTTAAGCCCCCCCCCCCCCAAAAGAGTATTCCACTCCTGCTTAAGTCATTCGTGTAGACAACTGGCATTAAAGGAAGGGCTCAACGTAGCCGGCAGCCCATTCCCAAGTGGAGAAATTTATCACGCAAATAACTGATTTACCTAATGATTTTTTTACTTATATTTTTATTTTTATTATTTAATTCTATTTTCACATTTAGAAAAAAAAAGTTACTTATTTTCCAATAATTAATTTTTGAAAATGAATATTTCAGTTTGAAATTAATAATATAATTGTAATTAATAACTAATATTTGATAACTGAAATATTAATATTATAATTAATATTTCAGCTTGAAATCTATTAATTTAATATTTCAGGTTTTGAGCTCTAAGTTTTAAAATTGCAGAATAATAACTTAGTAACTGATTTAAATGGTACTTCTCCTTCAATAAATATTGATCAAGTTCGTGTATTTAATCAATGAGTAGAAAGTACTGATTCAGTGAACACTTCATTTTATGATTCAGAAATCAAAATTCTTTTTTCGTTTTTACCTCAAACAACACGCCGAAATTTTAATAGACATATAAATTTTATTGAAACTCACAGAGGTAATTCTGTAAATAATGAAAAATAATCGCCTTGGAAAAAATTATCTCCCTCAAACTCTCTCAGAAACCGGGACAAAAAACGAAATACCATAGTCCACAGTGCTCATACCCCACCTTTTAAGCTTTTCAAGCAAACTCGTCACAAACGTGATAGAACATTAATTAATTAGTCTTTTATCTCACCTAGACCCAAAGTAGTGAAAACATGGGATCGATTCCTGAAGCGTCCACGATCCTAAATAATATCCTGCAGAGCCCACCGGTAGAAACTGATAGCTGACTCTTTTGAGCACGCCTGTATACCAGCCATCTTGTAAAAGACGTACATACTTTCAAGTGCCCCCTGCCCCTCTCCGTCTTTCAGCTGCAACCAGTGGTCAACGAATTGAAGAAATTTGTAATCAGAATTACTCATCATCGAAGAAATGTTTTTTCAAATCCGTTTTCACATTCAAAAGAATTAACAACCATTAATTTAAGTCCTTATTTTCCAAAAATTGATAGGACTACTTATAAACATAAAATCTCAAAAATTTTAAACTCTGAAACGAAATTCCATTAAAATCGATCAAAACCTCGGTAAGGGATCCTTTGCTATCCTCGGCATTGTCTTCTACGTCCGTGATGTGATGGGTACAGAAACCCACTGCCTGCGGCAGCGCCTAAAGGTGCGTACAAACACTAGCGACGATGCAGAGCGACAAAGTCGTAAATTATCCATTGTCCGAAAGTGAACATTGAAATTTTGCACATGTTTACAATGAAGGACATCACTTTTTATTGCTCTTTTACAAAAGAGACCCAAGTTCCCCATGCAATTATCGCAGTAGGAGATTTGTCAGAGGAGAAAACGGCTCTTACAGCTTCGCGACGACTCAAATCACACATCAAAGGGATTTGAATAGAGCCCGCCTTTGTCGCCCTGAAATCGCTAGTATTTGTACGCCCCTTTAACCGGTCGTGCTCAGCACGCGCAAGAAGAAACGAATTCGCATATAAAACTCGGTTGGGATCTCCCCACTGCTTTCGACAGCACTTTACTCAGTGAATTCGCACACGAACCTCAGCTGGTGAAACAAAATGGCAATTTAAGAGAAGGCATTTTTATGATAAAAATGTAGATGAAATTTCGGACACAACTCCAAAGCCATGGGTACAAAAGGATGAGTTAGTTAGAAGAAGTGAGAGAAACAAAATGGTGGATTAAAAGATGACATTATTATGATGGAGTAACCATACGTCCTCGAATTTCGAGGACTATTTTGAAATCGTTTTTATAAGTTATATGTAAAAATCGTAGCGAAGAAATGATTTATCATAATTACTGTTTAGGCTCCTTTATTTAGAATCAAAAATACTTTTGTAATAGGGTAACTGTAATATGTTTTTTAAATGCTAATAAGGTACTCTAATATGGGCACAATATACTAAGATAAAGGGGGAGAAAGGAACTGTTGGGCAAGTTACAAATCGATACGACCAGTATCGTGAAAAATAGGCACAAGTAATATAAAGACAACGAAAGTTAAAGAAAAACTAATAAGGGGCTGGAAAGAATTTGTATTGTAAAAACATTTAGATTTAGGTCCCTTATAACTTTCTTTCTATTAGTCTAATCGAGAATTTCAATAACCGTGCCCGATAAAGCGGATTTTTTTTTCGGGGTGGGGGGGGGGCGTAAATCGGTCTAGCAGTTTAATCTATAATGCACAAACATATAAACATAGCGTTTTGTAAAATTAGATCTTCCCCCACAGAAAAATTTAATATTCGGCTGTCAGTGAAAATAAACATTGCATCCCCTCGGATTTGGTAAATAATGAATGAACCAAAGGGATTGAGAGATTGGATATTTCACTCCTGCAATACTCAACCCAAAAATTAATGAATGAATGAATGAATGATTTAGACAACATTTCTGCAATTGATTTAAGGTAAAAAAAAAAAAAAAAAAAAAAAGCATTGACTCCTCACCCACACCATCAGGCTTTAGCAAATGAAAACAAATACACGCAATTTTATCATGCCATCAGAGTGGATTTTCTCATCGATAAATGGCTATATATCAAATTGATTACCATGCGGCATTTTCCAAAATCTGATAACACCCACACAAAATGAATGAAAACGCAATACAGATTTCCTTTTATAGAATGCGACGGAGATCAAATATAACTTACAATTAAATAAATTCAAAAAAAAAAAAGAGGATCGCTTCAAAAATAGTTTTAATCAATAAATTAATGCTATTCATTTTTTACAATTTATTATGTACATAATGTTACAAATATTGCAGTATAGCCTGAAATAGCAATCCAAATGTCAGGCATAAATCCACAAGATCGTTATTAGAAAAATTGAGATATATATTAATATATATATACGTGTTTTTTTTTTTTTTTTTTTTTTTTTTGTCATGATGTTTCCACCTTTTTTGTGATTTTAGGTTCCCCCCTCCCCTTTAACTCTTTGACGCAGATGGGACACCAGTGTCCCTTTTGCTTATTTATTTTTTGACGCTTTTATTACAAATATTATAATTATATATGATAGTTTTTTATTATAAAAGAGAGTCTAATAGCTACTATAAAAAATCTATTCGATTATCAGAGTACATTTTTTACTAAAATAAAAATGTTAAATAATAGTAGTTTGAAAAAATTTTATCAACCAATTTCAAAAATTTATTTCTAATTAAATTTGATCATTTAAAAAAGATCAGTAACGAATTATTGCTACTCCTATATCTAAGTAATTGTAAATAAGTGCAATTTGTAAAAATATTTATTCATGGGACGCCTGTGTCCCATGATGAATTTACCTTTAACGCAGAAAGGGACACCGGTGCCCCACTCTATATTTTAGAACCAAAATTAATTAAAAGTTTAAATATAACCTTTTCCACTTATTTAGATCTAAAATAACTTAAAACTATCAAAAAAGTGTAAAAATTATGTTTGATAAGAAATCTGCTCCAAAGGGTTAAAGGATCGGTTAAGAAAATTATGTGACATTGCTGGGTACCTGTTGATGAATTTTTGCGAAAAGCAATCGCCTTCACATAAACAATGTTATTTTATAGCCCTACAGCTATAAGTACCTTGACGACGTTATGGCTTTTTTTTTTTTTTTTTTTCACAATTCCATGATTTCTTATTATTTCGTCATCTTTAAGTTATACAGTCGAGCCTCGTTAACAAGAACATACTTAACGTAAATTACTTTTAACATGAACTGTTTCCACAATACCCGTCAAGATAAAGATTAGTTTCTGATAGTATAAACTACTGATAACATGAGCATTCATTTATTTTTCCCTTGAGATTTACGTCAACGAGCTTCGACTTTTCAATATGTCATACTGATTTGCTTATGTTATTTTTCAATTTCTTAATGATTATTATAATTTTATGGAAAAAATAGATAATTTTGTAAAACTGCTTAAGCATTTCATTGTGAATCTTTAATAGTACAGATCAATTGTGAATCTTTATTAATACAGATTCCCCCAAAGCCTATTGTCAAATTAGTAAAACTTACTCTTGCAGTTAATTACTGAGACACGGGATGATTTCGCTGCTAGTTGACAAAATTTAATCGGGATTATCTGAAGAACTAAGCAATTATTTCTCCGCTAAGTAATAAAATTAGTTTCAAAGTCTTCGTAAGGATTTTTTTCTCCAAAGTTGATTTTTGAATTATGTGATTAAGCCGAAAATTAACAAAATTTCTACTTTTGAAGTGTCTAATTTCCTAAATACGCCTGTTTGAGAATTAATAAATTTACACGTTACTGTAAGAGAATTGGTTGTTTCGTTTTAACTTTGCTCTTGTATGACAAAAAATCTAAGGCTTTAAAATTTTAAGCCTATTTTTATGAATATTCTTATGAAATCTCTGTTTCTCTGCGAGGGGAAGAAAAAAAAAGGGGGGGGGGGGGAGAGAAAGACTAAAATTTCATTTTAGGGCTCATTACATTTAATACTGAGTTAATACCGTTTCACTAAACGAAATACATAAACAATAATCAGCATATACAATTACGCTCATCACTGACTGACTCTGTCACGCTTAAAAAGGCTAAGAGATTTCCTTGGACACTGCGTGTGAACGCAAGTTGCCACCTAATTTTCATAGTTTAGTTAATTTAAAAAAAAACTAATTGTTCGATCGATAAGCTGTTTAATCAGACGGATTCAGAAAAATCGCCCTTTTCATTTGGTACCTTATTTGTAACGCATTTTTGATTAGATTTTTTTTTAATTAATTAAAATATGAAAATAGACATAGCTTTAAAATAGACATTGAAATTAATTGTTGCCTTTTTTTTTCCACCCGAACATAAAATGAAACATGCTTTCACGTGAAAAAAAAAAAAAAAAAAATTAATTAAATATTAAATTTGCTCATGCATATGAAAAAAATGACGTCTATAAAATAATACTAATAATTTTAAATTTTAAAGGTAACGAAGAGATAAATAAAGGGCGAAAATTTCGCACTTGCTTGCTAGCAAATGAATTATTTGAAGTGAGAAATAAATAAAATGAAATGACCATTTTTCAACGGGCGCCTTAATCGCCCTACAACTAACTAGTTTGGTATAATACGAAAAACGGGGTTTTCTTGCCTCGATTTTTTCTTGTCTTTCTTTCTTTCTTTTTATTGATCATTATTTTAAAAAGAAAAAATAATTTTTGTAAAATAATAATAATAATAATATTTTTAAGAATTTGAATTTTGTGAAGGTGGGCTGTTTTTATAATTTTTTTATTTTATAAAACATCTATTTCATGAACTTTAATTTGGTAAAGGAACAATTAATATTAATAATAAAACAAAATTCTGTGAAAGAATAGTTTTTTTTATTTTTTATTTTTTTTTTTCTTCTTCTTCTTTTCATGAATTTGACAAAGAAGCCATTTTTGTGGATTTAAATTTTGGGAAGTAGCCCTTTTTTTTTTTTTAATAGAATTTTTTAAGATCTTTAGTTTCCGACTTGAAAATAATATCGCTTTCACCGACACTATTTGATATAGAGTTAGCGAGCATTGCTAGCACATTTCTGATCTCCCGAAATATTTAAAACAATAACTGCAACTTAATTTTCTTCCCCCCAAAATTAGATAATGAATGAAAAGAGAAGAAATTCGATCCATTGGTGAAGACATAAATCCCCCGGCCATTTCACGCGCAGAGTGTTCGCAGCGAAGTAGCAATTACTAATTCACAACTGCAAAAATTCATTCCGGAATTATTTAATACAACTTTACTTTCATAAGTTTAACTTGTTTTATCTTTCTTCGTAAATTTGGGATCCGGACATAATATCGCGGGACGAAATCTCGCCGGACAAAATATCGCGTCAAAAAAATTGTATGATCTATTTGAAATTTTGATTTTGTGTCACGCGTGATCTCTGGCGAGGGCCACATGGCCTTATAAATATTAATTAATTCAAATAAATAATTAATTAATTAAATCATAGAGTTGAATTTCATTATTTTATGTATGTTTATTTTAAAGTTTAGCTTTTCACTATTCAAAATACATTTCAAAAATCGTGTACATCACTGCTGACATTAAAGCTGAACACTATTCACAAACTTGGTTTAAAATTTTTAAAATTGATAAGCACGATTGAATTCATTATGATTAATCTTGACAAAAGTTAATAAATATAGTTTTTAAACTATTTTAAGTAAAATTTATAAAAGTTTTTGTAGTAGGTTTGTCAGAATGTCAGTGCTCTGACTAAGGTATGTGTTGTCATGAAATTTTATACAACATTACTAATAATTACCAACTCATTTTTGCTTTGTATTGATTTACGTCGGCGATATTTTGTCCCCAACCCCGTAAATTTCGGTGACTTTCCATACTGAATGAGTATAATTGCATTGCCCCCTTAAACGGCTAAACATCAGACTTTTTCACAGAAAAATTAATTTGAGCTACTCGTCTTCCATTATACACAATAAAATTACTTTGTATCAATTATGTTGAACTTTTTTTTTTTTTAAGGAGGCTGTAATTTAAATTTAATTGCATATAAGCTCAATTTGTATTAGGTTTGGTTTCAGGTGTCGCTCTGCGATTTTTTTTTTTTATCAAAGCTCATTATTAGACCGGGACAAACCAGGATTGGCAAACTCGGCTCAGCTCAGAAAAACCCGCCCGGGTTTTTCTGGGCGGGCCTACCAACAAAAACCCACTGGGTTTTTGGAAATAAGTGGGTTTTGCTAAAAATTATTTATAATTCGCAAATCCCATTTATTAAGTATAGAAACACCTTACCTTTTAAGAAAAAATCTTTATTTTCTAGAAAATAGTATTAAACATAAAAAGTAATTACAGTTATAAATATAATAAATGCAATTTTATCTTCTATAATTGGTTCAATTTTCCTTTTCCTGTAAAACCGAACGAGATTTTTGTTTAACAGCGGACATAAATGTTGTTCAGAATCAATATTTAACTAATTAAACTGTTTAGTTTAAAACTTTATAATAATTTTATTTTAATTTTAGTAGCAACATAATTATAAATCTAATAAAATTTTCTTCTATAACTGTTTCAACTATTAAAAAACTTTTTTTTTTTTTTTTTTTTTTTTTTTAAAAAGGATAAAGCAGAACAACTTATTTTAAAATTAAAAAAAAAAGAGAGAGAGAGAGAGAGAGAGAGAGAGAGAGAGAGATGTATTGTACTTAAGAACATTTATTTTGAAAAATAATACATTAAAATAAAATATAGCTTAATCTTATTAACACTATTTTAATATTAGAATCAAACCAATTTTTATTTCTAAGATAAATATTATATTAATTATTGTCAAGGTTGGGGTTTAGGACGTCTGAAACTGGTTTTGGACAGGACATGTGGTTTTTACCGTCCAAAACTGTACAAAACTGTCCGAAAGTGTCCAAAACCTAAAATTATAAGAAATTCTATTCCCTACATTCTCAGTAGCAATCATAATTAGTAATTAAAAGTATTTTACACTGAAAATTTAGACTTTTTTAAGTTAAAAGAAATTTACAATTTAAAAATAGCTATAAAAAATTTTAATTTTAATGACTCAAAAAAAATTTTTTACAATAAAAAATGTATGATACAGGGATGAAAGTTTTCCGACTTTCGGCGGAACTCTCCCACCAGAATTTTTTTACAATAATCGGTACCCTATTTAATCAAAGGATATTAGAGTAAAAATACGCTCATCTTTTCTAAATAAAAATAGTGGTGCCGATAACGATAACCACTTTCATCCCTGATGATATTATATTCAAAATGAATAATTTGTCTTTTTTTTTTAATTGCAAAATACTTCTACACATCCCATATTTTACAGAAATTATTTTTAAAAGTTCTTTCATAAATTACATACAATAAAAGGTACCAAAAATAAAATATAAAAGTTATAATTAGGCAATGAAGTATATGCATTTTCAAAAACAGCCGATATGCCCCCCCCCCCCCCCAAAAAAAAAAAAAAAAAAAAAAAAAAACTTTAAAGTGTGTATTATTTAATATTTTTTACATATATATTTTCTCATTTATTCAAAAATAAAATAAAATGTTTGTGTAGCTGCATATTTTTAATATTTACTTCAAGATGATTTATTGTAAATCTTATATATATAATAATAATTATATATTAATTTGTTTTCTTGATATATTTATTCACGTTGCTTATATATACTGTGTATGTGTGTGTAAATATTATAAAATATCAATATTTGAGGTACAATTATCCACAATTATCCATTAAAGCTTCAGTAGTAAATTTTTACTTTTGAATATTATAATTGTTAATATATATGTATCTTTCACTAAACAATATGGAATATACTGGAAAATGTTACAAAACAACAATAATTTTAATAATTTTGTAAATTTTTCAAATATTTGCATAATTTTAATAAAATATAATTCTACTAAAAAATATAGTTTAGGACAGTTTAAGACACCAAGGTTTTCGACAGTACGGTAAAAACCATGGTTTTTACCATAGTGTCCGAAACCTTGCCAACCCTGTTATTGATTAGTAAGTTTAATATAATTAGGTGTAACTAATATGCTAAATAACATATCTAACATTGCAATGCAAGTGTATTCAATCGAAAGCCCACAAAAGCCCAGAAAAAAACCGGGTTTTTGCCGAGCCTGGGACAAACGGCTTAAAATGGATTGTGAACCACGCCTGAATAGGTATTCGAACCTAGCACCTGAAAGCCAGTTAGCTAATTAATCGGCAATCCAATGCATGAATTTGTATAAAGGCAAAATATTTTGTGAAGAGTTTAATGAATCAATTTTTTAAAACAACTTTTAAAGGTCATTCCGCAAAAAGTTCTAAAAATACTGCTTTTTTTCTTTTTTACTTTTTACCGCCGCCATTGCAATATGCGCGAGCGTGATAAAAAGCGAGCGTTGCACAAAAAGAGGTTAAAACAATAACGGGTAGAAATTTGATCAAGACTTCACAAAAGATGTTCGCGGGTCTGTTTTCCGGAAATATGTCATCCTAGTCCCTTATTCGAAAAGTTTCTCTCGAAAAAAGTTTTTTTATTCGGATAAACTCAGCAAAATCGTGACCCATCGACATTTTTCGAAAACTGCTAAAGCATCAGAAATTCATTCCATAGACTTTTGAGATATTATCCTACACTAAAATTTCGAAAGAGAAAATAACATGCATGAAATGGTTAGAAATATAGAATGAAGAAGCACTCGAAAACCAGCAAAGGAAGAAAAAGAAAGAATAAAAAATAGAATGAAAACAGGGAATTTGAAATTCTCTGTAACAATAGAGGCTGCCCTAAAGGGAAAGAATTGAAAACGCAGCACATCAAAGGGCGAAAGTAATTGAAGTCAGACGTTTTTACTTTCACCTTATTATTTCATATCAGAATATAATATTCGATTTTCAGCAAACTATTCAGAATGACATGGGTTTGGTTCATTAGCAATGCGTACACAGATGATAAATCCTATTTTATAATCGCTTTATTATATATTATTATTATATATATAGGCATCCCAATTGTTTTTTTAATTTATTTTTCAAAACACTAATGTGTTTCTAAATGAAAGAAGAAAAGAAAATCACGCGGTTCGAATAAATTACACACCATTTTCTGACTTAATTTACCATTGTATCATCAACATTGCTGGTAAATGTCAAAAAAAAAAAAAAAAAAAAAAAAAAGCCTAAGACAATTAAAAATACATTTGAACTACTTCTGCTTTATTGTAAATATATACGAATCCTTTTTTTTTTTTTTTTTTTTTTTTTTTTTTTGCGCCGTCCTGTAAACCTGATCTTGCGCACTTTGAATAATGTATATAGTCGAGCTCTGTTAACATGATTTACTTTTAACATGAACCGTTTCCACAATCCCTGTCAAAATGAAAATTAGTTACTCACAGATTAAACTACTGATAACATGAACAAATTCTTTATCCCCCTTGAGATTCACGTTAACGAGGTTCGACTGTATTAATTTCTCTGTGCTGTAAGCAGTACAAAAATATGCTTTAAAGAAATACCTTATAGTGTGTCAGGTATTAGAATTTTTGCGAGTCCTTTAACGCAAACCAGTAGCGTTATTAAAACCTTTTTTTCAATTGGAAACTTGCTAGAGTGAACCCTGAATAATAAATGTTTTTCGTGACTTTGATTATGAGATTACATCTAATGTCGCACTTTAAGGTTTCTCTAATCTATCCGGCAATGTAAATCTTGTGTTTGGTTACATATTTTGTCTACTCACTGTCCCTTTGCTGCCCAGCCACTTCAGGTGGCACTGCTGCAAGCAAACACGTTATAGCATTGCGTTGTTTTGCTTATTAAATTATACCTGCTTTGAGCGCGTACGAACAAAGAGACAAATCGAATTCATATATACTTTTCGACATTGTTGAAAACTATATATTAATACTTCATCTTTGTTGAAAAGTATTTAAACATGCCAGGGACGTATCCAGAGGGGGGGCTCTGGGGGCCCGAGCCCCCCCCGAAATTTTCTGAGATAATTTTTTTCATGTTCTACTGACCAGAAAAAAAATGTAAAAAAATGAATTTTTTCTCCACAATATCTTTTTTTTTGTTGTTGTTAATTTTTTTGCTTGTGAAACCTTATTTATCAGCAATTTTCTGTCTTGTAAAGTCCAAATTGCCGAAATGCATATTAGCTTTTTGTAAAAAACACTAAAAAGAGAACTTTATGATGCTTATTGTTGAACCCTGTAATGTGTCTCCTTTCTCTTGCCAGAAATAGCGTTTTAATTCCTTGTGAGACAAAAGATTCGTATTTAACAAAGATCACAGTTGCAAATGGAACTTCTGGTTTTGTCAGTTATGCACGTAGTATATCTTCCATACCTTCATTCCTTTCTAACATAAAATAGCCAATATAAAATCTACTTTACAGAAAGACATGTGATGAAAGGTAGGCCTTAAAAAACCAACACGTTATGTAAACATCTTTGTTACGGTCGTCATAAAGCAGACATATCTGAGTCTGATGTAGAACGGGATGATGGGCCATCGCTTCACCGGTAACTTTCCAAACGATAACCAATAATGACGTGCAGACACAGTTGAAGATACGCTGTGTCACATGAGACACCTGGTTGATACACACCCTGGGTACATATAGAAACGCTAGATAGTTCGATACGTACGCCATGCCAGAAGATTTTCAACAACAACAATGGGTATAACCATGGCCCCAGGGTGTGTAGAAGACACGATAAACGATAAGCCATATAAGAAGAAGTCAATGTGTTCGCCGAACATAGACATGTAATATATCTAGGTTTAGTGGACGCCAGCACACAGGTCCTCATGTTTCCAATAATATGATCTAAAGTAAGCAATATTATCTAATTAGAAAAACATGTATATATATTATTTTCTTCTACACACAAAACAAGAGAAAAATGCATTGGACTCGGAAACTTTTAGACTTCCAGTTTTCAATGTATTTACATGTTTTTAGATGCATTGAATACCATAAGACTATTTTTTGGAAACTTAGATATAAATATTTTGATAAGATTTTTTGGGTATATCGCCCAGCAGATAGCGTAGCTGCACTAGATTTCTCTTTTTATGGAAAAGATATATCTCGGCTGTATTAAAAATAAGCTATATATATATATATATATATGTATATAAACACGAAAAGTATTTGAAACATGGTTGTGCATGGCACATAAATCATGCGCCGTACCACTGAATTACGAAGTCAGCCAGTTTTTGGTATGTTAAATTTGATGGACTTAACATTGCACTAAAGTTAGACAGACAACAAAGCAACGGTCTGGAATCCATTTCTAGGGTAATCCGGAATCGTGCCATCACAATTTAAATCCTCCACGGAGAAGATGCTTCCCCAATTTCAGTATACCCGAGCTATTGCATATACAAAACATGGAGGACACAACGGATTTTACGTGCAACTGATATCATTAATCTACATGACCGTATTTGGATGGCTCTAGTATCGATCACTCAATCCTTCAATTACGAGCTCGACTCCTTATTAACCGGACTACCGTGAGTCCAATTTTTGGCGATTTTCTCTGTTTGTCAGTGGTTTACAACATCACAGATTAAAAAACTCTCTAGCTGAGACCTTTGTATTTTAAAGGACTAGTTCCATCAGTTTTAGGCCCAAGGCACTTTTTAGAATTATTATCATTAAATCTTTTCTTGCCATTTCCGATTTTAGGAACATTAATTCCATTGTTTACCGACATGCGGCGTTGTAATTGATCTTATTTATAGCGCATTACCATTTTACTATGCCTAGATATGAAGCTTAAGGTAACAACTTATATTTTTCTTAAAGTTAAGGTGATTGGGGGGGGGGGGGAGGACAAACTTTAGCGTACACGCTCTTGGTGTGTACACGTGCGGGTGCACGACCAACATCTTAGTGAAAGTTGGGCCCCCTCCGAAATTTTTTTCTGGATACGCCCTTGAAACATGCTATGAAATAATAAAGAAGATTTGTCAGATTTAAAATTGTTTAAACATAGAATTTTAAAAAAATTACTGTTGCAATGTAGTTTACAAACCAATTTATGTGAACACCGCTATAATTCATATGATAAATAAAATGTGGAAAACTCGGTCCATCTTTCAACACAAAACAAATAGTATTTCAGATGAAACAGCTGCCGAATATTATTATATTTAGTATCTCGAATATTATATCTATATCAATGTATTCGTTCAAATATTTTTTAGAAATATATAAAACACTCACATTCTTTAAAAAAAAAAAAAAAAAAAAAAAAAAAACTACAGCTGGAAGATTCTATAAAGGAAAAAGCATAAAAACACGTAAACCTTATAAGAACATCGAAAAATCTTTTTATATAAGTTTGGAAATAACTTTTTTACTTGAAAACATATTTAGACGGAGGAAAAATTCTTTATATATATATAGAAACAACATTGAAAAATAACAGCACTTGAAAATGAAATGAGAAAATGGGAGAACTGCCAAATATCTGTGCATTACAGAAAAGTGAATAAAAATATTTGATTAAATAATCTCATCACATTTTAGACTGAAAGATTCTCAAAATGCTTAAAAGAATTTCTTTATTATTATTATTCCAAAAGTTTTTTTTTTTTTTTTTTAATAAGTCTATTTTCTTATTTAACAAATATTGAATAAATGTTTTCTCTATATCTGACAGTAAAGACATTCTTAATATAAATAAAAATCATTGTTTGTGTGTGTGGGGGGGGGGGGATGTCTTAGATCTCCTCCAAAACCACTGAACCGATTTCAACCAAACTTGACACAGTAACACAGCTTATTATCAGAGTTGAAGTACTATAGGAATTTGACATATGTAGCGCATGCGTAGTGAGAGGTGGGTGACGTGCAACCTCCCTTGAAAATCATATATTTGTATGATTTCTACAATACAGTTAAAACTAGTATGATGTGGCCACCACATGACTTTCTTCTATATAATTTTACACAAAATTCATTGAATACAAATTATTTATTAAATTATTTTCCATTATAAATTCAGAAGATTTTTACCTGACAGAATTATATCACTAAATGCCGAAGGAAAGTCAATTTTTTGCCAATATCAAAAGAAATACAATTTTTTTCTTTTTCCTAAGTTTTTTTTTTTTTTTTTTTTTTTTCGTTAAAAGATTTAAAAAAATCTATAACTTTGTTTTAAATTATCACAGATCTATAGTTCAACCATTCATTTTGAAGGTACTGACGAGATCTTTCGAAAGACACTCATATTGAAAATTTACTCCCCCCCAGAGGGAGGAAGCGATGCTCCCACATGCACAAAAGAGTTTTACTAGTTAACTACTACTATTATAAATAATTCATATTAATTTTACACTCACACGTTTGAAATAACTCTCATTATGTACATTTATACGAAATTTTGTCCTATACTGCATGTTAAGAATTTAGAAAAAAAATGCGATAACAGCGCCACCTGTTGAACAATTGCTCCAGAAATCTAATCAGCACTAGTTTATGTCAGGGTTCAACTAAATACCACGTTTGGTTAAATTTCGTTCATTGGTTCGTGAGTTACAGCGTCCAGAAAATTTGTGATACACACACACAGACTGACAGACACACATTTTCTAAAAACAGTCAAATCGTGTTCAGGCCATCCCAAAACTTGTAAATCCAACTACAACTGGAGTTCGAAAATTTTCCCGAATCCAATACTTCTTTATATATACATATAGAAGGAAGTAATGGAGCCCTGTAAACGAACAGTGAATAATTCCTATACCATATTCTACATGAAACATGGTTTTACGTCTATAAAATATATATATATTCGTTTCATTTGGTTTAGTGCAGTCTATAGATGTTAAACTCTAATTACCTGCAATTTTCCCCATAGACGTAATGTATTTGAATTCTCTTGGGTGTCTCTGTACACGAACCATTTACTTTATCTCAAAAGTTTTAGTGTAGCATCCCTATATTATACACATTTAGAATACCAAGTTTGCATTTTCTGCTATAATTAGTTTTTGAGATATGCTGATAACAGACAGACACACACACACACACACATGCACAGACCAATCGCTAAAAACATGATTTTTGGATTCAGTGGACCTCAAAACGTGTAAATATAACAAAAACTCACTTTCGAAAAATTGACCCAAAAACAATACTTTCTCTACCTTATGGGTAAGAGAAAGTAAAAACATATTTTTAAATACATATACGAACATGAAATTTGATTGAAATGTTATAATGTTAATATTTATTAACATTTTTATCGATCTGGGGATGCTCATATTTTAAGAATTAATAATTATAGTTTTTCAAAATTTCCATTGTGGAAGAAAAGAAAAAACATAATTTATTTTAACATATACTTCAATATAGCTCTAAATTTTTTTTTCCTAGTTAATTACTACTATTATCAATAATTCATATTAATTTTACAATCACACGTTTAAAATAACTCTCATTATGTACATTTATACGAAATTTTGTCCTATACTGTCTCGTTAAAATTTTAGAAAAAATGCGATCACCTATTGAGCAATTGTTCCACAAATCTAATCAGCCCTAGTTTATTGTCATATATACCAATTTTGGTTAAATTCCGTTCATTGGTTTGTGAGATACAGCATCCACAAAATTTGTAATTCACACACACACAGACATTATCTAAAAACAGTTAAATCGCGTTCAGGGCATCCTAAAACGTGTAAGTTCATCGAAAACAGGAGTTCGGAAATTTTCACGAATCCAATACTTTCTCTATATATACATATAGAAGAAAGTAAAAAATAAACTGTTTTGATGTTCGGAAATTATAATATGTGTATAACAAATAAAAAACTGTTAATAATTTAACTTGTTTAAAGGGCATATGTCGAACAACCTTCTGCGTTTTCACCGTTACTTTAAAAATATGCAACACGGCTTGAAATTAAATACCATTTTTCTTGCTCCTGAGAAAAGCTATGAGCCGAGAAAAGAATAGCAGCTTTCTTTGTAAAAAATCTTTTGATAGCGTCACGCAGTGATTGACATCGTAAGAAATGACCTTCGTTTAGCCATGCCGCGTATTTCCTTTGCTTATTTTATTTTTTCTTCCCGCCAGAAAACAATTTCAGTTTCAAGAGCAATTTGTTCCTATTTAAAACTATTTTAAAGAATCTGCATGCAAAGAGTTATGATACAGGGTGTTCCAAAACACTTGACGTCAGCTTAGATATTTTAAATATGGATCTCTCAGAGCCAGGCCCTGATTACTCAATAGGCACGAGAAGCATGTGCTTCCCCTGGAAAATTTTGAAAAGACCCCAAATTATGCAAAAAAAAAATGGGCCCCGAATTGTAAGCTTGTGGTCTAAAAGCACTGTCTGATTATAAAACGTCACAGTCCTACCTGACTACACAACTACCATTTCCAGATTATATATGATATATGCTAACATTTACACATTTATTTATAATGGAATAATTTCATATATTGTGGTGAATATAGGCTTTCACCAGTTTATATCTTGGTACAAAAATCAAGTGAATTTGCTTGTCTACGTTTTAAGCGAATTTAATTGTCCTGAATTCCAGGTAACTACAAAATTTAACGAAAAATTCATAAATTTTTCAAGATGTTTGTATGAATCTTTAGACCAAGAAGTCAGTGGTGGCCCCCAAATGGATTTGTGCTTCCCCTCAATTGTAAGGTTAATCGGGCCCTGTCTCAGGCACAGATAATAAATTACAAAGATGGTTGGTTGTGTGGCTTAAGGCCGATTAACTACAGTAGGGTCTTAGGCCTTTAAGTGGAATGCCCTCCTAAAGTTGGGGGGGGGGGTTCTAAAGGGTCCTAGCTTGTATTTACGCGAGTTTCAGAGAAAATCATGGAAAACTCCAAACTGCTAGGTCAATGCGCACGATCTGGGATCGAACCCGGAACTCCCCATCTACCAGCATTAAGCGTAGAATCGCTCGGCCATTGGTGGAGCACAAATTACAAAGATACTTTTAAAAAGGCACAAATTGTTATAAAACCAATCGATAACTTAATGGTACTCGATTTTAAGAATTACAATATTTAAAATTTTATACGGTCTCCAACACAAAAAAAACTTTCCAAAAAGTACGATATGTTCCAAATACTAATAAGATGAAGTACAAAATTTCGGCATTGTTTTATTTGCCGATGTATATATTTCTTCTCAAGTCATTGCAGCACGACAAGAATTGCTGTATGCTTAATATGATATTGGTATAATAAAAGGTATAATTTTTTTAATCAATAAATGCATTTCTGTTACCATAGATTATTATTATTATTTTTTTTTTTTTTTTAAGTTTACAAACTGAAAACTCTTAAGTTTTGCATTTTTAGTAACTAGCTGCTATAAAGTATATAGAAGTCAACATTTTAATTTTTTTAGAAATAATGTATCTTTTTATTATTATTTACTAATTATTTATTTTAATTTATATTTCTTTTATTTAATATTTTTATTTTATTACAACATGAAATACGTTTATTTTGTTGTGTAAAATTGCCTTCTATTGCCACTAGAATTACCCTTTTATGTATTAACCCGTTAGTAGTCGCTAGTTGGTCGATTTGCCGCCCATCCTTCAATAATGCTAGATTTTTTTATTCAATAGCCACCAAAAATTTTTAGAAGTAGCATTTGATACACATAAAACGCAAATAAAATCGAAGGAACGTCGATCACATCACTTCTTAAAATTATTGGGGAGAGTTAAATAAAAAGTGCGCAATCTGTAATAGGGGGCGCTGTGTATAGCGACTTACTAACGGGTTAAGCAACTGATGTACTGTACACTTTTTTCAAACATAGTAGTTTAATAATCATAAATAAAATACTTTTTAACCGAAAAACCCAATTTTACCTCTAAAGGGCCAATTAAACGACAAAAAGTCTATCAAACCCATAAGCCCAAATGGGCTGGGTTAAAAAGAAAAAAAAAAGTCCTGATCTTTTCAGCTATTTGTTTATTTGTTTTTAATTACCGCATTTCAACTCAACCTACACAGACTTAAACAATCCAAGAGTGAACATCTCCAGCCATGTTGATGTTCCTCATAGCTAAACTGAAGCAATTTAGCACGTGCGTATCTAATGGCCCAATACCCTACCGAAATATTGATTTTGCTAGTTGTCGTCTGCTTTCTCTCAGACAGAGTGGCATCTAAAGCAGCTTCAATCATTCCGGTAAAATGAACCAACCGACTGATAAACAAATAAAAATTTGGCAAAGTTTTTTTTCTTTTCTTTTAAAATTTATAGTGTTTTCTTACAAAGTTTTTTTTATTCATCAATTTTCTATCAGGTTTCTATTAAATGACAGAAAAGATCTTTTTAAGTATTAAAAAATATTTACTGCCAATAAATAAATAAACAAATAAAAGTACTATAATACATTCTTTATTTTTTTAATAATATTCTATAACATTGACCCCGGATTTAATTTTGTAAATATTGATCTGAGACATATGCAAAAACTCTGAAAACTGCTACTTACATGCAGATAGGGGATACTTAAAGGTAGCCATTTTATATATCATTACTAAGTGATATTTTGCGAGTTCTTAATATTAATAGATATAATATTAATAGAACAATAAAATAAATTAAACATTCAAAGATGGGAAATTTCTATAAAAACAAAATAATATGAAATTCAGAGACAGCAAAATTTTAAAAACCCTGAATTCAGGAGTAGCTCCTGCACAGTTTCACCCCCTATCACCGTGAAAATAATTTGTAGATTTAAAATAGAATGATTTGTTTTCCAGTTTTTGCAAATGATCCAAATAAAATAATTTTGGTTGTATTTTAACCTTTTATTTATTTATTTATTTTCTTTCTTTCTTAGTTTTCTTTTAGAATTTGAGGTATTTTGTGTTATGAGACAGTAACTTGATTAGAAATAGATGTCTAAATATAAAACAAGTAATATAAAAGAAAATTTTTTAAAGTCAATTCCTACTTACAAACTACAAACACTATCAAAAAAGCTTTTTTTAAATAATGTTGAATTAGGAAATAAAAAGCGCACGTGCAAAATGAAATAAAAATAATTATAAGATAAAAAAACTTTTTATATACCATGTTTTAAATTTTCTGATGAATCATAGAGCTCTTACCAATGTGCATAATTTATCTTTTTATAATTTTTTAATGTTCACGTTGAATTAAATGTATCTATTTTTATGTCGAAAGAAAATGAACTCGTATTTTTTTTCTTTTTTTTTTTTTTTTTTTTTTTTTCTTTTTGGCAACAATTAAATTATAGCTAATACTTTAATGGCTATTTTAAAACTATTAGGATGTTATTATTTTCATATTTTAATTAATTATAAGAAAACTAATAAAAAAATTCAAAAATCTGACTTCGAAGTATTGTGTTGTCACCGTGTTCTGAGCAATCCTGAAAGTTTCAAATTTCTAGCTAGTCGAGAAGTTAGTTAAAAATCGATTGCAAGATTTGTACAAAATAATATATAGGGAGCGAGTGAACTAATAGTAGGAACTGAATAATTCTAATAATTCTTTTTTCATCAAAACGATCAAAGCTGTTTACTTTCTCTTTTTTTTTTTTCTTTCTTTTCCTCGGATGGAAAAAAAATTACCAGTAAAAACTTATTTTCTTGAATAGGAGAAATAAGTCACATCGATATGATTTCAAATTTTAAAAATTCCTTAACTTGTGATTCTCACAAAAATTGTTAGAGCCGATTCCAAGAAAACCAGATATCTGCCATAGTATCGGGTGGAGAATGGGTTACTAGTCAATGCTAATTTTTTTCTGGAGATGAGTGTAATTCAAATCGAATTGCCATCTAAAAAAAATCCGATCTTAAAACTTTTATCAACATCGTTCAAGCAGTATCCTAGAAAACCAGGTTTCCGCTACATTTTGCCCCCGGCAGAACACGGATTACCAGCAAGCGTTAATGATGAGGATCGATCAGTTTGTCATATCAAAAATACCTTAATCCTAATTTTTTTTATCAAAATTAGAGTCACTTCTGAGAAACCCAGGACATATATACAAGATTAACTTGTTTAATAAAATCAAATGTATCGGTAGGGGTGATTGTGAATTCATGAAAAAATACCCGAAATTTTAGCAATAAAGTTTCTGTACAGGGAGGAAACATGTAATTTATTGCAGAGAGGTCCAATCCTCTAATTATAGAAAATATTATTTTTAATTATGTTCAGCAGTCATAGGAAATTAACTTTTTTTTTTTTTTTTTACAATCAGAAAAACTGTAATTCTTGTATTGAAAATGAAATAAATATCTAAAGTCAGGTAAATTTACCTGAACATAGATCATAATGTTAAGAAATTTGAAAACTAATTTCTAACTAAATTACACTGATAAGAATAATACATTAGCACCTTATTTTTGTCATTATTTCTTTGACGATTTAAAAAAAAAAAAAAAATCTTCAAGGGCTGATTATGATGTTGTTGAGCATTTCCATAATTCAGCAGCATCACAGTCAATACGTTAAGAAAAATGCAGATCTAAAGTATTTAAATATAAGTATTATGCTGATTATCTAACCTTTAAAATCTCCTTTCATTCAATGTCATGCATTTCGATTCTTATTTTGTAATATATTTTCCTACCTATTAATATCTAACTACATCCTGTGTTATGCTACAATATATTTTCCGACGAGATGAATGCAATTGTAAGATTATTTTGCTTAAAGGCTCAATCTATTTTTAAGACAGTGAGTATGTTTCTGTTGTGATTTATTTGACTGACTATTCTTTGTTCTCATTATTTTCTTTTTAATCAAATAAATTATAAATATATCTATATATAACTCTAATGCAAAGTGACTTTTTCTTTTTCCCCCTCCGGATTTTTTTTTTTTTTTTTTTTTTTTGGTCCTCTGATAAAATATTTCCATAAAAACTAGTATCTTTCTTCGCTATTTTTCTATACAATTAATTCACAGAGTAAAAAGTAATTTTTACTTTCCGAACACTATAGTGAGGAAAGTATTGTAATCATGTCAAAAATCCGAATTCGAGATTTTGATGTTTCTATACGTTTTGAGGTCCCCTGAGTCCGTTTTCACTATTTTTACGATGATATATGTATGTGTGTGTGTATGTGTGTATGTCTGTGAACACGCTAGCGTCTAAAGGCTTTGTTCGATTAACCTGAAAGTTGGTACGTATATTGTAAGTCACCATAGTACGAACCCTATAGATTTTGGTGAATCTAGCACTTATAGTTTTTTTACAGGGACACAAAGAAAAATTCTTTATCATTATGGCCTATGGGACCAAAATCTTAAAAGTGCGATAGCATCTAAACGCCTTATTCAATTGAGCAAAAATTTTATACCCATATTATAGGTCACAGATACTCAATCTGTATAGATTTTGGAGAATCTAGCACTTATAGTTTTTTTACAGGGACACAAAGAAAAATTCTTTATCATTAAGGCCAATGGGGCCAAATTTTTTAAAGTGTGATAGCGTCTAAACGCCTTATTAATCTGAGCAAAAAAATTGTACACATGTTATAGGTCGCATTTGCACCAACTGTATAGATTTTGGTGAATCTAGCACTACAGTTTTTTTACAGGGACACAAAGAAAAATTCTTTATCATTATGGCCTATGAGACCAAATTTTTAAAAGTGCGATAGCATCTAAACGCCTTATTCAATTGAGCTGAAAATTTGTATGAATATTATAAATCACTGTTGCACTAACTATAAGCATTTTGGTGAATCTAGCATCTATAGATTTTTACAGGGACAAAACGAAAAATTCTTTATCATTATGATCTAAGGGCTCAAAGTTCAGTAGCGTTAAATAAAACCTCGTGTGATATATGGAGAAAAAAACACTCTATTATGGTTTTCTCTCTTTTGTTTGTTTAGCAATTCCTCTTTCTTTATTTTATCTACAAAACTGTTAGTTACTCAATGTTCGGAAAGTCGAGTGGAGTCACTCCAGATTTTTTAAATTATCTATATATATAAAAGAGCAGAGTCTGTGTGTGTGTGTGTCTGTCCGCTATAGAATCCTAGGCCGTTTCACCTAGCGGGACCAAATTTGGCACGGTTAATGTTTATGACCCGAGAAAGACAACGCCGCAAGCGATTTTGCAAAATTCGCCCCCAAGGGGGGGGGAGGGGGGCAAAACTTAATTTCACAAAATCCTTCATATCTCAAACAAAAAAACAGATATCCGTAAAATTTTTGCTTTAAAATATAGCTAATACAAATATCTAAAAATCTGTATCTGGAATTTTTGAAATTCGGTCCCCATAGGGGGGCGGGGGGGGCAAAACGTGATTTCACATGTGTAAAACGTGATTTCACATGTGTAAAACGTGATTTCGCATAATCCTACATATCTCAAACAAAAAAAAAATAGATATACGTGAAATTTTTGCTCTAAAATATAGCTAATGCAACTATCTAAAAACCAATTTCTGGAATTTTAGAAATTCAGCGCCCAGGTGGGGCAGCAAGGGGGGCGTCTATGGGGCAAAAACAAATAGAAAAACAGTTAGGCCGTTCAAAATTGTTATAGATAGGTTTAAGAGGCCTGCGAGTCGAATGGGGATATTTTTGAAAGTGTAAAGTTATTAGGAGGGGCGAGAAAGGGGGAGGGGATGGGGGGGGCAAAAAAATAAAAATACAGTTAGATCGTTCAAAATTGGTATATAGAGCTTTTCGATACTTACAAATCGATTGCGGATATTTTCGAATTTGTAAAATTATTAGGAGGGGCGGTAAGGGGGGCTATGGGCAAAAACAAATAGAAATATAGTTAGGCCGTTCAAAATTGGTACAAATAGGTTTAAAAGGCCTGCAAGTCGAATGGGGATATTTTCGAAAGTGTAAAGTTATTAGGAGGGGCGAGAAGGGGAGAGGGGGGGTAAAAAAATAAAAATACAGTTAGATCGTTCAAAATTGGTATATAGAGCTTTTCGATACTTACAAATCGATTGCGGATATTTTCGAATTTGTAAAATTATTAGGAGGGGAGGTAAGAAGGTGGGACGGCAAGGAGGGGCTATGGGCAAAAACAAATAGAAATACAGTTAGGCCGTTCAAAATTCGTACAGATAGGTTTTAGAAGCCTGCAATTCGAATGGGGATATTTTCGAAAGTATGAAGTTATTAGAAGGGCCGGGAAGGGGGGGGGGCAGAGGGGCAAAAAAAAATAGAGTTAGATCATTCAAAATTGGTACATCGAGGTTTTCGATACCTACAAATCGATTGCAGATATTTTTGAATTTTTAAAATTATTGGGAGGGGCGGGAAGGGGGAAGTGAGCGAAAGAACAAAAAAATAAAGATAGAGATAGATCGTTCAAAACTGATGCATAGAGGTTTTTGATACTTACAAATCGATTGCGGATATTTTCGAATTTGTAAAATTATTAGGGTGCTCATATATATGTATTCGCGCGTGCGCATCGCGCACGGGTCTGCTGCCGAAGGCAGTGGGGACCCGGTGCGACATTTTTCCCGATCAGAGTTTTTTAATTCTTTTTTTTTTTTTTCACATGATAAAAATTAATGCAATTTTGAGAATTCATTAATTATAATGATTCATTTAAAAATAGTGACCAGCGAAGCGGACACAGCCTGCTAGTTATTTATAAAATTATTTCCCATGGTGAGCGCAGTTTTTTTATCTCTGAAAACCTGAACCTTAAATGCTGTTGGGATTAACGTCGATTGACAGCACGAGTGTTATAGGCTTAGGTGGTGTCCCTCCTAGCCATAGGATTACACCGAAATATTTAAGAGAATTACGTATTTACGCGAGTTTCAGAGAAAACCACGGAGATGTCCGAACGTCAATTTGACAAGCGTGATTTGGGATCAAACCTAACTATACATGTAAAAAAAAAAAAAAAAAAAAAAATGTGGAGTGACTCCATTCGACTTTTCGAACATTAAGTAATTAACGGTTATATAAATAAATTAAAGTAAGAGAAAACAATAAAAAAGTAAAAGAGAAAATTATAATAGGGTGTATGAGTACTTCATACAGTATGTTGTTTAATTTAACGCTATTGCCATTCAAATAATTTGAGCCCATAGATTATAATGATAAATTTTCGTTGTGTCCCTGTAAAAATCTATAAGGGACCCTTCAGAGACTGGCAACTTTGAAAGCTGCAAGTCGGCTCTATTGATATTTCTCTGATGTGGTTGATGATGCTGGCTGCAATCGAAGATCACAAACCTCCTGGTGCGATAATTGCATGAGAAGGGGGTCTCTTTTATAAAAGAGCAATAAAAAGTAATGTCCTTCGTTGTAAATGTGTGCAAAATGTCAAGGGTCGCTTTCGGACAATGGATAATTTATGAGTTTTGACGCTCTGTATGTTGCTAGTATCTGAAGGATCCTTAAGAGCTAGACTCACCAAAATCTATAAAGTTCATGCGATAGTTACCTATAACATGCATGTAAATTTCCAGATCGATGAATCGGATGAGGCATTTAGAAGCTATTTCATTTTAAATAATTTGTTCCCACAAGCCACAATTCCTGTGACAGAATATTTTTATGCTTTCTGCGACAAGCCTTGTTTGTGCAAACCTTTTCTGCAAGACAATATTGACATATTTTCTAATTTACGCACATATACTGTACAGTGTTGTACCTCTGACTATATTACTCCTTTGACCATCTAGGCTGTAGCAGCATCTACTAGCCTTTTATAAATTCTGGTGTAATTAGTGCAGCATAGTTCCTTCACTAGAGGGTTTGTGAAATTTACTGTGAATTATTCAAGTCAAAGAGGATTCATGTGAATAATACGAATCTATTTCTATCATAAAAATGTAAATTTTTATTTGATAATGTTTTGCCTAATAATATTTTTTGTGTAATATCTATGTTGATAGAAATAATTTGACATAGTAGCTATAGACCTTAATAAAAATATGGTGAGGCTTTTAAAAATGATTACCCTAATCCTAAAACTGTAGCATGCTTTGTAATTTGCCATTTTGAGGGGGGGGGGGATTTCTTTCCAGTTATTCTTTTATGTATTTATTATATATATATATATATATAATCTGGTGTGTCACTCACACGACATTCTCTTACCCTGAAATTTAATACTACAAATACACGTTGGAGATTAAGAGGTAAGATAACGAGTACTGTTATGTAAACCTATGTTAAACAATTCAAATTAGGCTTCGGAAGAGTTTTATATGATAATTAGTTCTGAGTGAACTTCCCGTTTCATTAGTGCATTAAACCGAATTTAATTCTATACATTTATATAGAATTTAATTCGGTTATAAAAAATAATTTATTAAAATTATTATTTAAACAAATTATCTTTTATGATAATGCAGAAGATTTCCATAGAGAAGTAGTACAACACTAAATATCCAAAAAATTTTTGAATTTATTTTAAATATTACATTTTTTTTTTTTTTTATGAAAAAAATTGATAACTTTATTTTAAATTATCACAGATCGATGGTTCAACCATTCGTTTTAAAGGTATTGACAAGCTCTTTCGAAAGATACCCATCATGAAAATTTACTCCCCTCGAGGGGAGGGACATCCCCCCCAGGGGGTAGGCAAGGCTCCTACATACACAAAAAAAATTTCCAGTTGACTATCTCTATTACAAAAAATATATATTCGTTTCATTCGTTGGTTTAGTGCAGTCTACAGATGTTAAACTCTACTTACCTGTAATTTCCCCCATAGATGTAATGTATTTGAATACTTTTGAGTGTCCCTGTACACGAACCATTTGCTTGATCTTAACAAAAAGTTCAGTGTAGCATCCCTATATGATACACATTTAGAATACCGAGTATGGAATTTCTGCTATTATTTCTTCTTGAGATATGCTGATATCAGACACACAGACAATTCGCTAAAAACATGATTTTCGTATTCAGGGGACCTCAGAACATGTAAATATAACAAAAACTCACGTTCAAAAATTTTAACCTAAAACGATACTTTCTCGACCCTATGGGTAAGAGAAAGTAAAAATCACAAATATAATTAAACTCCTCAATTTAAAGATATCAACGAATTCTTCAGAAGAATATTCATGAAAAATTATACAGAAGAACGACGGGAGAAGAGGGGGAGGGGTTTGTGTGTGATGCTCCCATTACACAAAAATTTTACTATTACTAACAAATATTGCTGCAAAATTACTATTAAAAACAACATTTTTAAATTTCACAATGATTCATTAAAAATTTTCCTCATTTGTATATTTATACGAAATTTTGTCCCTTGCCGATATATTAAAAATAATCTGGTGTGTCACTCACACGACTTTCTCTTACCCTGAAATTTAATACTATAAATACAGGTTGCAGATTAAGAAGTAAGATAACGAGTACTGTTATGTAAACCTGTGTTAAACAATTCTAATTAGGCTTCGGAAGAGTTTTATATGATAATTAGTTCTGTGTGAGGGGGGCTACTGCCCCTCTCAACCCCCCGTTTCATTAATGCACCTACATTTATGTAGAATTTAATTCGGCTATTAAAAAATAATTCTGTTTTTAAAAATTAATTTATTAAAATTATTATTTAAAAAAATTATCTTTTATGATAATGCAGACGATTTCCATATTAGAGAAGTAGTATAACACTAAATATTCAAAAAAAGTCCATTTTATTCTCAATATTAAAAAAAAAAAAAAAAAAAAAAAAAAAAAACGATTTTTTTTTTCTAAGTTTTTTTTTTTTTTTTTCGTTAAAAGTAAAAAAAATCGACAACTTTGTTTTAAATTATCGTAGATCGATGGTTCAACCATTCGTTTTAAAGGTATTGGCTAGCTCTTTTGAAAGATACCCATCATGAAAATTTACTCCCCTCGAGGGAGACTTCCCACCCAGGAAGGGGAGGAGGGGGGGGGGGGGGAAGCGAGGCTCCTACATACACAATTTTTTTTCCCTGTCGACTATCTCTATTACAAAAAATATATATTCGTTTCATTTGGTTTAGTGCAGTCTATAGATGTTAAACTCTACTTACCTGCAATTTCCCCCATAGACGTAATGTATTTGAATACTTTTGAGTGTCCCTGTACACGAACCATTTGCTTGATCTTAACGAAAAGTTTAGTGTAGCATCCTTATATGATACACATTTAGAATACCAAGTTTGAATTTTCTGCCATAATTTGTTTTTGAGATATGCTGATAACAGACACACACACACACACACACACAAACCATTTGCTAAAAACATGATTTTCGTATTCAGGAAACTTCAGAACATGTAAATATAACAAAAACTCGCGTTCGAAAATTTGACCCAAAAACAATACTTTCTCTACCGTATGGGTAAGAGAAAGTAAAAAGGCATGACAGCACCCCCTTCTGAGTATCAAATGTTGTGCTGATACATCAAAAATTGACAGAGAGACACGCATTTATGTCAAAATAAAAAAAACAATATATATTATACATTATGTGATTTCATGAAATTGTGTGCATTAGTTTTTGAGCTAGAGCTGACACAAAATTTTTGTTACACCACAGACAATCATCATTCTGAAAATGGTCAAATCAAAACACTATCAGGAAGTCTCAAAATATACAGAACCTAAAACACCAGCAATTAAAAATGTTTACAAATCCAATAGAAGAGTCTCCGAAGTCTTTTGTCAAAACCTTGTCAGGTCATTTTCTAATTCTCAAAAACTCTTCATTCTTGGATTTTATCAAAACAATTAAAGCCGTTCAATCCTGTAATGTTCTTAAAACTAATAATTTTCTCACGGTGACAACCTGAAAGACTGATATAAAATGGGGGGGGGGGGGGGGAGAGACAATCCAAGTATTAATTTTTGGGACTTAATTTTACTTATTTCTGTGGGGTGGGGGAATTATCGTGTACAACCTTTCTTTAATATTTTGCTTAATATCTAGTTAATAGTGTTTCGTTGAACCAAATATTATATGCACTCTTTGTAAATAATGCTGAAAACATAGAAAATTTTTACAAAAGGATAATTTTTATAAAACTAAATCTTATGAAAGTGTCATTTTTATGAATTTAAATTTTGTGAAGGGAACCTTTTAATGACGCAGAATTTTATGAAAGAACAGATGTTTTTGCCTAGCTCAACCCCTCAATGCATTAAATAATACAGTCCTCTATGTGAAAAAGGGCTAAAAGACGACCATTTGCAGTTAAAAAGAAGACTTAAGGGAACCTATTAGTACGTTTAATTGTGAACAAATTGGCGCTTACATCATGAGTAAAAAACAGCACTGCCAACTGAAGTTTTTCCACATCTCTACTCATAGCTCAAAATATGTCTACAATAAGTCTTTACTTCAATGAAAAATTACAAAATCCTATTAAAAAAAATCTTACAAAATACCACTTGAAGTTTCTACATTTGGAAAAAAAAGTGATAAAACATCCCTACACACAGGGACAAATCCTTACAATTGACAACTGGTTACAATTACAAGTGCATTTTGCCATATAACACACACAAAACAGCAGCTACATGTGACATCAGTGTGTAGCTTATAGATCTTCCTTCTACAACAGGGATTCCCAAAGGGTGTATGTACTAGAGATGAGACGGGCTCAGCCCGAGCCCGAGCCCGATCGGGCTCAAATCTTACGCAAGTCTTCGGGCTCCGGGCGAGCTCGGATTCAAGCTAAAACTTCTGTTTATTTTATTCTTCACTAACTGGAAAATGTAAAAAAAAAAAAAAAAAAAAAAAAAAAGAAATTTTATTCATTTTGAGAGCACCTGCAATAATGCCATAATAGTTATGATAGGTTATAAATCACAAAATAATCTAGCAAACCTTAGTAGCTTTGACTTTCCTTTTTCTAAATAGAACTTTTTTTTCAACGAGATGCATATAGTGTTATACAGTAATCCTTTCTCCTTCGTTATATTGGGCCTCACTTGGGTTATATCACTCATTTGGATACATTTTTTGTCCCCCGATAGGCGCGTTATAAACAATGGGCTGCACTATAAATATATATTATATAAATATATACATGTATACAGAGACACAGACATTATAAATTGTTATAATAACATTTATAGTTATTTAAATTGAGTATTATAATAAGAAAATTAATTTTAAAATGAAAACGGTATTTAATTTTACTATTGCGTATGCGTTGCATAGCGTTCCACTTTCAATATCGGGCTCGGGCTCTAATCACACAAACTTTTTCGGGCTCGGGCGAGTTCAGTTCAAAAATGTTTCGGGCCCGGGCGGGCTCGGATTACTAAAATAGAGCCCAAACTAGAGCTGTACCGAGTACTCGTTATATACTCGGTACTCGGCCTACTCGGCCAGTTTGCCGAGTACTCGGTACTCGGCCAAATATGGACTAAGTATTCGGCCAATACCGAGTAGTTGTAAAAATTTCATTATTTTTATGTATTATTGAAAGAAATGTATTCATAAGAGTTGTTTTTTAATAACTAAACTAAAAAAATATGAAAATATAAACATAGTCATTAAACTTTTGCTGCAAACAGCTTTCTGCAGTTAAAACGGGCAAGTAGATTGCCACTGCACTCGATATAGAGACGATTCATGATTTGAGCTTATCCATTTTAGTTACAAGTGAATTTAAGTATAACCATCTTGTATGTGTGTAATATGCATTTTTTTTTTTTTTTTTTTTTTTTTACAAAAACTTTGTACATAAATTGTATCTATAAAACAGACAAAAATAAAATATTTTAGAAAAAAGAACCCCTTATATAATACTACTATAGTAGATAAAACTTAATCACATATTTGTGCAAATAAAAGTAAGACACTTTTAAAACTGTAAAAAAAAGATTGATTTTTAATTTAAAAAATAATAATTATGAAAAAGGTAAATACACTAAAATGTTATTAAAAATATATTATCAAATTTGTTGTTCTGCAAATTATGGCCCGAAACCACCTACCTTTTGACTCTTCTAGAACCTTTTTACTCTTCTTCCTTTTTACTCTTCAAATTACTCTTCTAGAATTTGAAGATTAATGAAGTCTAACATGTTTGAAATGATGATAAAATATTTATTTTAATGTTCTCATTTCATATGTAAATTTCATGCATCTTAAATTAAGCCTGAGTGTATAAAGAACTTTTATATTCTCTAAAAATTATCTGAGAAAGACTATATAAATAAAGAATGAAGTTATCAGTTATTATGGTTTTAATAATCCACTAAGCTGGAAGTATCAAATACTATAACAATGAACCTAATTGTGTATACTATACACTGCTAAAGTTCTGAAACGTTTCATGTAAACGTTTGCAGTAAAACAATGGTAAACATGCTGTTTGCCATTTAACTTAATTTTGTGTTCAAAAAGCCATTTTTAAATTTCAAGATGTGCAAAATTCTTTATATATACGTCAATTTCAATTATTCTTTCTTACAACTACTCGGTACTCGGCTACTCGGTACTCGGCCGAGTAGTAAAAGGCCGAGTATTCGGTACTCGGCTACTCGGCCAAAGTGCTACTCGGTGCAGCACTAGCCCAAACTCACCTCTAGTATGTACTAGTACTAAAGACCAATGGAGCCCCCTACAACATTTCCAAGTGTACTCTGGTATTTCAGAGAAATGTGTGTTCTATAAGCATAGTTACTGTACTATGCCATCCATTACATATATACTCATCTTTTATCTTTATTATTATTATGATAATTAACTTTAATTGGCAACAAATTGCCCCCTCCCCCCTTTAAAAAAAAATGCAAAATTGCACTCGAATCAGAAATATAGTGAAAGTTATTTTCAACGTCCCATTTGCATGAATTAGGATTTTTTATCATTACCCGAATTAAGAGGATACTTCACCTAATTTGACTGGTAGTCTAATCCTATGTTATTCTACAGAGAAATTTGTTTTATAAATTATTCATTACCTAACATATTTTTAAAAATTCCATTTCCATATTTAGAAAATTCACAATTACTAAAATTATTCTCATTTTTTAAAAATTAACTTTTTAATATTTTGCTTCAAAGCTGTAAAGTGTAAAAAATTAACTAAAAGCATTTTCTGCATTTCATAGCTTCAAAATGAAATATATATTTCTCAAATGAGTATGTAGGGCCTTTGCATTACGAATGATTTTCACGCTTGAGAAATATATGACTAACATCTATCGCAATTTTCCTCCCCTCTTAGAAAGTAATTTTAAGTTCAATAGAAGATTTCATAAAAAAAATCTGGGATCTCAAAATTCAAGATCATCAATTTTTTGCTTGTTTCGATCTTAACCTATATCCATCAATAGGCGTTAAAGAAATTACAGAAACCATCAATAACAAAACGCCTAAACAGGGTTTAAACTGCCATTAGTTTTTTTAGCATTTTGCTAAAAGATATTGTATTTTGCTAAACTATGTCAGTAAGAATTTTGCTAAAAAGCTAAAAATAGATCCCTTCATAAAATATCTTTATATAACTACCTCTAGTTTTTATACAAATATTCGTGGACGGAAATTACAAAATCACTGAAAATATTGGGAATCATTATCTATTTAGTATATTCGGATTTAATTTCGACTTTTAATAGTTGAATTTAAATGCAAAAATATTTAAGAATTTGCTTCATAGATGTATTCTCAGTACTAGTATTGCATTTGTTGAAATCGAAACAAAATTTTGCTGATTCATTTTTCTTAAATCGCAATATATGCTTGGTTAAAATCATCAGTGAACAAAACAAACAGAAAGCAAAATTTGGGATAACCAAGTTAAGAAAAAGAAATCAATACTATTCATAGAATTAATTTTCGAAAAAGCTAAAATACTGCTTATATGTTTTAGCTAAAATGCTAAAGAAACTTTTTTGTCAGGTTAAACCCTGCGCCTAAACCTACGACGATGAAAATGTTACTGCCACCTTCATAGCAACCAGGATTAGAAATTGGAATATGAAAGTCAGGTCTCAAAGGCACCTAACTATTTTATCTTACTTGCCAAAATGGTCTACTCAGGCATAATTCTTTTTTCAAATTGTTTATTGGGATCATAACAAGATAAAGCTTAAAAGATTATAATTATTATATACTTACTAATTTAAATTATAAATACAAACATGAAAGTCAAAAAGTGAATACATTTATACTTAAAAAAAAACTAATTAATTAATTAAAAATTAAAAACTTACTTAAAACAGAATAAATAGTAGAAGAAAGTTTTTAATTGACCAACTGATTTTTAAAATAAGTCAAACACCATGTATTATATCTTCATGCAAAATTAGAACTATCAGAAAATATCCATTTAAACTATTTATAAATTATTTATTTATACTCTCAGGTTTAATAAGCAAAAATTTGGTTCAAATTAATTCAGTATTTCAGAAATTACCATGAAAGGAAATTCCTGATTATATACAAGCTAAATGATAGCAATAGGTAAAAAAGTTATTTTGAAAAAATATTTGGAATTTTTTATGAATTCAGAAAAATTTTCTGCAAACAGCAGTTACGTATTTTTGTACTTGCTGATTTTTTTTAGTTTATATGTATATATGTGTTGAAACTGAGAATGTAAGAATTTTTTTTAACATGATAAAAAATGAGCATTTTGTAAATCATAAAGAAAAAATTTATTATGACTAAATTTATTTTTTTAAATCTGGTCAAAAATTAGACATTAAAAATGATACCTGAGTGTGATTTTATGGTCGCCAAACTTAAAATTTCTAGGTGCAAAATATGCCTAACGACTGCTAATTTCGAACCCTGATAGCAATCTTATACTCAACGAAAGCTACTTCAAGTTCAATCACAACATATACAAACAAATTAAAGTGGTCTCCTATATGCAGTTTTGTTGTCACATTGAAACTAAGGAACCTTGAAAAGAAAATCTGTAAAATATACCACAACATTTTATTTTTTTTTTTGCTCGTATCACTACATAGACAATGTCATTGCTAATATAAATAAAAATTATTCCATGGATGAAATTCTGAACCTCCTCCTAAATAACCTTCTTGACTCCAACACCAAATTCACTCATGAAATAGAGGAAAATAGTCAAATTATTTACTTAGATGTTAACATTAATTGCACCAAAAATAACTCCAAATATCAGCATACAGGAAACTCACTTGCAGCAATGAAATTATCAGCAATAATAGTAACCCCCCCCCTACCATTATAAAATTAACACCATTCAAGCACACATTAACCGTTCCATTATAGTTTACTCCGACACCTCAAACATTACAAAAGAATAAAATTTATCCAACCATAGCCTCCTAAACTAGATGCCTGTCACGTAGCTCGGAAACTTGGCAACTGTTGAAGCGGTAGACAGCGCCACCTGGTACAGATTGCACGACTTTTTTATTTAACTTTCACCAATAATTTTAAGAAGTGATATATGATATATATAATCGACATTTCTTCAATTCAATTCTTCTTTTACATATGTCACATCCCACTTTTAAAAATTTTTGGTGGCTGTTGAATAAAAAGTCGTGCAATCTGTACCAGGTGGAGCTGTCTACCGCTTCAACTGTTGCCAAGTTTCCGAGCTACGGGACAGGCATTTAGTTTAGGAGGCTATGATCCAACAAATTACTAATGAAGCAGGATATCCCAAAAATATAGTCCATAAATTGGAACCAAAAAAACTTAATTACTTTCCCAATTGCTAGAAAATTTCACCTAAACTTATTTATCATATTTCTTTTGATCACGAAATTTCCTTAAAAATTAAAAATGAAGCAGGTAAATAGAATTACAAAATACTTATTAAGTGCAATCGTAATATTTACCAACTCATCTGAAATAATAAAGATTCAAATGACCCCCTCGAAACAGCTTGCATTTACAAAATTCCCTTTTCAAAACCCAACTCCAATAGCAGTTGCTATATCGGCATGACTAAAAGGACAATAAAAAATAACGTAAAAGAACATTTTTCAGACGTTAAATATGATTAAAATACCAATGACCTTGCTAAGACCGCAAATAACGAAAAAAATACTAACATTAAATTAAGTGAAACAACAAAACTATTTTGCAGTTTAGGATGTTTGCTTACTTCATCTTTCAACACTAGTTTTTCAGCATCTTTTACCGCATTGTCGTATATAATTTGTATTTTTAAATTGATTACTAATTTTTTTTTTCTTTTAACCACAAGATTTTTAACAAGAGGAAACAATACAAAAATACCTAGAAAGTTTGTGTTCAGAATATCTCAGAAACAAACTAATAATAAGCATTGAATAAATATCCATTACTTTTTTCTTGATTTAAAATTAGTTATGTTTATCGAAAGTTTATTAATAGAAAATATTCATATATTTAGCATCCAAGGGTAATTCTGACCCTGAGTAAAACAGCATTTTCTGAGCTACACGTGAAATTTTATGAAACGATATTCCCTAAGTATGAATTTTTCAAACATTATTTCAAAATGTGTATACTTTTTACATATCATATTTGTATATATACATGTATAATGTGCGTACACTTTATCTAGATTTTGAATATGAACTTATTGCTATAAATTAAAATGTTTTGTTAGACTTTCAAAACAAATTATTTTTGAATAAAATACAAAAAACATTAATAATTACATTTTCTTTCTTTCAGAAGAAACAGCCTTAAATTTTTAAAAATTTCTAAACAGAATTACCCATATAGCATCCTTAATATCAATAATAAATAGCTAAACAACATTTAAATAATTTGTAGCAATATATTTTTTATAAACAATTCTTAATAAAAATTTATTTAATTATAAAACTTTGAGCTCTCCACAATCAATTGGGCCACGGTAGCCCAGTCGGTAGAGCGCCGGCCTCGTATTTGGAAGATTGCGGGTTCGGTACTCGAGCTGGCCAAAGACCATCGTGTACACTAATGGTGGCTGGTGCACGTAAAATCTGTCGTGGCTGCAATGTCCTCCATGTTCCCATCAAAAATTATACCTCTGGGGGTCACCGAAGCGGGAGAGCCATCCCTTCCGTGGAGGATCAAAACTGTGATGGCATGTCTCCGGACCACCTCTAGGGGTGTGTCCCAGACCGTCGCTAATTGCCCATCTGTGCATCACTAGTGCAATGTAAAACCCAACCAACCACAATCAATTATCTATGTTTCGTTAAAAAAAAAAATCATTCACTAATTAAAAAATATTTATTTAATTAAAGTACTTATAATTTACTTAATTAAAAAGTAGTTCAGTCAACACTCATTAATCCTCAAACCTGATAGTCTGCAAATGCCTCTATAATCTGCAATTGATCTTTTAATATAAACAAAGAAATTTACAGCTGAAAAAAAAAAAAAAATCAAATATTTGAATTAATCGAATTTTGAAAATATTTTTCTCACATTTCTCCTTTTTACTTTTTTTTTTTTAATCAAATTTTTAGCTTAATTCTAGTTTTCAACTATTATTTAAATTGCAAGTTTTTATTTATGAGACGATGCAATAGATATGAACCTGAGTTCTTATATTATATTTGTATATATATTAGATTAAATCAAACTTCAATGTGCTTCACGATTATCATACAACATTTAACTAAACAAACACAATTACAAATATAACGTGATTGAAAAAACAGTGCAAATCTCGTATTTATTATCTTGCAATCATGTTGGCTAGCACCAGGTAAGATGAAAAAAAAAAGGGGGGGGGGGGAATATATACAGTAAAGCACCATTTATACGTGTTTCAAGGGACTGGCATAAAAGGGGATCCAGATAAAATCTCGCGGGACAAAATATCACATTAAAAAAATAATATGATCTATTTAAAAATTGGAATTTGTGTTACGTGTGGTCTCAGGAGAGTGACACAGGGCCTTATAAATATAAATTAATTAAAATAAATAAATATATATACATATGTATATATATCATAGAGTGGAATTTCATTATTTTATCTATATTTGAGTTACTTTATCATTTGCTTTTGCCATTCAAAATACACTTTAAAAATAGTGTACATCACTGTTGACATCAAAGCTGAACACTGTTCACAAACCTAAATTAAAAATTTTAAAGTTGATAAGCAGGACTGAATACATTATGATTAATCTTGACAAAATTAATAAACATAGTTTAAAAACCCTTTTAAGCAAAATTTATAATAATTTTTGCGGTGGGTTTGTCTGTATGTCAATGTTCTGACTAAGGTATGTGTTTTCATGAAATTTATACAACATTTAATAATTATCAACTCCTTTTTGCTTTCCATTCATCTCTGTAGGTGATATTTTGTCCCCAACCCGCGTAAAAGGATGTATAAATGAAAAGACGTATAATAAAAATTTTAATAACAACACTTTGATTACTACAAATTTAATGACACTTAAATTTATATGAAAATACTAATTAATAAAGTTTCTTAAGTTAGTAAATGTATATTTATATATATTTTTAAGGTTAATAATTTATAAAAATAAAAGATTTATTATAAAAAGTGAGAAAAATTATACTATTAATGCATGACTGAGTACCTACTAATTACATACATCACATGTTGAGTATTATATTACATTTCTTAAGAACTATATGAACACATTTTGAATATTAATTATATATATAGCGTATCTTTAATAATGAGCATACGATTTATGTCCATACAGATAGTTATTTAATAACATTAAAAATTAATTTTCATCTGATTTGCTGCTTGTGTATAAGTACTACTGTGAATTCAATTGATTCTTTGATCAGTATTCTTCGATCTTTCCTGTGTTCCTCCATTTAAGATGCTTTCTAGAAAAAATCCGTCTCATTTAGAATGGAAAATACTGACAGGTCAAGAAATTTTGCAAATTTTAGTAAAGTGAAAAAGATGTATAACCGATATTAGTGGTGTACAAACGAAGAATTTTTGCATTAAAATGAATTGGGACTTTACTGAAAAGATGTATAAATGTAAAATATGTATAAACGTCACTTTACTATTGGTACTAACATAAAAATTTAAAATAATTTACTATTACATCAACATTTAACAAAATTAAAAATGATCAAACTTCATTTCTGTATTTTAAGTTTAAAATATATTTTCTTTTGTATTTTTAAAATAAGTATTTACATTTATATTTTATTGCGATTTGAGCATTCTTAAATTATATACCTTCATCTAATTAATAAAATTTATTAATATTGAAAAAAATTTATTAAAAATCATCTTTCCATTTTACTGTCTATACAATGCATTAATAATAATAACTCACTTTTTATCTGCAAAAGTAAATTGTAAACAAAACTATAATGACATATAATCTGCACAATCTTTTGCAGATTAGAGGGTAGTTTATTCTATATAGGGTGACAATACTCAAGCTATAATAAGAGCATTTTTATTAGCAAATATCGTTTGTATTTGAATAATATTTTCTACTGTTAATGACAAAGAAAAAATTAATTAAAACTAAAAAATGCCATCATCAGTTGCAATAAGAGAATTCTAATTAAATATATTTAAAATATTTATATTATTGTATAAAGATTTAAAAGTTTTTAATGTTAATGAAAAAATAGAAATAAGAGTAATTTAAAATTTAAGTAATGTTTTTCATCATAATGTTCATGGTAACTATTTTTAATTAAAACGTATTCAATTTTTTACATTATTATGTGACTCAGTGCTTTCTCCAAACAAATGTTTATTAACAAGATATATTAAAAATTATTTTATTTGATTAAAAAGAAAAGTAATGCTCAAGCTGTAAAAGTGGGTTTTCATTTAAACAAAATAAAAATTATATATGAATATATATATATTTTTTTAATCCTAACTGATGAAAACTAAAATGCTACAAACAATTTATTTAAAGCAACAGAAAGTGTTGATTAAATCAATATAGAAAAATTTTACTTTGTAAAAATTTCAAAGCATTAATTCATGGCAACTAAGAAAACATAAGCAAAATCAAAATGCTAATATAATTTGTAATTTAAGCAAAACTTTTAACGAACAATAACTCTTTAAAATATATGTAATTAATACATATTATGAAACTTGGTGATTTTGAAGTTCAGTTCTTTTTTTTTACTTTGATTTTCAATATAACAAATAATAATTTGTTAAAAAACTATGATAATGCTCAATATGTAAAAAAGTTTTTCATAAATAAAAAAATGTATTATCGTCAGTAATGAAAACCAAAATGCTATGATTAATTTAGAGCAACAGCCTTGATGAAATCAATAAGAATAATTATAAGATAAAAATAATTTATATACCATGTTTTTAAATTTTCTGTTGAATCTCAGCCATGGAACTACATTAGCACTTTATCAATGTGTATAAAATTTTTAAAGTGATAATGACATCAATTTTTGTGAGATGCACAATTTAACTTTTTACAAATTTTTTATGTTCACATTTAATTAAATGTATTTATTTTTATGTCGAAAGAAATGAACTCTTTATTTATTTATTTTTATTTATTTATTTTTTTTTTTTGGCAACAATTAAATTATAGCTAATATTTAAATGGCTATTTCTAAAGCTAGGAGCTTTTTCCCATTCAAGCATCCTTGTGGTGTGGATTTTCGAGATATAAGCGGCCTTAGAGGCAAGCAATAAATCTCAGTACTCATCAAACCAAACCAAAATCTAAAGCTATTAGGAGGTTATTATTTTCATATTTTAATTAATTAAAAGAAAATTAATAAAAAATTAAAAAATCAGGCTTTGAAGTATTGTGTTGTCACCGGGTTCCAAGCTATTCTGAAAGTTTCAAATGTCTAGCTAGTAGAGAAGTTAGTTAAAAGTCGATTGCAAGATTTTTACCGGATAAACAAGAATAGAAGTTAATAAAAACATGGTAAAAATATTTTACTTCACATTATTTTGCAAAGATTTAAAGTTAGCATTTGATCAGTTTAATGGTATAATTAAGAAAACAGAAGCAAATCAAAATATAACAGGGTGGCTACAGAAATTTAGAAAAAAAGTTCCCTGACTTTTCCATGATTTCCATGACTAATTTCCATGATTTCTGTTACTTATATACATTCAATAATTTTGTGTATATCACATTCTTGTGTAACATACTCGCTAAAAAAAATTATACTGATGGGCAAAAATATCTCAACCTATTAATTTATTTTCATTACAAAAAGGAAAATATAATGAGAAATTCAAAATTTTGGTGAAATTAACAAAATTATAAAAATATGACTCATTTTAATTGCACAACATATTAGCATCAAGACATAAAATTATTCCTCAAGTTGTTGCACTAAAAATATTTAATTACAGTGACATACGTTTAACACGAAAACGCTTAACATGAAAAATCGGTTAACGCGAAATAATACAGCGGTCCGGACAGTATACTATGCTATTTAATACATTTTTTTTTTTTCTTTTAACACGAAACAAAAATCGTTTAACACGAAAAAATTCGCTTTCGATCTTTAGTGGCATGTTTGCTACAACAGAGATGCCAACATTTTAATTTATTCCGGAGCATTTTTAGACCCGCCTTTATTTCCATACCAGTTTTTTCTTATGAGTAATTTTTTCTTATTTTATCATAGTTATATATTCAAGGAAAATAGTCTATAAATAAAGTGGTACGGATTGAAGGCGGGGCTAAATGTGCTCTGGAATAAGTTAAAACATTGGTAACTATACTACTACATGTTGCCGTCAATGATCATGTGTTTTACAGCACCAACAATGGGATTTTTGAAATAGTTCATCATTAAAATAATTCCACTTATGTAAATTTTGATGATGAATCTGACAACTGAATCAACGACGCAGTTCCTGTCCCTTCTGCTTCAGAAATGAAGAAAATAATGAGTATCCGCAGTTATTTAGAAGCGAATTCAAATTCAGAGATGAATAAAACAATGTATGATCTCGATCAGTTTTTGAACAATATGGTGCTGAAAAAGAAGTAAAACATGTGTAATTTTTTTCCTCCAAAAACAGTAATATTTGTACTTGATTTTTATCCTAATGGATACCAGTTAGTAGTAGTTTTACAGGAAATAGAAATAATAATTGACGACATGGAAAGCATTGGCCAGTTTTGTACTTTTTTTTATGAATCTTTTTACACGAAATTCTTTTAACACGAAAAAATATTTCGGTCCCCTCAGTTTCGTGTTAAACGTTTTTCACTGTATTATTATTATTTTTTTTTTTTTTATGTTAACATGGCGAGATTCATCTAGAAAGCAGCCAATCTTGTGAAATCATGGTTAAGATAACACCTATCTGGCGATCTTTCAGTCACGCTTGCTGGGCAAAAATGAAAATTTCCATGATTTTTGGGTGTTTTTACAAAGTTCCCTGATATTTCCAGATTGAAAAAGTACCCTGATTTTTCCATGATTTCCCTGATTGTCGCCACCCTGTATAAATTAATTTATAATTTAAGCAACAGTTTTTTTAATTAACAATTCTTTATTTAAAAAAAGTTATTCAATTATTATTATATGAAAATTGTTGATTTCCAAATCAATGTTCATCATTGAAGTATGACATACAATAATTTCATTTGATTAAAGAAAGTATGGCAATGCTTAAGTTATAAAAAAGCACTTTAATGAATATGTTATAGTGTATATGGTACATCCATTTTTTAATTTCTTCTTAACTGAAAGACGAGGTCAGGAATTACTGGTGTAAAATAAAATGTTACAATTAATTTAAAGCATTCAATCAGTTTACAGGTGTAGAAATTAAGAAAACTAAGGTCTGCTTCATTACTCATTGATCTGCAGGACCAGTAATTTTAAGATTTCACTTATCTTGACTTAACTGGTCTATTTAACCATTCTGTTATATTTTTTAATTTAAAAATTTGTAAAATTCACTTTTACTCAAACTTTGTTTGTTTGTTTATAAAGTTACAGGGTAAATATGATAATTAATTTTTTGTAAATTATTTAAAAAATACAAATGAATCTTACATAAATCAAACATTTATGCTTTAACAAATGAGGTAAATGTTGCATTCACATATTAACCATTAAGAATTAAAAATATATATATATTATTAAGCGAAATTAAATGAAAAATTATAGAGAATAAATGATACTGATAATTATAATGATGTACATTTACCATTGTTAAAACATACTTTTCTATGATAGACTTATGGCCAATTTTAAAGAAAAGTAAAAAATACTAATATATTTGAAAAGCTTCATTGGCCTGATGGACAACTAGAATTTATATTTTGCTAGTCCATTGAATATTTTTGTGGTCCCAGACCAATGGACCACTGTTAATTTCGAACCTTGTCTTATTATAATTAAGAAAATAAAAACAAAATACTAATAGTAATTTAAGCTTTTTTTTTTATTATTATTATTATCAAATATTACTAACAAATTTTTTTGTATATGCAGTGAATCATTTATATTTTGAAACCTGGTGCTTTATGAATTATTTTTGGGTGACATAAATAATAATTTAATTTGTTTGGGAAATATGGAAAGGCTCAAGACGTAAAAGAGTTTTTTTATGAACAATAATACGTTACATTTAAATATATAGATATTTTTTTAATGGACAAAAGGGGGGAAAGATTACACTAATATAAATTAAAATGATATAATCAATTGAGAGTAATAGAGTCTTGAGGAAATCAATAAGAAATATATTTACATTATAATATTTTGCAAATATTTCAAGCATACATTCAGTGTATCATAATCAAAATAGGTATAATATGCAATTTAAGTACCATGTTTTGTTATCAACGATACTTTTTAAGAAAATTATTCAATTCTTGCATGAGAAATTACTGAGGAAAATCTGTTATATATAATCAATCTACAGAGCAAAAGGGATATTACTTTAAATTATTTTACTTTAAATATAATTACTTCAAATATTTTCAAGCATTAGATCAGTTATAGAGAATTTAAAAAAATAAAACTAAAACAGGACTTTCTGCAGTTTAAATAATAACCCTAGTAGCAGAAATTTCAGTAACTATCTGCAGCAAAACACAATTTATCTGCGATCCAGAGATGCTAATGTCAAGTCAGATATCAGGAAAAAAAGGTAATAGCAATAGCAATTAATAAATTATGTAAAATTTATATATGAAAAAGAAAGAAAATTAAGACTATACAATAAGTACAGGGATCTAGAGAAATAATGCAAATTATATTTAAGTATTTTTAAACTTGGCATTTCTTTTTGAATTGTTAAATTAATCTGCACAGTATTAAACTATATGCAGCGCTCGCTACTGTGTTGCATTGTTTTTGCTACTGGGATAATAACTTTGTTTATAAGTGACAAAATAGGATAAAATTTAGCTCAAAATAAATCTTGCAGAAATCATTTCATACATAATTCCTCACACTTCCTTAAAATAATAATAAAAATTTAACGAATTAAATATTTTCACAATTTTAAATCATATATATATATATATATGTGTGTGTGTGTTAAAAGCTTCAATAAAATTTCTTAATATTAATTAACTCAAAGAAAATTTGGAGAAAAATTATTTTTCGAAACAGCAGATTTAGAAAAAAAAAAAAAAAGTTTTATAGAAAATATTTAAATATAAGCTTTACTCTCATGTCTAATTCAATGTATAAAACTTTTATTTATTTATTTATTTTTTTACTACAGAATTAATTAAACTTTTTAAAATTCTTGTCAACTTAATAAATGTATAAAAGCATGTATTTTAAATACACACACAAGTAGCCATATCATGATATGATGCTCTACATATATTACATACATCATGATGCTTTCAGCTTTGATGCTACATCACTTATGTAGTCTAATGAATCGATTTTGAACTAGAATAAATTCATTGACAGCCTAAGAGTTGATATATAAACAAAATCTAGAAAATCGATGAGTAAAATTCAACAAAAAATTAATGAATAAAATTAACATTATGATCAACACTTTGTTTCATTAAAACTACATCAACTTATCCTATAGTTCATTCACAACTACTATATTATTCATAGCTTCACAAGATCAAATTCATATACTAAACAGTAATCTGTACTTTGATATATATATATATATATATAACTTGATCGATTTGTTTTAAATAATACAACAAGCAATGAGAAAATGAGAAAAGTAGATGATTTAGAGAAATCAAAATAAAAATTCAAATTATTAAAAAAAAAGTAACAAAATAAAATCAACTTACTGTTTCAGACTTCAATAAATCAGAAGTATCTGTAGCTGTCCCATTCATATATATTTGCTCTTTAGGATTAGAAGAATTGTCATTTTCATCTGAAAGTCCTTGGACTAAGATACCGTTTACAATAGCAGATGCCATGATCGCTTTGAGATCACTGGGATGAATGCTTGGATCAAATATGTATGTAGACACCACTCAACAAGAAAACAATATAAAAGATCGCAAACTGACAATAAACATCAAACAGTACAAATACTTTTTACAGTATAAATCTTCATTCAAAGACGCATTACTTTAGAGCGAACGCACACTTATTTTATAAAATGACAAGTATAAAAACAAAGAAACGATGGAAAAATCCCAAGGTTCCCCGGATGCACGCTTATACGAGGGAACGAGGGAGATGCTAGGAGGGGTGACGGATTCACTTCGTTTCACTCAGGATTCTCCCTGAATATGCGCATGCGCTTTATTTGATTACCCGCGTCTGATTTTTTTCCCCCGCGAACTTGCCGCTGAAGGGGATTTTAATTTCTAAGGATGAATCGTAATCGAATTTTTACAAGCATGAGGACTGAAAAAAAAAAGTTAATGGAAAGAATCTCAGATGCTCCTGCGTTTTAAAAATATGTAGTGGAAACTAGAAATATTAAAATCAGTTTTTTTCTAGCTATATTTTGTTTATATGCACGTGAAACTTTTCGCGAGTAAACAATATTTTTACAGACAACATGTCAACCAGTCAACCAGAACACCGCAGAAACTGTTAACTTTCTGAAGAGACACGAGACAAAGTTTGAAGCGACATGCGACACACGCATGCTCTAAACAGTTTTCAGGAGATGAAGTTGTATTTAGAGCATGCGCGTGTCGCACGTCGCTTCAAACTTTGTCTCATGCCTCGTCAGTGTATAGCGGGCCTAATCTTTATTTTTGTTCCAGCTGTAAAGAATTCAAAATAGACGTGTGCAAGTAACCCTGTAAATCTATAAATCTGAGAAGATTTCCAGATTGATACGCCTTAAAAAGCTTCCACGCGGTAGGGCGTTTCCTCTAGCTGCTGTTTGGTTTTGTTAATTTCGGTTAGTTTTCCTTCTGTAGTATTTTTGAAAGGTTTATTTTTCTGTTTTCCTTAATTTTATTGAACGCAAGGTTGTTGTTGTTGTTATTGATTTGGAGGGAGAGATCTTCAGAGCATGGGGTTTATAGCTGCAAGGCTTTACACCCCTAATAATCCTAAACAAGTTCGATGAAGACCTCAATTGTGAGGAAACAAACAGTACATAGTTGCATCGTCAACTAAGAACGTGTGGGTAAGACGAAGGAGTCAAAGTCAAAATCTGTCAGTCTTGAGAATAAACGACACCAACTTGCGAGCTTGAGTAACTCCAGGGTCTCCTTGAGGAACTAGTTCGCATAAATCGCTGAAAAAAGGCGAAGAACCAAGGAGATTGAGACTACTATATAGATCGCGCCGAGCTGAGGCTTAGCGGCGACAGGCTAGGAGGTAATGGTTACATGTTTCTGGAACCTGACAGATTGAATAGAGAGGAGAGTCACTCATATGAAGCTTGTAGAGGAGAGCCCGGGTGGGGAGGGTTCGAGTCCGCAGGCGGCTGAGGAGGACTTCACTTCTCCTGGGCAGACAAAGTTTACGATGCTCCCAGCTTCTTTTAGTAAGGTGGGGAAAATCGACACTGTATTTCCCTAAGAGCCACTCTTGGACGTCATCCCTTTTATGAATGGTGTGAAGTAAGGCTCCTATATGATACGAGCTGGCGCAGTGTCCGCCATTTCCTAGCCCATCTAGGAAAACGTTGGCGGTAGAAAAAGCTAGGTTACCTGATTAGCGTTGTTATCGCCTTTAAACTTATACACAGATCATGTGAGCTAGAACTTCTTATCATGAAACAAACAAGTTGGCAATTTTAAGAACATCGCCAACATTCTCAAAACTGCAACCCTTCACGTTAAAAGAAATGTAATTTTAAAGTTAATTTTAAAAGAATTTAAAAACAATAACTTTAAAAAACAGTACATTCATATTAAATTTGTCAAATAACTTTGAAAATAAAATGAAATAAGTTGAAAATAAGGGAAATCTTGCGCTACAAAGTTGTGCTCCTACTCCGGCTATCCACAAGTTACATCTGCAATTTATAATCCACTTTTTCCTTCTTTTTGAATTAGAAGAAAGCATAAACAGGCGGTGCCCTTTTCTGGATTTATTCGTGCAATTTATTGCCGAAAAATCACCAATAATAAATCGTCAGCCGGTCTTGTGGGCTAGAAAATGGCGGATGCGTCAGCCCATCAATGTAGGAGTTCTAGTGTGAAGGTATCGACAGATATCCTCTGGAGACACCTTGCTGTACAAGATCGGTGCAGAAACGGTGGACCGAGCAAGCATGTCGTCCATTTCATTTCCATGGATACCCATATGACCAGGCACCCAAATCACCTGAACCTTGTCCAGACGGCTGGCTACCATGATCAGCTTGCAGTAAACCCAAGTAATCACCACTGGCGAGCGATGATTGATAGCCTGGAGGCTGGCGATCACAGTCTTATTGTCGGAGAAGATGATAAGCTTGCCCTTAAGAGGGGCATGGTCCAAGGCCAAACCAATCGCAAGCGTTTCAGCCGTAAAGATAGTATTTATATTGTCTACTTGCCTTGAATGTCCACAGCGCAAAGATATGTCCAAAACAGCGATGCCAGTGCAAGAGCTAGTTTTGGAGGCATCAGTAAAACGCAAGGTAAGCGCTACTTTGTTTTATTGTTTTCTGGCTATTCAATTAAGTTATTTTTTATTGGTTTGTCTATGATGAGTTCGTCGTAACTTAGGTGGTATGGCCCACTCTTGGTTTAACGTTGTGGAGTCCTCGGAAGTGTCAAATGTTGTAACGAATGATGTTGAAATGTTTATTGCAGATGGCGAGAGTCATTCTAATGATAATATTAATCAGAATTTTTTGCTCTCGTCTGCTCCTATTAGTGATATGTTGTTAAAGGCTGGTAGTAATGGTGGTACGAATTACAATATGTTTATAAGCAGTACAGAGTCTGGAGGTATTCCTAAACGAGATCCGCGCTCAACTCAGGCGGAAATAAAATTGAAAATTAAGTCCTATGAAAAAATTGTGAACATTCGTCACACAAGTGCGGGAAGCTTAATTATTAGCACTTCTGATGTTAGTTGTGCCCAGGAGATTTGTAATGTTTCCAACTTCGCGGAGGTGGCTGTCTCTTCTCGGGTAATATGGGAGAACATCACCAACCGGTTTTTAATTTTTAACATTCCTGTAAACATCCCTCTAGGAGAGCTTGCTCAAGAAATAGAAAAAAGCAATCAGTTGCATATTTTGGAATTACGTAGGTTTGTGAAAAGAGGGTGTACTCGGGAATTCATCTACTGTTCTTATTACCACTCTCGGGACAGTCCTCCCATCAGAAATTAGACAATGGTTCTCCATCCAACCCATCCGCCAGTTCATAGACAGACCCCGGCAATGTGTAAAATGTCATAAATTCAACCATACTTCTGCCAAGTGTAAATTAGCCCAAATATGTGTGACTTGCGGTACTTAACACGAGGGGCCCTGTACGGGCTCTTTATCCTGCGTTAACTGCGCCGGCGAGCATCGTGCTGATTACAACCAGTGTCCAGCCCGACTTAACCCGTTAGTAGTCGCTAGTTGGTTGATTTGCCGCCCATCCTTCATTGTTAACAGATTTTTTTATTCAATAGCTACCAAAAATTTTTAGAAGTGGTATTTGATATACATAAAACGCGAATAAAATCGAAGAAACGTCGATCACATAACTTTTTAAAATTATTGATGACAGTTAAATAAAAAGTGCGCAATCTGTAATAGGTGGCGCTGTCTATAGCGACTACTAACGGGTTAAAGAAATTGAGCTTCTGAACTTTAAATGAAAAAACTTTTTATCCTTCATAGAAGCTTGCAGATCATTTGTAAAAAAAAACTCCAAAAGAGGTGTCATACGCCACTGTCACAGGTAGTGCAAAAAATGTCGACGTAATATCTATCCAAAACTATCTAGAGACTCGCACGAACGCTATGGTGAAAGTTTTAAATGAAGTTATTAGAAAAAACTCGGACTCTCTATTTAATGCCATCTCTGCCTTAAGCGACTTAATCAAAAGCTTCCAAGAATCCATCGGGAATCTTTCGCCTGATAAGCGTAAACGCCGGAGTTCTCCGGTGACTTACAAAGGATAATGAATTCGCTGTTCCTGTTCCATGTTTTTATTCATCTGTTGAGGCCTACCACTGATTTTTTTCAACAATAACTATAATGTTTAATAAGCTACATCATTCTAAAGATAAAATAAAGATATCTCTAAAAAAATTCTTGTGGAAAAACAGGCAAAAATGTCTCATTCCTAAAAGTACCCTAAAAAAAGAAGCGAAGACTACGACACCTGTAATATATGCAGAGCTGCCAGCCTAATCCAAAGGATTGTTAGTACTCGCCCCTTTTCCACACCAGTTTTTTTTTCTTTTTTTAAGAGTACTTTTCTTCTTATTTCATCATAAAAGGTAATTGTTCTTTTGTTGTCTCAGCTGTCATTAGATGGCATCACCACAGGTTAATTGAGCTGACTTTCTCTCAGTTTCAGTCTGAATTCGGATTTTCCCCTCCAGATGGCAGAGTCTAATATCGGTTGTTCCTCCAAGCGAAGATTTTCTTATCCCTAGGAAATTAAAAAAAAAGTTAAAAAAAAAAAAATCTGTTCTGTCCTGTACTAACTGTTATTGTCTGATATATTGCAATGCTATACTTAAACTCTCTTTATGGTAGGTTCTTTCTTTGTTCTGAGCTCAAAGAACGGTTTTTCATCGTTATATTCTTGTTAGGTCTCCCTTCTTACCGTATGTATTTTTTATTTGGACCGTCGGTGAATGTGTTTCATAATTTTTCTTGTTGACATCAGATGTGTGTGATACGGACTCCAGAGGCCCAGGGGTGCCACAGCTTTCTTATCTTCAATTCGATTCATTATGTAGGGAATTGCTCTAAAAATTAAGTGGTGTAGAAGAGGCGGCGGTACTACAGTCGGTAACAAAAGTCTCCGAACACTAGCAAAAATTCCTATATAAAAAAAATACACTTAATACAGTTTTGTTAAATAAATCCTTGTCGAATCCCGTTCTTAATCAGTCTAAAAACAGGATTCGACAAGGATTTATTTAACAAAACTGTATTACAAGTACTTTGTTTTACATAGGGATTCTTGCTAGTGTTCGGAGACTTTTGTTACCGACTGAACCTCTGGATTTGGTTGGCAGCTATATAAATACTCTAAAAAGGGTCCTGCAAATTTATTGTTGATTTTGTTGTCAGAAAGAGATAGTTATCCATACTATAATAACAACACAATGTTAATCTACAATTCATTAAAGAAAACTATTGCATCAATTTATTTTGCTCTTAATTGGAAGATTTTAGTCTGTACAGTTATCAAAAAAAAAAAAAAAAAAAAAAAAAAAAAAAAAGAAAAGAAAGAAAGAATAAAAGGAAAGAAAGAGAGAGAGAGATAAAAGAAAGGCCATCCCTGACGAATTTTGTTGTAAATAATAATATAAATATGCGAAGAGGGCCGTTTGACTGTTAACAACGTCTAGTTTTTAATGCAATTGTTAAAATTTGCTTAGGGGTCGTTTACATATTAAAGCTTGCATTATCTTCAATTTTCGAACACTAACACCTGTTTTTGACTTCGTATTCGAATTTCTGAGATCAAGGCAGTTCGGAAAAAGAAAAGAAATTATATACTTTTGATTAATTCTTGATGGAGTTACAAGAGAAAATGTGTTGTCAGTCCCTCTATATACTTAGAAAAAAATAAATAATGATTTCGCAAAGAAAGTAAATTGTTCATTAAGATTCTAACCGGGGAAGAAAGTATAATTTTTGATATAAAATAAACTAAATTTACGCTGATGAAACATCGTAATTGTATCTGAACATATATGCATAACGCTTTTAATTCCTAATATGCAAGATGTTTAATAATTGCCTAAATGTTTAAAACTACTATGTTATGTTAACATTTTTTTTAAGCATTTCTTTGTAAGAAATGTAATTGTTACGTCATGATTATCCAGCTTTTATTGAATATAAATATTTATGCGCCTTTCCTACTGATAACTAATTTTGTATGCTAAAGAACCGCCAAACATTAAAACCCCCCATTTTTGTTACAACTGTAAAATCATTATTCTCTCACGAAAACATTAACTATCATTACTTTCATAAAAACCTAATATTAAAGTCTGCTAATTCTATGATTACTATAAGGTGTACAAATCATGAAACATGACTCCCCCCCCCCTTTTTTTCCCCTTCTTAAATACAATTATTATTTTTTTTTTGTATAAAAGTGAAATGGTTTAATAAATCACTTTATGTGTTAAACTTTAAATAACTTGAGACGTACGAACTTTACTATATTCAAATACAAAAATATGATAACAAAAAAAAAAAAAAAAAAAAAAAAAAGGCGGTAAAAACTGAATATATATATATATATATATATATACAAATACGAAGATAAGTCAAAAGTTATCCGCAATGTAGATAATAACTTTTCTTACAGTGTTCATACGGAAGTCTATCCTAGTTAATATTATTGTTATGATGTTGAGGTTCTGCAATGAACGTTTGATCCTAATTCCTCCATTTGTCTTCCTTTTCTTGCAGATAAATAATGGCCGCTCCATTAGAGGTTTGCACCAAAGAGGAACAACGAACAGTGATCCGGACTGGTGCGACCATTTTTGAATTTGTCAATCCATTCGTAGACACTTCGCTGTGGCAAGACACTGTTCCCGTACTGTGCTGAAAGTCTTTGATGGATTGTGGCCCCTGATACACCTTCCGATCACAAAAACGGGATCACTGCTGGTTGTTCCTATTTGGTGCAAACCTTTAATGTAATTAGGATCAAATTTCATTGCAGGACCGCAACATCATAACAATACTATAAACTAGGACAGACTTCCGCATGAACACTGTAAGAAAAGTTATTAGCTACATTGCGGATAATTTTTGACTTACCCTCGTATATATTTAAGAAAAAAGAGTTAACTTATTATTTTTACAACATATCTATTTTAAATTAAACTATTGTTTGAGGGAAAATTAGCAGGCGGGATTTAGTCCAGTCAATAAATACATTGTACCTTGCAAAAGGTGGGATAGAAGATTTTGTTTTTTTAATTTGTACATATTAGTACTAATATGCAGAAAACGAGTTATCCAACATGGTCGACCCCGGGAGAATTTTTGTCGGCTGAAAAACCTCGAAAATTTACTACTTTTTTGTCTTTTTTTTCGAAATATCTCAGAAATGGCTGAATTTAGCGATATTTTTTTATTGTAATGTTTAAAGAGGATTAAATTTCCTACAATTTACTTCACTACACCTTTTTTGTAGTACTAATAGCAAGCGCGTAACAGCTTCTTGAAAATAAACAGTTTTCTCAACTTCGTAAAAAAAGCGCATTACTCCTTATAAATAATGTATAGTAATTATTAGAATTAGAAGCTTTATTTACAGAAAGCTTAACAACTTTTAATGGTATAGCTCTGATATCTGTCGTCCTTGGGATTTTTGGATTTGGTTATCAAAAACGTAATGCTGAAAATTGGCTGAAATCTGGCGTGTGTAAAAAAATACACACGCCAGATGTATTTTTTTACAATATATATTGTAAGAAATACTGTTTTATATTCTTGATTGTTCTCTTAGTATATACCTTGTTAAAATAATCGTGATTTTTGAAAGGAATTAAATATGTTCGCCAGATAAATTGGCGATCATTTCTTTTTTTTTTCCACTAAGGACGACAGATAACAAATCTGTTCCCTTTTAATTTTTCCCTTCCCCTTTTTACTAACCCCTCCCCCGGCCACGCACTGATAATTCTGGCCTAACAACAGTAGTCATCATCAGACTCCAATAACTGCCGATGTATAGTATTCTATCACTGCAACACATAATACACACTCAAACATACAAAGAAAAAAAATATATATATTTGTATATAAATGTAAATGAATAAATATTAGGGTGCTAATAAGCAAAAACTCAATGCATTGAAACATAAATATTTTAATTCTACTATTTATTAAATTATAAAACATTAATGATATTTAGATATAATACATAATGTTGTAACAAACATTAATTACTGCTATATTAATATTGATGATAATAACAATATACAATCTTAATTTTAAATGAACTTCATAAATAAGCAAACTTGTTTGAAGAACAATAGCAAATAATTACAAAAGTAAATTGTAGAAATTTAACTTTATATATAAATTATAGGGAGATTCATTTAGCCTTGAAACAAATAAAGAAACGTACATTAATGTATAATATACATGTTTATTTTCTTCGTGGTTATTTTGAAAGCCAGGGTTCTTAAATTTCAATAGTCATCAGAGGTAGAACGAAGGTGTGTCGTCCTCAAATTGTTCCTCTCCGTCTTGCAGTAATTATATAAGCTCTTAGAATAGCTTATCATCTTCTTCAGCCTCGTCCAATGATGAAATTAGTACAATATTTTCCTGTTGAGAATCAGAGTCCTTTTACCATACCAGTTTCATTGAATATTTTATAGCCAACATTTTGGAAGCAAACTGCTTTCTTGTTGGCAGCTTCGGCTATTAAAACATCTTCACCATATTTTTTGCAAAGGCGATATGGAACCGTTCTGATGCCAAGACGAAAATGACCCTCTATTTTATTCATCAAATACTTTATGAGACTGGCACTCCTCCGAGTCGTTTTCAGGGTAGGTGTAAATTGATCCAATTGCCTCATCAGTGTTACTTGCAGGGTAGTATCCTCGTTTCATCTCACTTTTAGGCCTCCAGTGCAGTTTTTGATGACAAAACCTGAGATACCCAGCATTTATAGCAACTAAACCTTTTACAATTCCGTTGCATTCAAGTACTTTTTTTCTTCTCTCATCCCCACGATTTTCGTCACCATCTACAATTGTTTCTTTCACACCCAGTTTCATAGCATGGTGTATAAAATTTCTTTCATGCTCAGGAAGTCGTTCCTGTTTTTTAAAGAAATCTTCAAGTATCCCCTCTCCACACAAGAAACACTGATCTTTAAAACTGAAACCTTCAGTTCTTGAAGGAAGATATGGAGCCGCACTGTTTGGACCAGCTCCATCACCAGTTGTATGACGCCGTACATATGCTGCAATCATTCGCTCATTTATGTATCGTTTGTAACAGGCATTGTGAATTCTTACTTGTTTTAGGTTCTTCAAAAAACACCATTGTTCTTCATTTTGACGTTTCGCATTGCACTTTTACAGATTTTTTGTATACCTTTCTTCTTCAGAATCTTTACTTCACCTTTATTCAAACTGATTTCGAAAATAAAACAAACACTCCGGTTATTGTAATAGAAAACGCTCACGGGTTGAAACAGTACGTTCGCACGTTCGAATTGAACTGAATAACATAGATAGATGTTCAGGCTCAGCCGAGGCAGCGTACTACAGGATGAGAAGAGGTGGGAGGAAAGGGAGAGCTTTTTAATTAAAGGGGGGGGCAGTTTTTTTTAAATACCTTCTTTGCTACGAAGCAGATGTCATTTCCTAAGGTCAGACAGCTGAATATGCTCCTTCCTTTCTTTCCGTTTTCTAATTAACGTTTATGCACCGACCCATTTCTTTGAGTTGTATTTTATTAGCTTGAGAAAAAATGCCGACTTTCAAGAGGCTGTAACACGCTTGCTATTAGTACTACAAAAAAGTTGTAATGAAGAAAATTGTAGGAAATTTAATCTTCTTTAAACTTTATAATAGAAAAATATCACTAAATTTAGCCATTTCTGAGATATTTCAAAAAAAGCCAAAAAAATAGTAAATTTTCGAGGTTTTTCAGCCGACAAAAATTCTCCCGGGGTCTTTCATGTTGGATAACTCGTTTTTTTCATATTGACACTAATATGTACAAATTAAAAAAGAAAAATCTTCTACCCCACCTTTTGCTAGGTAAGCCCTTTTTTACATACCTATTGACTGGACTAATTTATTTCTTTTAGAAAATCACCATATCACAATCTCCTGCCTGCAATGCGTCAGTTTTACAAAAATAAGAGAACTTGAGCAGTAAAAGACAGAACGTTACTTAGAAAATAATTGAATCACATAGAGGTTGAGATATAGCTTTCCCGTTGTCGGGGAAATTTGCAGTATAGCAGCGCCACCTATTGGCAGATAAGCATCCAAATTGAATCAGCATAATGTCTCATAATGGCCTTCACATATATCACGTTTTGTTGGATTATACGCTATAGAACCTTGCGAAGTTTGCGTTGATGCAAACTCCATCTTAATAACTTAATTAGATGACTAAAGGGTAAGTAAGAGAGTACAAGACTTAAATTAAACAAACAAATAAGAGTTTATTTGAACAGATTAACGGGAGGGCGGTCTGGCAATCAAGCTAGCTCAGTCAGCGTATTTAATTAATCAAAATATATGTATCAGAAATTAAATTAGATAATCTTAAATATCTCACCCCAGCAAATAGTCGAAGGTGTAGAGACGGTTGCACTCGTATAATCCGCTACTGCGACTTCACTATGGATCAGAGGATTCCCTTCGGATCCAACTTAACTTTTATGAATGCTAGTAGATACTCGTACCAACACTCATCACAACTTAATCTACACACCACTAAATCTCCATTACGCCACTTCTCAATACTCGCCAAAATAAGATTCTCCGCAATCCTCTATAATATACATCACCATCCACTATAATATACTCCAACATCCACACCAATCTACTAAAACCATCTCCATCCTATCCTTCTTCCTACTAACCTCCTTTCTCTTCATTTCAATCAATACTTTTAAAATCACTTCTAATTCCTTCGTTGCAGCACCCTGCCGACACAAAACTAACCCGACCTCAACTTTCGCCGAGTCACCGGCGTCGAAGTAAACCGTCCCCACTTTCTACTTTGCTGGATCCAGCTTAATTTTACACAAACTGTGGTGACGTTCTGACGTCTCAACCTCACAACCTGAGATATAGCCCTCCCTTAAATTGTGGAAATTGCTATGTAACAACGCCACCTGTTGAGCGGTTGACACCAAATGTTGATCTAATTTTTTTATATCAAGGTGCATCTACATATAAATTTAGGTATTATAGCCTTCCCTTAAATTGCTGAAATCTCTGTACAGCAGCGCCACCTGCCGGTCCATCATCATTCAAATTGAATCAACATAATGTCTCATAATGGCTTTGTCTTATATCAATTTTTGATTGATTATGCGCAATAGAATCTGAGATATAGCTTCCCCTTAAATTGTGGAAATCACTGTACAGCAGCGCCACCTGTTGAGCGGTTGGCAACAAAAGTTGATAGGCACTAATTTAGCTCAAGGTGCATGTACATTTATGTGCGATTCTGAGCAGTAGTTCCGGGGATACAGTTACCACAAAATTTTTGTCACGCACACACACACACACAGACAGACATTTTCTAAAAATAGTGAAATCGTGTTCTAGATCTCTCAAAACGTGTAAATCCGTCGAAAACCGGAAGTCGAAAATTTTTACGAATCCAATACTTTCTTCTATTGAATATAGAAGAAAGTAAAGAGGTAACTGTAACCCTTTTCCTGTCGACTTTTGACTTCGACTTCGACTTCGAAGACACGGAAGTGGAAGCACCTGTGACTGATGTCACGTATCTTCCGCTTTATAAAGATGGTAAGTAAAAGGATGAATGTCCTGTAATTGAATTTCACTGCCAATGAGACGGGAAGGGGACACAGAAGGGAAACACACACAAAATAGAATTCTCAAACTTAACAGAAAGTAAAGCACAATTAAAAATTATTAGCAATTAACAATTGAGAGAGAAAGAAGTAAAACACAGAACAAAAACAATAAAATGGTTAAAGGAAGGAGTTAAGACGTAGGCCCGTTTCGGGTCTGCGTTTATTAATAGGATCATTCTGGTTATACGCAGCTATGGACGACAAGAACGAAACATGCCCAACTACTCACGTAATATCTACGCCAGTGTAGTTAGGCTTAATTGTCCACAAATATTAAAAGGAACCAATCAGGAACGAATAATTTCCCACAAACAGTGGGAGCTCTGCCCCGTTCCAGTCGTCCATTGTGTTTAAAGCAGGATTATCTAGACATCTAGAGTTTCAAGTGCCAAATGGAATTGGACGTTAAGGTATTGGATGACTTCATTAAAAGCAGGAGTGAAAAGACATTTGATTTTCTGTTATTCATGTTACAAATGATAGCAGGTGACGGGCCCTTAATTGTAATAAAAAAAATCTGGAGTGACTCCACTCGACTTTCCGAACATTGAGTAACTAACAGTTTTGTAGATAAAATAAAGAAAGAGGAGTTGCTAAACAAACAAAAAAGAGAAAACCATAACAGAGTGTTTGAGTATTTTTCTCCATATATCACACGAGGTTTTATTTAACGCTACTGAACTTTGAGCCCTTAGATCATAAGGATAAAGAATTTTTCGTTGTGTCCCTGTAAAAATCTATAAATGCTAGATTCACCAAAATGCTTATAGTTAGTGCAACAGTGATTTATAATATTCATACAAATTTTCAGCTTAATTGAATAAGGCGTTTAGATGCTATCGCTGGTCTCATAGGCCATAAAGATAAAGAATTTTTCTTTGTGTCCCTGTAAAAAAACTGTAAGTGCTAGATGCACCAAAATCTATACAGTTGGTTCAAATGTGACCTATAACATGTGTAAAAATTCTTTGCTGAGATTAAAAAGGCGTTTAGACGCTATCACACTTTTAAAAATTTGGCAAAGAATTTTTCTTTGTGTCCCTGTAAAAAAACTATAAGTGCTAGATTCTCCAAAATCGATACAGATTGAGTATCTGTGACCTATAATATGTGTATAAAATTTTTGCTCAATTGAATAAGGCGTTTAGATGCTATCGCACTTTTAAGATTTTGGTCCCTTGTCCATAATGATAAAGAATTTTTCTTTGTGTCCCTGTAAAAAAACTATAAGTGTTAGATTCACCAAAATCTATAGGGTTCGTACTATGGTGACTTACATTATACGTACCAACTTTCAGCTTATTCGAACAAAGCGTTTAGACGCTAGCGTGTTCACTCACAGACATACACACATACATACACACATACATACACACATACATACACACACACATACATACATCATCGTAAAAATAGTGAAAACTGACTCGTTGGACCTCAAAACGTATAGAAACATCAAAATCTCGAATTCGGATTTTTGACATGATTACAATACTTTCCTCACTATAGTGTTCGGAAAGTAAAAAAGAAATATCCCTATACCCGAAAAATAATGCTACGAATGAGCTGTAAATTTGAAAACCCATGTTTCTGATGATGCTTACTCTATTCGTGCAAAATTTAATGTATGTCATAATTCATAATATTTTAAAATATGAATTTATAGAAAATTTTCAAAATTAAAATTACGTTTTTTTAATCGAAAATATGCATGGGATATGTTTGGCAATTGCATTTAAACGTATTGCAAAATAAAATAAAACAAAATAAAAAATAAATTGAATAAGTTTTTGGAAAAAGACGAAATGAAATCTGACAGATTCATTTAACAGCAGCATCTTCGGATTTTAATAGCTTACTAGCTGGCTTCGCCCGCTAACGGGTCAGTATTTTCAAATGAATCACTAAAATTAATGAATCTCTAACAGTAACTTTTAGTGTTAAGAAAAGAAATTAAAAAAAAAAATAATTTGTGATTGGGTAAAAAGTCGGACCGGGTCCCCACTGCCTTCGGCAGCGCAGTCCCGTTCGCGCTGCGCGCGCGTATTCCTTCCCTCACCCTTCGTGGCTCCTAAAAAAAAAAAATCGGATCGGGTGAAAACTCCCATCGGGTCCCCACTGCCTCCGGCAGCGCAGACCCGTGCGCGCTGCGCACGCACGTGTGGAGGTATACGTGCGCTGCGCGCACATATTGCTTCTCCAGTTAAAATTTTATTCTTAAGATAATTTAAAAAATCATTTCTCATCGGGTAAAAATTCGGACCGGGTCCCCACTGCCTTGCGCAGCGCAGTCCCGTGCGCGCTGCGCGCGCACAACTTAAGGGATACACGCGCTGCGCGCGCGTATTCCTTACCTGACCCTTCGTGCCTGAAAAAAAAATCTGATCGGGAAAAAACTCCCAGCGCGCACGTGTGAAGGTATATGTGCGCTGCGCGCACATATTCCTTCTCAAGTCAAAATTTTATTCTTAAGAAAATTTAAAAAATCATTTCTCATCGGGTACAAATTCGGACCGGGTCCCCACTGCCTTCGGCAGCGCAGTCCCGTGCGTTCTGCGTGCGCACAAGTTAGGGGATACGTGCGCGGTGCACGCCTATTTCTTCCCTCACCCTTTCATGCCCTCTTAATTAACCTACGTATACCAATTTTGAACGATCTAACTCAATTGGCTGAGATGCAAAAGAAAACGCAATCAGGACACCTCAAAACGTGTAAATCTGGTGAAAACTTTCGATAATATAAAAGTACTTTAAAATATCTTTCGAATGATGTATTAAAAATAATTTAATCATAATTAGAAATTGAAATTTTGAAATTTGAAAATATTACAGCGCCATCTGGCGGTAGAAATTTCTGTATTCCACTGTTCGATTCCAAATCAAAAAAGCTTTCTAATGATGTATTACTTATGAAATTATTTTGATTAGTAGCTGAAAAACAAAAGAAAACGTAATCAGGAGACCTCAAAACGTGTAAATCTGGTGAAAACTTTCGATAATTTAAAAGAACTTTAAAATATCTTTCGAATGATGCATTAAAAATAATTGAATCATAATTATAAATTGAAATATTGAAATTTGAAAATATTACAGCGCCATAAAAGAAAATTGATTCAGGAAACCTCAAAACGTATAAATCTGGTGAAAATTTTCGATAATTTAAAAGAACTTTAAAATATCTTTCGAACTATGTATTAAAAATAATTCAATCATAATTAGAAATTGAAATATTGAAATTGAAAATATTACAGCGCCATCTGGCGGTACAAATTTCTGTATTCCACTGTTTGATTCCAAGTCAAAAAAAATTTCTAATGATGTCTTACTTATGAAATTATTTTAATTAGTAGCTGAGATACAAAAGAAAACTAATTCAGGACACCTCAAAACGTGTAAATCTGATGAAAACTTTCGATAATTTAAAAGAACTTTAAAATATCTTTCGAATGATGGATTAAAAATAATTTAATCATAATTAGAAATTGAAATATTGAAATTTGAAAATATTACAGCGCCATAAAAGAAAATTGATTCAGGACACCTCAAAACGTATAAATCTGGTGAAAATTTTCGATAACTTAAAAGAACTTTAAAATATCTTTCGAATGATGTATTAAAAATAATTTAATCATAATTAGAAATTGAAATATTGAAATTTGAAAATATTTCAGCGCCATCTGGCGGTACAAATTTCTGTATTCCACTGTTCGATTCCAATTCAAAAAAGCTTTCTAATGATGTATTACTTATGAAATTATTTTAATTAGTAGCTGAGATACAAAAGAAAATTAATTTAGGAGACCTCAAAACGTGTAAATCTGTTGAAAACTTTGAATAATATAAAAGAACTTAAAAATATCTTTCGAATGATATATAAAAAATAAATTAATCGTAATTAGAAATTGAAATACGCGTATTAGAATATTGCAATTTTTTAATCGCAGAACCAAAACACGTGACCTTTTTTTTTTTTTTTTCTTCGCTTCCGTCGAGAGAGAAATGAACCTCTTCTCTTCCTTGAAGTGGTTCCCATGGTAACGAAAAGCGGCAATGAACACGTAATACGATCTGATAAAATGTGATTCGTGTAAAGATAAAATTTAATTTGCAATTAAAATGTAAATCTTTTGTTTATTGACGAAAATCGATGAAATTTTAACTGCAAGTTTGTTTTGTGGTGTTAAGATTGTATATGAAGTGAAATGTGTAAAATTTGAAAAATTGAAGAAAATAGAAAATTGCAATTTTTAATCGCAGTACGAAACACGTGACCTCATTAAATACCAGATGTATTTCTTTCCCTTGAAGACTGCCGTAGACTATCGTCTGGAAAGCTAAGATTCTTGTGATTTGTTCCAATATTTTTTTATAGTTTAGTTAATTTTAAAAAATCTAATTGTCCGATCGATAAGCCGTTTAAACCATCGGATTAAGAAAAAAAAAGCCCTTTCCAATGGTATCTTGTTTGTAACAATACGACTGATATTTCTAATTTATTTTCCACTTTTTCAGTAAAAATGTCGCTTTTTAAGCATTTAATCATGAATTCTGGGTCATTTTTCGTTAGACAATGGTCGACATTTTAATTAATATCTCCGCTAATTAGAGTCGCATCGTTTAGCAAATTAGATAACCCAGATCTGCGATAAATTCTCTGTCCATCGGTACCTGTTCGAAGTCCGTGCGACCGTTAGCGGCCGAGCTTTTGCTGCGTCAAGTCGTTTCTCACAGACAGACAGACAGACACACACACAGAAACACAGACACACGCGTACAGATTTTAATAATATAAGGAGATAACTATATAAAAAAAAATTGAGAGAAATATACAAACGATATCATTTTCGGGATGATTTGATACAAATAACTAAAAAAAAAAAAAAAGGAGCGGTGTTATTGAAAATAATCTGGTGTGTCACTCACACGACTTTCTCTTACCCTGAAATTTAATACTATAAATATAGGTTGCAGATTAATACGTAAGATAACGAGTACTGTTATGTAAACCTATGTTAAACAATTCATATTAGGCTTCTGAAGAGTTTTATATGATAATTAGTTCTGTGTGGGGCGAACCCCCCGTTTCATTAATGCAGCTACATTTATATAGAATTTAATTCGGTTATTAAAAAATAATTCTCTTTTTAAAAAATAATTTATTAAAATTATTATTTAAAAAAATTATCTTTTATGATAAGGCAGACGATTTCCATATTAGAGAAGTAGTATGACACCAAATATCCAAAAAAGTCCATTTTATTCTCAATATTAAAAAAAAAAAAAAAATGTACGATTTTTTTTCTAAGTTTTTTTTTTTTTTGTTAAAAGTAAAAAAAATCGATAACTTTGATTTAAATTATCGCAGATCGATGGTTCAACCATTCGTTTTAAAGGTATTGGCGGGCTCTTTTGAAAGATACCCATCATAAAAATTTACTCCCCTCGAGGGGGGGGGGGGGGAAGGCGAGGCTCCTACATCCACAAATTTTTTTTTCCCAGTTAACTATCTCTATTACAAAAAATATATATTCGTTTCATTTGGTTTAGTGCAGTCTATAGACGTTAAACTCTACTTTCCTGCAATTTCCCCTATAGACGTAATGTGTTAGAATTCTCTTGATTGTCCCTGTACACGAACCATTTGCTTGATCTTAACGAAAAGCTTACTGTAGCATCCCTATATGATACACATTTAGAATACCAAGTTTGAACTTTTTGCCATAATTTGTTTTTGAGATATGCTGATAACAGACAGACACACACAGACATACACACAGACCATTTGCTAAAAACATGATTTTCGTATTCAGGGGACCTCAAAACGTGTAAATATAACAAAATTTCGCGTTCGAAAATCTGACCCAAAACAATACTTTCTCTACCTTATGGGTAAGAGAAAGTAAAAAGAAAAAATATGAAGTTGATGCCAGTTTTAATATGTAGATGGCTCCCTAAGCAAAATCTAATCTAAGTATACCATTATAAACTAAACATTATAATTCAGCCGCATGTTTATATGAATTGAAGATTTGCGGTAAAATTATTCGGGAGTTGGCCATATATATATATACATATAATATATATATATATGACTGTACCCAGGGACCGATTTACTCACTTGAAGGCCCAGGGCACTCATGTTCAGTGGACCCTTTTACCTCGTACTTTAATATTACAACAAACAAAACAAACCGCTTATTTCCAATTAAGCTGTCTAAAAATTCACTTCAATTTTCGTTTTGTTGGTTAAGAGTAAGGCAAAACAGGATCTGTCACTTGTCTATCAGATCGATGTACGTCGTCTCCAACTGCATTGTGGTGTGTACCTCGGATTTAGTTAGCCTTTGTAAAAGTTTGGAATGCAAGTGTCTGTAGTATGCAGTTGTATTTGCGTTTAGTGAAAATATTGCAAATTTTCCAATAAGTTGATAGTTTCCTTGAAAGATCATCACGCTGATTTATAAAACAGCACAGTAATACCTCCATCCATTGATGAAAAACAATGATCATTACAACAAAATTTGGAAATTTTTCATTTTAACTATTTTTTAAAATGTATGATGGGATTTCTTAGGGGCCCCTTCACTGTGAGGACCCAGGGCATGTGCCCCGAATGCCCTGCCTTAAATCAGGCACTGACTGTATCATATTCTGACTTGCCAACATACCGACTTTTTAGATGTACCAGCAATTTTTTTTTTTTTTTTTTTTAGAAATACCAACTTTATAGTTAAGCGGGAATTCTGTGTTTTAAAAGGCCGATAATAAATTTAATAATAGTAGTATGAATTAATCCGGAGGGTTGGCAGCTTTGCAAAGTCATTTTATATGACCATAATTTTTATTAATTAACAATCTTAATTAATTAACAATTGAAATAAATCTTATAAGTTTTTTCATTCGTTTCTGAAAACATTACAAAACAACGACTTTACGTCTCGAATGAATTCTAAGAATCGATTTCGCATTACACATTAGTTTACTGACATGAAAAGCCTCGCCGTTAGTCGATAGCATGCTTGCCAACCATCTCATTATGAAGCGTAGTACTTTTAGTCACCGCCTTTTTTTTGTACACCAGTCATTTTTTAGAGTAATTTCATTCTTATTTAATCGTAACACTATTTGAAGAGAATTGCTCTAAATATAAAGTGGTGTGTAAAAAGGGGCGTATTTTCAAGGGGCGTTAACAAGTCTACGCTTCATAATGAGATGGTTGGCAATCATGCGATAGTCATATAATCATTTGAAATTTGCTGGAAGATTTCTGCGCACACTTAAATGCTTCCATTTTGACAAATAAAAAACTATGGATGAAATTCTGTCTGTGACAGAATTTCTGTCTATGACAGAATTTAATTTAGTACGACAGGACTACTTATATTTATATTTTAAATAAATAAATAAATAAATAAATATTAATAATAATAGAGGGTGCTCAGTAAAGTTCTTAAACACATATTCAAATAATGTATTGATTTTTAATTCCAAATAAATTAGTAAAATATGAATGCATTAATTGTACAGAGCTGCCAACCTAATCCGGCAAATTGTTAACGCCTATTGAAAAACGCCCCTTTTTCTACACCACTAAATTTTTAGAGCAATTCTCTTCAAATGTATCTATGATGAATTAAGTAGAAATATACTCTAAAAATTAAGTGGTGTAGAAAAAGGGGCGGTACTAACAATTTGCCGGATTAGGTTGGCAGCTCTGATTGTATACTATCATCCCTTAATTACTTAATACTCATTTACTAAATGAGTATTATTTTAATTACTAAATGAGTATTATTTTAATTAGTAAAATAATTTTAATAACAATATCGTATTAATTATTAATAATTAACAGTTTCAATTTCTAGACAACAAAACATAATTAAAAAAAAAAAAAAAAACTAAAAACCAATTCTTCGCTATTTAAATTATACTCAAAATTCCTCACAGATTAATTAATATTAATCCATTCATTCTTCCAAAACATAATTAATATCAAAATATTCATCTTATAAATCGGAAACTAACACACATTTCAAATAATTTTCACAGTTTAGTCTAAAAATATCTGAAAACACTAGTCTAAATAATCAAGAAATATTCAGGCAAGACCCGTTGGCTCAGTGGTCAGAGTACACATACACACCTACGAACCCGAAGGTTGTGAATTCGATCCTCATCGATAGGAAGTGAAAAAAAAAATATATATATATATATATATATATATATATATATATATATAAGTTTTTACAGATTTCACAAAATGTTCTAAGATAGAGTAAGAAATTAAATGGTAAAACTGGATATTGGCAGGCATTTTCAAAGTGTAACACTATAAATTGGTAACAACACAAAATGGCAGATTGAAAGAAATAGTCCTGTCGTACTACTACTACTAATAATAATAAATAAATAAAAAAAAACTTGTATTTGAACACATATGATAAATAAAGTAGTCTCAATTTAATTATTTATCAGAGAAGAATGTGTTGTTTCCTAGGAATATTTTGAGTTCAGTTAAGGTTGAAAAAAACTTCCGCCATGGATATTTCAGAACTATAACGAATCATTGCCGGAATGAATTCTTTCTTTGTTTGTTTACAAATATCGGTAAAACTGAAACTGATATATTTCTTTAAGATATTCAAATTAGAAAGCAATCTATATGGCCAAAGAGTATTCACTCTGAAAGCTATCTGTAAAAATTATCAGCCTAATAATTGCATTTTTATTAGTTTAATAAATAAATAAATAAAAACAACTTGAATATGGAATATATCATCCGGGAATCTTTAATTAGAAATGACTCGTAAGGGAATCGTACCCATTGGATACATAGATAGAGGTGTCTTCGTTATTATTATTTAGAATGAAACATAATTTTCAGTCGAAAATATTCACTACATCATACATCTTGCGTCAGTTGTTTTGAAAGGTCTAGAGTTCAGATTTTTCCTTTAGGACTCCGCTATGAATTCTTATTTTAAATACAGAAAACTGATGATTGGTAGCAAGCATACCATCAATTTCAGCTTTTGGGGAGGGGTGAACAAAAATAAGAATGATCTCTAATTATAATCATGTAATTATAAATGTTTGTGAGTAATAATGTTACATAGAGTGTAGCTTAGAAGACAATTTTTGTAAGGGGGAAATTTATGAGAAATATTTAAAATTTACACTATTAAAAGTCTCTACCATATATACAAATATATTTCATTGTATTTTATATACATCGACACCAGTAATTTATGATGTAATTCTATTAATATTTTTTTTGTAATACACATGTTTAGTATCATGCTTACGCTTGGCGCCTGTGATTTACCATTCACACCTTATTGAACGTAGGTCCGCCTTGCGGCAGGATTTACGGGGTAACACTAGCGTCTGTGGATGCAATGTGGTACTATGGAGCCGAACCAATCAAAATCTTTCTTGCATTTCTTCTCTATATTCTTTTATGACAGCATCTTTGATTGGTTAAGACAAATGATTACCATCATGTTAGCGAAAATGGGCTTCTTGGCGCACCTTGGCGTTGGCGATATATTTCTTCTATGTTTATGTTTATGACCACATTAAGCGATTTTGTCCTTATGCCTTTTGTTTTTTCTTAGTATCATTATCATTTTCTCTATTGTAATCTGTGCCTTTTTTTTTTGTAAGATAGTTCGATCCAATATTAAGCTATCTATTGTATATTTATATATTAATGTTTGGTAAACAGTAAAAAAAGGAATAATTTTTATTTGAACGTTATAACATTAGTAAATATGCTATCTCCTGATAAATTAAATTTTATGTTTAATTTTTACTTTTGAGTAAGAAAAAGGTAAATTTAAAACATACTAGATATTGTAAAACGTTTAATAATAATAATAATAATAATATGTTGCTTGTTACTTGTACATGTTTAATTCTAAATATTTAACTGTTTAATTTTGTATATATCCTTTGTTAATTAAAAAAAAAGAAAGATTAGTTTTATAATTGATTTTATTAAGGCTTTTTTTATTTTGAAAAATGCAAAAACAATAATAATGTAACAATTTTGTCAAATGTCTTTAACAATCTTCTTGTAAATATTAATTTTACATATCTGCGTAGCATAGTTGAAGCTGGATGCTGTTAAATTAATAAATAATAATAATTAAAAAAAAAAACCTAGGTTTAGATTATGAATTCTCATTGTTATATTAAAATACAGTGTATGAACAAATAAAAGTAAGCTTAATGACAAATTTATCATCTACCACTTGTATTTTATTTATTTAATTTTTAAAGCAATATCTATAAATGTTAATTTGCAGCAAATTATGCATTAAAAAGTTAAAGTACTGCGCAAAGTCCTGTTAATAATATAATTTATAATATGTATTGAATTAGTTAAAGGCTAATGGTAGACTATTTTGTGCCACACATGCTTTAAAAAGTTATATATTTGTAAAATCAACTTTTTTTTTTTTTTAAATTTTTTAACCAATCAGCTTCAGATTTCAATTAAACATTTGATAATCATTCTTTCTTTTGAAATAAATGATAAAATACTCTTAAAAATGTTTTATTTCATTTGATTTTTTTAAAAATCAGAATTTTTTAAAGCTTAAATAAACACATTCGTATGTTTTATGAGATAAAAAAGTTTCTGACCCTCATTTTAAAGAGAATTTCATGAGATTTTATTTGATTTTATTAGGCAAAAACATATTTTTATTTATTTACAAAGATAGTTTTTTGTAAACTTTTTTTTTTTTTTTTTTTTTTTTTTTTTAAGTTTTTTGTAATACTATCAGCTATTATAACTTAAACCTTTTAATAAGGATTTATGACAAGTTACTGTACATGTAAGAATATCATTATCATATATTTTGTTTACATGATAAAAGACCTCATTTTTAAAGTCAATAATCTATAAAAGATGAATGAATAACTTATCCATTTTATTATGGTCGAAGAATTCATAGCCTAGTGTAGGGAAGGGGCCGGCACCTGGGAAAACAACTAAACCCCTACACGATAAAGCTATGAATGAGACTCCAGGTGTCAGGTTGAAAATCAACCGTCAAAGGCCTAATTATGTTCTTTATAATCTTTTATTGATATTGTTCTTAAACTTTAAAGAAAATTATCTGTTGAGTGTAAAACAAACAATAACTGTTAAGCTTATGTTTTAATTATGCTCTGACTGAAAGTTAATAATACCTAATGTAACCCAATCTTTACGAAATCTTAAATTTGGCATTGGTTCGGTGTTAGTATGACAAAGACTGCACTGTTGGAAGGGGTGGTCTGACCCCACCCCCCTTGATGCCTTGTGCCGAAAGGTTATGGTTCGAAATTTTAAATTTCGGGTGGGTTGGGTGTTAGTATGACCAAGAATACATACTGTTAAAAGGAGGAAGGGCCGTACCTCCCCATGGTGCCTGATCTCGAAAAAAATATGGTCAGAATTTAAAAAATTTTTAAATTTGGGGTTGGTTGGGATGATAAACACTGCACTGTTACAAGGAGGGAGAGTCTCTTCCCCCCCCCCCCCCCACACACAAACACGTACACACACGGTGTCTTATCTCGAAAACTTATGCTCACAGTGGCGGATTTAAAGAAGGGGGGGGGGGGCAAAAGTACTAACATTCACAACTGACTATTACAATTGTAAACTTTTCTTTGATCTGGAATAACACTTTGAAAAATCTTAGCCCCCCCCCCCCCCAAAAAAAAAAAAAAATAAATAAATAAAGTTAAGTTCTAGATCCGCCACTGTGGTTAGGTATTGGTACGACAAAGAAAGCACTGTTGGAAGGGTGAGGGTCCTCCCCCCCCCCCATGGTGTCTATCACGAAAAGTTACAGTCCTATATTTACGAACTTTTAAATTTGGCATTGGTTGGGTGTTAGTATGACAAAGACTGCATTTTTGGAAGGGGTGGTCTAACCCCCCCCCCCCTCGATGCCTTATGTTGAAAAGTTATGGTTTGAAATTTACAAAATTTTAATAAATAATCTAAGAATTTCTTTCTTATCTGTACAGAATATAAAATGTATACAAAGAAAAAAATATATAAATTTGTTTTGAATTATTACTTTCTTCTATATTAAATAGGACATAATGGATGTGTAAAACATTTTTACTTGCAATTTTCAGTGTATTTACACATTTTGAGGGGATTAGAACACAATTTGACCATTTTTAGAAAATGTCTGGCTGGTAAAAATTTTATGTAGCAGCTCTAGTTCAAGAACTAATGCACAGAATTTCATATAAATTTATACACAGGGAAAAAAAATGCACATCAGTTTTTGATGCAAGTCACTCAACAGGTGGCACTGCTATACTTGTGATTTCTCTCATTTAATTGAAGACTATCTCAGCTTCTATTGTGTGTAATTAAAAAAAAAAAAAAAGTAAGTATGCCATAGGGCTATCATGAAACATGTTTAATTTCTGTGCACATCGGCCAATAGGTGATGCTGCTATACTTCAATTTTTCCTGTGAATAGGGAAGTTCATTGAGATTTATTTGTGTATAATTACACAAAATTTTGTATGTGAGAGGGCCATTTTTATAAAACATCATGTTGATTCAATTTTGGTGCATATTGGGCGATAGATGACAATATTATGCTGCAATTTACTCTGTTTATAGGAAGACTAAATCTCAATATCTATAACATTTAACTGCACTTAACTTGATATGCAAGATAAATAATATGAGAATGAAAGCTGGCTTAATTTGGGTGTATATTGACCTACAGGTGGCGCTTTTCCTCACCTTCTGTGATTCTCCGCATGGCTACATCTCAACCTTTTGATTAAAATTGCACTAAACTCCATATCTAAACTCTGTATTGAGAGAAGCTATGATTAAATTTCTTCCGTGCATGTTAAACAGCATGTAGCAGTTATATATAGTGATATAGAAGAAAGTTTTGTGATGGCCATAACACACTAGTTTGAAGCTTTGTTTTCTTTTTCTTCTTTCTTTTATGTTTTCTTATGAATGTCTCAAAAGAAAGTATTGGATTCATTAAAATTTTCAACTTCTGGTTTTCGATGCATTTACACATTTTAAGAGGTCCAGAACCTGTCTTGATCACTTTTTAAAAATGTCTGTTTGTGTGTGTGAGAGAAAAATTCTGTTTTACTATATCTCCACAACTACGCAGTAGTTCTGGAATTAAAATAAAAAATTAAATTACATATAAATTTATATGTAATTTCACCAACAGGTTCTGGCGCACTGCGATTTCTGCAACCTATAAGAAGGCTATATCTCAGGAACTACTGCACAGAATTTCATGTAAATCTATATGTACATGCACCTTGGCATATATTAGTGTCTATTAAGTTTTGGTGCCAACTCAACAGGTGGTGTTGTTATACAGTACTTTCTGCAATTTTAGGGAAGGCTATAACTTGTGCTCTAATGCGCATAATTACACGAAACTTTATGTTGGAAGGGTATTATGAGAAGTTATGCTGATTCAATTTTGGTGCATGTTGGCCGATAGGTAGCGCTGCTATACTTAAATTTCCCCCAATACGTGAAAGCTGTATCTCATATCATATTGTATCATGTATAATTGCACAAAACTTGGTATGTGAGAGAGTCGGCCATTATGAAGCACTATCGTGATTTTATTTTGAGTGTATATCAGCTAACAGCACAGTAAAGGGATTTCACAAAATTTCACCCCCCGTCCTTTAAGGGCGGAGGAAGGCAAAAACACGCTTATAGGAGTAACTGTGGTCCAAATTATCTCAGGATAGCGATTTTTTCATATGTCAATTGGTTATGCGTACTCAAGACACATACTAAAAAGAGATTTTGTAAAATTCCGTCCTATTCCCCTCTTAGGGGTGTAGTGTTGCAAAAAGCATGTTTCCAAGCATAACTTTTCTTCAAATTATCTCAGTAAGCTTATATTTTACATATGAGTTGTTTATACATTCCCAACACACATTATAAAGGGATCTTACAAAAATTTCCCCTCCCCTCCTTCAAAGGCGGGGAGGGGGGCAAAAAACGCTTTTAAGAGTAACTCTGCTCCAAATTATCTCAGAATAGCAATTTCTTGATATGTTGATTGGTTATGCGTACTCAAGACACACACTACTAAGGGATTTTGTAAAATTCCACCTTATCCCCCTTGGGGGTGGGGCAAAATCATGTTTTCATGCGTAACTCTGCTCCAAACTATCTTAGACGATTTTTTACTTGCGGGCTGCTTATGCACTCCCAACACGCACTATAAGTCGATTTTGTGAAATTTTCCTTTTCCCCCTTTAATGGTGGGGGGGGGGGGCAAAAACACATTTTAAAGAGTAACTCTGCTCCAAATTATCTCAGAAAAGCGATTTTTTTATAGGTTGATTGGTTATGTGTACTCAACACAAACAAACTACAAAGGGATTATTTGGAATTCCGTGCTATCACCCCCTTGAGGGTTAGAGGGGGATTAAAAACATGTTTCCATGCGTAACTCTGTTCCAAACTATCTAAGAATGGCAATTTTTGATGCGTGGACTGCTTATGCGTATTCAACACACACTACAAAGTGATTTTGTGAAACTCCACCCCACCTCCCCTTAAGGGGTGGGGGGGGGGACATGTATTCATGTGTAACTCTGCAGTAAATTATCTTATGAAGGAGAGATTTTCCATGTGTGGGTATGTTATATGTATCTAACTCATAATATAAGGATATTTTGCAAAATCTCCCCCTCCTTTCCTTTAAGAGAGGGCAGGGGGGGGGGCTAAAAAACACGTTTTAAAACATAACTTTGCTTCAAATAATCTTAGAATCCCGATTTTTTAATATGTGGGTTAGGTATGTGTATGCAACATGCATTATAAAGGGATTTTGTTAAGTGTGGCAAGTGGGAAAACTGCTATCGAAGGTATCGAGAATTTTAACTTAGATTTTGATTGATTTCAATGATTTTATTATTATTATTATCATCATCAATGATATGGTATTTTGAGACTTCATTTCAATATAATGACCAGCGAAGCGGGCAAAGCCTGCTAGTACAGAATAATATAGAAAAAAGATTTATGATGGTCACAATATATTAGTTTTCCTATGAAAATAACCCTGTAACTATGATTTCAGTACCCGCCACTTATTAAAATCACATTCGTTCTGAGCAAAAGTGATTTTATTAAGCGGCTGATTTTTATATCCGGCTAACGTTCTTGTACACAATAAAAAGGTGTTACTTCCCTGAATTTGAAAAGATATTTTAAAAGATACTAAATAATGAAATTAATAAACAATGCTAATTAATTTTTAACAGATAATTATTGAAGTGTTTCTTCAAAATAAAAGAATTAAACACATCCCAAGCTACGATGCGCTTTCCTTTCAGGAAAATCATCATTACTTTGCTAAAAGTTCACGCCTTTCTTTAAAATTTAAAATATTTTCGTTTAAACATCTTACTTCTTAGTTATTTCAGAATAAGAATTAGAAATTGTCTTTAAATAATTAAAAATAAAATAATCACTGGCGAATTAAATCAAATTTGTAACTTATTACACCTTGAAGAATATATTCCTTGAAATTGTTCCTAAGTCAATGTGATGGGGCGTGTTTTAATTGCTATAAATGTAAAATTTAATGTTGTAAATTTTCGACAAAGAGAGATAACAGAGGGATTTCTGTATTTAATTTATTTTTTATTTAAAAAATAAAAAATCGGAGTGTAAATAAGAATTTACTCAGCATGCATAAATGGTATTTTGCTTCTGATGAGAATTTTTCAGTTTATTAACCGGCAATACTGATTTTATTGAGAGGCAGTTTCGAAGACGGTTTGCATTGATTTTATTCCGATCCTGGCAATTTGATCAGATTAAGTGGCTGATTTTATTAAGCGGCGGTTACTGTATTTTGTTTCATTTTTTTTAATATTAATATTGCAAAAAATATGTAAATAATAAATTTTAGTTTTATAATTCTGAACAAAACCTATTTCTTTGTGACAATGCTTTTCACCACAAATTGCAAGTGTAGGAATAAGTATGTTACGCTTAAAGTTTTATTCTCCATGGCAATATTGCACAAATAAATAAAATATTAAATAAATATATTTAAATAAATTATATTTAAAATGTTTTTAAAAGGTGGGTTATATTTTATTGCTTTAAAATAATGAAAAAGAAAAGAAACATACAAAAAACAAAACTAATGCCGGATATCCGTATCCGACAGGCAAAAGAGCTCCGGATATCTGATACCCGGCAAAATTTCTATCCGTTTCATCCCTAAAAATAACAGACATGCCATAGTATAATAATACTTTAAGTACTTAATTTCTTACCATGTACTGTTTAAGTTTAAAAACACATGACAAAATGATATATGTAGGTATTTACCATGATCTTGTGTTCATTAACAGAAAGCAAAAAAGAAAATATAAAATCTTAGAAAGAAAAGTAAATATTTAAAGCTTACTTTTAAAATATTTTTCTGAATTTTACAATTTATATGCAATGTTAAATGTTTTTATAAGGTCATTTACAAAATAATTCTAAGTGCATACATTCTACTTTTAGACTAGATAAAATCTAAGTTATTTTCACAATGGCTACATAAAAAACTTTGTAAACATTTTTCCGCAGGTTTTAAGGATTTTTACAAAGGGAAATATTTATCGCCACAAATGTGCTTTTGTCTCTTAAAATCGAACTGAGAATTCTAACTAAAAATGTTAAAAAGTGAAAAACAATGAGTCAAAGTAATATTTTACAATTTATTGAGTAGCCTACTGTAATGTGCAGATTATATTTTTTTTCTTCGCTCAATAATTTTAAATATTAAGTACTTTCATTTTCATCATCAAAAAGAAGTTTAAAAAAAAAATAGCGTTAAGATAATAATAATAACTTTAACATCTTTAGAGACAGACTTGTTAAAGGACTAAATAAAGTTACATATTTAAACACAAAAGTTTAAAAGCACTCAATTCAATCATGAAAGAACAACAATCTAAAATCACATTAGTATTTTATATTAAATGCGAATGTAATTGATTAGTATTCAACACATTTTAATGATAAAAATATGATTATTATTTAAAATATGCAAAACTAATTATATTTTCTAAGTTAGTCTAAAATGATACCAAAATATTGCAAGAAAAGTAAATAATTATACTTCTAATAAAGATAAATGAATTCAACTTTTTTTTTTTTTTTTCTTATTTATTTATTTATTTTTTTTTTTTTTGCAAAGTGCGCAAAAGAGATGTCAGGAGGGATGTGTAACGTAAATATTCCATGATGTAAACTGTAAACAAATCGCTGGCGAGATGCACAGAATGAATAATGAATGTCAAAAAGATTTTGCAAAAGCAAGCTACTCATTTTATCGCCAATTCGCTAACAGGTTGCTATAAGAACTGATAACCAATCAACAATGGTGTTATAAACTTTCAGTGTAAGTTGAATTCTGATTGGTTCGGCTCCATAGTACCACATTGCATCCACAGACGCTAGTTATATAACAATGATAAACGTGGGTCACATGACATAATGGTGGTATGTTATACTATCCCATTTGCCAACATTTTAATTTTTACCGGAGCAATTTTTTGCACCTTTTTATGTATAGAATATTTTTTATCTAATGTATAACTACGATAAAATAATAATTAAAAAAATACTTTTGAAATAAGAGTAGTTTTATGTATGATTCGAAATAAATTAAAATGTTGACAACTCTGTATATATGCATATAATTATTGTTTCTGAACCCTTGGAAAGTGGTAAGTATATTTCCCAATTAATTCATTAATTAATAATTCATTAATTTTTTAATGGGGAAAACGTGGTAACTATTTTACGACGCCTGCCGTTTTTGCTCTACTAAAATTCATGAAAGAATAAAATAAAAGAACAACGTGTCGTGTCACACACTGTGTTGATTTCTTCTTTCAGAAATTCTTTTTCCAAGGCCGTGATTAGAAATTTTACGACAAAAAGGAGTGCTTAGATTTAAAACAGTATTCGTAATACGTACCTTACTCTCACTTAAAATTAACGAATTTGGTAATAAGTATACTTCTACTAGTATAATAAAGATTTAAAATTCAATTAATTTTATCTAATAAGTTAAATAAATTTCTTTTCTTAAATCAATCTCAATTCCAAAAAATATTTTAATATACCATTAATACAAATAAATCGTCCATTAAAAGATTAATAGAATGTTTGATTTATTTCAAGCCCTGTCTTATGCAATAAAATACTATGATATAGTTGAACACATTTTAATTTATTCCGGAGAATTTTTAGCCCGCCTTCATTTCATACCACTTTCATTTTAATAGAAAATTTTTCCTGTTTTATGGTAGTTATATATTGAAGAAAATTGTTCTATAAATAATGTGGTGCAAAATGAAAGCGGGGGTAAAAATTCTCCGGTATAAAGGAAAATGTTGGTAAGTATGCTAGAATAACTTGTATTTTCAGAGAAATAAATTGCTGTTTTCTACAGAATGTTACAACGTTATATTTCAATAAACTTTTGATATTTTTATTTTTATAATACATGCCTAGCATTTTTGAGAAGTGAGGTATTATGTAATAAATCCTCTCAAATTTAGCCCCGCCTCCTCAGAAAAAAGAAATGCAAACAAATACAAATATATTAGTAAAACGAAATTGAAAGACACAAATTTTCGTAGAACGTTCATTATTAAAAGTTTGGCAATGTAAATTCGTACATGATTTACGCAGTGATACTTAGCATTAAGGGGAAAAAATTGTAGTACATTTCAGTAAATTTCAAGTAAAACAGGCTTTATAGATTTTAGAAAACGGAAGATTTGATGTACTGCAGCGCATAATCTAAGTCATGAAATTGAGGAATGAAATTTATCTCTGTGGTGTAATGGAGATAGTCAACAAAGAGATTCATTAATTTGCAATTTTCATGGGCTAAGTTTAATTCACTGATCAAAGTTTATTCTTACTGGAATAATTCATTTGAAGAGGTGAGAAGACTGTTTTTTTAGGAATTATAGTGAAAATTAGGATTCCTGTATTTATAATTTACTGTAATTTAAAAGACTTTTAGTTAATTTTTTTTTTTTTTTTTTAATGTGTTTATAAATGTATATGTTTATAAATGTATATTTTACGGGCGAGACTTACACACTGTTCCTGTAGTACTTCAATTTAAGGATTAATCATTTTAACCCCCAGTGCACGGGTTGGGAAAAACCACAATTTTTCTTCAATATTTCAATGGTTACAATATAACACCCACAAAATAAAATCACACAATAAAAATACGAAGCGTAAAATTTTACGTTTAATATATTTTTTTTTTTTTTTTTTTTTTTTTTTTCACGGAATATATAAAATGTTTCTCTTATATTACATTCTAGTAAATAAAATGGGTCTCACAGATCCAACCCGTGCACTGGCGGATTTATAATTTAACTTAATTATTATTTTTTAATCGGATTTTTTTTTTCTTTATCCTTTTCGATTTTTCAGCGTTTTTTTTTTATAGGAATTAAATTATGAAGTATACATGCGCGTTGCAGTTAATTAAATGAAGAGTATTTCTGAAAAAATATTACAAAGTAATTTATTTATTTGCCTAATGCGATACCATGAAAAAGAAGAGCTAATGCATAGTTACCAACATTTTAATTTATTCCGGAGGATATTCAGCTCGCCTTTATTTCGCACCACTTTTTTTATAGAATATTTTTTTACAATATATAACTACAATAAAATGAGAAAGTAATATTCTTGAAAGGTGAGTGGTATAGATTAAAGGCGGGGCTAAAAATGTTCCAGATAAATTAAAATGTTGCCATCTCTGCTAGTGTACCATAGGCATAGCTAAGGTGCCTAGATAAAGTAGCAATATAAGCACCCTAGCCTGTTTTCGTAGCAGAGGTTGCCCAAATTTGAAATTGAAATTTGCACTATAAATATATGAACACATTACACATAAACATATAAGGCCCTGAAAAAAAAGTATAAGGTCGCAAAATTTATTAACAAGAACAGAGCTGCCAACCTAATCTGGCAAATTGTTAGTACCGCCCCTTTTTCTACACCACTTAATTTTTTGGGTATTTGTTTTCTTCATTCATCGTAAATATATTGAGAATTACTCTAAAAATTAAGTGGTGTAGGAAAAGGGGTGGTGCTAACAATTTGCCGGATTTGGTTGGCAGCTCTGCAAGAAAAGTACAAAACATAGTTAAACACAAAAAATTTAATATCACTCTTTCTTAGAAATGAAATTAAAAACCGAAACATAGGTTATGAACATATGTAATATAAAATCAAAGCATTAAATGACAATTTAGAAATCTGATGGTCCCTAATCTTGGTAATAATTATAAGGTTGAAGAAGCAATGTATTTTACGGGCGGGGCTTACATATTGCTCCTGTAGTACTTTAATTTAAGGATTAATCATTTTAACCCGCCAGAGAACGGGTGGGAAAAAAACACAATTTTCTTTTTGAATGGTTACAATGTAATACCCACAAAATAAAATCACAAAATAAAAATACGAAGTGTAAAATTTTACGTTCATTGTAATTTTTTTTACGGAATATATGAGATGTTTCTCTTACATTGCATTCTAGTAAATAAAATGGGTCTCACAGACCCAACCCGTGTACTGGTGGGTTAATTATTATTTTCTAATCGGATTTTTTTTTTTTTCTTTATCCTTTTTGATTTTTCGGCCTTCTTTATAGGAATTAAATTAGGAAGTGCACATGCGCATGTTGTAGTTAATTAAATGAAGAGTATTTCTGAAAAAGTATAATTAGTTGTCCATTCATTTTTCTAGTGCGATACCATGAATAAAAAGAACTAATGCATAGTTGCCAACATTTTCGTTTATTCCGGAGCATTTTAGCCCCGCTAGATTATAACTACAATTAAATAAGAAAGAAATACCCTTAAAAAATGAGTGGTATGGATTAAAGGCGGGGCTAAAAATGCTCCGGATAAATTAAAATGTTGGCATGTGTGCTAATGTGCCATAGGCATATAGCTAAGGTGCCTAGATAAATTAGCAAAGTAAGCACCCTAACCAGCTTTCCTAGCAGAGGTTGCCCAAATTTGAAAATGAAATTTGGACTATATATAACACATTACACATAAACATATAATGCCCTGGAAAAATGTATAAGGTCGCAAAATGTATTAACAAAAAAAGTATAAAACATAATTAAACATGAAAAATGTAATATCACTCTTTCTTAGAAATGAAACTAAAAACAGAAACATCGGTTATGAACATATGTAATATAATATCAAAGCATTAAAGTACAATTTAGAAATCTGATGGCTCTTCATTTTGGCAAGAACACTGTGTTACAAAAAGTAAATTTTAGGTACACTCTTCAATTTTGCTGGTTTATTCACTTGCATGTATCGCTCAATAAGTGTATATAAGTATTTTTTTCTCTAACACGTACCATTTTTTATGTATGGTTAAAAAACTGAAATATTGAACTCGCAAAATGTACATATTTTAATTTTATTAAAGTTATTAAATAAAAACTGGTAACAAACACTCTTATTATTATATTTTCGAACATGAAAACATCATATAAAACTTTGAAAACAAATATTGTGCACAAAATAGGCAAAATTTGTTACTTATTTTTTCTGTTGCTTTCATTTGCTTTATCTGTACTACACTCCCACTACAGACATTTGCATTTGTAATCCGGCCCACTTTAGAGCTACAGTCTTAAAGGACTGTCGATTTCTTTTACGTCTTCAGGGTTTTTCCGGTAGTATATCTCCATATTATTAATACGTTCGCGACCGCTGACGTGAATTCACGTCATTTGAATATCTGTAACTCCGCCAAAAGGGAGTTTCTTTAAGTAGCACAGGTTATATTATTTCTTAACAATATATCCAGTGTTCACATTTGTACAATTAAGGCAGTACGGATACAAATACTTTGATTAGGAAGAATAATATTATAATATACATTCGTTTATATTAGAAATATGGATACAGGAAACAATGATTTGAAATAATGCAATGTATAATAATAACGCCCGCAGGTGGAGCTTACTGTAAAAAAGACAAAAATATGTGGTGGCGAAAATGTTAAACTGCTGTCTAATAACATTTTCTATAGTAAATTCGGTTCAGATATATTCAGTTTCTTATTTTTCACAGTGTACAAACAAAAATTGAAACAGCTACTCATATAAAACATTACACTGACTTGACTGTGTTAGAAAAAAAATTAAGTACCCATTCCATATTTCCCTATTTATTCATCCATACTTATCAATGAATGGGAACATATACACATATTTTTCTAACACGTCCCACTTTTTTTGGTACGTTTATTGCAAGGTAGCTATTCTCTTGTTGTGGTGTGAAAACTCCGCCTCTTTAAAGACATAATCCCGCCCTTTTCTTAATTAAAATGCGGATTTGCTGTTTGGATAATGGCTTATACCTCAAAAACGAGACGTGATAGAAACATAAGATATATACAACCGACATACTGTAACTAATAGCTATCGATAATAGCTATCAGTTTTAAGTGTACCGATATCGTGTCACACAGTGTAATTATAAGGTTGAGGAGTTATGAATAGAAATTTAATGTTAATATCCAACAAATTCATTATTTTCTTTCAACGACTTTTATCAGTTGATCAGTCATCGTTGAATCAAGTCGAGATGAAGTTTCTTTTTTGCTATTTTCGTATGCATTCCTGATCGCATTGATGAATTCCCCTTTCCCTCGATACTGTCATATGTCTTTATAAACAGATTGCGCAAGTATGCTCCAAATATTTTCCAGTGGGTTTAAATCCAGACTGCAGAATGGCCTTCAATCAAGCAGACGGACCTTATTCCCTTTAAACCAAGCTTTTGTTGAATGAGCAGCATGGATGCTGACATTATCCTGTTTGAAATGTCCAATCTCTTGATGTAACTAGAGTTACATCAACATGGGAAGCAAACATGGGAATACATGGGAACCAAACTATTGCCCATCATATTTTGATAGTTTTTGCATTCATTTTGATAAAAATTACTACAATTAGTAACGTACCATTAGCAGCAAACCCTCCCCATACAACTACTGCTCCTCCCCCCCCACCCCTTTCCATATAACCGCTTCGAAAAGTAAGGTTTTATTTTTTCAATATTATGCCAGTATTTTTTACAGCTGTGTCTGGCCCATCAAAATTTATTTTGTTCTCATTAAAAGAAAAAATGTATCTTTCCATTTATCCCCACAGGAAACATTTTTTTTTTTTTTTACAAATTCTAAGAGAACTAATTTATGGTTGTTTGTCAAGTAGTGTTGTAGAGGTTGTAATTTTATGAACTGTGCCCCCGGGTTGGATTTTAAAACCCTGCAAATATTTCGGCTTGTAAATGGTAGGCTTAAAGCCCGCACTATTTCAAAAGGAAACATTTTTTTTTTTTTTTTTTTTTTATCGCACGTCCATCAAAAAACGGTCAATTTTTGGTGCCTTGAAATATATTTGGTCCCCCTTGGCGCTTGCATTTACCATACTTTGAAAGATTTCTTTTTTAAACTATCTACCACCATTTTAGACTATACTCTGTTTCCTTTAGGCTGTTGTGTCAAGGCCACACTCAGATGAACTATGATTTCACTTCTCCCGTCCGTTGCTAGGTTACTGAAGAAACAACATCTCACTGAATGGAATTGAGCACGTAATCTCCCTCTCTGCATTCCGTGGCCTTGAAGCGACTCTGTTAGGAAAAAAGGACTATAACCGATAGACCTGGAAATAGCTGCATCACTCATTCCTTTCGCTTTCCTTCCAAGGATTTTATCTCGTTCTACATCAGACCATTGTTTCTGCCTCGCCATCGTCGCCAGTAGCACAGAGAAAGACTAAAGTAACCCTAAATGGGTTGTTAGGTTGCCTTTTATAATTCGTGCATTCTCAGACCGAAAATTTGCATATCCCTCCAAAAAATTCGACGACCTTATATTTTTTTCCATCAGCGAATACGATTATTATCTAATATGGTAATTAGTTCGATTAATTTAAATTAGATTTTAATTAAAGTATATTATAATCATCAAATCACTTGCATACGTTGTATTTTTGTTGCTTTCCCATCCGAAAATTTTTCATAAATCCTAGTTTAACTGTCTATCTAATCGACCTTATAATTTTTACTTTCTTCTATATTCAACAGAAGAAAGTATTGGATTCGAAAAATTTTTGACCTTGGGTTTTTGATGCATTTACACGTTTTGAGAGTTGTAAAACATGATTTGATCATTTTTCGAAAACGTCTGTCTGTGTGTGTGTGTATCAAAATTTTGTGGCGACTGTACCTCAGGTACTACTGCACAGAATTTCATACATATTGGTATGTAGTTACACCTTGACATAAATTAGTGCCTATCAACTTTTGGAAAAAATTGTCCAACAGCTTGCGTTGCCATTCCACTTTTTCTAATTTTTACTTTCTTCTATATGTAATATAGAGAAAGTATTGGATTCGTAAAAATTTTCGACCTCGGGTTTTTGACGGATTTACACGTTTTGAGAGCTGTAGAACACGATTTGACTATTTTTAGAAAATGTCTGTCTGTCTGTCTGTCTGTCTGTGTGTGTGTGTGTGTGTGACAAAATTTTGTGGCAACTGTATCTCAGAAACTACTGCACAGAATTTCATACAAATTGGTATGTAGTTGCACCTTGACATAAATTAGTGCCTATCAACTTTTGGTAAAAATTGTCTTACAGGTTGCGTTGCCATCCTGCTTTTTCTAAATTTTTAACATGGTGATATAGGACAAAATTTTGTATAAATGTGCATAAAGAGAATTATTTTTTAGTAATCATTATGAAATTTACAAGAATTATTTATAATAGAGATAGTCAACTGGGAAATAAATTTTATATGTGTAGGAACCTCGCCACCCCCCCTGGGGGGGAAGTCACTCCTCGAGGGGAGTAAATTTTCAAGATGGGTATCTTTCGAAAGGTCTCGTCAATACCTTTAGAACGAATGGTTGAACTATAAATCTGTGATAATTTAAAACAAAGTTATCGATTTTTTTTTACTTTTAACAAAAAAAAAAAAAAAAAAAAAAAAAAACAGGAAAAAAATCGTTTTTTTTTTTTTTTTGTTACTGCGTGAATTTGTATAGGAAAATATAGAAGAAAGTCTTGTGGTGGCCACAACATACTAGTTTAACATGGTGGTATAGGACAAAATATTGTTTAAATGTGAATAAAGAGAATTATTACTTTCTTCTATATTCAATAGAAGAAAGTATTGTAAAAATTTTCGACCTCGTGTTTTTGATGGATTTACACGTTTTGAGAGCTGTAGAACACGATTTGACCATTTTTAGAAAATGTCTGTCTCTCCGTCTGTCAGTCAGTCAGTGTGCATGTGTGTGTGTGTGACAAAATTTTGTGGCAACTGTATCTCAGGAACTACTGCACAGAATTTCATACAAATTGGTATGTAGTTGCACCTTGACATAAATTTGTGCCTATCAATTTTGGTAAAAATTGTTTTACAGGTTGCGTTGCCATCTCGCTTTTTCTAAATTTTTAACATGGTGTTATAGGACAAAATTTTGTATAAATGCGGAGAAAGAGAATTATTTTTTAGTAATCGTTATGAAATTTACAAGAAGTATTTATAATAGAGATAGTCAACTGGGAAAAAAAATTTGTATGTGTAGGAGCTTCGTCACCCCCCCCCCCCCCTATGGAAGAAGCTGCCCTCGAGGGGAGTAAATTTTCAAGATATATATCTTTCGAAAGGTCTCGTCAATAACTTTAAAACGAATGGTTGAACTATAAATCTGTGATAATTTAAAACAAAGTTATCAATTTTTTTTAACGAAATTTAACAAAAGTTCGTATTTAGTTGGCCCCTGACATAAACTGGTGCTGATTGGATTTGGGAATCAATCGTTCGACAGGTGGTGCTGTGATCGTATTTTTTCTAAATTTTTAACATGGCAGTATAGGATAAAATTTCGTATTAATCTACATAATAAGAGTTATTCTTAACCTGTAATTGTAAAATTAATATGAATTATTGATAATAGTAGTAGTTAATTAGGAAAAAAATGTGCATGTGCGGTCATCGCTTCACTCCCTGGGGGAAGTATCAACCGGGGGGGGGGGGGTAAATTGTCAAGATGGCTATCTTTCCAAAGGTCTCGTCAATACCTTTAAAACGAATGGTTGAACTAAAAAGGCCAGTATCCACTTGGGCTCAAGATCAACGCTCAAAACGTCATTAATCCCGCTTCCGACACAAAGAGCCAAATGTCTTGTCATCAGTTGTAGCCCTTTTTTATCAGATTGCGCAGTTACCTCAAAGGAAAGCATTCAAAATTGACAAAGATATCTACCCCCAGCCCCACAATTTTCTCAGCAGGGGACCCCGTTCCAGGGTTTTGAGCTGGGGTGAGCTGGGGTGACCACATCAAAGGATTCTGAATAGAAGCCGCCCAATGAGACCAAGTGGAAACCGGACTTAAATATGTGATAATTCAAAACAAAGTTATCGTTTTTTTTTTTTTTTTTTTTTTTTTACTTTTCACGAAAAAATACTTTGGAAAAAAAAATCGTATTTTTTTTAATATTGTTACTGAGTGAATTTGTATAGGAAAATATAGAAGAACGTCTTGTGGTGGCCACAACATACTAGTTTTTTAATAATCATTATGAAATTAAAAGAATTATTTGTGATAGAGATAGTCAACTGGGAGAAAAAAATTGTGTATGTAAAGAGCACGCCAATACCTTTAAAACGAATGGTTGAACCATCGATCTGCGATTATTTAAAATAAAGTTATCAATTTTTTTTTTTTTTTTTTCATTTTTAACAAAAAAAAAAAAAAAAAAAAAAAAAAAAAAGTAATATTGAGAATAAAATTGACTTTTTTGGATATTTAGTGTTATACTACTAATCTAATATGGAAATCGTCTACATTATAAGAAGATAATTTTTTCAAATAATAATTTTAGTAAATTAATTTTACTGAGTGAATTTGTGTAGGAAAATATAGAAGAAAGTCATGTGGTGGCCACAGCATACTACTTTTTTCCAGGGCTTTATATATATGTGTGTGTGTGTATGAGGGCGCGCAAGGGGGGAATCCCAACACGAGGGGAGTAAATTTTCATGATGGGTATCTTTCAAAAGAGCTCGCCAATACCTTTAAAACGAATTGTTGAACCATAGATCTGCGATAATTTAAAGTACAGTTATCGATTTTTTTTCATTTTTAACAAAAAAAAAAAAAAAAAAAAAAAACTGCTTTTCTAATATGGAAATTGTCTGCATTATCATGGAAAATAATTTTTTAAAATAATAATTGTAATAAATTATTTTTACTGAGTGAATTTGTATAGGAAAATATAGAAGAAAGTCATGTGGTGGCCACAACATACTAGTTTTTCCCAAGGCCTTATATATATATGTGTGTGTGTGTGTATATGTGGGCGCGCACGTTATATCGCACGTGTATATATACATATTCATGCATGTGTGAAATTGTTAAAACATACAAACATACTATATCAAAGATGAAATCTTTCAGAGGTTACCTCCGAATTCAAGGTTTGTGAAAGTTTTACTGTCTCTGAATTTTCTGTTAAACTATCTTTTTTTTTTTTTTTTTTTTATCATGGCATTTCTCATTTTGAATATTTAATTAAAAGGATAAAAAATTATAAAGAAAAAGAATTTTTCGTTGTGTTCCTGCAAAAAAATAGAAGTGCTAGATTCTTTAAAATTCGTACAATTCATGTGATGGTCACTTATAACACTTATAACATAACACTTTTTGAAGTCCCCAGAGTTCACTTTTGCTATTTTTACGATTATGTGTGTATGTGTTTGAGTGAATATGATAGCGTCCAAACGCTTTGTTCGAATGAACTGAAAATTGGTGCGTATGTTACAAGTCACCATAGTACGAACCCTATTGATTTTGGTGAATCAAGCACTTATGTTTTTTTTTTTACAGGAACACAAAGAAAAATTCTTTATGATTATGGCTTATGAGCCCAGATTTTTTAATGTGCCATATCGGCTAAGCGGAAAAATCCGTAGGTTGAGACTAATAGTCCTCAGTCCAAAAAAAAAAAAAAAAAAAAAAAAAATCTCTTCTGCAGTGGTGAGTATTTCGATGTATGCTCTCAATTTTGGGTCAGTTTAACGATTTGTTACTCTACGATTTGTTTTATAATTTCTATGAAACTATAGTTTCTTAATTAAAATATATTTATAAATGTAATTTTTAAAGACTAAAGTATCCTCAAAATAATAATCCCTCCCCAATCCAAAAAAGCATTATATGAACTAAATGATTAACCTCTCAACTGTAACTACATAAATGCCAATATTTTAATTTATTCCGGAGTATTTTTAGCCCCGCCTTTATTTCGTACCACTTTATTTACAGAAAAACTTTCTCCAGTTCATAACTTCGATAAAATAAGAAAAATTTATCCTTAAAAAATAAATGGTGTGAGAAAAAGGAGGGGCTAAAAATAATCCGGAATAAATTAAAATGTTGGTATCTATGTAACTAAAACAGTATTAAGAAGCGATTGAATAAGTCTACCTTACATTCCAATTCCATTCGTTTATTTATTTATTTTTGAAGAATTTTTACATTCCACCTATTTTTATTTTTCTATTTTAAACCGTTAACCCCGCCCGCCTATTCAGTCGATTTTTCCATTCTAGTCTTCGTTTAAAGGATTCAAAATTTAATACCATTAATCGATGAGGTAAATGTCACTCGCTTATATTTTTGCCAACGTAAGTGAAAGGGTTTAACATGAATACGCATTAATACTTTTTTTTTTCTTTTTCCATATTGTTTTGTTTTAGAAGAACCGTGAAAGGCGGGGCTTGTTTTCTTTTGAAAACGAGAATTCTTCTTTACTACACTAATGTCTAAAAATCATCTTTTATGTTTAATTTCTTTGCGTTTGACGTTGTTGTTGTTGTATATAGTTTCATAAGTAAATAAAATTTTAAAATATTTTGTTTAATTTTCTCTGTTATTTTTTAAGATTTTCTTTATTATCTCATACAACACTTTATAAAAGATTGCCGCCTAAGCCTCCCCCCCAAAAAGATCTTTTTATATCTTGAAAACTAACAACTGGAATAATCTGCAAACTTTGACAGCCATATTTTTCAGGATTAGGATTCATTTTATGAAAAAAATAATATAGGTCATAATTCATAATTTTTTTTTTTAAATATGAATTTATTAATATTTTTCATAATTAAAAATGCTTTCCAGAATCAAAAGTGATCATGGTTTATATTTTGTTATGTTATTCACATCTAGTTCAGGAGGCTGTATTATATAGATATTACATAAAATTTATATTTTAAAATAAAATGTTTTACACCACATATTATTTTAAGTAATAATCTTTTACATATTTCTAACACAGCTACTCTTCATCATAAACACTTCTTAATTCATGGTGTATCGCCGGCGTCTTCGAACAGCCAGCGAGGGGTTTTTCAGATTTTAACACGTGAGCGAATTGCTATTTCGTAGTTACGTCATTAATCCATCCATTATAAGGTTATCAGTGAAGAATCGCCATAGTTCAAATGTGTATGATATTCGTATAATGCACCATACTTAATAAAAAAAAAGAAAGAAAGAAACATTTTTTTTTTTTTTTAATTTTTAACAACCAAGTCGGAATCGCAATTAAAACCTCATGTATGCGCAAGCAAGAGAACAAAATAAGAAATATGCTGTGTTAATCGTAAAACCATGCAATTTATAGGACTCTGAATCCACGTTTGTAATGATCGATAGGTGGCGCTTTTCCAACTTTTATTGTTAGTAAATATAATTGCCACGTGTATTTATTATTGTTGTATTTGTGTTACTGCATAATATTCGTGCTATAATTTCTCCGCCATTACATCATGGAATATCGACTGCCTTTGGAAAAAAATATTTCCGTTTATTCAAAGTTCGATCGGAAGTAGATGTTTAACCTAAGCTGAACAGATATTAGTTTCAAATATTCTTTACTTCCTTTAGCCGAAGCATCTGAAATTTTCAATTTGTCATTTGGAAATAAATTGAAGCTTAATTCCGGATTTCCTGATCCTTTGGAGTTACACTATGGCACACAGTAGTATGTGTTATCTTTTTTACCGGATTAGTCATTTTTATACAATAAATATATGTGAAACTAAACATCGAATATACAGCAAGCAATGGCGTCTCGACGAAAGCTGTTCCGTGGTATTGTTAATTTCACCTTAGCCCACCAGAAGGCGAGCATTTCATTACAATCGCGGATTGCATATTTCTCAATAATCATCCCTGCAGCGTCCTCTATCAACGAAAAATTTAGTTTTTTTTTTTTTTTCCTTAAAAAGAAAAGAAAAAAAATCTCCTTTTACGAGAATAACTTTTTCGTAAAACGCGTTCAATTCTATCATATCCTTCAGATTTTATGAATTTTTAAAAAGTCTACAGACTTATGGGGCAACAGGCATTTTAAATAAAAAGAAAAATGTTTGAACGTTCATTCAAAATTATAGGTAAAAAAAAAAAAAAAAAACGATGATACCGAAATCGCTGTCTGAAACAAGTAAAAATAAAAAAAAAAAAAACTAAAGCAATGTAAAAAAAAAAAAAAAAAAAAAACTCAAACTCAAACTTAATTATTACCATATTTTTATTAACTTCGATTCTTGTTTGTTTGTTTGTCAAGTACAAACCTTGCAATCGATTTTTAACTAACTTCTCGACTAGCTAGACATTTGAAACTTTCAGAGTAGTTCAAAACACAGTGAAAATGCATTTTTTAAAAAATATTTTTAATCAATTGTTTCGGGACCCTCCTGCCTTTGGCAGCATTACCAGTACGAAGCTTGCAATCGATTTTTAACTGACTTCCCGGCCATTTGAAACCTTTATAATAGCTCAAAACACGATAGCAATGAATTTTTTAAATACTTTCAGCCAATTGTTCCGGGTTCCAGCTGACTTCCGCAGCGTTTATATGTTTCAACAGAAAATTTATTTAACTAACTTCCGACTAACGAGACATTTGAAACTTTCAGAATAGTTCAAAACACGGTGAAAATGCATTTTTTACATATTTTTAACCAACTGCTTCGGGACCCTCCTGTCTTCGGCGGCGTTACCAGTACAAAGCTTGCAATCGATTTTTAACTAACTTCTCGGCTAGAACTAACTTCCCGGCCATTTAAAACTTTTATGCTCAAAACACGATAGCAATGAATTTTTTTAATACTTTCAGATAATTGTTCCGAGTTCCCGCTGCCTTCGGTAGCGTTTATATGGTTCAACAGAAAATTTAAAAACATGGTGTATAAAAAGTTCTTTTTATCTTGTAATTATCTCATTTTATTTTTTATTTCATTTTGCACGCGCGTTTTTTATTTCCTGATTCAAAATTATTCAAAAAAAAAAAGAAACGTTTTTGATACTATCCATTTCGAAACTAATTATTGTTAATTTTCTTTTCTTTTTCTTCAAAAAAAAAAAAAAAAAAAAAAAAAAAAAAAAGATTTTGATGAAATTCTGGCAAAAGCAGAATTTAGTTTAAGACGGAGAACTATAATAATAATATATAAATATATATATATTTTTTCAAATTGTAATATCGTTTTCAAATTATTCAATTATATTTTCCATAAATGTCCAACTATCGTAAAACTGGTATCGTAAAAAACGCCTTATTCGATTGAGCAAATAATTTATACACATGTTATAGGTCACAATTGTACAAACTGTACAGATTTTGGTGAATCTAACATTTATACTTTTTTTTACAGGGACACAAAAATTCTTTATCATTATGACCTGTGGACCCAATATTTTTAAATGCGATAGCATCAGAACGTCTTAGTCAGTTGGGCAAAATATTTATACACATATTATAGGTCACTGTCGCATGAACCGCGTTCTGTATAAATTTTGATGAATAATATATATAGTTTATAGTTTTATTATATAGTTTTGTTTATATTTTACAGTTTTAGTTATAGTTTTTTTTTTACAAGGACACAATGAAAAATTCTTTATTATTATGGTGTATGGGTCCAATATTTCAAAATGCGATAATATCTAAATGCCTTATTCAATTAAGCAAAAAAATTATGCACATGTAGGTCACAGTTGCTCGAAACTGTAAAGATTTTATGATGATGTAATTGTGACATTGTGTACCATTTTGATGATGTAACATTTTTACTTTCCGAATATACATATGTAAGGAAAGTATTATAGTCATGTCCAAAATTCGTGTTTTAAATTTCGGTGTTTCTACACGTTTTGAAATCCCCTGAATTCATATTTATTATTTTTGTACAATAATGTATGTATGTATGTAGTTCGGCGTCGATGAATCTGTTAAACTTAAGTGCTGGTTCGCACACTCACTAAATAATAAACATGGACTGTATAAAAAATTTCACTCACTAAAGTAATTAAATCACACATTTATTTTTGGTTGCGATCAGCTCTTGCTGCTAACCACGGAGTAAAAAGACAGGAGAAGAAGGTAACGCTAAAATTTTGTGATGTTGTTTTCTAATGTTTACAGATGGCGCCAGCGTGCAATCCTTCCTTCTCTCCAGCTTCCGCAATGTTATTCAATGGGGAAATGTCTCGTTTTAATTATTTTTTTAAAAATAATATCAAGCTGAAAAAATTTCGATTGAAAGCAAATTTCATTAAATAGAGTATTTTAACCAACATATTTTTTTTAAGAGCCATTTTATACTAATTTTACTTTGAAAGTAAGCTTTTAAAAAATGACGATTCTTATGAACCGAAGCTAGCTAAAACAGACAATTGGGAGGAAGGAGAATGGATGAAATTTTGTAAAGAAAAAAAAAATAAACTTACTTTAGGTGCAGAAAACACGAACTCGGACTTTATTTTTCTCTTAGGGCTTTTTTTTGTTTTTCTTATCACTATCATAGCCTGTTTTACAACTAGGAACGAAGCATTTATTTGAAACATCTGAATTATGCAGTTTTAAGAACTTACAAAGAAATTAAATTGCTTAAAATAAAAAAATTTAAATGTACTTCAGCAAAATTCTATTGAAAACAACAGTATATCCGCGCCGAAGTAGGGAGGAATGACAAGTGGCGCCCTCAATATTTACCAAAAATTTAGATCACAGTTTCGTAGCTTTCTCCCATTGGACCTTCAACTCCTATTAATATTACTCCGAGCTGCTAACTCGTGCGTAGTTAATCACATCACAAACAACAACTAACAAGAAGAGAAAACAAAAATACTCACAGCTGAGGTGTGGCGCCATCTGGTGAGGAGAATACTTACTCTCTTAACCATTCCGGCCGCCTTGAAACCCTTAAGGAAGGTTTCAAATTACACAAAGATTAATCAAAATTGTAACTACAAAGAGAAAAAATATTAATATAAACACTAAATAAATGTTCAATATGCTTTACAGTTAAAAGTTTTTGTTAATTAGTCTGTAGGAAGAGGACAAATTTTCACTATGGGACGTTTTATGTAACCATGACTAGTTTGGACAGTTACTACTCGAACTCTGCCATCTGGACCTGGATGAATGTTGCTCACTCGTCCCATTTTCCACTTTAGAGGAGGTAAATTGTCATCTTTGATAAACACTAAGTCACTGACTGACACATTTTTGTTTTCTTTAAACCACTTATGTCTTTGTTGAAGTTGGGTTAAATATTCTCTGCTCCATCTCTTCCAAAATTGCTGCAAGATTGATTGTCGCACATGCCATCTATCTAAATAACTTGTTTTGACTTCGTTGACATCAGGCTCAGGCAAGGCTGTTAGTGATGTGCCCAAAATGAAGTGTGCTGGTGTTAGAGTTGAATAGTCACAAGGATCTGAAGAAGCTGGGCTGAGCGGCCTTGAGTTGAGGCAGGCTTCAACTTGGGCTAGCAATGTAGCAAACTCTGGATAAGTAAGTACGGTATCACCCACTGTTCTTTTAATATGGTACTTCATGGATTTTACTGCGGACTCCCAAAGACCACCAAAATGTGGGGCTCCAGGAGGGTTGAAATTCCATTTTATTTCCTCAGATGCCAAAAACCCTTGAACTTTCTCGTTTTTATTGAATTGTGAAAAACATCTTTGTAATTCCGAGTAAGAACCCTTAAAATTAGTTCCACAGTCACTGTTAATGATAGAGGGTTTTCCTCTTCTGGATATAAATCGCTTAAGGGTACTCAAGAATGCGTTGGTGGACAAATCTTCTGCAATTTCTAAGTGAATAGCCTTTGTTGAATAACACACAAAAATACAAACATAACATTTGAAAGATTTTTGACCACGTCCAGTTCGCTGTTTGATCATGAAGGGACCAGCGAAGTCCAAACCAATGCAATTAAATGGTCTAGATTGAGTAACTCGTTTTTCTGGTAAGTCAGCCATAATTTGTGTAGCAGCTTGAGCTCGATATCTGCAACATGTTACACATTTTTTCACTAGAGATCTGATTACTGATCTACCTGCTATTATCCAATAATTTTGTCGTATTAAAGAAAGTAAGAGCTCAGGAGCAGCATGTAAATACTTAATGTGAAAATGTTTAATTATAATTTCAGTCAAATGATGTTTTTTCGGAAACAAAATTGGGTGTTTCTCATTTACCGGTAAGTTTGCGTGCTTCAATCGTCCACCTACTCTCAACAAATTTGTGTTGTCTAAAAATGGACATAGACTAGCAATTTTGCTAGTAGGAGGCACAGTCTTTCCTGATTTCAAACAGTGAATTTCATTATGAAAGGTAGAAACTTGAACAATTTTAATTATGCAATTTGTTGCATTTGTAATTTTGCTACTAGTTAGGTACGTTAATGTTCTTTCTGGTAATTTTACTCTTGCATTTGAGATAAATCGTAAACACCATGCAATTACACGTTGCAATTTTGTAAACGAAGATATATTTGATATGACAGGTAAAGGTTCTTGAATTTGCGAAATTGTACATGATATGCCTTTTCTTTCTTCCTTCAATGCTTCTCTGACGATTGTAATTGAAACAGAATTGGGAATGTCAAATGTGGATAACCAATGAGGCCCAAACCACCATAGATTATGTGAAATTAATTCTGTAGGTGGTAGTCCACGCGAAGCACAGTCAGCGGGATTTTCTGAACTCCTTACATGATTCCAATGTACGCCAGGTAATGTTTGTATTTCTGCTACCCTGTTCGCAACGAATGTTTGCCATTTAAAGGGTTCAGCATTTAACCACGAAAGAACTATAGTTGAGTCAGTCCAAGCATAAATTGCATCAATGTTTATGTGTAATACGGGTAAAACAGCCTTAACTAAACGAGCTAAAAGTAAAGCTGCACATAACTCTAAACGCGGAAGTGAAATTGATTTCAGAGGAGCCACACGTGTTTTTGCTGTTAGATTTTGTACTTTTATTTCATTATTTTCAGATATGGACCTAACAAAAATAACAGCTGCGTAAACTTTTTCAGAAGCGTCATAAAATGCATGCAATTCAATCTTGCTTGGATCTGTTACTAATATTTTCCTAGGGGTGCGAATGTGTTTCAAAGAGGGTAAATTCTCACAAATTTGTAACCACTTTTCATTGACGCTATCAGGAGTATGCTCATCCCATGATAGTTGTAATTTCCAAAGTTCTTGTAAAAAAATCTTAGCAGATATTACGGAAGGAGCAATCCAACCTAATGGATCAAAAATGCTCGAAATTACTGACAATATTTTTCTTTTAGTAACAGGAGTAATTATTTGCGGCACAACTACACTACAACTAAATGAGTCTTCATTAGGATGCCATTCTACAGTGCGTATCGAAATGATAGGTCCACCCGCATTTTTCAAAATTTCGACTCTTAATTGAGAATAAGAATCACTTTTTTGATAGAGATAATTAATCAGTAATTGTTATAACTATTTATGAAGAAATTTCTTAAAAATAAATAATTCCTTTTTATTTTATGCAAATTTTCATTTTCAGACCGTTTCGAAAAGATAGGTCCACCTTCAGAAATTTTGCACCAATCACGTTTATTTCCAAAAAATTTGCATAAATATCGTTGCTTAGTCTTACTGCGGGATTTTGCTGCCTGCTGTGGAGGTATTTAAACAGATTTGAACTTCACGTTGTAATCAAACGAAATGGGTCGTCGTTGCAGTCTTTCGCTGGTTGAGCAGGGGAAAACTGATGCATTTAAAATGTGTGGAAAATCGAATAGAGTAATAGGTAAACTTTTAAACAGATCACATAATGTTGTAAACAATTATTTGGGACTTAGAAATGCTTATGGCAGTAAAAAATCATCTGGCCGCCCATCAAAAGTGACACCCCGACAATGAAGGACTATCATAAAGGAGTTAAAATCTGGAAATATGAGCTTATCCACTGCGGCCAGACAACAAAACCCTCTAATATTAAAATCTACAGTCCATAGAGTGGTAAAGCAGTTCGGCAATATAGTTTACGTGAAGAGGAAAGCGGCTCCGAAATTGACTAAAATGCACAAAGAAAAGAGATTGCAATTCGCGCATTAAGTGATGTCCTGGAAACAAGATTGGCATCGTGTGATATTCAGTGATGAAAAGAAATTCAACCTGGATGGTCTAAATGGCTGGCAGTACTACTGGCACGATCTGCGTAACGATAGACAGATATTCTCGAAGAGGCAAGCTGGTGGTGGTTCCGTTATGGTATGGGCCGGATTCGGAGGTGCAGGAAAAACTGATATAGCATTTGTAGACAATCGTTTGAATGCTGCAGGCTATCAACAGCTGCTTAAACAATATTTTCTTCCACAAGCAAAGCACATTGGGGGGGCCATTCTTCATGTTCCAACAGGACAATGCTCCTGTGCACACTACAAAGTCCACTTTCGAATGGTTTCTGGATAATGGTGTACATGTTATCGATTGACCACCTTGCAGCCCCGACCTGATTCCGGTAGAAAACATGTGGGGGTATACTCGCAAGAGCGGTGTATGCAGGCGGAAGGCAGTACAACAGTACTGCAGACTTGAAAAAGGTTATTTCCTCCGAGTGGTCAAAAATCGAGAAAAAGTGTTTGTAAAAACTTTTAGAAACCATGCCGAATAGGATTTATGAGCTTATTCTGAAACAAGGTGGAAAAATTTCTTATTAACTCAAAATTAATTTGATGCTTGGTTCAGTGGACCTATCTTTTTGAAACAGCTTTTCCATGTAATTTTTGTTTCTCTTATTATTCCTATTATTTGTATATTATTCATATATTATTTTACATTGAATGAAGTAATGTAGGTTATAAAATAGTACTTTGTACACAGTAAAACCTTTTTTACCAACATAACTTTCGTTTTTACTGGTGGACCTAACATTTCGACACGCACTGTATTTCCAATACCTTAATTGCCTTATTGGGTATCAATTCTAGCTCTTTTTCTTGAATTATTACCCCTGTATCCCTTAGCATTTGTTCATTATTGGAAAACCATTTGTGCAATTCAAATCCTCCCTTGGACAGTAATTCAGATAGGTGTGTTATCAGTAATTTGCCTTCTTCAATATTTGATGCGCCTGTCAAAACGTCATCAACGTAAAAGTCCTCTAATAGTATGTTAGTCACATTTGGATAATTTTCGCCTTCGTCTATTGCTAATTGTTTTAGCGCTCTGGTGGCCAAGTAAGGGGCTGATGCGGTTCCGTAAGTGACTGTACACAAACGGAATGTCTCTAGTGGTTTGTTTACGCTATCTCTCCAAACAATACGTTGAAATTCTCTATCATTTTCGTGCACCCTCACTTGTCGATACACATTCTTTAAATCTGCGGTAATTGCGATGTTATGGCAACGAAATCTCAAAATAATTGCGAATAAATCATCTTGAATTTTTGGACCTACCATAAGCGTATCATTAAGCGAAATTCCTGATGATGATTTATCACTTGCATCGAAAACAACACGAAGGCGTGTGGATAAGCTAGATTCTCTAAGAACAAAATGATGCGGCATGTAATAATGGTTGTTTTCAACCCCAACAATGTCTTTAATGGGCTCCATGTGTCCAAGGGACAAATACTCTTTCATGAAATCAATGTATTGTTTATAAATGCGAGGCATTTTTAAAAGTCTTTTTTCCAGATTAAAAAATCTCCGCGTAGCCATTTCTTTTGAATTTCCTAAAATTTCTCGATTGAATTTGAAAGGTAAACTAACTGAATAGCGACCATCATGATTTCTTTTATGTTCCCTTTCGAACTGTAACTCGCACATTTTTTCTTCATTTGACATTATATTTTTGTTAGGAACTTGCTCTAACTCCCAAAACCTCTGAATTAAGTCAGTAGTTTTTATACAATTTACTGCGATAGGATTTGATTCACTAACTTCTAAAAAAGTTGTTCCTGCAATTACCCACCCTAATTTTGAACTTACAGCAAATGGTAAATTAGGATTTCTTTTAACAATATTGCCATTTAATAGTGTGAGGAAAACATTAACTCCAAGTAAAATGTCAATTGAATTTGACTTGTCAAATTGCGGGTCGGCCAAATTTAAATCTCTAAAATGATTTTTAATGTCACTGGGTAATGAAACATTTGGAGTTTTTCCTGTTATCTCGTTGATCACAAACGCAGAAGTAGAAACACGTAAGTCACTCCGAAAATGGGGTGAAAATAATAAATCGACTTGCCCACTTGTTAGTATGTTGTAGGAACCCAAACATGAAATTGAAATTGAACTATCCCTCGCATTAATTTGTAATTTGTTCGCAAATTCTCGTGTAATAAAATTAGCCTGGGATCCTGTATCCAGAATACACCTCCCATAGACATAATTGTTAGTTGAATCCTTCACCTTAATCAATGCAGTGCAAAGAAGTATTTGCTTGCGTTTAACTGGTTCTAAATTACCTGAAGAAGTGTAACTACCAAAAAGAGAAGCACAAATCAAAGAGGATTCATTCCTATCAGTATGTGATTCTGAGGGATTGAAAGTTTGTGCTTGAACGTTCAATGGCATACTACTATTCACAAATTGTTTTGGGTTTCGTTTGTAATTCTCAAAATGTAAAAGCGAATGGTGTGATTTGGCGCAATGTCTACATTTATTAATACTTTTACACAATTTAAGTTTATGTAAATGTGATAAGCAATTAAAACATAAATTGTTACTTTTAACAAAATCTACGCGTTTTTGAACACTTAAATTCAAAAATTTTGAACATTTCTGCAAATTATGCTCTTCATGATAAAAAATGCAGCAGCTATTTGCATTATTGTTGTTAGAAATTAAAACCGTTACCTTTGATGAAATGTTTTTCTTAAACTGAAGTTTGTTATTTGCTACAGTTCGCGCATGGTGCTGCAAAAACTCAAGGAGCTCCCTTAACTTGGGGATATTTTCTTTTTTCAATTCACGCTCGAACCACATTTTAGTAGCATTATCTAATTTTTGCATTGTTAAGTATAATATTAAAGTATCACTGAGGTCATCAACTTTTTGCTCCAAAATCTCAAATGAGTGAATAATTTCATTTACACTATCTACTAATTGTAAAATGGCGATTGACGATTCATTCTGAATACTTGGAAGCGATATTAATTTTCTCATTTGAGCAAATAATTGCTCTCTTTTGTTGGAATACCTATCTTTCAGTAAATTTAGAGCAATTTCGTAATTTGCGTCTGAGATAGAAATCGACTGAATTACTTTAAAAGCGTCACCTTTTAACGATGATTTCAAATATTGTAGTCTTTGAGCATTTGACAAATTAGTATTGTTATGAACACTAGCGGTAAACAAGTCATAAAAAGTTAACCACTCGGTAATGTTTCCACTAAAAATTGGCAGTAATAGTTTCGGTAAGCGCACACTCTCGACTTTTTGTTCTGTTTTTAAAACTGAAACTTCCTCATTGTTTATTTTTATTGTTGAAATCTTTCTGTTTAGTGATAATAATAATTCGTCAAGACTATTTTGGATGTTATCTTGTTCATTAATTAGTGTATCTAATTCCTTTTCATCAGAAACTTCATACAACTGATTAAAAATTTCACCTAGTTCACAACAGTATTTATTGCATTTATTTTTTAACAATTCTAATTGATAAATGTCGTAATCTGACGTTTCAAGATTACATTTCTCTTTAAATTTAGTAATTTGTCCCTTAAGGTTTCTTTTTCGCGTTGTAATTGCCTTTTGTGAAGACATAATCACTTTTACTTTTTTATTTATTTATTTTTTGTACGAATTTATTTTTATTTTCATAGCACTAGTTTATTATATAAATATTTTCACAATACTACTATTTTCACAGTGATACATTTAAATAGAATGTTTAAAAGTCACTTACCGGCTTATTCCGGCGTTGAGTCACTCAGAACATCGAGAGCGGCGCGGCGCAATCTAATCCCAAACCGAAAGTAACTTTCTCCGGCGATTCTGACCAATAGTTCGGCGTCGATGAATTTGTTAAACTTATCGCGCTGGTTCGCACACTCACTAAATAATAAACATGGACTGTATAAAAAATTTCACTCACTAAAGTAATTAAATCACACATTTATTTTTGGTTGCGAGCAGCTCTTGCTGCTAACTCGTGCGTAGTTAATCACATCACAAACAACAACTAACAAGAAGAGACAACAAAAATACTCACAGCTGAGGTGTGGCGCCATCTGGCGAGGAGAATACTTACTCTCTTAACCAGTATGTGTGTATGTATGAGAGTGAACACGACAGCGTCTAAATGCTTTGTTCAAAGGAACTGAAAGTTGGTATGTATGTTATAGGTTACCAATAGTACGAACCCTATTGATTTTGATGAATCTAGCGCTTATAGTTTTTTTTTACGGGGACACAAAGAAAAATTCTTTCTCATTACGGCTTATGGGCCCAAATTTTTTAAAGTGCGATTGTAGCTAAACGCCTTATTCGATTGAGCTGATAATTTATATGTCAACGTCAAATAAACATGTGTCACATGTTATATGTCACCGTCGCACAAACGACACTGATGGAAAAAAAAAATCCCAACACCAAAAAAAATATTGTACAGTAATGAAATTTCAGCAATACATTTGTCTAGGTAACATATTTAATTGATTAAAGTTTCAAGATCACAGGTAGAGCCATTGGCGAGAAGAGCCATTTCAAATGTGAAATGTTGGTACATTAGTAACCGGTGTAACCGCCAGAATTTTGAATGCAAGCATGCAAACGTGCATGCATTGTGTCGTACAGATGTCGGATATGAGTTTGTGGGATGGAGTTCCATGCCTGTTGCACTTGGGCGGTCAATGCAGGGACAGTTAATGCTGGTTGTGGATTACGCTGAAGTTGTCGTCCAATGATGTCCCATAAGTGCTCGATTGGAGAAAGATCTGGTGATCTAGCAGGCCAATGCAACATGTCGACACTCTGTAGAGCATGTTGGGTTACAACAGCTGTATGAGGGCGAGTGTTATCCTGTTGGAAAACACCCCCTTGAATGCTGTTCATGAATGGCAGCCTAACAGGTTGTATCACTAGACTGACGTACAAATTTGCAGTCAGGGTGAGTGGGATAACCACGAGAGTGCTCCTGCTGTCATACGAAATTGCTCCCCAAACCATAACTCCAGGAGTAGGCCCTGTGTGTCTAGGCCGCAGACAGGTCGCTAGCAGGCGTTCACCTGGCCTCCTTCTAACCAATACACGGCTACCACTGCGACCAAGGCAAAACCGGCTTTCATCAGAAAACACAACAGATCTCACCTCCGTCCTCCAATGAGCTCTAGCTTGACACCACTTACGTCGCAAACGGCAGTGGTTTGGAGTCAGTGGAATGCACGCTACAGGGCGTCTGGCTCGGAGCTGTCCTTGAAGTAACCGATTTGTAACAGTTCGTTGTGTCACTGTGGTGCCAACCGCAGCTCGAATTTCAGCTGCAGACGCAGTACGATTAGCCACAGCCATACGCCGAACACGGCGGTCTTCCCTCTCCGTAGTGCCACGTGGCCGCCCGGAACCCGGTCTTCTTGGGGCAGTACCTTCCCTTGACCACTGCTGCCAACACTCATGCACAGTGGATACATTCCTGCCAAGTCTATCTGCAATATCGCGGAAAGAAAACCCACCTTCTCGTAGCCCTACTACACGACCTCGTTCAAACTCAGTGAGCTGTTGATAATGGCTTCTTCGTCTTCTTAGAGGCATCCTTGACCATTAACCCACTACGTCAAATCTCAACTGTAAATAACGATCACGAACCTTACAGCGCTTATTTAAAGCAATCCTCATTTGCATGTTCATAGTGTCGCTACTAGCGCCACACTTATGCGCGTAGCTCGAAATTTGAATCGACGTCATCTTTCAGATGTATAAACACGCCTACCAAATTTCGTTTATCTAGCACAGCTCCTTCCTTGTGTTGGGATTTTTTTTTTCCATCAGTGTATATAGATTTGGATGAATCTTACAGGAAATGAATTTTACAGGGACACAAGGAATAATTCTTTATCGCTATGATCTATCAGCTTCAATTATTTGAAGTCTAATAGCGTAAAATTGAACAATGTACTACTATACGGAGAAAAATACTCAAGCACATTATAATTTTCACTTTTGTTTATTTAACGACTTCTCTTAGTTTAATGTATTTACACAGCCCTTAATTACTTAATGTTCGGAAAATCGAGTGGAGTGGAGTCATTCCAGATTTTTTGTTTAGAAAAGCAAATGATTGTAATATATTTTCTTACATATTCATTCATTTATTGAAAACTTCTTTAGGCGCGTTGAGCACTTTTGGTGAACAAAAATCATTAAACTCGCGTCATCGTCAGCGAACGCTTTCCATTTGAAGTGAAAACTTTTGGGTGAACAAAAATCATTGAACTCGCGTCATCGTCAGCGAACGCTTTCCATCCTTGTATGATACAAATAATGTATCATACAATTAACTTGCTAATGTGAAGTGTTAATAATTATATACTGTATATTGTTTTACAATATGGTATGGCTCTACACGACTTCTTTCATCTCCGGACGCTGTCTCTTAAAGATTGCATCCGGAAACGTTGCAGTTAGACCTCACAAAACCGTGAGAAAGGCCAAAGCCGCCATTTTTCACACGTTTTTACAATCTGGTGTGTCTCTACACGACTTCTCTCCTCTCCGAGCACTGTCTCTATAGCAGTCAGACCTCGCAAAACCGTGAGAAAGCCCAAAGCCGCCATTTTCCTCACGTTTTTATAATCTGGTGCGGCTCTACACGACTTCTCTCATCTCCGGACACTGTCTCTTAAAGATTGCAGCCGGAAACGTTGCAGTTAGATCTCACAAAACCGTGAGAAAGGCCAAAGCAGCCATTTTTCTCACGTTTTTACAATCTGGTGTGGATCTACACGACTTCTCTCATCTCCGGGCACTGTCTCTATTGCAGTTAGACCTCACAAAACCGTGAGAAAGCCCAAAGCCGTCATTTTTCTCACGTTTTTACAATCTGGTGCGGCTCTACATGACTTCTCTCATCTCCGGACACTGAAAACAATCCACGCTTGTATACATTAAAATTGGTGTTCATTTATCTTTAAAAAGTAGCAAATGTCTATTTTCCTTTTCTTGAAAAAATATCGATAATATCATTAATATCGATATTAACTTGGCGATATATCGCGATATTTGATTTCTGATATCGTCCAGCTCTACTTCTCACTAACTTCATTCATTTTTTAACGGGGAAGGTGTGTTAAATGTTAAACTACTTTACTACGCCCTCCATTTCGCCCTGCGCTCAGAGTTGTACGAAGGTCTACAGTATCATACTTCTTAACATTTTAATTTATTCGGAGCATTTTTAGCACCGCCTCTACTTTGCCCCACTTTATTTATAGAATCATCATCAATTTCAGGTGATCATCAATTTCAATTTCATCCTCTCCTAGGTGATTCCAAACTGCCCTGTTTTCTGGAATTCTTCTCTATTCTGCTGGTCCAAACTTCACAATTTTACCTCTCCAACGACACAGTGATCTCTTCCTCAGTCTTTTCTTATCTCTTGATATCTAAAATAGAACTTTGGTGGTCCATCTATCGTCATTTCCTCTCGCAAGGTGCCCAGCACAGCTTCTTTTTAACTTCTTGACTCTAGAAATAACATCAGTAACTTTGGTTTGTTTCCTAACCCAAGTGTTTCACTTTCTGTCTCTACAGGTGAATCCTAACATACATCTCTCCATGCTTCTATGGGTTGTTTGAAGTTTCTGTATAGCTATGTCATGTTAATGTCCAAGTTTCTGAAGCATAATTTAAAACAGGCAAAATGCACTGATCAAAAATATTTCTTTTGAAACAAACAGCATTCAATTTATAGAATATTTTTCTCTGATAGATAACAAAGATAAAATAAGAAAAAATTACTTTTAAAAGAAAAGTGGTATGACATAAAGGCAGGGCTAAAATTGCTCCGGAATAAATTAAAATGTTAGCAACACTGCAGTATAAAGGTTTAAAATTCAAATCAGGTTTGTCTAATACATACTTGCCATTATACTAATTAATATTCCGTAGTATTGTTAGCCCCGCCTTCTTTTTAAAACCAGTATCTTTTTAGAATATTTTTCTTCTTATTCAATCGTAATTGCATTTGGAGAATATTACTTTAAAAATTTATCGGTGTGAAAAAAAGGGCGGAACTAACAACACTACGGAATATTAATTAGGATGTTGGCAAGTATGCTAATAAGCTAAACCAATTTCTTTACTTAAATCAATCTCAATTCCAATTTCTAATTTTCATATTCTAATTTCTAACCCTGTTTACAGAGGTGAGAAGACTGTTTTATAAGAATTGTAGTTAAGCCTACGATTACTGTATTTATAGCTTACTGTAGTTTAAATAATTTTTAATAATAGCCATATGATGTATGTTTAATAAACCCACTCTGCCATTACTTTTGCATGCATGGAGCATTTTCTAGGGTATATTATTCAGGGTGTCCCTAATTCATGGGCCAAACTTTAATTGGAGATAGAGCCCATCATAAGGATTCAGAATTGCATAGGAAGCCATGGTCACAAATGTCATCATAACAACTTTAAAAGCTGGTTGTTTTTTGTTATTTTTTTTAACAGATGTGGGCGTGGCTTTTAATGGTTGAATTTTTAACTTTTTTTTTTTTTTTTGCGCGAGCGTGTGTGTGTGTGTGTGCAAATGATTACATAAAGATAGTAATAATGCTGTTTCTAATCGATGTGTTTAAAGTACTGGCCGTATTAATACGAATATTGTACTGTACACATTTGAGCACTTTCTGTAATATTATGCTGCTAAAAAGAGCTACCTTTCTTTTGATCAGCATTTCTTGTTTTACTGCCTACACTCTTCATTTTCGACCCCCTATTTCTACACAAAAAATGCTTATGTATATGTATTTCATCTACCCTTAATGTTTGGCCCATGAATTCAGGGACACCCAGTACATAGCTGCCAATATTTTAATTTATTCCGGAGTACTTTTAGCCACGCCTTGCACCACTTTATGTATAGAAAAATTCTCTTCAACATATAACTTCGATAAAATAATAAAAAATTACTTTTAAAATATAAGTGGTACGAAACAGAGGCGGGGCTAAATTTACTCCGGAATAAATTAAAATATTGGCAGCTATGCCAGTATATATTAAGACTCCTATATGATAGGGCATGTAAGAGTTCTAGTATATATATAAAGAGAAAAAAAAAGAATTGATTTTACAGTGTTATTACGGTGTATTTTTAATCTCGCCTTTATTTCACACACTTTATTTTTAGAATAATTTTCTCCAATATATCACTACGATAAAGTAAGAAACAGTAAGTAAGATAATACGATAAAGTAAGATAAAATAAGAAAAAATAATAAGCGCTTTTTATTTTCTAAATAAATATTATCTAACTCTAAAAAAAAAAAAAAAATAATAATAAAATAAAATAAATGTTTGCACGTTTGTTTGTTTACCTGTTTTTCGACTTAAAAGGAAATGGCGACAACGAAAAATCGCAGATTGAAAAAAAATAGTCCTGAAGTAATACTACTACTGGTAATATTAGCATCTATTGTAACACACAAATTGGCAAATATTTTTTGTTTTATTCATGCAAAAACTATGGAAAATGAAAATTAATACAAAATTAACGATATTTAAATTTCTCATTTTCTTTATAAAAAAAGGCAATAAATTAAAAATTAAATTATAATAATCAATGAACAATTTCAATTATAAATTTGTCCTGTTTATATTATGCACATTTTTGATAAAATTTACGCAGACGAAGTGTAGATTTACCTGCGTAAATATATTATGAATTTTATATTTCGGAAATAGTGGCACAAAAAGAAAAAAAAAAAAAAGGTCACCTGTGGCCAGGGACCAATTTACTCACTTGGAGGCCCAGGGCACTCATGTTCAATGGGCCCCTTTTTCTCGTACTTTAATGTTACAATAAACAAAACAAACCGCTTATTTCTGATTCAGCCGTCTAAAAGTTCACTTCACTTTTCATTTTGTTGGTAAGAGTAAGGCTAAACAAGATCCGTAGCTTGTCTATCGGATAAACGTATGCATAGAATAATAATAAAGGAAGAAGGAGCACGCCAATACTCTAATACTTACAAACCCCTTCTAGTGAAATGCCAGCGAAAGCTACTTTTGCTCCTCTCAACCGTAAGTAGAGCACCCATCCTCAGCGCATTTGTCGCTGTTTGTTGTGTGTGCTGCCTCACAGACTGATTGACAGAGAGACGAGACGATTCAAAAATCACGCCAACAAGTCGCCAACCAATGAGATGGAAGCACTGTTACAACCCTATACCCGGCATTCCTGGATTTTACAAACCGAAACTAAAACGCGTACGCTCCTTCTTCCTTTATTATTATTCTATGGACGTATGTCGCCCCCATGTATCTGCATTGCGGTGCGTGCCTCAGATTAGTTAGCCTGTAAAAGTTTGGAATGCAGGTATTGTAGTATGCAGTTGTATTTGCGTTTGGCGAAAATATTGCAATTTTTCCAATGAGTTGATAGTTTCCTTGAAAGATCATCACGCCGATTTATAAAACAGTGCAGTAATTCCTCCATCCATTGACGAAAAACACAAAACAATGATCATTATAGCAAAATATGGAGATTTTTCATTTTAACTATTTTTTAAAATGTATGATGAAATTTCTTGGGGGCCCCTTTACTGTGAGTGCCCAGGGCACGTGCCCCGAATGCCCTGCCTTAAATCAGGCACTGCCTGTGGCAGTTCTCTGAAAAAGCCAAATTTTTACATGTACGAGAAATTTCTAAGACACAAATTGAGCCGGTGTCCTGTGGCACAATATATCAGTGTGTTCTACTACTTGCAATACCTGATCAATATCTAACCAGCACTTATCATTCACATAAAAGATGGAGCGTTATTTATCTATTCTATAAAATCAGGCACAGTCTAACAGATGAATTTTTTATTGACTTCTTTATTTAACTCCATTACTATTGACAGTCAACGAATATTTTGTTAATTATAACTTAAACCCCATATGCATTTTTGATTGAAATTCTGAATTCCTGTTTACAATAAAGAAACGTGACAAGGACAAGTACAGCATTCGCACTAGCCAGTGGCGGATCCAGAACTTGACTTTTGGGGGGGTAGGGTTAAGATTTTTCAAAGTGTTATTTTGGACCGATAAAAACTTTACAATTGCAATATTCAATTGTGAATGTCAGTGTTTTTTTTTTTTTTTTTTTTTGAGGGGGGGGGGGGACTTAAGCTCCCCTAGCCCCCCCTTCCCTCCCTTTAAATCCGCCACTGGCACTAGCGTCTCGCCGCAGTGCTGGCTCTCTACGAGAATGTTGAATGAGTTGCTTTCTCATGCTGTAATTTGGCGATATTATACTTCTGAAGAACCATGCTTGTCACATGCTTGCCAACCATCTCATTATGAAGCGTAGTACTTTTAGTCACCGCCTTTTTTTTGTACACCAGTAATTTTTTAGAGTAATTTCATTCTTATTTAATCGTAACACTATTTGGAGAGAGTTGCTCTAAATATAAAGTGGTGTGGGAAAAGGGGCGTATTTTAAAGGGGCGTTAACAAGTCTACGCTTTTTAATGAGATGGTTGGCAGTCCTGTTGTCAACATCCTAATTAATATTCCGTAGTCTTGTTAGTCCCACCCTTTTTCTCACACCAATAAATTTTTAGAGTAATATTCTGCAAATTCAATTACAATTAAATAAGAGGAAAAATACTGTAAAAAGACACTGGTATAAAAAAGAAGGCGGAGCTAACAATACTACGGAATATTAATTAGTATGTTGGTAAGTATGGAAGAACTCACAGGAGCCTAAAGCAGTTGCCCCTTACTTTAGTCAAGCTCTTATCAGAATAAAAAGATATGTTTTAAAGTCTTGTAATACAACATAAATGTGGAAAAAAAATAATATATGTATATTGGTTAGAAGTAAAATCAATATTAGATTAAAAATACATGGAAACACAGAATAAATTTAGCATGCAGTTATTTCAGGGTTTCATAACCTTTTTTTCAGTCTGTGAGTTTAAAATAAAGCATATCTCTGCTAAACGTGAAGAGAGTCTTCCCTGTATTGCAGCCTTGAAATAATTTATTGTAATCTTAATGTAATGCCTGTTTTCACTTTTCTGTTCAGTTTATATTCCCCTTATGTAACTTGTTTAATCCACCCTCTTTTTTTTATTATCTGTTAAATTTTTAATTTCTCTACCTCATTTTTTCTGCAAATTGTGCTTGTAGAAAATGATAATAATAAAATACTACAGTATGTTTCAAAATCTCTAAAGTATCTCAAATAAATTGAAAACTGTTTTTAAATTTACAATTGACTACATTAATTTGATCTAAATTATATGTATAGTAAAGCGTAAAAATAAAATCTGCTATAATTAGGGTGCATGTCAGAAATAGAAATTTTGTTGTGAAAAAATATAAACTGGTAGATAAAGATTAAAAAAAAAAAAATAGATAACATATACAAGCGGGCATTTTTTATATTTATTTTTACTGCATATTTCAACTCTTTTAAGCAAAAACAACAAAAATACTCTAATTTTGAGTTCATCTAAATGGAAACTGTTTATTTACTTCTCTTCTGTTTAATACTAATTCCTGGGAAGGTCAAAAAATGATTTTTATGACAGTCATTCAGGAAAATTTGTTTAAAGAAATAAATTATGCAGGCACCTGCAACAAAATGCACAGAAAAACAGATATTGAAATATGAAGAAAACAGAAAATTCCTCTGATTATCAAATTATGCAACAATTGTTTCAACTTTAATTAATTAAACATGACTCTTCATAAAAAAAAAAGTGCAAACAAGGGTGCAGCTTGAAAGCATCAATACCTTGTAACAACTTTTCTGCGGAACCTTTAAAATAAACAATAAAAATTACCGTAATTTCTGCGTATAATCCGCAGGTAAAATATGTCACTCCTCCACCAGAAATTTTGTTTATCACAAAAATCTATATTATTTTGAAGAAACAGCTCGTACAAATAGAACTTCGTTTGCTAATTAATTTCTGGTGCAGAACTGACTTACCTGACATTCGGATTATACACAGAAAATTGCGGTAATTGTGATCGTGGAGACGGGAAGAGATTGTAAAATTTTTGTTTCTGAATGTGAGACCCAGGCCTGAGTGAGATGTCCTCCGTCAGCTGTCTTTCTAAGGGACCCTGGACCATATTAATGCAAATTTTAGAGAAAACCATGGAAAAGTCACACAGCTAGGTTGACGAGCTGTGTGACGACGGTAGGTATTATGTTTGCTTCAAACATAATACCTACCGTCTGTCATTTTGGAGGGTAGAATCTTTTGCCAGTGCAATGAATTAAGAATTAGAAAATTATTTGAAAGCATAGATTTCAAATTCTAAAATGACTTTTTTAAACTGATATCTTAATAGTATTTTTAAATTTTTTTTTTCGTTTAAAAAAAAATATTAAAAAGATTTTGGCAACAAATTTTCGTTTGTAGTCAGAGATTGACTGCTGAGTCATTTAAGTCACGGGAACTTGGGGCCCCTGCTCTGGGCTCCAAGATTGAGAAATAAGCCTCCTTAAAAACGCCTACATAAAAAATTTGTCGAGATTAATTTTTATATATTTATAAAGAAGTTATTTAAATAAAAAAAATTAATAAATTTAAATTACATAAATTAAATATTTTATTTAAATTTACATGATAATTTAAATTTAGATAAAATAATTTGTGTTTAATATTTAAATTTAAAAATAAATATTTTACGCATTTAAAAATTTAATTTTAAATTTTTATGGTAATCAAAATTTTTTTATTTTAAATTTATTCTGGAGCATTTTTCGCCACGCTTTTATTTCATATCATTTTATTTATACACTCCTGCTCAAAAGTGTAGCAAGATTTGCAATCGACAAGTTTTTTTCAATTTAAAAACTTATCTCTCTATGAAATGTTTTCAAACATTGGGTATTTAAAGAACTGGATCTTCCTCGTGTTTTTCAATGAAGATTTGTTTTAAGACAACATTTAGGGGGCGGTAACAAATTGAGCAAAATCAATAATGTTTGAGATCAATCGTTAAGTGAACGAAATGATCTGTAACTTTAAGATATGTTAATATACACTCAGTACAATTTGTGGATAATTTGTATGACGACAGCATGTAAAATAACGGAGATATAAGCATTTATTTTAAAACCCCAAGAAATTTTATTTATAATCAATATACAGAGTTTTAAACGAAAATTTCTCCCACTTTCAGATAAATTGAAAAACACATTTGAAACAATATACTGAATAAATATCTTGAATATCTCATGAAATATGAGCATTTTTATGAAAAACTTTTTCACTGCGCATGAGCTGACAGATCAACTAATGTTTATATTTTGTTCTTACGATTGATCAGACTTTTCTTGAAATACTGAATAAGTAATATCAAGTATAACAGTCTCCGCCTTTTTGCAGGACATATTGAAGAATGAGAAATTTACGCTTTTTTCACTACCACTATTTTTTTCAGACCAATAATTATAATTTTTAATTACAGCCCATTATTCTAAAGATAAATTAAAGATTTCTCTAAGAAAATACTGGTGGCAAAACAGGCGGAAATTTCTCATTCCTGAAAATGCCCTTGAAAAAAGGCGGACTCTATAACCCCTGTGATATATAAAACTCTATAAAGGGTCTCACACTTTTATTGTTGATGCTGTTGTGAGAAAGAAGTATAGTAGTTATCCATACTATATTAACAACACAATGTTAATCGACAATTCATCAAAGAAATATATTGCCTCAATTTACTTTATTTTGGTCTTAAATTGAAGATTTCAGTCTATATGTAGATGCACAGTTTTATATATATTAAAAAAAAAAGAAAAAGAAAATCCCCGACTAAATTTGTCGCAAATAATCATATAAATGTGCGACTAGGGCCGATTGATTGCTAACAACTTTAGTTTTTAATGCAATTGTTAAAATTTGCTTACGGGTCATCTACATATTAAAACTTGCATTTTCTAACAGTAACAGCTGTTTTTGACTTTATATTCGAGTTTCTGAGATCAAAACAGCTGGAAAAAAAGAAGAAATTATATACTTTTGATTAATTCTTGATAGAGTTGCGAGAGAAATTGTGTTAGGAATCTCTCTATACATATAATTAGAAAAAATAAATTATGATTTCGCAAAGGAAGTAAATTGTTCAGTAGGATTCTAACCAAGGAAAATAGTGTAATAATTTTCATATATACAAAAGAACTAAATTTAAGCTGATGAAACATCGTAATTGTTTCTTAACATATGTGTATAACGTTTTTAATTCCTAATGTAAGAAGTTCAATAATTATTTAAATGTTTAAAACTAATATGTTATGTTAACTTTATTTGTAAGTATTTATTCGTAATAGATGTAATCGTTACGCTGTGATTGTCCAGATTTTACTGAATATAAATATTTATTTCTTTTCTCTCCGATAATAAATTTTGTATGCTAAAGAACTGCCAAACATCAAATCCAGTGTTGCCAGATCTGGCGTATTTTTTGTTCAATAATCACCAATAATTTTTAATTGTAACGTTTGCCATATCACTTCGAAAACGACGACGATGATTGTTCAGTTTTCTGGGAAACACCGGTGCGCTAGGCACGCATCTACCCCTGGAAGCTGAATGGAAACTTAGTGTAGTTAAAGTCAGAAGTAGGCTAAAACGAAAGGAGAAAAGATAATTAACCTGTAAAATTAAGGGGGTGCTAACCGAAAAAAAAAAAAAAAAATCTAAATAAAACTATATGTATATATATATTTTAATTTATTTTCTTTAATTTATATTTTATTTCATTAATTATAATTTAGAAAAATTGAGAGACCACTGTAATTTCCGCTCCCTGAAAAGCTCTTGCCCTCTAAGGCACAAGAGTGGCCTGACTACCGAAGTCTCTGGATAAGATTTCGACTTTACCTAACAAATCAGTACAATTTTTAATTTTATTTAATGTGTTTCTAAGTTTATCGAGAAGTTCACTAAAACAATTAGCTTTAAATTCATTGGCAATTTCTATTAGGATAAGACAGCTCTTAATTCATTAACTTGGGAAATTGACTGATTTTGATGCGTAAGGCTGGCGGGTTTGACGATTTTAAGGCTCCTATAAATAATTTGCTTGTGTGTTGACGCAGTTGTAAGAAACCATGGGTGATATCTGCAATTTTCTCTGATTTTTTCCTACAATGGAACAAAAAGCTAACTCAAAATATTGTTCTTGTTTGGGACAGTTGCACTGTACACCCAACGAAATTAATATTTCAACATATAAAAATAACATTTCTTCCACCTAACACTTCAACTACTTGATCAGGGATCTGAGTATCTAAATGTTGCCATAGAAAGAAATTCATTAGGAAAGCTGTTACAGAAAACGTTTTCTATAAATACTATTGCAAAATCTGTAAGCCATAGAAGACATGCTTTATATAAAAATATATTAAGACAGCGTAACGACAAACACAACCATATAAAGCTTCTTAATATGCAGATTTCAGTCAGAAGAAGAATCTCAAGAAGAATGTTCCACCCTTGAAGGTAAGGAACAATTTGGCAAAGATTTCCTTTAATACATTGTGATGTGTGAAAACCTACTAAAACCGGCAGAACTATCTGACGTTATTGTAATCGATGAGCAGTTCTCATATTCATAAACTACCCGCCTTCGGCGTCCAGCTGATTCGTGATCCTTGAAAAATGCGACTTTATGAAACTCCCGCTCGCTGGCGACTGCGGCGCCTTTTTCCCGTTTCAGGTCTTACAACAGCTTATTGACATATAGTGAAAATAGCTTTATTAAAAAATTTAATCGCAGTAAATTCCCGCTCGGTAGCGCCTGCGGCGCCCTCTTCCCGTTTCAATACCTGAAACAGCCTGTTCGCTCACCATGTTATGATACTTCAAATTTATGACTTTAGCAAAGTCCCGCTCGGTGGCGCCTGCGGCGCCTTATTCCCGTTTTAGAACATACAACACCTTCCTCGCTCATTAGAATTTAAAATATTAATAATATGGAATATGGAGATTTCACCTGATTTACACGTTTTGAGGTCTCCTGAATCGGTTTTCTTTTGTATCTCGGCTACTAATTAAAATAATTTCATAAGTAATACATCATTTGAAAGCATTGTTGATTTGGAATCGAACAGTAGATTACAGAAATTTCTACCGCCAGATGGTGCTGTAATATTTTAAAATTTCAATATTTCAAATTCTAATTATGATTAAATTATTTTTAATACATCATTCGAAAGATATTTTAAAGTACTTTTATATTATCGAAAGTGGAATTCGAGATTTCACCCGATTTACACGTTTTAAGTTGTCCTGATTAGGTTTCCTTTTGTATTTCAGCTACTAATTAAAATATTTCATAAGTAATACATCATTTGAAAGCTTTGTTGATTTGGAATCGCACAGTAGATTACAGAAATTTCCACCGCCAGATGGCACTGTTATATTTTAAAATTTCAATTTCTAATTATTATTAAAATATTTTTAATGCATTATTCGAAATATATTTTAAAGTTCTTTTATATTATCGAAAGTGGAATTCGAAATTTCACCTTATTTACACTTTTAAGTTGTCCTGATTAGGTTTTCTTTTGTATCTCAGCTACTAATCAAAGTAATTTCATAAGTAATACAGTACTGGCCAGAATGGATGACTCACTTCTTTTTTCCCATTCATAGTAACGGATTGACATCAGAGGTTCGTTTTGGCTGCCTGCCAAAGTACAGGTATTCTTGCTTGGCATTTCGGTAGTTCATTAGTTGTGTTCGCCGCGAGTTGAAGTACAAATTTTTGCAGAAGGGTGAAATAATATAAAAATGCCTGGTAAAAGAATTTCACGTGAAATGCATGCACAAATAAAGATTCTGAGCGAAGAAGGTTATAGTACTCGGGAAATTGCTGCCAGATTACAATTGGCAGATTGGCACAAAAGACAGTTTCCAGGTCTTTAAGTAATTTCAAAACAACCGGAAATTATGGATATTCAAAGCCAAAAGGTCGTCACAAGAGCATAAGCAAGCGCATGGATGAGTCCATTATTTTGGCAGCGAAGAACTCACCCAGAAAATCAGCGAAAGTAATCCAAGCTGGTTTACCAAAGGATGTTAATATCCCTAGCCAAAGGACAATCCGAAGGAGGCTATTCAATGCCAATTTAAAGTCCTACAAGCCTGCTAAGAAGCCTAAATTGTCTCCCAAAAACATTGCTGACCGACTGACATTTTGTAAAAAGTATCAGGGTTGGACTGCGGAGTAATGGAAACGTGTGATGTTTTCAGACGAGACTCAAGTATCGCAGTTTTATGCATTTTGTAGAAACATACGACGGCCTCCCAATAAAAGAAACTGTCAACGTTACATTATTCCCACCGTGAAGAATGCTGCAAAACTCATGGTCTGGGGAGCCATTTCTGCCAAAGGAAGATGCGGATTGTGGTTCATGCCTGAAGGCACATCAATTAATGGAACTGTTTATCTCGATGTGCTAAAAGAGAAGTTACCACCGTTTATGAATATCAACCAGTGCACACACTTCCAACATGATGGAGCACCTTGCCACCAGACTAAATCTGTTAAGACATGGATTGCAAACCAGGGGTTTCAGATCCTTGGGCCGTGGCCCGGAAATTCCCCGGATCTAAACCCAATCGAGAACTGTTGGGTAATTTTAAAGCGCAAAGTTGCTGAGCGTAACCCCACTTCACTTTCGGACTTAAGAGAAACTATAAAACAAGTGTGGATTACAGAAATTACACCAGACTATTGCGAAAAATTATGTATTTCCATGCCTGATCGTATCCAAGCTGGATTGCACAAAAAAGGTTTCCACTCTAAATATTGAACCCTTTCTTAATTATGTATGTATACTGTGCTTATATAACTAAAATTAATAATTCCCATAAAATAAATACTTAGTTAAATGCAATTATTCTTGCGCATTCATAAACATCACAGTTTTTTGTGGTGAGTCATCCATTCTGGCCAGTACTGTACATCATTTGAAAGCTTTGTTCATTTGGAATTGAACAGTAGATTACAGAAATTTCCACCGCCAGATGGCGCTGTAATATTTTGAAATTTCAATATTTCAAATTCTAATTATTATTAAATTATTTTTAATGCATCATTCGAAATATATTTTAAAGTACTTTTATATTATCGAAAGTGGAATTCGAGATTTACCCTGATTTACATGTTTTAAGGTGTAATCTATCTGCGATTAAAATAATTTCATAAATAATACATCATTTGAAAGCTTTGTTGATTTGGAATTGAACAGCACATTTCAGAAATTTCTACCGCCAGGTGGCGCTGTAATATTTTAAAATTTCAATATTTCAAATTCTACTGAGCGAGGAAGGTGTTGTAAGTTCCAGAACGGGGATAAGGCGTTGCAGGCGCCACCGAACGGACTCTGCTAAAGTCAGAAATTTGAAAGATCATAAAATGGTGAGCGAACTGGCTGTTTCAGATATTGAAACTGAAGAGGGTGCCGCAGGCGCTACCGAGCGGGAATTCACTGCGATTAAATTTTTCAATGAAGCTATTTTCACTATATGTCAATACGCTGTTGTAAGACCTGAAACGGGAAAAAGGCGCCGCAGTCGCCACCGAGCGGGAGTTTTGTAAAGTCGGATTTTTCAAGGATCGCGAACCAGCTGATCGCCGAAGGCGGCTAGTATTGCATAAAGTGTAGCTTAGAAGACAATTTATCTAAGGGGAAAATTTATGAGTAAGATTTAAAATTTACATGATTAAAAACCTCTATGATATATACAAATACACTAAAATGTGTTTTATATATATTGACACCAATAATATCTGTCGTATTGTTATCAATATTATTTTGTAATATACAGCTTCGGTATTGTGCATATGCACAGGCGCCTTGTGATTTTACTCACTTATTGAACGTAGGTTCGCCTAATGGCAGGATCTGCGGGGTAATGTAGAAGTAAACAAGAGTAATATAAATACTATAGCGGATTGTTATGCAGGATATGCTTATACGTAATTACTAACCATCTCAAGAACCGTAAAATTTTTAATACCCGCATTTTTTTTCACATCAGTCGGTTTTTAGAGTAATTTTATTCTTAGTACATCGTAACAACATTTGGTGAGAATTACTCTAAAAATAAAGGGGCGTTAACAATTGTACGGTTATTAATGATATGGTTGGCAAGTATTGTTATATATCATAGTTGCCAACATTTTACTTTATTTCGCAGCATTTTTAGCCCTGCCTTTTCACATCATTTTATTTATAAAATATTTTTCTCTAATATATATAGCTACGATTAAAAAAAAAAAAAGAAAACTTTTAAAATATAAGTAGTATGATATAAAGGGGAGGATAAAAATGATTCGGAATAAAATAAAATGTTGGCAACTCTGTATATATGCATATAATCACTGTTTCTTAACCCTTGGGAAGTGGTAAGTATGTTCCACACTAACTCCTTTAATTTTTTAATGGGGAAGGCGTGGTAACTACTTAACAGCGCCTACCGTTTTCGCTCTACTAAGTGACATGAAAGAATAAAATAAATAACAAAGTGTCACACACAGTGTTGATTTCCTTTTTCAGAAATTCTTATTCTAAGGCCGTGGTTAGAAATTTTACCACAAAAATGAGTGCTGAGACTTAAAACAGTACTCGTAATACGTAGCTTACCACGCCCTTCTTATTTAAAATTAAGGAATTTTTTAATAAGTCTACTTCTAATGGTATAATAAAGGTTTAAAATTCAAATTAATTTTATTTAAGATAAATTAATATCTTTTCTGAAATCAGTCTCAATTCCAAAAAATATTTTAATACAGTCAACTCCCTTTAATTCGCAGACCTATAATCCGCAAATCTCTCTAATCTGCAATTGATTTTTTAATGAAAACAAAAAAATTTACAGCTGAGATTTTAAAAAATCGGCAACATTTTTATTAAATTTTTATTTTTATTTTTTTAAATCAAATTTTTAGCTTAATCCTTGCTTTCAAACGCAATTGGAAAAAAAGAAAAAAAAAAAAAAAAAAAACAGTGAAATTTTGGTATTTATCATCCTGCAATTCATACAGACTAGTACCAGGTCTAACCAAAGAATGCCAAAAAATGTGTATAAAAATTTTAAACAAACCGCTATTACATCAATGTTTAGCAAAATTAAAAGTAATCAATTATGAATATTCTATTCTGCACTTAAAAAAATACTTTCTTCTGTATTTTCAAATAAATATACATGTCTATATCTTATTGCTACGTATTATTTGAATATGCTTAAATTATTTACTTTCATATATGAATATGATTGATTAGTTCTTTTAATACTGAAGAAATATGTTATTCAAAATTTTATTAGAAATTCTCTTTCTATTTTAATGTCTATTTATAAATTAATAATAATTTAACTGGTTTTGTATCTGCAAAAAGAAAAATGTAAGCAAAGACAATGAATGACCTCTAATCTGGAAATTCCTATAATCCGTACAACTTTTGAACAAAACTTTTGCGGATTAGAGAGAGTTGATTATATACCATTACTAAAAATAAATCGCACATTAAAAGATTAATAAAATGTTTGATTTTTTTCAAGCCCTGTCTTATGCAATAAAATGCAGGGATCGTACTTTCCGTCCTTTTTTTTCAGGACACTCTCATATATAAAAAAAAATAATAATAATTTATTACTACCATTATTTTAATGAAATAATCTCTAGTCTGTATAATCATGACACATTACAGTGTATTCCAGCAGTACTTCTGCATGAAATTAGCGGAGGCAAAAGAGGCAGAAATTTCTTGTCTCTGTCAAGTGTCCTGAAAAATGGGCGGAGAGTACGACCCTTGAAAACTTTTTAATTTATTCCGGAGCAATATTCGCCCCAAAGCGTGATTCGCCCCGCCTTTATTTCATACCACTTTCATTTTAATAGAAAATTTTTTCCTGTTTTATCATCCCCCCCGCCAAGCTAAAACAAACATTAAGAGAAAAACAAATGAAATTTACAAAGTAGGAAAGTCAATGGTGAACGCTACAAGTGTATATTATGTCGACATAGCATCTCGGACTTTTCGACTACCTGTATCTCAGCTCCCTGATCCCCAAGTCCTATGATTTTTTGCACAGACCTTAAGCATACCCTTAAGACAAAACATACAAATTTGCATGTCGCTCCGAATTAAGGAGCCTGAGTTACATAACTTTAAAAACCCGAAATTTACTGGTCAGATTCTTCTTCTTCTTCTGGTAATTGTTATTGTTAAGACAAAGAATGGTGACGACGATTCGATTGAGCCTAGAGTTCTGCAGCTAATGAGCTGAAAATTTGCATGGGCATTCCTTCAGACCTGTACTCGTGCCTTTTGCAATCAAAAATTTTTTTGATCAATATACGGGAGAGTTATTTTCAATTTTGTGATATTTACAACAAAAATTTCGCGAATTCGTCAAGAGATGGCGCTCGTATTCAATGAATTTAATTTTGTCATTTAATAAGGCATTAAATAGTAATAAATTCTGTTTTTATGTTTCTTTCTTTACTTTTTTTTTACAAAAATGGATTGAAATAAATTAACAAATGACACTTTTTTCTTAAATTTTTTACAAGAAACATGTTTATTAATAAAAAATAATTGATAAATTTGGATTTCGTTATAAATAAATGCTTAAAGGGCGCGCTAAACAGACTTTTAACAAAAGTAATGTGGCTGATTAAGTAAAAGAGCGATTCGTTAACTTTATAAAATTACGGATGATGAAAGAATACATATAATTAAATTCCGATCATATATTATATACGAGAAATATTATCATGGAAAAATTCAAATTCGATATTTTTGTGTTTCTATGAGTTTTGAGGTCTTCTGAATTCATTTTTTATAATAAAGAGGTATGCATGTATGTGTATCAGTGAATACGATAGCTAGTGCTGGACGATATCAGAAATTAAATATCGCGATATATCGCCAAGTTAATATCGATATTAGCGATATATTGCGATATTTCTTTCAAGGCAGAAAAAAATAGACATTTGTTATTTTTTAAAGACATATGCACACGAATTTTAAAGTATACAAGTATAGAGTGTTTTCCATGTATTTTCTGGTATATTACTACCATAACTTTATCATAAAAAAAAAAAATCATAAAAAGTGAATTAATGTTTTGTGTTTCTTATAACTTATACTATTGCTTTTTAGTATACCTCTGTATAGTTTATCCTCTATTCTTCCCATTTTAAGCTTTAATTATTTAAAAATCATATTTTAACACAGCTAATATGTGATCTGTGTTTTATTTGTACCAAGTATATCAAAATTCATAATTCTACTAAAAATAAAGCTTCAGAAAAATTGTCTTAAGATGCAGGTATTAAATAAAAATGAAAATCATTTTAATTAGTTCAGAATTGCCATTATAAATAGTTCAGAATTGCCATTGAATACACCTTTTTTTTTGGTTGTAGAAAGTAATATTTTTTACTTAAAACTCTTATATGCATCCTAAATGTCAGTTACTTGTCATTTTTATTTTTGTATCCTCTTACCAAATCATTACAATATCTTTTAAATATATATGTTCAATTCACATTCGTAATAGTTTCACAGTAATTGAAATTTGAATTACATATTATAATGTGTGTGTGTGTCTGTGTGTGTGTGTGTGTGTATTTATGTATATATTGTCAGTATAAAAATTATATTATTTAAACAAAATTATGTTGAAGTTTCATTTTGTTACTTAAAGTAACTCATTTTGCATTTAAACCAATTTTATTTAACATGTACGGCTTTAAAAATAAAATAAATAAATAAATAAATGGAAAGAGAAATATAAATGCTACATAAAAAAAGTAATAAACTGTTCAATATTATATAATTCTATAAAGAAACTGTCACTGTAAAATTACTGACGATAAAACTTTATTTTACATCAGTTAGATAGCACCCTTTCTCCCTTCCCATGTTATCCAATAGGATTTTTGTCGCTTCGTTTTATAAAAATATTTTATTCAAAAATGAACTTTTTCGAATTCTGTTTTTTGAATATTACTCTTTGAACAGGTCGTCTTTTAGCTTAGTGAGCAATTTTTCGAAAAAATAAATTTAAATATTTTACTTAGAGATCCACACTTAGAGTCCATAATTTACTTATTGAAATAAAATATTTAAATTAATTTTTTCGAAAAATTGCTCACTAAGCTAAAAGGCGACCCGTTCAAAGAGTAATATTCAAAAAACAGAATTTGAAAAACTTCATTTTTTAATGAGATATTTTTATAAAACGAAGCAACGAAAATCCCATTGGATAACATGGGAAAGGAGAAAGGAAGCTATCTGACTGATGTACAGTCTTAATAAAAAAAATATTTTATCGAAATATTTAATAATAATAAAATAATATTAAAAAAAATACATTCCATAATTGCTTATATTTTCAGAAGTTTTTTATTAAACGCTAAGAAAATTTGCAAAAAAACTCTTCTAGTAGATATCAGTTCAGTGACGCCAGATGGTCGAAAATTATTTCCCCAAACAAGTCTTCAAATTTCCCCAAATCACGTTTTTTTTTTTTTTTTTTTTCGAAAAAATCCCCAACTTGATTTCTACTAAAAAGGGAAAATAAAAATTTTTTCAAAAAAAAAAAATATCAAGCAGATTTTTCTATGATTTAAGCTCAGATTTTTCCCCAAATGAAGGCAATTTTTGAAAAAATCCCCAAATAACAATAAAGCTATTGAAAGTCTCTAGACATAGGGATAAATCATTACGTTACCAACATTGACAGAAAGTTGAAAAACGCCCCAGATTTGTCCCCAAAAATTTTAGAATTCCCCAAAAAAGTCCCCACAAACATTTGGTCTCCAAAATTGTCCCCAGAAGCCTCAAAACTCCCTAAAATGGGGACAAAATCCCCAATCTGGCATCACTGTATCAGTTCGGCTTTGATGATCTTTATTAAACACATGTTGAAGCATGTTATTGGCCATTTTATATCGACACTTTGAAATAGACCGATATCAATGAACCAATAGCAGGAAAGGAGCTAAAACAGAAGATATTGTTTTCATTCGTCATATTGCCTTTTCTGTGGTTTCCATCACCTACGATATGCATGAATGTAGAGTGGGAATCTGGGAAATCAGTATAGTGTAATATATCAGAACCCATAATAGATATCTCGGATAGGGATATATCGTTTCGACTAATATCCTAGTAAACACATCTGCTGATTATAGGTATTGTGATATTGGAGTATGTCTGATGAATTTTTTCTGAAGGGGTAGAACCGTGACCTTGAACGAAGTCAGCTTATTCACGGGATAATCAAAGCAGATGGCTTTCAATAAATATTTTATTATTATTATTATTATTATTATTATTATTTTATTTATTTATTTTTTTTTTATGGGGTGGCCTTTTTAAAGCAGTGATGTTTAGATTTGAGTTTATGAAGGATGAGGAAGTATATGTATATGTGTTGCAATAGAAATCGTTTGGCGTGGGGCTATTTTTTCTAGTTTATCAGTGAGTAATTAGAGGAAAGTAGAAAATGAGTATTAAAATAAGATATTCGGCGCTTTTTTTCTTCCGGTTTCGCTCTCGTTAGCTGTTGTATGTTGGCTGATCGGGTTTCATTCGCTCGAGTTTCGTTCACTCGGGTGCGCACTCGGCAATATCGTTAAAGGGATATATTGGAGAAGCTAGATCTTAAATATTGTTATCGGGATATTAAAAAAATATCGATACTTAGGGATATATTGATAAATAATCCAGCCCTAACGATAGCGTCTAAACGCTGCATTTGATATGTATGCTGGAGGTGACCCACAACTAATGATTTTAATGATGTAGAACTCAGTTTTTTTTTTTTTTTTTTTTTTTTTTCACGACGTTTTTATTAACTTCGATTCTTGTTCGTTTGTTTTTTCAGTACAAATCTTGCAATCGATTTTTAACTAACTTCCCGACTAGCTAGACATTTGAAACTTTCAGGATAGCTCAGAACACGGTGACAATATATTTTTTAACAGTTTTTGTCAACTGTTTCAGGTCCCTACTGCCTTAGGCAGCGTTTATATGATTCGACAGAAAATTTATTTAACTAATTTCCCGACTAGTTAGACATTTGAAACTTTCAGAATAGTTCAGAACACGGTGAAAATGCATTTTTTAAATACATTTAGCCAACTGTTTCGGATTACTGCTGCCTTCGGCTGCGTTACCAGTACACATCTTGAAATCGCTTTTTAACTAACTTCCCGACTAGCTAGACATTTGAAACTTTCAGGATAGCCCAGAACACGGTGACAATACATTTTTTAACACTTTTAATAAACTGTTTCAGGTCCCTACTGCCTTCGACAGCGATTATATGATTCGACAGAAAATTTATTTAACTAATTTCCCGACTAGCTAGGCATTTGAAATTTTCAGAATAGTCCAGAGCACGGTGAAAATGCATTTTTAAAATACTTTTTGCTAACTGTTTCGGGTTTCTGTTGCCAGCGGCAGCGTTAACAGCACAAAGCTTGCAAACAATTTTTAACTAACTTCCCTACTAGCTAGGCATTTGAAACTTTCAGGATAGCTCAGAACACGGTGACAATATATGTTTTAACACTTTTAGTCAACTGTTTCAGGTCCCTACTGCCTTCGTTAGCGTTTATATGAGTCATCAGAAAATTTATTTAACTAATTTCCTGACTAGCTAGAGATTTGAAACTTTCAGAATTGTTCAGAGCATGGTGTAATACATTTTTTTAATACTTTTAGCCAACTGTTTCGGGTTACTGCTGCCTTCGGCAGCATTACCAGTACACATCTTGCAATCGCTTTTTAACTAACTTCCCGACTAGCTAGACATTTGAAACTTTTTGGATAGCTCAGAACACGGTGACAAAACATTTTTTATATTTTTAGTCAACTGTTTCAGGTCCGTACTGCCTTCGGCAGCGATTATATGATTCGACAGAAAGTTTATTTAACTAATTTCCCGACTAGCTAGACATTTGAAATATTCAGAATAGTCCAGAACACGGTGAAAATGCATTTTTTAAATACTTTTAGCGAACTGTTTCGGGTTCCTGCTGCCATTGGCAGCGTTACCAGCACAAAGCTTGCTAACAATTTTTAACTAACTTCCCGACTAGCTAGACATTTGAAACTTTCAGGATAGCTCAGAACACGGTGACAATATATTTTTTAACACTTTTAGTCAATTGTTTCAGGTCCCTACTGTCTTCGTCAGCGTTTATATGAGTCAACAGAAAATTTATTTAACTAATTTCCCGACTAGCTAGACATTTGAAACTTTCAGAATAGTCCAGAACTCGGTGAAAATGCATTTTTTTAAATACTTTTAGCCAACTGTCTCGGGTTACTGCTGCCTTCGGCAGCATTACCAGCACACATCTTGCAATCGCTTTTTAACTAACTTCCCGACTAGCTAGACATTTGAAACTTTCAAGATAGCTCAGAACACGGTGACAATACATTTTTTAACACTTTTAGTCAACTGTTTCAGGTCCCTACTGCCTTCGGCAGCTTTTATATGATTCGACAGAAAATTTATTTAACTAACTTCCCGACTAGCTAGACATTTGAAACTTTCAGAGTAGTCCAGAACACGGTGACAATACATTTTTAATGCTTTTAGTCAACTGTTTCGGGTTTCTGCTGTCATCGACACCGTTACCAGTACACATCTTGTAATCGCTTTTTAACTAACTTCCCGACTAGTTAGATATTTGAAACTTTCAGGATAGCTCAGAACACGGTGACAATACATTTTTACCAATTTGAAAATCATTTGAGGATAAATGTTCTCGAATTTACAAATTTGTTCTCAGATGTCCTCAAATTAAAGCATAATTTAACTCTGTCCTCAAATGGCCTTTCAATTTGAGGACGCTGCGATGATTTGCCCTCAAACTGGGTTTAAAAAATTTGATCGCCTTAGTTAAACCCAGTATCAACTTGAGTTTCACCAGAAAACGCAGCTTAAATAACAGCTTACAACATATAAATCACACCACAAACAATACCACAGTCATAACATACAGAAATAAACTACAATTCAATGGTAGAGACTTAGTCAAGCAAAACTTTCTATTCCGTAAAGTCTTAGCGAGAAACTCACCTCAGTGATCTGAACGGGACTCCTTTTAGAGCCTGCCATTAATCCTGAATTTTACAGTAACTTCCGCAATAATCGAGTTACTGCTTGGACAATGGGTCTATGGATAATAAAGATTTTTTCCCCAAGGTCGTGAAAATAATTGTCAAGGTGCGATAAAGTCACCAAATTCATGGCCAACCATTACGTGCCCTGATAAAGTGTGTTTTTAACGGAAAATATCTTTTTTAACGCGGAAACAAGCTAGAAATGCGAAAAAATTGACATTTTATAATGTGACTAAACCTCTAAGAAAGAAATCACATAAAAATAACTAGTACTATTTAGAAATCTGTAACACTATATTTACATCTGTGCATAACACGCACGATTTTTATTCATCTATTACACAAATATATTCATTATGCATACGTATTATATTTATAAAGGCACATACATAACCTGCAAAAAGAAGTGATATCTCATAAAAAACAATACTATTGTAAAAGTCACCCCGCCCAGCAAAAACTCTTACCTTTCTTAAGCAGCCAAAAAAAAAGGATTGATATCAAATTTCGCCACCGTTACTGAATCCCGGGTACTCAATGCCTAGCTTAATGGAGATCTGCCAATAACACTGCATGTATCTTTCTAATAAATCCTAATCTCTTTCAACATTCTTTGTTATCTGTGTTAGTTTTTTCGCTGCATTATAAAGTTATAATTTAAAGTATTTTTACGGCGGGGTGCGTAATAATATTTTAATCTTTACTGACTAAATTTTTTATTAATTAAAACTTCTACATAGGGGACGCACCCCGCCGTAAAAATACTTTAAATTATAACTTTATAATGCAGCGAAAAAACTAACACAGATAACAAAGAATGTTGAAAGAGATTAGGATTTATTAGAAAGATACATGCAGTGTTATTGGCAGATCTTCATTAAGCTAGGCATTGAGTACGGAGTACCCGGGATTCAATAGCGGCGGCGAAATTTGATACCAATCCTTTTTTTGGCTGCTTAAGGGCCCTCTTCACTCACCGCCGCCAGAAGCCGAAACTAATGTTATTCTATGGGAAATTTTTCTTTACAAATAACTTATTAACTAATACATATTTTTAAATTCTGTTTTCACATTCAGAAAATTCTCAGCTGTTAAATTGACGGAAACTCAAAAAAAAAAAAAAAAAAAAAAAAAAAAAAAGAAATATGTTTTTAAATTTTTATATTTTATTTTGAAGCTGCAAAATACGAATTTTCCACATGTGATTTTTTTTTCATTTTGCAATTTCAAAATAAAATATTAAAAATTAAAAAAATACATTTTTATAAAAGGTCCGTCAATTTAACAGTTGGGAATTTTCTGAATGTGAAAACAGAATTTAAAAATATGTATTAGTTAATAAGTTATTTGTAAAGAAAATTTTCCCATAGTATAACATTGGCTCGGGTTTCCGGCAACGGTAAGTGAAGAGGGCTGTTATGAAAGGTAAGAGATTTTGCTGGGCGGGGTGACTTTTACAGTATTATTATTTTTTATGAGATTGTTATATATTGAAGAGAGTTGTTCAAAAAATAAGTGATGCAAAATAAAAGCGGGGGGGGGGGGGTAAAAATGCTCCGGTATAAAGGAAAATGTTAACACTTTCCAGACTTCTGACGTAGATTCACGTCATTTGAAAATGTCTAACTCCACCAGTGGGCGTTTCTTTCGCAATCTGTATGTTATTTATTTCTTTAAAATGTACCCAATATTCATATTTGTTTTGTACTATCAATACACTATGGATATACAGTGCTTTGATTAGAAAGAGTATAACTATAATGTATATCCATTTGTAATATAAATGTGAATACAGAAAATTTTGTTCTGAAATATTGTAACTGGGGAGAATATTGTCCGTCCACAGGCGGACCTTACTGTGAAAAAGACAAAAACATGCGGTCGCGAAAGTGTTAAATATGCTATGATAACTTCTAAAAATTAGTGTTCAAAAAGCAGAATATTTGGCAGTCCGTCTAACAGTTATCTGTTGTCTGTCTTTCAATTTTTTTCGAAGTATTTTCAGAGAAGTAAATTGCCATTTCCTACAGAATGTTACAACATTAGATTTCAATAAACTTTTGTTATGTTTACTTTATTTAATTATATAATTTCATATAATTAATTATTATAATTAAAATTAATTATAAATTATATAATAATATAATTGTTTTACATTAATATAATTTTTGATATTTTTATTTTGATATACATGCCTAGCATTTTTGAGAAGTGAGGTCAGAGCCTGATTAAGGGGGAAGCAAACATTATTTATATATACACCGTTATTTTTTAACAAATACTTTCCTCCTATAATAAACAGAAAATTCTCATTAAAAATTATTTTAAAAGAATTCTGGTGTCTAATAACGGTGAGTAAATTGGATTGTTTTACACTGTTCTTTTTTTATAAAAAATATTTCCTCGTCAAAGCGTGGAATTTCTATGACATGAAGTAAAAAATAATTGTAAAAATATTCCGGTGAGAGCGGAGATAATGTGTGCTCCCCCCTTAATCAGGCTCTGAGTGAGGTACTATGTAAAACATTCCTCTGAAATGTAGCCCCGCCCCCTCAGAAAAAAAGGTTGGTTGGTTGGTTGTAGGATTTAAGGCCGATTGACTCCTGATGTGTCCTAGGCCTAGAGGGGGAATGCCCTCCGTGGGGGTCTTTCTAACAGAAAAAAAGGAATGCAAACAAATACAAATATATTAGTAAAACGAATTTAAACGATGCAATTTTTCGTAGAAAAGTTGGCAATATAAATTTGTACATGACTTACGAAGTGATACTTAGCATTAAGGAAAAAATTGTAATACATTTCAGTAAATTCAAGTAAAACAAGCTTGATAGATTTTAGAAAACGGAAAATTTGATGTACTGCAGCGTATAATCTAAGTCATGAAATTGAGAAATGCAATTTATCTCTGTGGTGTAATGGAGATAGTCAACATGATGGAGATTCATTAATTTGCAGTTTTCATGGGTTAAGTTTTATTCACTGATCAAAGTTTTTTCTTACTGGAATAATTCATTTTAAGATGTGAGAAGACTGTTTCATAGGAATTGTAGAGAAAATTAGTATTCCTGTATTTATAATTTACTGTAGTTTAAAAGAAAAATTATTATTATTATTATTATTATTATTATTTTTTTTTTTTTTGTGTGTGTTTATAAATGTATTGAATGAAGGTTGAAGAAGCGATATATTTTACGGGCGGGGCTTACGTACTGCTCCTGTAGCACTTCAATTTAAGGATTAATCATTTTAATATTTTAACTTAACTATTATTTTCTAATGAGATTTTTTTTTCCTTTATCCTTTCTGATTTTTTGGCATTTTTTTTTTATAGGAATTAAATTATGAAGTATATATGCGCGTTGCAGTTAATTAAATGAAGAGTATTTCTGGAAATGTATAAATCTGGAAAAGTAATTTATTTATTTGTCCAGAGCGGTACCGTGAAAAACAAGAACTAGTGTACCATAGGCATAGCTAAGGTGCCTAGATAAAGTAGCAATATAAGCACCCTAGCCAGCTTTCCTAGCAGGGGTTGCCCAAATTTGAAATTGAAATTTGCACTATAAATATCTGAACATATTGCACATAAACGTATAAGGCCCTGGAAAAAAGTATAAGGTTGCAAAATATATTAACAAGAAAAGTATAAAACATAGTTAAACACGAAAAATTTAATATCACTCTTTCTTAGAAATGAAATTAAAAACACAAACATTGGTTATGAACATATGTAATATATAATCAAAGTATTAAAGAACAATTTAAACATCTGATGGCCCTTCATCTTGGAAATAATTATAAGTTCGATGAGTTGTGAATGGAAATATAAAGTTAATGTTCTACAAATTCACCTTTTTTTTCAACGACTTTTATCAATCGATCAGTCATCGTTGAATGAAGTCGAGATGAAGTTTCTTTTTTGATATTTTCCCATGCATTCCTGATCGCATTGATGATTTCTCCTTTCCCCCGATACTGTCATATGTCCTTATAAACAGACTGCGCAAGTATGCTCCAAATATTTTCCAGTGGGTTTAAATCCGGACTGCCGAATGGCCAATCAAACACACGGACCTCATTCGTTTCAAACCAACTTTTTGCTGAATGAGCAACATGGATGCTGACATTATCCTGGTTGAAATGTCCAGTTTCCTGATATAACTAGAATGGCATTGGGAAGCAAACTATTGCCCAGCATATCTTGATAGTTTTTGCATTTATTTTGATATAAATTACCACAATTCGTAACGTGCCAATAGCAGCCAATCCTCCCCATACAACTGCTGAACCCCCCCTTCCCCTTCCATATAACCGCTTCGAAAAGTAAGGTTTTATTTTTTTAATATCATGCCAATATTTTTAACGCCGTCTGGACCATCAAAATTATTTTTTTCTCATCCAAAAAAACTATATCTTTACACTTATCCTCAAAGGAAACTTTTTTTTTTTTTTCTTTTTTAGCAAATTCTAAGCAAACTAATTTATGCTTTTCTGCCAAGTGTTGTCGAGGTTGTAATTTTATGAACGGTGCCCTCGGATTGGAATTTAAAACACTGCAGATAGTTTGGCTGGTAAATGGTAGGCTTAAAGCACGCACTATTTCAAAAGAAAACAATTTTTTTTAATCGCACGTCCATCAGAAAACGATCGATTTTTGGTGCCTTGAAAGTACACTTCGTCCCCCTGGGCGCTTGCATTTACCATACTTTGAAAGATTTAAAAAATATATATAGACTAACCGATAGACCTGGAAATAGCTGCACCACTCATTCCACTGGCTTTCCTTCCGAGGATTTTACCCCGTTCTACATCGGACCATTGTTTCTGCCTCGTCATCGTTGCCAGTAGTACAGAGAAAGACTAAAGTAACCCTAAATGGGCTGTTAGGTTGCCTTTTATATTTCTTGCATTCTCAGACCACAGAAAATTTTCATATCCCCCCAAAAAATTCGACGACCTTATACTTTTTTCCACCATCAAATAAGATTAATATCTAATGTGGTAATTAGTTCAATTAATTTAAAGTATATTATAAATAAAAAATCACTTCCATACGTTGTATTTTTGTTGCTTTCCCATCTGAAAAAAAAAATTGCATAAATTCTAGTTTAACTGTCTATTTAATCGACCTGACAATTTTTTCCAGGGCCTTATATATACGTGTGTGTGTGAGTGCATGTGGGCGCGCACAATATATCACATGTGTATATATATATTCATGCATATGTGTAATTCTTAAAATATACACACATACTATATGAAAGATGAAACTTTTTAGAAGATACTTCCGAATTCAAGGTTTGTGAAAGTTTTACTGTCTCTGAATTTTCTATTAAACTATCTTGTTTTTATAACATTTCTTATTTTGAATGTTTAAATAAAAGGGTAAAAAATTATAAAGATAAAGAATTTTTCGTTGTGCTCCTGTAAAAAAATATAAGTGCTAGATTCTTTAAAATTCATGCAATTCGTGTGATGGTGACCTGCATACATTTGTATACTTTTTGAAGTACCCAGAGTTCATTTTTGGTATTTTACGATGATGCATGGATGTGTGTGTGTGTGTTTGAGTGAATATGATAGCGTCTAAACGCTTTGTTCGAATGAACTAAAAATTGAAACTTATGTTATAAGTCACCATAATACGAACCCTATTGATTTTGATAAATCAAGCAAGCACTTACGGTTTTTTTTACAGAGACGCAAAGAAAAATTCTTCATCATTATGGCTTATGAGCCCATATGTTTTAATGTGCGATATCGTGTAAATGCCTTATTCGATTGAGCAAATAATTTATACACATGTTATAGGTCACAATTGCACAAACTGCCCAGATTTTAGTAAATCTAGCATTTATAGTTTTTTTTTTACAGGGACACAAAGAAAAATCCTTTATCATTATGATCTGTGGGCCCAATATTTTAAAATGCGATAGCATCTAAACTGGGCAAAAAATTGATACGCATGTTATAGGTCACTGTCGCACAAATCACGAACTGTATACATTTTGATGAATCTAGCACTTATATTTTTTTTTACAGGGACACAATGAATAATTCTATATCATTATGGTCTATGAGACCAATATTTCCTATTGTGATAGCATCTAAATGCTTTATTCAATTGGGCAAAAGATTTATACATATGTACAGTCGGTAACAAAAGTCTCCAAACACTAGTGAAAATTCCTATATGAAAAAAAGTACACTTAATACAGTTTTGTTAGATAAATTACCACAAAAATGGGTGCTTAGAGTAAAAACTATATGTGTGAACAATACTTTACTACACCTTTCTCATTTAAAATTAATTAATTTGGTGCAGAGCTCTAAGCTAACATCCTTTTACAGTAATTTCCGCCTTTCTACTAGACAGTTTTTATACAGAAATCACCATTTTTTATGGTAACGTGTTACAATTACATAGGATAGAGATTATTGTATAAAAATAGAGGTGGCCAAAAAAAAAAAAAAAAAAAAAAAAAAAAAAAAAAAAAATTCTCACCTCTAAAAGCGTCTAGAAAAATGGGCTTAGATTTCAAGGTCTAATTGGGTAGTACATAGCTGCCAACATCCTAATTAATAATCCAGAGTATTGTTAGTACCCACCATTTTTACTTTCCGAACACTATAGTGAGGAAAGTATTGTAATCATGTCAAAAATCCGAATTCGAGATTTTGATGTTTCTATACGTTTTGATTTCCCCTGAGTCCGTTTTCACTATTTTTACGATGATGTATGTATGTGTGTGTGTATGTATGTGTGTATGTCTGTGAGTGAACACGCTAGCGTCTAAACGCTTTGTTCGATTAACCTGAAAGTTGGTACGCATATTGTAAGTCACCATAGTACGAACCCTATAGATTTTGGTGAATCTAGCACTTATAGTTTTTTTACAGGGACACAAAGAAAAATTCTTTATCATTATGGCCTATGGGAGCAAAATCTTAAAAGTGCGATAGTATCTAAACGCCTTATTCAATTGAGCAAAAAATTTATACACATATTATAGGTCACAAATACTCAATCTGTATAGATTTTGGAGAATCTAGCACTTATAGTTTTTTTACAGGGACACAAAGAAAAATTCTTTATCATTATGCCTATGGGGCCAAATTTTTAAAAGTGTAATAGCGTCTAAACGCCTTATTAATCTGAGCAAAAAAATTTTACATATGTTATAGATCACAGTTGAACTAACTGTATAGATTTTGGTGAATCTAGCACTTACAGTTTTTTTACAGGGACACAAAGAAAAATTCTTTATCATTATGGCCTATGGGACTAAATTTTTAAAAGTACGATAGCATCTAAACGCCTTATTGGATTGAGCTGAAAATTTATATGAGTATTATAAATTACTGTTGCACTAACTATAAGCATTTTGGTAAATCTAGCATTTATAGGTTTTTACAGGGACACAACGAAAAATTCTTTATCATTATGATCTATGGGCTCAAAGTTCAGTAGCGTTAAATAAAACATCGTGTAATAGATGGAGAAAAATGCTCAAACACTCTATTATGTTTTTCTCTCTTTTGTTTGTTTAACAACTCCTCTTTCTTTACTTTATCTACAAAACTGTTAATTACTCAATGTTTGGAAAGTCGAGTGGAGTCACTCCAGATTTTTTTTTTTTTTACGCCAGTCTTTTTAGGGTATTTTTCTTCTTATTTCATCGTAAATATAATATATTTGGGGAGCAGTGTTGCCAGATTGTGCGACTTTTTTTATTCAACACCAATAATTTTGAGAAGTTATATTTAATGTACATAATTGACGCTTATTCGTCTATTATATATATCAAACATCACTTTTGAAAAATATTGGTGACAATTAAATAAAAAAGTCGCCCAATCTGGCAGTACTGTTGGGGAGAATTACTCTAAAAATAAAGTGGTTTAGAGAAAGGGGCAATTACTAACAGTACTCCAGATTATTAATTAGGATGCTGACAGCTATAGTAGTAAGTATGATTCTCATGACCTGATCATAGCTATAGTAATTTATAAAGATCTTCATTCCCATGTTATCGACCACAGATTTTTGATGCTGAAAAAACTCGACATTTACCGTTATTGGTAGATCTTGACAGTATAGGAATAGAACAGAACCATTGCAAATGCTGATGAATTTCAGAGATGGCAACCTCATGCCTACAAATTTAGGAGCAAGAGACTTAAAAAATCAGAGCAACTACTATTACGATACGAAACTTTTAAATAAGATTTCCGTATATAATCTACATTTACACAGTCTTAATATACATTTCTTAAAATCAATGAAACTATGAAAGACTGATCCAATAAACATATATATATATATTACTTGAGGCAGACTGCATTTTTTTCTTTTATGATGCATTATTTAGAGTGTTTGTAGGCTATTACAAATTCTATTCTGGTATATTATAATTCTGACCACGGGCGTCGACATATAGGGGCAAGGGAGGGGCACTTGCCCCCTTCTGGAAAATTCTAATAAATAAATAATTATTAAACAAAGTTACAATTAAAGCTGTGTCATTAGAATTAAAATAACCAAATAAAATGTGTCACATTATTTAATTAACCAAATAAAATTTGCCAATTAGAGAGTCAAACCAACTCGACTTGCATTTATAAGTTGTTTCTAACCTTTCCCTGCAAACAGATTTTAAATCGACTTGACAGTATGTTTTTCGGATTAGTGTTGGTTTAGAATAAGTTGTATAATTTCTATAAGTAAAATGTTATAGCTTAAACTGCATGTCTAAAAAATTGTTGTAGTAAATGCTTACTTAATCACCTCAATCAACCAACCAATCATTTGAATCTCATTGAATTTTTAAAAACATGCTGAAATTTCGCAATTTGATGTTTGCCCCCTCCTGAAAAATTTTCTAGCGACGCCATTGATTCTGACTCGTACATTTCCTATCTTATATTTTCAGCTACTGATATTATGTATCTTGGATAAGACTTATGTTTGGTGGCATAATATGTATTTTAAACTTATTGCGGAAAAACAAATAGATTCAACAAGGTAAGCTTGAGCACTGGAGGATGTTTGATCTTTGATTGCTAACTAGAGCTGGGGAAGGGTAAAAAAAAAAATAAAAACAAATACATGACTGAAATAATCTAACTTCTTTATAGGTTTTTATGTCTAATAAAACAAGTTAAAAATGAATACTGACATTTATTTTGTGACGGAAGAAAAATTGGGTAACAAATGCCTTCCGCAAAGCATTTAATCGCTAGTAGGAAATAAGAAAAGATGAAGGGAGGGATAAAAAATAATTACATGAGCGAGTAATATTTAATAATTTTCTTTACACGTTCCAGAATCTCACAAAATAAGTTTAAAATTAATATTAACATTTATGTTGTGAATGGAAAAAGATTGGGAATCAGAAGGCTTCCGTGAAGTGTTTGATTCCCAATAGTTAATGTGTTTTTTTTTAAAGTAATGAACAATATTCACGACTTTTTAAAAATCGGAAGAAATCGATTAAAAATCGGAAGCCGGAAGATTAACTTAAAAATTAGAAAACTTATGGCAAAAACGGAAAAGATGGTAGCTATGAATAAAAGTGAAAATAACAAATAAAGAAATGCCAAGTTTGAAAAATCGGAGTTTTTCCGATAATTTTCAGATTAACGGAGCACTCCGATAGAAATCGGAGTACTTGGCAGTGATGGAATTTTGAAAATACTGATGTCATGCCCAAGTTGTTCCAATGAATCTATTCAAAGAAGTGGGATAAGTTTATATAAGTTATATTTTACTAATTTATGAAAAATATAATTTTTATAAATTATATTATTTGTTGCTTTGTTATTATCAAGATATAAATATATGATATGTATGATAATATGATAAAAACAAAACTTTGAATAAACACCATAAAATGCAAGAATGATGAGTTCTTGCATTTTATGGGAGTGTCCTCCGCTTAAAGAGATTATCAATATTTGCCGAATACTTCAAGGTAGACATTTCTCTTGGTTAGAAATTTTTATCGCTTTATTTAACAAATTTATCAATTAAAAGCCATGTGTTAACAAAGATACTCTATTTGCAAACCTGCAAATCAGGGGCGGCGGAACTGCCCGGGCCCGGGCATTAGTTTTGTCTTTTTTTTTTTTTGTACTATATCTTTTCTGACCTGACTTGATAATAAAAGAAGGTGAAGAGTTACATAGCAGGATAACTCTCTGGTTGCGGCTTATAATACGTCTAATAGCTGTTGCAATCTATTTCCCTACAGATACGACATTCCTGAAAGGATAACAGTGTGTGCGCGGAGGGTGGGGTGCTGGTGACGGCAGAAAAAGGATTAGTAAGCCAGTTTTCTTTACTCTCTGGAAAGCAGGGATTGCTAACAAGTTTCCCGGAATCCCCATTCATCTGTGTGTTGTATTATATTCCTTGTTCTATATGAATTTTCAGGTGAGAAGTGCAATACCCATTACTACAGTCTCAGTCACTCGCGGGGATGAGGTAAAGTAGAATTTAGCCACTGAATGTGCTCCCGCCCCCTCCCCTTTCAGAGACGACTATTCTTATGTCCGTATTTTTGGTGACAAGTCCCCTCTCTCCTTCAGTGGCTTCTATGGTCTCAGTCACAAATCTAGGGAGAGAACGAGGAAGACGCTTTTCCTGTGCTCCATCTAAAAACGCATTTTGGTTAATTAAACTACATATTTATTTTTTTCACCTATAAAAATGTAATGAGTTCCAGAAAACGGCAAAAAATCGAGTCATATTTTAAAGTGTCTTCAAACTCCCCGATTCCAAGTTTAGAAAAAGAAACTGTACTTGATAAAAACAATGATGATACTCGTAGAGATGAAGATAACACTAATTTTACAAAAACTGCAAATGCTGAACCTTGTATGTGCCCATTATGCAACGAACAAGAGAAATCGGTACGATGTGTCGCCTAATTTTTTCTGTTTTACAAAGTTAAAAATAAAATTTTGCTAATACAGATTTTATAAAATATTATTCTTATGTGTCGTTTTTGACTGGGGTGCTCGATCCCCCTTAGCCCCCCCCCCCCCCCCAGTGGTGCGCCATTGATCATGCTTCAATATTCCAGGCCCGGTCAATAAAATTCACGTTCCGCCGCCCCTGCAGTTTCTGGTATTATGTTTTTTTTTTCCGTCAATGACATTTTCCACAAGGAAATGAAATCAATGGTGTAAAAATAAATAAATAAAAAATAAAATAAAATAAATGCCAATATCGCTATTGGTAACAAAGAAATTTATTGTCTGCAAATAAATAATAAAAAGCATTATGTTAGATATTTTCAATGAAAAAATGAATTTAGAATTGTAATTTATCATCTGCAGATATATCTTTTTTTTTTACTTAAAAAAATAAATAATAAGAAAAAAAAAAAAGAAAGAAAAAAAATTGGAAAAATTGACACTCTTGAGATGCGCGAGAAGAAAAAAATATTTAGAATAGTGAAAACATTTAAAAATAAACGGTATTTGTAAAATATTAAGCAAAAAAATAATGGAGATGATATGAAAATTAATTTACATTTCATTAATTTTATTTTAACATCAGGCAAAAAAGATTTAGTTATAACTATCACGATCATGTTAAAAACTATTGCTATAGAGTTTTAAGTTGAGCCCAAAAATTTTTAAAATGTAATTTATGAGCCATTTTTATTTATTCCAATTATTCCATATTATATATAATATCATTATCAACATCAATTTCAGCCTTTATCAATCCACTGCAGGATAAAGGCCTCTTCAAGGTGATTCTAATCTGCCCTGTTTTCTGCAATTGTTCTCCATTCTGCTCTTCCAAACTTCACAATTTTATCTCTCCACCAATGACACAGTGGTCTTTTTCTTAATCTTTTACTACATCTCGCTATCCAAAATAAGACTTTGGTAGTCCATCCATTATCATTTCTTCTGGAAAAGTGCCCAGCCATTTTAACTTAATTCTAGAAATAACATCAGTAACTTTTGTTTGCTCCCACATCCGAGTATTCCGCTTTCTGTCTCTTTGGGTAAATCCTAACATGCATCTCGCCATGGTCCCCCCTCTCATGTATACTATATATACACACACATACATATGACTGACTCGCTGCATAAACATATACATTTCTGAGGGAGGTGACAGCCCCCCTCAAACCCTGCTGTACCTCTGTCTATATCTCTATATATGTGTATATTTATATATTTTCCATACTCCAGAGTCTTTATAGGCACATTCTGAAAGTCTCATTCAAGGAAAAACTTGTTCAAATTGCTATACTTAAAAATAACATTGATGACTCTAAAAAATTGTAAAATTGAGACAAAATTAGGGATGCACCGAACATTCGGTATTCAGCCATACTACCAAATATTCGGTTTGGCCGAACCTGAAACTATTCAGCTAGGCCATATATCAAATTATTTGGCTAGTTAAAGATATAAAAATTAAATTTTTAAAAATTTTTATTATTTTGAAAAAATTCTGCTATTTTTAATTGTTATTAAGATTTTTCAGATTGATTAAGAAATAGATTATATTTAAATGAAAACAATTGTTTCATCAAGTTTTAAGTAACATAAAGAAAATTAATTATTAGTTACATTAATTATAACAATTAATAATATCTAACAAAAGTAGTCTTTATCAATAACAATATAATGATGTATGTTTCTAAAGCTGAGTTAAGAAAAAGCGTCCATATGATGTTGCCATCTAGGAAACTTCAAGAGATCAAACAAAAATCACATCCAAATCTGGCAAGAAAATTGACACGTCATAAAATAGCAATTTTGAATTTGTCATTTAAAAATGCATATAAAGTGCCCCAACATGCACAAAAAGCATCATATCTCTATCCCACAATTTATCCACATCAGAGTGAGAGGCATTTGCATCAGTTTTAATATAGGTTAGCCAATACGTTGTTACTTTTAAATTGATTTTTCTCAAATGCTGCATTTCTGGGTTGCTTTTTTTTTGTGTGTTTATCAAGAAGCCTAACAATTAATAATTTTCTTTGACTGTGAATACAGTATTACACCACTACTTATGTATAGTAATATTTCCTAATATTTTTCTACATTTATATAAACCACTGTTTTTGAACAGTAGTTTTTTATAATATTTTTTCATAATTAAAAAAATAAAATATTACTAAATGTAAATGGTATCACTGAAAAAGTTCACAAAAAATTACGTAATTGACACATGAATATAATTGTAAATCAGCCAGCCGAATATTCGGTATTCGGCTGAATAGTTACTATTTGGTTTGAAGGATATTCGGTATTTGGCCAAACAGTTAGTATTCGGTTGGCTGAATATTCGGCATTCGGCTAAAAGTGCTATTTGGTGCATCCCTAGATGAAATATAAGAGAAGTCATTAGAATGTATGCCAATTCATTACAAGATTTAGCAGCTGAAACTAAAAGACAAAAAAAAAAAAAAAAAATCTATTAGCTGAAGTATCATTGTGTGTATATGTAAATATGTGCATGTTCACCTGAATACCATGGTAAATAATTTGAGTAAAACAATAATGGTAATATTTTCATTTTAATATATTTATAACAGTTTTATTCTACTTTCAATCTATATAATTCAATAATGATATAATCCCTAAAGACAAGTTTCTTGAGCTTATATTTAACATACTTTTAAGGATTCAAGTTTATATTTACAAATGATGCATAGAAAATATGATTATGCAAGAATATGGACTGGAACGATCGTGTAAAACAAAAGTAAAATAATAATAATAATAAAGTAAAAAAAAAAAAAACATTTACAAATTATTATAATATGTACAGGATACCATGAGGAGGGGGGGGGGATACATTTATTTATTTTTAACTCTAAATGATTGCACTGAAGTTATATTCTTATTCTATCCAGTTTAATTGAAAATCTTTTCACAATACACATACATCGTGTGTATAGAAGGAAAAACAGACCAACACAAAAACAAATTATGATTAAAACTTTTTTTATTATACATAATTTAGATGCGTAATTTAACTAAACAAAACAAAACAGTATATTAAAAAACAAAAATCACGCAAACATATATACACACAATATTTGAACTTATAAATAGAGCAGGTTGCAAAATAAAGTCAAATTAAAAAATAAAGAATTACAGTTTGTACATTATATAACAAATTCATTGATAAAACATAGGGTTGTTGTAGGTGCAACTACAGTATGCAATAAGCAATATTTAACAGGATATACATGCATTCGAAATGGACTGAAATTAGAATATTTCATAAAAGCATTGGATATACTTGATTGAAATTATTAAAAAAATATTGCTATTTACATAATAATTTATCTCTAAATAATGATCTTATAATAGTTTCTTCATCAAATATCAGACTGAGAAAATAAAATTACTGACGCGATTAACTTAACAGGTTTCAGCTCTGTGACAAAAAGACTTATTAAAGTGGGAATTTTATAATAATCTGAAGACGACGCATGTTTATAAGAATTTAAATAATTCAAAACACATTTAACTTGGAAATTTAAGCTTAAACATTTAAGATTCCTCTCTACTTCTTACAATTTTCCCATTCCGGTCCCCAAATCCCAAGTAATTCTAAAGGGACATTTGTTACTGAAATAACTCATCAGGTAACTTTTTTTTTTTTTTTTTTTTTTTTTAAATTCTGTTTTTACATTTGAAAATTCACAGTTATTAAATTTGTTCCTGTTAAAAGTAAATAAAATAAATAAAAATAATTATTATTTTTTTTAAGTTATAAAGTGTAAAATATGATGTAACTCATTTTTAGTTCTAAAATAAAAACATTAAAAAAATCATTAAGTAATGAACAGTTCTAATAACAATTTTACCCCTAGAATAACATGACCTTTAGTTGCCGGGAATGATTAGTGGAAAGTTCACTTTATGGTTTTTGACAGTTTCCAAATTTATAATTAAAATAATAATAATAATAAATCAAAATAACAATATTTTTCTCTCTTTCTCACAAGCTTGCAGAAGTAATCAGTTTCTTATGTGTTTCTGATATATATGCCTATAAATTGAAGCAAAATATACTGAAGAAGCAACAAATTAAACTATGTAATCATAAACAAATAATGTCAACATCTTTGGTATAAAAATTGGTGTGTAATCAATTGTAACAAAAATCTTTAGCATCTTCACACAATTTTAACATCAAGAATTGACTCGTAAGGTAACATTCATTAAAAAAAAAAAAAAAAAAAACATTAAACATTTCAAAATAAATCATCCCAAATCAATATTAAAACAAAGAATAAAATAGCTTATTAAAATAATAAAATAAAAAAAAAATACTAAATGTCAACAAATTACCATATATATATATATGTTTTAACTTGTATTAATGTGAGTTCCATTAGTCTTGTTTTTATTAAATAGTACGCAGAATTTATTAAATATGTTCTCTAAAAAAAAAAAAAAAAAAAAAAAAAAATTTGACAACAATTTAAAATATAAAGAATATTTAAAACTATTTTCGGTTTCTCGAATTTATTTTTAGTACGATATATTCCAAGAATGCTACAAAAAAGTTATTTGCATAATTAATATAGAGTGTAGAAAAAAGAAAAAAAAAAAACTAATATCAAACTACTGTAGTAATTATGGCCAACTGAATTATAATATAAATCATAAAAAGATGGTGTACAGTTTAATAAATCATATATCTATTTTCAGGAGAAAACAAACAAAATTATATATTTTAAAATAGACTGAAAAATTGGCTTTTCACATTATTACAAGTACGTCAGTTATTTCACTTTCCGACAAGACAAAATATTAATACATCATAACAAACATAACTAAAAATTTAAAATACTTTTTATGTTATTTATGTACCATTTTCTCATTCTTTTTTCCAGATAATCACTTTATCATGTCCGATACATTTAGAAATTTACAAGCATAGATATATTTAAACTCTATAATACAATTATGTAACAAATTTCTAAAGTGAAAATCAATTTATAATAATTGGCAAGCATAGCAAGCTATGACACTAAACACACAGCCAAATTCCCAATTTTCAAACATTCGACTGAAATCACCAATAACAAAAGGTAGGAGAGGTAAATGCTCCTTTTTGGGATTCCCTAGTTCCATTTTTTAAATCCCTTTATTTCAGTTCATAATAGATCACACCTTAAGAAGAACAAAAGAAACCATTATAAAAGATTAAAAAAAAAAAAAAAAATCTTCCCCATCTTAGAATTCTCAAACATTTCATTGATTCACATGTTTTCAGTAAGGACTTTTGCATCAAGATTAACACATCTGCAACTGCTAACATGAATTCCTGTCACTTGGAAATCTTTAACTCTGCCAGCAAGCATTTCGTTTTAAATTTGCATGTTATAATATTTCATAAGAATATACTCAATATTCATATTTGTAAAGGCAATGAATGTACTATGATCAAATCTTTGATTAGAAAGTATAATTTCAATTTAAATCTATTTATAATGTGAGCCCAAATACAGAAAATTTTGTTCAAAAATAATTAACTTGTAAGAATAATGCCAATTTGCATATATGGAACAATTCTACCATTTTTCTTCTTGACTCTCCCCACCACTACATTTATATTATAATCTTTTGCAGCATGTTTTCACAATCAATTAAGTGAGAAATTCTATATAAACACGATGATTGGAGAGTCAGGGAAAAATGCAGAACTGTATCATGTATGCCACTGGTAGAACTTACAGTGGAAAAAGACAAAAACAAGTAGTCGTAAATGTGTAAAAAAGTACAAGAAACAGAAAATCAAGACTGTCTGTAAATGTAATACTGATTAAAAAACAATCTGTAGCATTTCTGTCAATGATGACGTATAATATTTGCATTTACATAAACAAAGGCAAAATTTGTTACATAAGCATATAATGCATGTAAATAAAGTATGTCTTAAAAATTATCAAAAACAATAAAAATCTAAATATACCTTCTCCTCTTAAACTATGCAAACAAGAACATTTATCAGATGCTAAAGATTAAATAATTTACATTATCCTCTTAATATAAACAAGATGCAAAATTTCGTTCTTAATATCTATAATCTCATAAAGCTATTAACCTTTCGCTAGGCATACTGACGTAAAAAAAATCAACACTCTTATTCTTTTTCAAAGGTTCTGACTAATGCAAGGACATATGGGGCAACTGTCTTGGTCTCTCACTACTCTAAATAGAATGTAAATGTTAGCTCAAAGCATTTTCAGTTGTAGTGACCACTGACCAAGTGTGAGGGACAGCTCCCAATTAGGCTAAGTTGGGCTCTGCTCTTTCATCTAAAAGTACATTCAAATAAAATATGATCAAACGACACTCACGACCATTAGTATTTGTTGGTTTTATCTCCCTTTTCTTCACATTATAAAATCAGTCACGTTCCTAATTTTAACTTGTGAATACATTCTTTCAATTTAAATTATTTTATTGTAATTCCAATAAATAATAAATGAAAAGATATTTTGCCGATGCTAATGAAATGGTCTGTTACAAGGGTGTAACGAAAGGGGAGGGAAGCTCCAGCTCCAGCGCCTCCCCGTATTCTGAAATAAAATAAATTTTGATGCTAGTATATAAATATTAATTTTTGATCATTAAAACGAACTAGGAAGTCAGTTTGTCCACAGGCAAGCCACCTTAGTCTAGTGCACATGTCTCTAGTTATACCCCAAGTGGGTTATATTAAGAAAATATAAAATAACAGTGCTAATGCTAGAAAGAATGGAAAAAGTAATCTGTTATCTTGAATTTGATGAAAAACTAAGCAATAAAATTTAGAAGAGAATCTTCATAGTGATTTCCGAAAAAAAAAAAAAAAAAAACTGAATTAGATGAAGAGATTTCTTAATATCATCAAGAAAATGATGTACAGCGATACATCACAAGAAAATCTAATACTAAAATTCCATATTTTTTTAAACAAAGATTTACATGAATATAATTAATGAAATAATTGTCTGCATCAATAAATATATAAGGAAAAGAATTACATATTCTCAAAACCAAGATTGTAAACAAATGTGTCAATGTGTTTGTATCAACACGGCCCTACTAGATCACTCCTCGGCGCCAACGTCGTAAGCGGCCATAACAAAACTGCAAAGATCAATGCATGCTGCGGAATAAAGTAGATGGTGCTCGCTGCCAACCCTGAAAATCAGTTTGTATTATCGATTCCAATTGTAAATAAACATGAAAATAAGCATTGTATCTTGTAAAATGGTGTACTATTGTGTACCTTGCTATTCATCAAGAAGGGGTAGGGGTTTGTCTCCTCTAATTTTTTTTTCCTTTAAAAAAATTCTTAAATGATTGTTTTCTTTTTTCTTTCTAGTCCTTATTTCATTTCTTTCATGCAAAACAAAAATTTGAAGAAGAGTATATTTTATTTAGCAGAAAATGACTAATATCATTTATTTTTCTTCAATGAATTGGTTTAAAATTATTGCCACAATTTTTATGATTCATATATTTTTGCGTATCAGAAGACTGCATTTTAAATTTAATTAAATTAATATAAATACTCTGTAAACGGAAAAAACTTATGCAGCTTCATATACAAAACTAAGTTAGTTCTGCTGTGGCGGCACTGTGCGCCGACGCTAACTTCCAATGCATTTGATTCCGGAAAAATCGTCAATTGTTACGGCCGCTTTCACAACGTTGGCGCCAAGGAGTGATCTAGTAGGGCCGTGGTATCAATTATAAGAATATATTACAGAAAGATATATGTAAATAAATTGGGTAACATTTTTTACAAATTCTTACAAAATGCACATTAATAGAATTAACTTGTCTAATGTGTAAAACTGTACGTAATATTGAAATAAAAAACAATAAGTGATTGTTTGTACTGTAATTAATGTACTGTACAATTTACAACGTTTGCCTTATCCACATAATAAAAACAGGCATGCCTGGCGAAAGGTTGAAAATGGTTAATTCTCTGTTTATTTTCCAAAACTAGCTTTCCGAGGTCTCTTATTACATGTAATTTCTCAATTTAAATAATGTATAATTAAAATTATTTTGATTAATATTTAGTACTTGTCCCTGCTTTTTTCACTCCATGAAGGATCATGATAATATTTCAAGTCAAAACAATTTTTGCGAGTTTTCGCAATTTATGGTGTTTACTTAAAAAGTTTTTTTTTTTAGGTCATCTAACATATTTAGTTTAGCAACTAGGCTTGCTATCTTACATTATAAAAGTAAGAATGAAATACAATAAAATAGAGAGGAGGGCTGGTGGCGTGATTTTGCTATTTAAAGCCGGAAATTCTAAGGCATTATTACATTTATGCTAAATTTAAAGCTGAAATTCAATGTAATAAAATAATAATACAGTAAAGCATCATTTTTATTCTTTCTCATTTACATGTTTACTCCCACTGATAGATTTTTTAAAATTTTGATTATTCAATCAAATATAATCAAATGCAGGCCTTCACAACATTTCTAAGATTTTACGCATACTTTATTATATTGCCACCGCTATCGTGAATAAGTTTTTCTTGAAAATTTTTGAATGTTTTTATGCTAAAATATTGTGTAAAAAAGTATTGTTTTAAAATAGCAATGAGAATGAAATTTTAGAAATGCTGAGAGTTTTGCAAATGATGAAACATTGCATCAATCTAACATAAATTGTTGATTTCATTTATGAATCACCCTCTTCCTTACTCTATTAAGGCAGTCTGGGACATTAAATTTAATTTTGCTTTTTCATTATTTTGCATACAATATATATATATATATATACATACATATATATCAAATAACCTACATCAATTTAAAAAATAGTTAAAACATTTTATTTTCAGAATAAATATTAATTTGTCTTCAATATTTTAAAAATATTAATAAGACTTTTTTAAAAGTACTTCTGACTATAAAGAACCATATTTTTAAAATAAAAAAATATCAAAGATAAACAATTTAAAGAAAATATGTCTGAAAAACATTATGCAAAGATTCATAACATTATATTACATAAAATTTCAGAAATATTAATTTATACATGCTAAAACTTGTGAAAACAAATTTTGAGAAAATGGATATAAAATTTTAACCAAACTTTCAAAGAATTTGGTCTTTGGTAATGTTACCTCTTTACTACATGTAATAAATTGAAGTTGTCTCATAGAAATAAAGGCAACATTTTTCAGAAAAAACAAAACATCTTTAATTGCCTCTTGAAGTGTGCAATAGATGATTATCCTGACTGTCCAAATTCCTACTAAGCCTTGAGCATTGGTTTAAAGGTCAGAACCCAAATGGGTTGCAGATTTACTAGGCAGGTATTACATGTCGGAAACTGCTCTCCTAGGCCATGTGGCTGGGTTTTAATATATCAGTTCCAAGATTCCTCACTAGGGCTTGTTGACACCTAATTACTTTAATTGGTTATTTACCTTATGATGGATGTTTTAGCTCGGTTCAAGACATCTACGCATTAATTAATATGCAAGAGTTGACTACAAACACTGATAAAAAGCAATAGCACCACCATTTTTGCTATTAAATTTTATCACTTTTATCAATGTCACATTATGAAGTTACATACAGTGAAATAAAGCTTACAGGGGGGAATTTATGAATTTTTTCAAAGTCATCAATTTTTAAAAAAATTTTCCTTCAACTATCATAAAATATTAATTCTTATAATCTATTTTAAGCCATGGTGGCCTCTGCTCCTCCACCTTCTTCTAGTTATTACTATTACTTTTTATTCATATTTGCTGTATATGATCTCCTCTACAAATGTTTCAGAAACAATTTATATTACGTATATCCTTAAATATTTAAATAAAATTTCCTGTTTATACATAATATAAATTCAAGAAAATAACCTACTCGGAAATTCTTGCTAAATTTTTCAGTGTGGATCCACACCATCATCAGGCTTGAACTCCGAAAATCCCAGGTGTTGCGTCAGCACTTCTGTTACTTTCCTTCTACCTTTTATCAGGTGTTTCCATTTTTCGATATTCCATTTTTGATTGATAATCTAGATTATCAATAACGTGTGCAGTTGCAACCAAAACGAGCCATCTACAGACATCGAAAAATGGAAACACCTGATAAAAGGTAGAAGGAAAGTAACAGAAGTGCCGACGCAACACCTGGGATTTTTGGAATTCAAGCCTGATGATGGTGTGGATCCACACCGAAAAAATTAGCAAGAATTTCCAAGTAGGCCGTTTTCTTGAATTTATATTATGTATTACGTATATATTTTGTTTTGTACAAGGCTTTATTTCCATATGCGTTCTTTGTTTACTAATTCTCGTCTTTTAGTATTTGATCATTGTAATGATGAATTATTAAACATAAAATATGCATGTATATATATTGGTGAGGGGTGTAGGAAGAGCAGGGTACTTTAGCATTATTTTTAATTAAACAATAGAACATTTCAAAATTTATGACTATACTTTAATAATTATAAAAATAAGAATCAATAACCAATATGATAATATCTTGTTATATTATCATTATTTTTTGCTATCATAACCAACAGTTTCATTCTGAAGAGTCAGAATGATTTCATTAATTTTTAATGTATTTATCAATGACTCATATTGATAATTTTGTATATTCCATTGTGGGCAGCAAAGTATAAAATGGTGGGCCGCAGGTTGGTCACCTCTATTCTGCACAATACATTAAAAGAGAGTTAATAATATAATTATAAATATGGGATACTATAATAATTTTTCTTTTCTTTTTTTTTTTTTGTGTGTGAGAAATATCATTTTCCTGGACGCCCTTACCTCTAGCTCAGTGGGTACGTCAGAAGATTTCCTGGTGTTGAGTTCTTATGAGAGGTTAAAACTGGGTGAGAATTTTGCAATTTGTTATAATGAGCCTACAGTTATTGTAAGATTTAATATGCATGCCCAATAAAAAAAAAATTGAGACCAAAACTCTTGACTGAACTAAACATAACTCTTGTTTCTAAAAGTGAAGTTAAAAAAAAATATATATATATATATTACTGAAATATGGTGCTGAAATAAATAAAATCTATCTAACAAACCTGAAAAAATAACGAATGAAGAATTGCTATGATTTGTTTAAGTGATTTTTTATCACATATGCATGTCCCAGACTGCCTTAATACAAAATGTATGTTTAATTAAGATATACATTCATAATTAATAAATCAATCAATATAGTTATCAAGATGTACTTATTAAAAAAGCATTCAACCAAGATATTTTACTGAAACTAAAAACATATTTTATATTTCTTATAGTTACTGCGTGGAAATGTAATTTACAACAATACAAACAACTGCTCATTAAACATGAGAAAATTAAAAAAAAAAAGAAAAAAAAAAAAAAAAAATTAATACAGATTTTTATATATAGTTGAGTTCTTTAAAAGTAAAAATGAAGTTTTATACTATATGAAAACGACCTAATAGGCACGGCCTGACTAAGGCAAGGGCAAGACAGGTAACAGCCAAAGTCTCTGAATTAAATGTAAAAGTTATTTCAATGTTTTTTTTCTTTTCTTTCTTTCTTCTTCTTCTTCTTTTTTTTTTTTTTTTAATCTAAGAAGTTCCTGTAAAAATTTCTGCAGTTAGGCTAAGTCAGGCCCTGCTAATCGGTCAAAATTTCTTTAAAAGTTACACTTCCTAGTTTCTTCAAGTAAAGGTATGTACATTATTTTCGGCTTTTTAAAAATCATTCTTTTGCCTAATTAATAACTAAAATTGCAGCTCAAAAGAAATGTGATACTAAAAAGTCTATAATTATTTTGAAATACAATTTTAATTTACTAAAATTAGTGTCATTTCTACATTTTTTTTTTTAAATTGTCAAGCAGAAGAGACTAAAAATAACAATGGCAGAAAATGATACAATAACAAGCTCTAAAATAATATAAAATATTACAAGCACTGCTAAAAAAATACAAATTTACACTCTATAATCAAATTAAAATATTTTACAAAACAAAACATATTTTTTCCATTAATGCCATTTTGAACCATTTTTTTTTAAATCTTTATTTTTTTTTACAATATTAACAAATAATAGGTAAATAAATACAACAAACTGAGTATTTCATCTGTATCAGGGTTCCCACTCTTAAAAAAGAAAAAAATTCAAGGACTTTTCAAGTACTTTTCAAGGCCTATTTGAAATTTTTCAAGCACTAGGGGAAAATCGCAGAACGCTAGGCATATACTCAAAACTTTAGTAACTACTTTCATTAGTAATATTTTTTTTATAATTAGAATAACTTTGCCTGTTTTCACAATACATTTTTGATGGATTGACAAAATTAACTTTTACAAGAGTCAAAAAACAATTAGTTCAAGATTTGGAATCATTATGATTATCCCAAGGTTTTTAGGTTTGAGTCCTGGTCTAGTCACTTTCTGCTTTAAATTAATGACTAGTCCATCAAACAGGTTTAAGACTGGCAAAAAAAAAAATAATAATAATAATAATAATAATAATAATAACAATAATAAGTTGAAACTATATGCAAAAGCAAGACAATGAAATAAGAATTTTGTGACAAAATCATTATATTAGACAATGGCATGCATATGTGGAGATGAAGAGTTTAGCCTTGACAGAATTCACACTAAGCCCATCTATTGGAGTGGAAAATTCAAGGATTTTCAAGGACTTTTCACAAAATTCAAGTACATTCAAGGGCCCTTGAAAAAGAAAATGAAATTCAAGTACTTCTTAAGGACTTTCAAGGACCGTGGGAACCCTGTGTATTTATACAAAAAAACACTCCCGGAGTTATAAATATGCCAATGCTTATTTAGACATTAAAAAAGTAAATTATTTCGGGTAAAAATGGTGGCACTAAAGATCAAATTATATGAAATACAACAAAATGATCGAAATTGCTTTCTTGATGGAATGCAAAATATACAATGAGAAATGCATAATGCTGAATATATATATTTATATGTTTATGAATATGTACATTTAACTGCTTCATATAAACTCAGATCTAGAAACTACTGACAGGTTCATCTTTTAAATATGTAAAAAGAATAATTTAACACAATTATTACTTTATTAAAAAAAAAAAAAACAGTGCACCAACAGTCGTGAACACTTTTATTGCCCCTTCCCTCATTATTTGAAAACAGAGCTGGAAAAAAATCACCTTGAGGCTTCACAACAATCAAGTTGCCCTCTTTTTTCCTTTTCATGTCATCCTATAGATTTTTATTGCTTCGTTTTGTAAGTATATCTCATTCAAAAATGAATATAGCTTTTCGAACTCTGTACTCTTTGAATATGTCGTCTTTTAGCTTAGTGAAATTTTTTTTTTGAAAAAATTAATTTATATATTTCATTTTATTGCGTGACTCTAAGTTTCGATCTCTAAATGAAACATTTACTTAAAAAAAAAAAAAAAAAAAATTGCTCACTAACATAAAAACCGACATATTCAAAAAACCAGAATTCGAAAAAATCCATTTTTATTTTTGAATGAAATATTTTTTATAAAACAAAGCAACAAAAATCCTATTGGATAACATGGGAAGAAAGAAAGAGGGAACCTGAATGATGTACAGCCTTAAGGCGACTAAAATAAAATAAAATGGTGACTTAAAAATTAAAAAAAACTCGCCACTTTTCCCCCCTACCTATGAGTATCATCAATCAACTACATAAATATTATGTAATTTTTATTCTTCATTTTCATACACAAATGATGTCAAACAGCAGGAAATAATTCTACAAATAAGATCCTCCCATTTTTTTTTTTTTTTAAATATTGGTGAATTTAAAGGGAACCCTTTACAAAAATCGGACGACTATCAAAACTAAATTTGAACGAGAAAATTATTTAATTTCAATAACAGGTTGAAAAACTTGTGAAAAAAGTGGCGAGTAATCTACACAGGTCTACTGGTGAGTTATTTAAAATTTCAATTTTCAGGTCTATTTGAGAAATATATATAGGAATACATCAGTCGACAATATTTGAGTTAGGCAGAGATCAATTTCATGATAATTTTAGTAACATGTACCAATTGAAAACTTCATGATTTAATTGCAGAAGTTTAAACACACACAAAAAGCGAGAGAGAAAGAAATGCAATATTATTTCTTTTAAATATATAGCGATGTATAGATTGAAAAAAATATAATGAATTTAAAACAAATTAATTAAAAGTAAATAATTTCACAACCTCTAAAAACAAAGTTGGAAAAAAATTGAAATCATAATTCAAACTTAAACAACACTAACAAAATGATTAAATCAATGTAACACATTCTTAACAAATTTAATGTATTAACAGACATATTCCTATATACGAGATTGGTTTCGAGTGGCATAATTAATTATATAACAATTAATATTAGCCTACAAGAATAGTTTTAAAAACGGTTTAATTTCACACAACTCACCAGAAAATTTGCAGACAATTTATTTATATTCTTATTTAAATTTTAAATGAAGCACAACATAATTATAAAATAAATTAAAAGACCTCACTTAGGCTTCATCTTCTGCAAGAAGCTTTTCGTGGGAGGATCCTCCCCCTTTTTCAATTGCAAACTGTGCTTGCGGGCCTTGGCTATTTATAGCTTTACTTCGTTCGTCTAATAGGTAGTACCACTGCGGATCTATTTTGGCAGACTCGTGGTCATTAATGGCGACATTATCACAAACTTACGCATGTCACAGAGATAATTAGCGATAATGTTGCCATTAATGACCACAAGTCCTCCAAAATAGATCCGCAGTGGCACTACTTATTAGAAGAATGAAGTAAAGCTATAAATAGCCAAGGCCCGCAAGCACAGTTTGCAATCGAAAAAGGGGGAGGATCCTCCCACGAAAAGCTTCTTGCAGAAGATGAAGCCTAAGTAAGGTCTTTTAATTTATTTTATAATTATTTATATTCTTTTGGACAAATAAAAAGATGAACCAACATAACTAAAGAAATTGTTGATAAATGATACAATGTAAAGTTAAAATCATCTCTCACTGGACAATTTTAGTATTACTTGTCTTTATTATGAAATTTTATTGATTTTTTACTTTTGTACATCGGCAATGAAGAAAATAAAGCTTGTTCCTAAATGCTATGGCATTAAGTGATGAGATAACAGTGATTGCATGATTTTAGTCTGAACATTGTATTCACACAGTACAAAAGAAGATTAGTCATAAAATTTAAGCTTAAAATCCTCGTTTTTCCACAAACAATATAATACAAGTGCAATGGCATTTTGGGCTCCTGGAGTCAAAAAAGTCATTATTCTACCTCAATAGACAACACAGACCTATTTACATACTTCATCCAGTTCATTTGGAGTTCTTTGCAACATCCAGCGCTTCGACCGGAGGGTTTAATATTTTTCACAGGTACTTAAAAGCACTGAGCCCAAAGAGTGCATATATGCTATGAAAAAACATTTGAACTCTGAAGCATTTGCATATATTTTTTCAATTTGAAAATAATAATGCACAAATGGATAGAGCATTTTAAGTTCTAATCACACAGAGAACTTGTGATGACATCACTGCCACACAACTGTTTTTTTTTTTACACACTGTTATGAAGTCATGTTATACTTTCTCGGAATAATTTAATTTTTTGTACAAAGTAGGACTCTAGCATGTCTGCACAGTTGTAAAAAGGTGATGATCGTGGATTATAGTATCTACAATTGTCAAATATTTTAGTCATATCACCGATGAAGTCAGCAAGCCTTTTGTACTGATGACTATGTAACTTTTGTTCCACTGTTTTAAGGTCTGAAACAAGAAATAGCAAGTTATTACTTACTATAAGTTAAGAACATAAGACAAAATTATAAAATATGCAATTTACAAATGGTTAATTTCACGCTTAAGTGGACTAAAAGAACATTTTTTACTTTTCAACTAACTCAATTATTTTTAATTTTTCTTGATAGAAAAATATATCAAATAATATAATACATTTTTTAATTTAAATTTTAGAAATTTTTTAAACAGGGTAGATCTAGCATTTAAATTTTTTCTAAATTATCTGACTTTCCCTGATTATTTTTACAGGCTTTCCTGAACTTTCTCTAAGTTCTGATTATTTCCTGTGAAAATTTCACAACATTAGCGAGAAATTTATTGATTTTAAATAGCATTAATAATTTAATGATTAATATAGCTTATTTTCACAAAATTTGTCAAAATTCCCTGATTCTTTGATTTCCCCTGACTACTAGCCACCCTGTGAAAATTACATATCACAGGACACACACATATATATATATCAGCATACTAAAATTCATTAAAATAAATTATTATTTAGCATTTAATTTAAAATTAAACAAGAAAGCTGTTTGATGTCTAGCCCCTCCCCTCACAAATGAAATTAACTATATAAAGAATAAGAATAAAAATGATGGTTTAAACACTCTATTAAGTTAAATGTGAATGAAAAAGGAAAATATTTATTTTTCTAAAACAGACATGGTTGCTGGACCCACTAACTCACCCAAATTTTTAATGCAAAAAAGTAAGATATAATTTTTTCTTAATGTGAAGAGAATAGAAAATTTTAAGGTGAGAAAAGACTATGAAGAGTGGAAAAAGGTATATAATAAAAGTAAATGAATATATGTATATATATATATAACAATAAATTATCAAACGTAGTAAAAGCTAAGCAACAGATACAAGATCACTGAAACCACATAGACCAATAAGAATGAATATTTTTCAAGTAGAAGAAGCTCAGAAAGGTGTAAAAAATTCATTAGGAGACCTTTTTCACCCTTGAGCAGAAATGTACAATTTCGTTCACTAGCGGCTATAATAACAAATCACTAGCAGGCTCCCTATCATACATGAAAATAATTGAAGTGAAATTTAAAGTGGAATAATCAATTAAGTACAAAATAATAGGGAATCTAACAGAAAACAACCATAAAAAACAAACAATATATATATATATTTATAAACACTTACCCATGGGCTCTTTTATAACCTTGTAATAATCTGGAGCTTCTACTGGATCAACAGGTTTCATAAAAGGCCATGCATGCTTGTGTGACTAAAAAAGGCCATAAAACAAAAAATAAATTCTTCATCTTAACTGTCATTAATAAATATGAATGATATTGCAATTAAATTACCTGGAGGGGGGAAAAAAAATTAAAGAATTACATCTTCACCCCGCTTCTATATATATACTGAAACTATATTTGTTTAAACATTGTGCACATTATAAAACTCTTTTTTTTTTTTTTTTTCTTTTTAAATAAATAAATAAATAAAATAAAAATTGGCTACTTCATACAAATTTACCATAATTTTCTATATTATCAGGAATTATTTATTTATTTTTTTTTTTAAAAAGGGGGGGGGGTTGTGTTTGTTTATTTTTTAAAGTATAGAAGAAAAAACATTTTCTTAATCACCTACTGTAAAATGACAAGTTTAACTAGTCACTGTGTTTTTATGCCATACTATGATGAGCTACTTTGTCAAATTTTTCATATTTACTACTGCTTCACAACTAAAACTAAAGCACATAATATGTCCAAGACTGAAACCAAAGCACTTGCCAGAAAATTTTTTGGGGTTCTTGTTGTTTGAATTCTCTCAAAACCCTCTTGGCTACAGCACTGACTGAAAATAACCTAAACCTATGCGTTTCCAAATAAAAAATTCAGACATTACTTGTATCCAGTGAAATACATTGCAATGGCTTTCTTTCAGTGCTTTAAATAAAGAATAGTTCAGCATTAGAGCATGTGCAAATATAGACTCACAACATTGACACATAAAATTCAATAAGTAATTCAATAATGCAGACAAGCATGACAAGGATAATTAGAACTTGATATTTTTTTTCCAAATCATTTTTTTTGATTTTGGCATAACACTTTTTGTCTTGAATTTACCTGTGTGTAATGGAAATCTCACATCTTTTTATTAAGATTTAGTCAAAATTCCCTGATTTCTACAAATTTCAATCAAATTCCATGATATTTCTCTGATGTTTGCAAATTACTGTCTTTTTCAGCATTGCGAAATCCCCTGACTTTTCTCTGATTTACAGGTTGTCAGCCATCCTCATGACTGAACAGGAAGAGAGAAATAAGATACATATCTGATCATTACTGACATAAATTATGTAGTGAATTTCAGAGCTCTTTGAAATAAAAATGATATTATCACATTCATGAAGTATCCTTTATTGAAATTTAGCAATCATTCATTGCAGATTAAGCCCCCTGATTATTTCCAGAGAAGCAGGCTAGACTCTGAACTACACCCCAATGTATTATAAGCTTATTATGCAACTATTGCATGCCAAAAAACTGATTCTTGCATACTGTTCTTGAATTTAGTCTCGTAAATTTATAGTTCACTGCTAAAGAGATAGATACCACCCTATTTATCTTTATTAGCATGTTCACGATTGATTTTGGGCATGTTGAGGTCTACTGAGACATTAATTTTTATGCTCTGCATCTTTTAACTCAGGGGCGATTTTGAATTCATGAAAAAATACCAGAAACTTTAGTGAGAAAAAATTTTCATATGGGAAAACATATAACTTATTGCAGGGAGGTCCAATTCCCTGATTATGAAAAATATTAATTTTAATTAGGTTTAGAAGTCATATGAATTTAAGATTTTAATTCTATTTTATGGATTTAACTACCAGAAAACTGGTGCTGAAAATGAAAAAAAATCTTGCAGTCAACTAAATTATCTGAACACATATCAACCCTGTTCAACTAAAGACAGTAGTGAGTTGCACTAATACAAGCAGGATCATTTTTAAAATTGATGTCTTAAGATTTTTCATTTAATAAAATATTTTTCACAGAGTTCCCACTCCATTTAAAAAATAAAATTATCTCATTTTTCCAGGTCTATTTTTATGAAGTTCCAGGTCAGCTTGCAATATAAAAGATAACAGTACATTTTAAATTGTATGCTCATAAAGCATTTTCCAGGTTTACATCATCAACATCATCTCTCTCTCTCTCTCTCTCTCTTTTTTTTTTTTTTTTTTTTTTTTTTTTTAAGTTTTTGGGTAATATTTGCAATTTTCTCTGATCCATGGGAGCTCTGTTTTCAGTAAAGCTAAAATTACAGGGCAATTCAGGAATTGTTTTTGAGTTACTAATTTTGAATATAGTTTTTAAATAAATACTAATTCTCTTTTATCCATAACTTTTTTAATTACTTAAAAACGAAGCTTAATTTAATTTTTAAAGGAAAATTAATCTTACTTGACTGCTCTGTTGTTTCTTATAAGCCGCTTTTTTTCTTGGGGCCCCAGATGTCCTCAGTCATGGCTTCAGTGGAGAGTGGCCGATCTTCTGAAGGTTCTTCGTCGCCTGAGAGTAGGTGGCGCCACTGTGCATCTATTTCGGTTCTTGATTCGTGGCCACTCTCCACTGAAGCCATGACTGAGGACGTCTGGGGCCCCAAGATGAAAAGTAGCTTATAAGAAACAACGGAGCAGTCAAGTAAGGTTAATTTTCCTTTAAGAATTATCTTTTATCCTTTCATATACAAATTCATATTTATATTGTGAACCAATTAGATGAAACTGAATAATTGTTGCAATAATTTACTTTCATCTAATTAAAAACATAAAAATTCAGATTTAATTAGCTTTATTAACAACTAGTCGCCTTCGGCGACCAGCTAGTTCACGTTCCTTGAAAAATCAGACTTTACGAAACTCCCACTTGGTGGCGCCTTTTTCCTGTTTCAGGTCCTACTACAGCTTATTGACATATAGTGAAAATAGCTTTGTTGAAAAATTTAATCGCAGTAAATTCCCGCTCGGTAGCGCTTGCGGTGCACTCTTCCTGTTTCAATATCTGAAACATCCTGTTCGCTCACCGTGTTATGATCTTTCAAAATTCTGACTTTAGCAAAGTCTTATCCCCGTTTTAGAACTTACAACAGCATCCTCGCTCATACCGCAAATAGCTTTGAAAATTTTAACTGTAGCAAATTTCCACTCTGTGGTGACTAAGGCTCCACTTTACATTTCATGATTTGAAATAGCCTGTTCGCTCACCATGTAAAGGACCTTTGAAAATTCTGATTATGGCAAATGCGCAAACCGGTGGGGACTATGGTCTCTCAATCTTCTCCCTATCAGTAATTTACTTATAATCAGAATTGGAGATATTGAATTATTAAAATGTCAAAACGTCCTCTGGCGACAGAGATTTGCAATATGTACTCTTCAATTTCAATTTAAATGACTTTTAATGATATTTTACCTATGAAATTATGTTAATTAGAAGCTGAGATACAAAGGTAATATAAGCATTGTTATTAAAAAAAAAAAAAAAAGTGCCTGATTTTTTCGTGGTTTTTTTTCTGAAACTTGCGTAACTAAGGGCTAAATAGTATTAAAAATCCTTAATACGAAATGTGAGCAGAGTATCGGAATTCTAAAGCCTGCATCATAATTAGAATTGGAGATATTGTAATAAAGGTGGTCTGACTTTTCTTTGATTTTCTCTGAAACTCCCCATATGGAATTTAACTGTTTATATCAGTTTAAAAGTCCGCAATATTTCAAACGATGTGTTATAAGTAATTTAATCATAATTAGAATTCCAGATATTGAATTATTAAAATATCAAAGCGCCCTCTGGTGACAGAGATTTGCATTAGTGTTGTTTTTTAAAAAAAGAAATAACTTACCATTAAACTCTTTAACAATTTTTTCATGCTTTCATAATCTTTGCTGTCGAGTATTTTAAGATTAGCATGATTGATTTCAGTGTTGCTTTGACATTTGGGACAGATGTATTCATCAATTGAATCAGCTTCACTCTGAAGCACACCAACACACCTTCCATGAAACCAATCTTGACAACGATCACAACATATATAAAACCTAAAGCAGTGAAAAAAAATATTTCAATATCTAAAATATGTACATAATATATCAATGTGACAATGACAGTTTTTGAAGAATTTTCTATTTTCTCAGTTTGAGGAGAATTATCAATACAGTAGAGAGCCAAAATCCGCCGACCTAAAATCCACCAAAGTCCGAAATCCACACAAATTGTCAGATACAAACAATGAAATTCACTATTAATAAATTACAAAACTGCAAATCAAAATTTTTGAAAAAGATCTTGAATACAGATTTTATGTTTGCATTTTATGATTACAAAAAAGAAAAACAAAATAATAATAATATGAAAGACTGCAAGAGCCAAGTTGCTACTAATGAAATTATTGACAGTATATTAAATTCATCAAAAGGTAATAACGATTATTGTGATATGATGATATCAATCAGGTAAATAATAACAAACTAATTTTTTAAAATGCTTTCTGATGAAGGCATAATTTGTAAGGAAGAACTCAATAAAATTCGTAGAAAAATAAATTTGTGTTACTACTATTTACAATAAATAAAAAAATAAATAAATCATGCAGGTTCAAATTTAGTTTAAAACTAGTTACATGTGAACAGATTTTATCTAAATTTGACAAATATTTTTTTTTATGTTTATTTATTGAGTTTTCATTATATATTTTTGTTAATGTTCATTAATATTCTTATGTACCTAGTAATTTAATATTCAGTGTTATTATTCACTAGTATGTGTTTAGTAAAAATCATTTTTTATGGGCCCCGAAATTCACAAAATCCTAAAATCTGCACAACCTCTGGTCAAAAACTGTGCGGATTTTTGACTCTCTACTGTATTATGAGTAGAATTATCAATTTCTTTTTCATTGATGACAAATAAAGAAAAATTAAAAGCAAAAATTGAAACAAATAGATGAGATTTTCTCTTAATAAAAAGGTAAATTGCAGAGTGCTTTTTCGTTTAAGTTAAATTTCTAAAATAGACTTACTGTGATTCATCATAGGGTAAGCGACAAAGACAATATAATTCTTCAGCAGCATTTTCAGTTTCTTTTGTACAATCATTGCACACATAACGAGACATTCGTTTAGCTTCAGTTTCTGATATACCAATGCATTCAGTATGAAACCAGTTTGAACACATATCACAGCCAATCATGAACCTATTAACAAAAAGAAAGAAAATATTACTGAAGCAATAAAATAAGTAGTGACAGACTAATAGTTCAGTTGAAAGTAGGGGGCAATTATGAACAAAACAAAATAAACACTGTTCTCATAAAAATTTACTTTATTTTTTAGTATGTTTATACACATTTTGAAGTATAAGGAATCTAAAAAATCACAAAATAAATTTGATCTCAGTCTATAGATAGCAGGGGTTGATAAAGATTTTAATTTTTGGGATCCATTTTGGCGAAAAAAAGAATTGTTACATGAAACTTTTCATTTTAGCAGTTACTCTATCTAACGTTCAATATCCAGTTAATAGTATTTTATTGAAAAAAGTATCAACAATCGTTAACAATAATATTCTAAACATGGAAAATTTTTGCAAAATCATCATTTTTATAAAATGAAATTTTATGAAAGAGTTGCTTTTATGATGATGAATTTTGTAAAGGGGCCCACTTTATGAATTTGAATTTTGTGAAGAGGCAGCAAAAGGGTCCCCATTTTTGCTTGGAAATAGGATGGTTAGTTTTTGTTAGCCTATGCAGACATTACCTCAAGAGTGACTGATCGTAAAAAAAGCCAGACAGTTTTAAAATATCATTCATCACACAGGCAAGAACACTATTTGATTTCAAAATTTTAATTTAAAAATTTTGAAATTTTTTTTTTTCAGTGTTTTGATACTTGCGAGTAAACATTGATCGGGGAAGGGGAGGGGGCACTGAACTGATGGCCATTTGTGAAGGAGCACCTGATGGGCAGCTATTGCTACCCCTATAGGGACAACACCTCCATGCCTTGTCTGGGATTCAAACCTGGGCCCCCTGGGGGGAGTAAATTTTCAAGATGGGTATCTTTTGAAAGGTCTCGTCAGTACCTTTAAAACGAATGGTTGAACTATAAATCTGTGATAATTTAAAACAAAGTTATCGATTTTTTTAAACTTTTAACGAAAAGAACTTAGAATTTTTTTTTTTTTTAAACAAAATTTAACCAAACTTAGTATTTAGTTGTCCTCTGACCATAAACTGGTGTTGATTAGATTTGGGGATCAATCGCTCAACAGGTGGCGCTGTGATCGTATTTTTTCTAAATTTTTAACATGGCAGTATAGGACAAAATTTCGTATAAATGTACATAATGAGAGTTATTCTTAACCTGTGATTGTTATCGATTTTTTTTTGCTTTTAACGAAAAAAAAACTGAAAAAAAAAAAAAAAAATCGCAATTAAAAAATAAATAAAATATTGTTACTGAGTGAATTTGTATGGGAAAATATAGAAGAAAGTCTTGTGGTGGCCACAACATACTAGTTTTTTCACAATTTTGCAGTCATATTTCTTTCCTTGAATTGAAATCAAAATCATTGTGTAATTTCGCTTCATTAGTGTTATTTTTCACTTCCATTAGTCTCATTTCGCTTTCAATAGTGCAAAATAGCTTTTATGATGGAATTCAGAGAGTGAGTCAAAGGACTGCGAATTTAATAACTCTCAGTTGGAAGATGATAGTTCTGATTTATTAAGATATAATATTTACAGTAATGTGCTTTTTATATTCTAATGTCCAAGGCAGATTTGTAAAGCTGTGTGTTTTAAAGGTAAGATTGGAAAACAAATTTTCAAAACAATTTTACGCAATTACTCAGTAGCAGATTTTTTTTTTTTGACAATACTGCAACAGCTATATAGGCACTAGAAAATAATCTGCAGCATAATTTTACAATAAGAAACGGAAACAATGAAGTTGCAAGATTCAATAGTCATATTTTTATCATAAGATTGCATTTATGTAATGTTAGTTGATCAGTTAGATATGATCAAAGCATTATAATTAAGAAAATGATGATAGTTAATGACAGTGAACAATTCTACCTCTTTATAGATTTCGCAATTTAATAAAGCATGTTTTTATGTTGCGTATGGAAAAGATTAGAAATCGTAAGGATTCTATGAGGTGTTTGGTTGCCGATCGTTAGCTTGGGGATTAGGGCATCTAAAAAAAATCACACGAGTATAAGGTATCAAACAGTTCTACTTATTTATAGCTGCCAGAATTTAATAAGGTGTGTTAACATTGACATTTACGTTGTGGATGGAGAAAGACTGGAAATCACATGACTTCTGCAGCGCATTTGATCACCGAGCATTAGAGCAGAGGAAAAGGGAGGGTGTCCCAAAAAAGTATATGAAAGATATTAAACTATTCTATTTCTTTATAGATTCTAGAATCTATTAAAGTAAGTTGAAAAAGAAATTGACATTGTTGAGGATGGAGAAAGAGTAGAAATCACAACATTTCTGCAAAGCATATGATTGTCATTTGTTGGCAGAGGGGGAAGGTAAACGGGGGTACGGTTAAAAATGTATGAGTGAGAAATATTGAACAATTCTACTTATTTATAGTTTCTGGAATTTAATTAAGTTGAAAGAGAACATTGACATTTATGTTGTGTATGGAGAGACTGGAAATCGTAAGGATTTAATGAGGCTTTTGATCGCTGATTGTTAGTGAGAGGGAGGAGGGGGGGTCATTAAAAATTTCATAAGTGAAAGATATTGAACAATTCTATTTCTTTATAGGTTCTAGAAGCAAATAAAGTGTGTTTAAAATGAACATTCACGTTTATGCTGTGGATAGAAAAAGATTGGAAAATGCAATTTCTTCCGGCCAAAATCGAGATCTGAAATATCTACATTACATAGTTTTCAAAAAATAATCTGCAACATACATCTTGCATTTTCTGCCATGGGGCGTAATTATAGTAATTATTTTTATGTAGATATTTATCTCTCAAAACTCAAAACAATACAGCAGATTAATACAGTATCAGATTAGTTTTTTATATTTAATACTTAGAGATGCACTGCCCAGAAAACTAGTGATCAATATGCAGGGTATCACATATTTGACCCACCTAGGTCCAACAAGAAACTGCTTACTATCAAAAATATTTTGCATTTTCGAATTTAGGGTAGAACATGTATTAATTTTCAGCAATGGAAAAAAAAAAAAAAAAAAAAAAAAAAAATCCAACCAAGAAGGGGTTAAGCTAACTGATAAAATTCACATTTTCAAAACTGATTTTTGAAATACCTTGATATTTATAAGCCGAGTACCAAAATATGAGATCATTTTGCTGCTAATTGACAAAATTTATGTTTATTGCAACAATTAGCAATTATTTTATTACTAAATCTACAAAATCCCCCCCCCCCCTTTTTTTTTCAAAGCTGATTCCTGAAATACCTTGATATTTATAAGCTGAATACCAAAATATGAGATCATTTTGCTGCTAATTGACAAAATTTATGTTTATTGCAACTATTAACAATTATTTTATTACTAAATCTACAAAATCCCCCCCCCCCCTTTTTTTTTTCAAAGCTGATTCCTGAAATATGAAGATTATTATACTTATAAATAAATTGTGCATTTTTGGCATCTGGTTATCAAAATATATAATATTCTGGGGGCCTAAAAACACAGTATAGCAACCAGGGTTTACAACACTAGAAAAAAAAAAAAAAAATTAAGCAGGATTTTTCAAATTTGAGTGAGAAATTACATAATTTACATTTCGCAAATTACCTTTTTCAAGAAATACAAATACGCAAATCAAACAAATGTAAAAAATCAAGTAAATCTTAAAAGTAGAAGTTTTATATATATATTTCTTTTTCCTTTCGTGGTTAAGGGCAGACGCTGCTACAATATTCAGAATCTAAATTTTCATCATAAATGCAGAAGGATTTGCTCAAGTTCTTCTCACTTAACCTGTTTCAAAATTTCTTCTTAATATGATTTTGTGTACTCAAAGGGTGCTCCGACAGATACCTAGTAACTCAAATAATCAAAATTATTTCTTATATAATTGTAATCTTTAGCTTCCACACTTTGTAGCTATTTGTAAATAAAATATACACTTCTTCATATATTTTCTTAACAAATCTTTATAATTAAGAAGGGTTTTAAAATAATTACTCAATTTTTCTCTTTTTTCTTTTATTAAATAAAGAAATTCTAGAATATTTAAAAACATAGGATCGCAAGCTTCAAAGCAATATATTATCAGGGTTGCTTAACAAATCAGGAGAAAAAATTCCCTGAGTTTTCCCTGTCTCTTTTACAAGTAAAATAGATGACACGCAATCCTGCAGCATTAGAATTTAACATGTTTACAAGTCAATTGAACATAGTTAGGGTTTATTAATTTTATTAAGTAACTATAGTTGGAGGGAAAAACTATAATTGATTCATTATATAAAGCACTAAAATTTTAAAAAATATCTGATTATAAAAAAAAATTTCTAATGTTTTTCCAAAAAAATTCAAAATTCCCTGAATTTTTTCCTGTTTTTGCAATAAATTTTGAAATTCCTTGAGTTTTCCCTGTTTTTTAATAGATTTTCAAAATCCCTGAGTTTTTCCTGTTTTCCAGGTACCACAGCAACCCTGATTATCCAATGTAGTGAAAAATTTGATTAAAAAAAAAAAAAAAAAAAAAAAAAAACCTGAGGGGAAAAATCCCCTTGTGGTTCATTTTTCAGTGGGTTTTATTAAAATAGAGTAAGATTCTCACAATCCCACCCTCTAATGTGAACCCTGAGCAACAGTATGTACTATTCAGTATTAATTCTGTGTAACAGAACTAGCAGCAAATGTACAAGATTACTTACCTTTTGCTGTCATAAGGTTTCTTACATATACAATATAATTTTCTTTGATCAAGTCCTTTATGATCTGCAGGTTTAGTAATCGACACTGTTTTTTGCCTTTTATTTTGTCTTGCATTTTGTTCATTGGCACCAGCTTCATTTTCACTTGATACATTCTTTCTTTTCTTTGGAGGTTTAGCAATTTTGTCTTCTTTTGCTTCTTTTTCAACTTTAGGTGTTGTTTTGTTTTGAACAGTCTTTGTAGTAACTTTTGGAGACTTGGGAGCAACTTTGGGAGGAGCAGGCTGTTTGGTATTTTTTACAGGACTTTTGACAATTTTTTGTTGTTGCACAACTGGAGGTTGAACAGATGGGGGTGGTATAGCAGTTAATGCTTCACGTTTCTTAAGTTCAGCTTGTACTTCAACCTATTAGAATACATATATTAATTTACATATAATTGTTACAGATAATATTTAACAGATTACATAGAGAGAAAGAGGAAAGGGATAGTCCCAACAACATATTTTTTAAACTAAAAAGAAAATTATTAAAATGTTATAATAATAATAAAAAAAATAGAGAGAGGAGAATAATAATAAGCATTTTAATTAAAACACATAAAATAATTCATAGAATAAAAAGAAGAATCAAATAGTTGTCTTAAAAATGTTTTTTTTTTTTTTTTTTTTTTTTTAAGAAGAAAGGACAGGAGAGCAAATTTGTTATTGAATATTTTTTGCAGAGAGAAATAAAAAAAATTAAAGGTATGTTTCATTTTTGAAGTTGAATTAATTAAATATTGAGAAGAGAGGAATTTTAATTAAATTAATTTTTTTAAACATTGTATCAGTTGTTTAAATGTAAAGATGTCACAAGTAGATAGACTAATTTTTATTTAATATAAACAAACACAATGTTGTCATATTATTTTTCAATTATAAAATAAAAATCTTTTCATGAAAAATATTTGGTTGAATTCGGCAACATTTATTTGAACTTGCTTTTATATGAGTATATTAACTGAATGTCGCATAATACAAAGAATTTTATATTTATTTTTATACAGAATAAGGACTTTTTACTTAATACATTTTTGGCAAAAAGAGTTGTTTAATGCTGAAAAAAAATTTTCTACTAACATATATTTTTTTAATAAATGTCAGTCTATGTTTTATTTTTGTTTAATAAATAGAAGGAAAAAAATTTTTTAGCCAACGAATTTGCCCTCCATATATGTTATTCTAGTGGCACCTATCACCATGTTGGCATATTCCCTACTGATAAGCATGCATATTTATGACTATTGCAATTTGCAATATTAGTAAATGATAAATTAGTACTGATAAATTTTTACACTTCCTATCTAATTCAATCTCCTTACCAAAATATATTTTTAAAATAATTTAAATATTCCAGAAATGGTTTTCAGTAATCATAATTCTTTAGAATTAATTAAAATATTTAAAATAAATCAATTTAAAATTTCCAGTTTCCCAGTTTCCATTTTCAAAATTAAATAAATAATAATCAATTTCTAACTCCATGTTAAATCCATCTGTTATAATAATCTACTCTTAACTCCATGTTATTCTTCTTCTATAATAATCTAACTTAACTCCATGTCACTCCACTACTAGCAATATTTATTATCTCTCTTTCTCATAATTATGTTTTTCCGTTTGGCAACACCAACTGACTGGAGTGTTTTTTTCTCTTCTTCCCAATCACTCTGCAGCAAAAGAGCAAAAGTTCAATTGTTTTTCGTGAGCTCTGTGGCCGGCAAGTTTATAATTTTTTTAATTTTAAAAATGATATTTTTTTACAGTAAACAGTATTATTCTATTAAATATCTGGAGTTGGGGTTCATACTGAAACAAGGAAAAAAAAAAGAATGGGATTGTTCCACTAACAAAAAAATAAAAATAAAAATACAAATGATTTTTAAAACTTAAGTAATTATATCTTGCAGATTTTTTTTTTTCTTACTTCAAGAATTATGAATATGCAAATTAAACAATTGTAAAATGTCAAGAAACTGCAAAAATGTAAGTTTAACATATTTCCGTTAAAAAAAAGCAGAAAAAAAAACTTTGCTGCTCTTTTAAAATCAAAATATACAGAATCTACATTTTCATCAGAAATGCTGATGAATTTTCTCAAATTTTTATCATTAATCTGCATCAAAATTTATCTTTAACTTTGAATTCTTAAAGAGCACTTGACGATAGCAGAGTTAACTGCAATAACCAAAACTATTTTATATATGATTTCTTATGTATATATAGCAAACAAATTTCTGCTTTATTAAGATATTTTTTTGAAAGATGTTTTCATGTCGCCCCAATTTACTGAAACCCGACCTGAACCCAAACTGCACTAAAAAAAATCATCAAGTCAACACGACCCGATGCAGCACTCTAATTCTGACGATCATTTATGGCAGTCAATGGGTTTTACATTTGTGACATTGTAATTGTAAACCCCAACTTTGGTCTAGACACAAGCTCCCCATTTAGAGATATCTATGATTTTACATGATTTTTTCTGATGTACGTATATCTGAGAGTGAACACAATAGTGTCTAACACTTTGTTTGAAAGAGCTGAAAGTTTGTATGTATGTTATAGGTCGACATAGCACAAAATTAATAAATTTTGGTGAAGATAATTGCAGATACAAGAAATCATAACTTTCCATAAGTAAATATGCAGAATATATGAAAATAAATTGTTCAAGAACATGTCAAAAGAAAGAAAATTAATCAAAATTAAGAATATTTAAAAATTAAAAAAATCTAAAATTTACTTAAAAAAAAAAAAAAAAAAAAAACTGAGAATAGTCCGAAATTTCTATAAAAGACTGAAAAATCTCATCTCTGGTTCACATATTACCTGGATGACAAATGTACCACCAATGTAAACAAAAGATAATTCTGCAGGAAATATGAAAATACAGATAGATTAGATCACTAAAACCCTTGAAACAGGGGTAAGTACCTGAACACAATCACCAAAACATTCACAACTTTTAGTTTTATTAAAAAAATAAAAAATAAAAAATAAATAAATAAAATTTTTAAAAAGTAGAATGTTATCAAAATTACCTGTATCTCAGATTGAATTTCCTTCTCCATTATAGCCCTCTTTTTCAATATATCTTTCCTCAACACTTCTAAATGCTTATGAAGAAATCCTTGCATTTTTTGATTACTAGCTTTCATCTTGCGTTCTTCAGCTGACTCTTTCATTTTCTGCTTTCTTTGGTTATTTTTTTCTTCTCTTTCAACTCTATCAATAATGCCTTTTAATACTTGCTGACAGATAGCAAATCTAAATAGCATAAAAGAAAAGAAACATATATAATAAAGAAAACAACATAAATATTAAATATAAATCTTTCCTGCAAGGAATGCATGAAAACAACTTTTTATTACATTTTGTCTTTTTTGTTTTGTACACACATTTTCTTTGATATGCTTATTATAAAAATACATATGTTTAGTAACTTTTGTAGAGGTGCTGTAATGACTTTAAGACTCACAAGAGGGTGCTGTATGTCCAGCGCAGAGAAAGACTTTCGATTTGAAGAGAGACTTTGAGTTTGGTTTTAGAAGTGACTGATGTAACTCGGAGATGTGTAAACGCCTGGTTTGAGGACCGCTCGTATTTTTATTTGGTGGACTGGAAATTTATGTCCATTTAAAAATAATGAGGTTTACATAATTTATTTACATTTGCTATTACATTATGTGTGATGTGTTGGTGTTTGTAAATGAGAAATAATTTTCTCGAAACAAAGGATCGCCTCTTCATGATCTACATTCTTCGAATCATCACAGGTGCCAAGTTTCAATAAGAGCTATCAGTAATCCAGAGCTGCCAACCTTGGCGGGAAAAAAAAACAGGAGATTGTGGAGAAAAACAAAATAAAATTATTTTATTCAATACATACTTTTTTTTTTTTAACTAAAAAGACCTAATATGACTTTTGTTTGGTTATTTATACAGGCCTAGAAGTGACATTAAAAAAAAATATAATAGGAAATATAGGAATTGGCTTCTCAAAATACAGGAATTTTATAGGAATTAATTTAGGAAGGAGTTACATATATGCACACAAAAATTATGTATGAAATAGTAAAATTATGTATGCAGTATCAAGGTTCTCACACAGGGAAATTTTTACATTTTAATATAATTATTTTACATTTGAATTTTTGTTGATAGCTATTTTTAAAATATCACTATTTAAAAATAGTGTTATCTAAATTTCCCTCTGTGACCACAGCCCTGTACAGTACCAAAAGTCAACATTTTTCAAAGAAATGTGTATCATTGTTATAAAAAACTCAGGCTTTTCTGACAAAGCCTTGCGTGAATCAATCCTAGAATTAGCCACGGTTAGAGGGTAGTTCAAAAAATTATGTTTAAGAAACACCTGGATTTTGAATCTTGGAAAAAAAAACTCTCAAACAATATTAAAACTCAATATAAAAAAAAAAAAAAATACTGCATTGTTGAAAGTGGAAAAGAACTATCTTCCCAATTCCAAAATCTTTTTTTTTTTTTTTTTTTTTTTTTGGTGTACTTTCTGTTTTAGCACTTCAGAGCGGCATTTATCTCCTTCGCTATTAAGAAAAGCAAACAGTACAAGGTGATAAATTAATTTGTAGTTAATATTTTAATATCTGAATAACAGAGGTCTACATCAAAAATTTAGATTTGATAATTTTGGCTGATCTTAAAGTTTTTTAGTGATCTGAAACCGAAACTGTAGCAGTTTTTCTCTATCGTACAGATTTTTGTCAATACAGGATGCCTTCCGACATAATTTCTGCGATTTTTCTACCAATATTGTTATTTGTTAACTTTTATAGTATGTTAATTATAATTAATCATGGAAACATACCAGAAACTATTGAAAAGGGAAAAAAAATGTGTAGGTAGTGCATTGACTAAAAATCTGTGATAGATAAAAATTTGTTTCATTTTCAATTTCAGCACACCAAAAAAACATATGTATCAGCTAAAATCGTCAAATGAAATTTTGCAAATATTTTTTTTTGAGAGACGTCTTCTTTTATTAGTATCGATAAAGCTGTACACAAATTGGCGTAATATCTAAGAACCAATCAAAAAAAAAAAAAAAAAAGCTCAACTGCAGCTGTCCTAATGCTAAACCACAAAAATTTTATATGTTCAACGGAAATGGTAATTAGAAAAACCTTAGTATTTTAAATAGGCAATATCCTTTTAAGAGACACCTTACAGTTTGGCAAGTTCATTAGAAAATTGTTCTTTTGCGAACCTAACGCAGAAAAAAGTTAGTGTTCACCGTTCGATACAGCCAACAGCCGATTAAGCTTTCCAGTTTTGCGAAACTTTTGAAATTAAAGACTAAATCATTATCATCTGAAAAAGAGAACAGAGGACGAAAAACATAAAAAAGATGACTTTGTAGTCCTGTATTTATTTTATTTTTCCCCGTTTAAGAGGGCAGAGAGTTGAAAAAGAAAACTGTCCTCTTAAAAAGAGGATGTCTGGTCACCTTACCTAAGATTAGCATGATTTTACGTTTCTAAACCGATTTTTTTTTTTTTTTTTTTTTTTTGTAGCACAGTATACTGTAAGAAATCTATCTACATTTAGAACGAATTTTTACTCGCCACAGTAAAGTTTCCACTCGCCAATGGCGAGTTGGCGAGCGGAAATTTCGCGCCCTGATGTAAGTACATTTTAATAACACTCCTTTTTTTTTAATGACAACATAGGGAGCATTAATAAAATTTATTAATAAAGGGCACTGAAATTTTTCTTTGCCTAGGGGCGCCATGCACCCTTGCACCAGCCATGCTCTTGGCCAGATTTAGAGTTAAAATTCATAAATTGCGCATTTAATCAGACATTCAGAAGTAGTCAAAAATAAAATATAGGAAATATTGAGCGACAATTAAAAAATATAGGAAAAATAGGAGGTTTCATAAATATATAGGAAATACAGGAAATATAGGAGCGCTGCGAGGCCTGTTTATATTTTAAACTTATAAATAGTTAACAAGTTCATTAACAAAGTCTAAAAATAACTACACATGTAAAGAATTTTGAACCCCTATATCACTTCAGTTGGTTCTAAAATCTAATAAAACAAGTTTTTATGAACATTGATCCAGAGTTTTCCCCAGATAATTTAAGGAGGGTGCTGCACCTCACCTGCTCTTTGTTTGGAAAAGAAAAAAAAAAAAAAAAAAGAACACCTTGCCCCAATCTATTTTTTTCCCCCATTACTGCCTTTATAGAAAATAACCTACAAACTGAAGATAAATGCTGTAAATATAAATAAAACTATTGTGTGTAACAATCAGCACATTAACAACAAGTAAAAGTAAAGAGAAGTTAAAAAACAGACTTTTTTTTCTTTTTGTAAGCATATTTATAACTAAACTTTTAAATTAAGTGTTTTGATTTTAAATGTCAAATGTGTCCTTAAAAATTCAAATCTACTCTCAAGAATCTAAAAAGTGCTTTTTTTTTTTTTTTTTACTGGCAGTACCCTACATTTTTTAAAACCTGGAGGAAAATGTTTGATTATTTTGTTGTAGAATGAGAAAGCTTAGCATCAAAGGACGTTTGATCATTGATTGGAGAAAGGGAAAATTTGGAGGGGGGGGGGGGAGGGCAAACGATAATTACATGAGTGTGAACTGTTAAACATTTCTACTTCTTTATAGGCTCTAGAATCTAATAAAGAAGTTTAAAATGTATAGACATTTTTGTTGTGGCTTGTGGATGGAGAAAGAATGGGAAACAAAAGAGTTCCATAGAGCATTTGATCATCGATCGCTAGTTGGAGATAAGAAAACATGGGGGGAGGGGGAGTTAACAATAATTACATGAGCAAGAAATATTGAAGGATTCTGTTTCTTTAGAGATTCTAAAATCTCATAAAGTAAGTTTTAAATGAATATTGACATTTATGTTGTGGATGGAGAAAGTTTGTGAATTGGGAAGGCTTTCATAAATCTGAAAAGATGACACCTACGAATTGTCAAAAATTAGCGTTTTTAGTTCGATTTTTCGAAAATATTAGAAAAACGAGAGTCTCCCGTGAAAAACGGAAGAGCTGGCAGCACTGGTAATCAGAGATATATTTATGAAACGTGAACTGCCTCATGGAATATATTTTAAGCACAAACTCACATATAATAACAAATTGCACAGTTTTTGGTATTTTTTGGAAGATTATCTCAAAGTCTGTCATTAGTATTGCACTACAGGAAAACTTCGACGATATTTTGCGAACATAATTTAAAAAATAACAGTACAGGATTATTCAGCAACGTGCTACTCTAACAGTGATCTTTTGCTTTATGCTCCATGGTTCGCTACCAATACGATATACGATACGATATTTTCTTTGTGTCTTATTCTTTTGTTTATGTTTATATTTGATTGTCAGAATCGGCAGTTTGTATTCGATTGTTTATTTGTGATTTTGAGGATTTGAACTGTGAATAACTAGCAGGTAATCCGCACCATCATATAGTCCGCAGATGAAAAATTTTACTTTTTGACACACATAGTCCGCGGACTATATGCGCGAAATTACGGTAGTATTTAAGTGTTTGTATGTGTAATTGTTTTAGAATTCAGACTTAATTTATCACAAAACACACGTTTTACAAGAAAGAAGTGACAGGTTTAAAAAAAATTCGTGAGAGTGAAAATATACATAATATATACAGTTCCCACAGCTTATTAAAATCACATTCATTCTGAGCAAAAGTGATTTTATAAAGGAGCTGATTTTTATAACTGGCGAACATTCCTGCGTACTAGAAAAAGGCATTACTTCCCTAAATTTGGAAAGAATTTTCAAATTGTAATCAAATTAATAAACAATAATTTAAACAACTGATAAGCAAAAGATTAAAAAAAAAAATTTAAACTAAAAAAAAATCATGAACTTTTGGCAAAGTAATAATAAATGATTTTTCCGAAAGGAAAGCGTATCGAAACTTGGGATATGCTTAATTTACTTATTTTGAAGGAACAATTAATTAATTGTGTGTCAAAAATTAATTAAGAATAAGAATTAGAAATAATAATTAAAAATTAAAACAAATATCACTTGCAAACAAAATCAGATTTGTAAGTTATTACATTTAAAAAATACATTTCCTGAAATTGTTACTAAGACACATAATGGGCGTGTTTATTTTGTAAGTATGCTTTAACTGCAGAATTTTTGACAAAGAGTGATAACGAAGGGATTGTTGTATTTTGTTTTTGTTTTTTCACTTCAAAAATAAAAAAATTCACTGTATACAAAAATTTTTTAGTGTGCATAAATGACATTTTTGCTGCTGAAGAGACACTTTTTAAGTTTATTAACCAGCGATGTTGATTTTATTAAGCGGAAGTTTTAAAATTGCTTTGAATTTATTTAATTCTGGTCCTGGCAATTTGATCAGATTAAGCGAACACGATTTCATATCACTTTGGTGGTCATTTTAAATATGACAATACATGATTGAAAGCAAATTTTCATAAATTTAATAATATTTTGAAATAGAAGTGGCAATTTCTATTTAGAAATATTGTAGAATGTGACTGGAGATCACCACCGTCGAGAACACCATAAAGTTCACTCTCTTCCCCCCCCCCCCCAAAAAAAGTACTGACATTCCCAATTGAATATTACAATTATAAACTTTTCATTTGTCTGGAATAACAGCTTGAAAAATCTTAGCCCCCCCCCCCCCTCCAAAGTTAAGTTTTGGATCTGCCACTGGTAAAACGTGTACTAAAAGTAGATAACAATTGATGACTACAATGATAAGAGCAATAACCTTTAACACGTGTCAAAGCAGGAGATTTTACTGTTCATGTTTTACTGCCCAAAACATTTCACGTGGGATTTATTGAAAGCAAACTTCGTACAGAGAATCAGTCACACTTTCTTGCAAGGGCTTTGAGACTTTACCAACATTTTGAAAAAAAATTCACTGTTTTATTATTTGGGGTGTTTTGGTAAGAAAAGGGCAAACTGGAATATGTAAAGAATAAGAGAAATATTGTGAAAAAAAAAAAAAGAAGAAACAGAAACTGATTGTTTTTATTGTTTTTCTTTTGTTTTCTGGGCACATATCCCCTCAAATTTCCTCCTCTCTACAAATATTCATGTTTTAGAACTTTCTACCTCTGTAGCTCCTCATGTCAGAAGACATTTAACGGTTAAAATAATCATTGTTTCTTTCCAAATCAAACTGATGGGTATAAAATTACCAAACAATGATAAAAATGAGGGGGGGGGGGGGGGTGTATCTTGAAAACGGTGGGTGATTGGGCAAAATGGTGGTCATATTTGGATTCAGGAGGTCATTTTACATAAGAATCTGCAAGAATGGTGTCAGATCTCAATTTTTTTTTTTTTGCTAAGCAGTGTCATTAAAAAAAAAAAAAAAAAAATCCTTATTTTGATTATACTTTTTATGATCGTCTTTTAGTCAATTTATGATAATAAACCATGTTCTGTACATATCTTTAATGTATTGCTAGGTTTAAAATGACGCTTGTAAAGATACTTAAGATTCAACATTTAAAAGTACATCTTTCCATAAAATACTTTTATCAGACAAATGTCGTCATTTTTTCTTATTAGATCACTGAGCTGAGATCGTGTGCGAAAATATTGTCCATTTATAAATATTATTTTTTATCCCTGCGTATTTTATTAATTACATCACTATTTCGTTTTGTATTCTGTATCGTTTCGACAAAATATAATCGTAACTGGATCACGTCAGAGAAATATTATATAGATACCGCTACTAAATTACAAAATATAGTTATAAATTTCCATTACACAACAGTTTTCTATAACAATCACCAAAAAATAATTTTTAAAAATCCAGAATTCAAGAAATATAAGCAAAAATCTTGAAACCAGGAGAAAATCCTACACACAATCACTTTTGCTAAAGATTTTCTGAAAAGTTTAAATTTAGATGACAAAAATGGGGGAAAAAAAAAAAAGAAGAAAGAAAAAGACCCAACATTGAGTTCACCCTTTGTATTCGCGACACATTCTATTGTACATGGGCTTTTGATAGAGGTAAATTTGCATAAAATCCCATGGGATAAAATTGGAACCGTTAATATCTGGCTCTAGCCCTTTCGCTACCAGCGTCACATATATGTGACGATCCAATTTTCTTACCTGAGCCTGGCGTCACAAATATGTGACGGGTGTTCATTATCAGTTTGTGATAATGTGTCACATATATGTCATGATGGGACTACTAAAGGAATAATCTATCTATAGCCCAGTGTCACTTATGTGTGTCAGTTTGCAAAATTGCTAATTTCACTTAGTTAGAACATTATAGATACATCCCACAAAAATAAATGACAATGGGCTCTTCCCAGCGTCGTCTGCTCAATCACGTGATAGAGGAAAACGAATAATCGAATTCTGAGAATCGAATACAATTAAATATTGTTCTTAAGAATAAAGTTCTTAATATTTAATATAAAATAAAATAAAAGTAATATTGTGCATTTGTAAACAGTAGAATAGTTGTATTTGAAAATTTAATAATTTAAAAAAAAAAAACATTTTATGTGTTTATTTTTACCTGTAAGAATCGATTTTTGTATATTGTAGTGTAACTGTAACATTAACTGATCTAGCAATAAATAATAGCTTCTTGTGGAATGTTTACGGATTATAAATTGAAATTTAAAAATGTTTTCATTTAATTTAATTGCATAAAGGTGTTACAACAAGTTAATTAACTTAGTGACTGGTCTGAATGGATTTACGTAGTACGATATCGCATTGTCACTGATTTAAGTACCAAAAATCAGAGTATTTAAACATGTCATCATGAACATCAATAACAGGTATAAACTAAATGATGAGATTGTAAATGTATACAGCAAACAAAAGATGATGAAAAATGATATAAAATTGATTAAAAATGATGATGTGTAAAAAATAACACAGATTAAATACGATTGATCAAAAATAAGAATAGAAAATATATTATTTTAGCAATCGCTCTAGATAAACAAGACTTTGTCTGCTATTTGTTTTTCCTCTATCATGTGACCTCTGACGTCAGGTGGGAAGAGTCCATTGGTATCATACTTAAATAATAAGGCGTCTGGGCTGTGGTGACTGTTTTTCTCCTGAGGCTCTGGTAGCGAATGGGTTAGTATAGAAGTTTCACTTTATGTATATAAAAGAACTGCCTGTTAAAAAGAATTCTATAAATGCCAATTTTTTTAAAGAGAAAGCTGCAGTCTAATTACCTTTGAGTGTCTTCTCTTTGCTCAGGTGTTAACGCTTTACCTTTATTTTTATCAATAATAACAGTTGTTAGAGGACTGGCTATTTTAATGGGAGTAGTTGTCTTGCCTTCAGCTTCAAGTTGTTGTTTGTGCATTTGCTGCTGTTGATGACGCTGCATTGCAAGAAGCTTCTGTTGAATTTCAGGAGAAGCATGCTGATTCATGAGAGCTTGACGGACAACTACAACGGAAGTAGAATAAAATATCTTTTATTTACATAGAAAAACAGACATTTTTCTACACAAAAAGAATTATTCAACAAAATTCATTAGTAAAGAGAAAGTTCAATTTTTCCATTTAGAGTTATAATCTGTTTTAAGAAAATCAGGAATTTGAAGGGCTTCAGTATTAAAAAACTGAAAATCTTTTAATTATAAATTACATATGATTTTAATGTGGATATATATATATATATATACACACAGAAATATATATACATTTTTATATGTTGTATTATGTTATCTTTTCAGAGTTGCTACACAAATCAGGAGGAAAAATTCCCTGAGTTTTCCCTGTCTCTTTTAAAAGTAAAATAGATGACACACAATCAAGCAGAATTAGAATATATCTACAGTATATTAATTTTATTAAATTACTATAGTTGGGATAAAAAAAAAAAAACAATTGACTTTTTCTTCTTCATTATAAAACATTAAAAATTTAAAAAAGACTTCTTTATGAAAACATTTTCCAATATTTTTCCAAAAAATTTCAAAAACCACTGAATTTTCCCTGTTTTTGCAATAAATTTTGAAATTTCCTGAGTTTTCCCATGAATTCCAGGTACCGTAGCAACCCTGCTTTTCACCATTAAAGAAATACAATATGAATAACTCAGTTTTATTTATAGATGCATTTTTGCACTTATTGGTATTATCTACGATGTCTTTATAAGCCCTTAACTACAAAATATGGATCTTTTATCAGATTATATTTTTAGGTGAAAAAAAAAACTATATTAACTTTTTATAACTGAAGAAAATTATATAACTGGCTCTCCTCCCCTTTATTAAAAAGTACTAAAATAAAATAAATAATTTAAAAAAGAAAGAAAAAAAAAATAGTCTACATTTTTTATATTTTTGCTGTATTATTATTATTATTTTTTTTTTTTTATTAATACAATATTAAATTTAGCTTTTACAATTTTCCTTGAATTTCAGTTACTGGAGCAACTTTGAACAAGTAGAAATTCAAATTAAAAAATATACTTACTTTGCTGTTTGATTGCATTGGTCAAAACAAACTGCTGTGTACCAGGTCCATCTTTATTTGTGACAGTGACAACTTTAGAAGGGCTTGTAGAAAGCAGCTGTTTTGCTTCAGCACTAGACACTTTAATGGGTGGTACAAGAATCTTGTTTGCAGCAATTGAAGTTAGATTTGGGCTTGTAACAACGGCAGCTGCAGTAGTAGTAACAATGGTATTTGGTTGGACAACTGTGCTAATTGTAGGAGGAGTAACAGGAGTTGGCAAGCGTATTTGCTGATTGACAGGAGTAATAGTAGGTCGTACTCCTATAAAAATTTAAATATTTCATAAATTTCAAAATAAAATATTATGTTGAAGTTATCAGAAATTTATAAAACAACATTTATCATTAAATTAAATGTTTAACTAGAGGTTGCCAAACCTTGGGTTTGTGGTCGAATCTGTATCAGTTTAGTTGCAGTTTGAGTTGTTACAACAGTGGCTCCAGCATTCGAAGTAATATTGGGTGTTATTGCGACAGGTGACTGGAACTGAAATGAATTATGTATTTTAAATATACAAACAGTAACTAAGTAAAAAAAAAAAAAATGTAAAAATTCACCTATCAGTTTAATAAAAAAACCCCCCCTCCCCCGAAAAAAAAAAAAAAAAAAAAAAAGAAAAGAAAGTAAATAATATAATGATAATTTGCAAAGTGACAAGGCAGATTGATTAATTATACAAAGTGCTAATTTAGCAAAAAGAAAAAAAAAAAAAAAAAAACGACTTTAAAGATTTTTTTTATTATTTTTTTTAATTAAAACTTAGTATAGAATGTAGCATTTAGATTATATGCATTTTAAACTAGGTTATTCATTTTTAAAAATAAGTAAACTTTAACACCAAGTGATGCAAGTCAAGGTTTTAGACCAAAGCAAGAACATTACTACTGTCATGCCTTTTTTCTCACCTGATGAAGGACCACCCTTAAATACCTTGATCTAAAATAATTGTTGATGTTTTTGTGATTTATAGTGTTTCCTTGTTAAGTTTTTATTGGCTTTTCTAAATAATGAATACAATAATATATCGAACATGTTAAACTCGATGAAAATTTCTGCAAATCTCTTAGTAGCTTAACACTTTTGACCATAATATTTCAAAAAACAATTTTTTTTTTTTTTTTAAATCTTAAGAAATTAAACCAATTCCTGTAAGAGCCAAATTACCAAGAAAATGTATCTAACGTCAGAATGAATACTATCCCAAAATGTAACTGAATATTTTCGTGTGGTCCTATAAACCTATCATTCCACGGGAATAATGCTTTTATACATGTGAAAAAACTATGTTAATTTAATAATGATTTACATAGTACACAAATAACTTTAAAGAAATAACCTTTTACAGATTGTCAGGTATTTAAATTCTTTTGTGAGTCCCTTTACACAAACCAATAATGTAATTTATACCATTTTCAATTAAACCATAGTGAATCTAAGTCTCATAGACTTCACTGACATAAAAAAAAAATATATATATATGTGAAAGGGATAAAAATAAATGGGTTTTTTAATAATTTAAAAGTGTGAAAATCGCTAATCGAAATTATAATTGCGAATAATTCGTAATTGCCCCTTTAAATATTGTTTTCTAGCAGAAGACTTTAAAACTCAGAAATCAGAAAAGGAACGAAATTATAAGTCGAAATTCGCTGAGTATTAATTAATCCCAGAAATTCCTTTTAAGAGCCCAGACGATCTCTTGGACCAATCAGCAGCTCAGAAAATTAGGTATAAAAGCCCAAACATTAAACAAACGGACACTTTGTGCCGCGAATTTGACTTGTTAAACATTTCCACACTGCCCTTCCTCTAAAATTACGTAAGTCCTATAGGTCTCCCAAACAGATCTCGCAACCCGGGCAACGCTTGAATGGATTAGACTCCATTCGTCTTGCAAAGTCCCAACTCTGAAATGATGAAGCAATAAAGATGTTTCCTGAAAGAAAGCCTAGTCATCATTGTGTGCTGCGTCTGTCCTCTCTCTTTCATCAAGTAATTAAATACGTCACATATATATTTATATAAATTCAAGCTTGTAAAAGATTAAGCCAATGTTGAAACAATTCATAAAAGAACTTTTATATTCTTCAGTGAAACTCCAACATTATACAAATTGGACAGATTAATTTTAATGTTAAGGCCAAATTTTCTATGTCATTTTTATCACTGTAATAATTTCAGGGGTAGTATTTAAGCACAAAGCAAAATTTCAGGAGATACATTTTTAAAAATTTCCAGACAAAATTACTAGCCCGCCCACAAAAGCAGAACAACCAGCCAGAATTCACTGTAGATGGTAAAAAAAAAAAAAATCAGAACATGTGCTACCTCTGCAATTTATCCCGATACATATTTAAAGTAGTTGATCATTCAGTAAAATTCTATATCAATAGCTATTTTACTTTTATTATTATTATTATTATTATTATTTTTTTTTTTTTTACTTTCTTCTATATCAATAAAAGAAGGTATTGGATTCGTAAAAATTTTCAACTTCCGGTTTTTGATGGTTTTACACGTTTTGAGGTCTGAAACACGATTTGACCATTTTTAGAAAATGTCTGTCAGTCTGTGTGTGTGCAACAAAATATTTGTGGCAAATGTATCTTCAAATCTACTGCACGGAATTACATACAAATTTATATGTAGATGCATCTTGATCTAAGTTAGTGCCTATCAACTTTTGGTGCCGACTGCTCAGCAGGTAGTGCTGCTATACAACAATTTTTGCAAATTAAGGACAGGCTATATTCCCAGGTACGTATAATCAAACAAAACTTGATAAGTAAGAAGGCCATTATAAGATACTATGCTGGTGCAATTTGAATGCTTATCGGCCAACAGGTGGCACTGCTATACAGCGATATCTGCAATTTATAGGAAGGCTATATTTCAGGAACTACTGCACAGAAATGCATATAATTTATATGTAGCTGCACCTTGACTTAAATTAGTGCCTACCAACTTTTGGTGTCAACCGCTCAACAGGTGGTGCTGCTATAAAGTGATTTCTGGAACTTAAAGGGAAGGCTATATCTCAGATTCTATTGTGTACAATCAAAGAAAACAACAGGATATGTAAAAAGGCTGTTATGAGACCTTACACTAATTCAATTTGAATGCTTATCGTCCAATAGGTGGCGCTGCTATACAGTGATTTCTGCAATTTAAGTGAAGGCTATAGCTAAGGAGCTACTGCACAGAATTGCACATATAAATTTACATGTAGACGGACCTTGACCTAAGTTAGCGCCTATAAACTTTTCTGTCAACCAATCACCAGGTGGCGCTGCTACACAGCGATTTCCACAATTTAAGGGAAGGCTATATGTCAAATTCTATTGTGCATCATTAAACAAAACTTGATATTCGAGAAGGCCATTATGAGATATTATGCAGATTCAATTTGGATGCAAAAGTTTCATCGGAAACGGGAAGGCTATATCTCAATTTCTATGGCATTTAACAATACGAAACTTAATATATGAGATAACCATTATAAAAATGCACTTTTCAAGATGTTATTTACAGGCAATAAAAACTGTCTTTCTTCGGTAATTTAGTGTTAGTTTTCTCTAAGATGAAAATAATTTGCATTCATTATGTTAGATAATTTTAATAAATAATAGTTTTAATATATTATTCGCACTATGTAAATTTGTATAGAAAAATACAGAAAAAAGGTTTGTGGTGACCACAACATACTAGTTTTTTAAGTGAAAAATTCTGGCAAAAATATGTTACTTATATTATTAATGTATTTGCTATTATAAAGACTGCATATTTTTGCAATACTTATCATCTGAATTCAGGGTTTGTACAAGAAAAAAATATTGAGTGGGATTTTTCCACTATAAAAAAATATTTAAGTGAGATCCTCCAAATTTAAGTGAGAAATTACATAATATGCATTTTGCAAATTTCTTTTTAGAGAACTACAATTGCAAATTAAACAACTAAAAAAAAAAAAAAAAAAAAAGTAATTGTTAAAAATGGAAACTTATTTATTTTCTCTCCCCTTTTGTGGTTAAGTACAAATATTCAGAATCTAAATTTTCATCAGAAATGCAGAAGGCATTGCTCAAGTTATTACTTAATCTGTTTTAAAAACCGAATTCAACTGAAGTATGAACTCAGTAATAGTAGAAGGGAAAAAAATTACCTTTATCTGAGTAGTTTGACCTTGTACTAATTGAATAGTACCAGGAGCAATATTAGTCACAGTAGGCATTGATATTGACATTGGTGTAGTTGGTGTAGCTGATGTTAAAGTAGCAGTACCAGAAGAGACAGTTGCGGTGGGTGCTAGTGATATTGCAGGTCTTATGGTTGGTAACTGAACAGCTGGAGCTGCTTGAGCTGGTTGAACAGCAGGCTGCTCTGTCTGAGCTTGCTGAACAGTTGGCAAAGTGAGAAGTTGCAAGCGGCCATCTGATAACCTAATAAGTTGTTGACCTAATATAAAGTAATAAGAGAAAGATTATTTTTCAGAAATAAAAACAGAATTTCTTATTATAAAGTATCAAATTTTAATAGAATCTAGGACAACCAACTAGGAATCAAGTTCTTTAAAACAATTAACGTAACCCAGAGCAAACATTTTTCTCGGAAAATAAATTAATTCTAAAGGGGGGGGGGGAAAAAATCTCAAAGAAAATTTCACTATTTAATATTATTTACTATGCCAAACTTTTAATTATCCATAGATGGATTCATCGACTTTGTAGATTATTTGTGGTCTTCCTTAACCCTTTTTACCCGTTGTAAAAAAAAAAACTATTAGATTTTGCAAAAAAAAAGTTCTTATGTTTTGAAATATTTTGCGAAATATGCTACTAGAAGGAATAATGTTGATGAATACAAGGCTGCCAACAACTACGCAATTGGCGTAGTAACTACGCTTTAGCCTGCTTCTACTACACTCTACGCATCGTATACTTAAAGCTACGCTTTTCCTTTCCCCATCGTCATCTTGTTTACAACGAGAGAACTCCGATTTCACCACGGATTAAAAAAGTATAATATAAAACTAAATAGTGGCAGACACTAAAAAAAAAAAAAAAAAAAAACTACTATCTTTTTTCTTTCTTTCTCTTTCTTTTTTTTTTTCCTTGCACACATCTAGACAGAAATCCCAATCCAATCCTTATCAACTTTTAATTTTGCATTTCCAACAGTTGCCGCATAAAACATTATTCTTTGAATTTTATTTTTTATCTATGAAAGTGCTTCTTGAAAATATAAAAATAACAAAACTAACTTTTACAATCTAGTTGAAGAACCACATGCTTCATCGTAAATACTCATAAATAAATACTAAAGAAAAAAAAAAAAAAACATTCTAGTGCTAGGCATTGCGTAATCGAAATATTGCTGACTCAGAACGGAAACACATATTTGTTTACATTAGCTGAGAGTGTGCTTAATTAAAACCGCAAGCACAGACACCGCAAGCTGAAAGGGGGGGAGAAAGAAACCGAATGCTATGATTATCTTCATGGCTATGATTATGCTGTATTTTGATTTTCATTTAAACTCTATCAATGTTTCAGTTAATTTAATGCTTAATAAGTCGCTAAAAAATAATACTTTCTAACGAAAAAAATTGTTTATTTTAATTATTTATCGATAAAAATAATGGATTCAAAGTTACTGAACTTTAAGTACGATTGACAACGCAAGGAAACTAAGACCAGGAAGAGCTATCTTCCGTGGGAGACTTTCTAAAGTGTCTGAAGCCGTAATCACGCGAGTTTTGGAGAAAACAGTATAAAGTCGGACTTTAACGGAGGAATTGTCCTCTGTAATAGGAAACTTTCTTAAGTGTTTTAATATACAAGTTTCTGAGAAAATCATGGAAAATTTCGAACTTTATCGTACGAAGTATCTACCGTTGGAGAAAGAAAAAGAATATTTTCTGTGCTTTTTCTTAGGATAACTGAATACGCGATAACTTAGTTTTTATTGGGTGATTCTAAGAAATTTTCATATCTGAAAATGGGACTTTCACAAAAATCGCCGGATTTAAAATGGATTCATCACAAAAATAGCACAAGAAAATTGCGTATTTTATAAATCAGCCGCAAAAAATGACATTTCAGTAATAAAAAAAAAAGCTGATTTATGACTAAATAATTAGACATTTTTAGAAAAATAACATCTATTTCAGCAATTAGTTTACGATTACGTAATTTTGAAAATTAGCTGTAAAATAATTCCGTATTTCTATAAAAAGCCACAAAATTATACTTATAATGTAAATCATGTTTGAAAAAATCAAGAAATTCATCGATTAGCATCAAAATAAAGCCTTTTTCAGCGATTAAACATAAATTTTGTTAATTAGCGGCGGAATGATTGCGTATTTCCGTCATCGGCTACAAAAATATCGCGATTTACTGAAATCAACTGGGAAAAAAAAAAAAAAAAAAAAAAAAAAACTTTATTGGCTAGCAGCCAAATGATAGCATGTAAAACGTAAATTTTTGATTATTAGTGGGTAAGCGATCCCGTATTAGCGAAAACTACTTCAAAATTATTCCCAATTTCCGAGATTACACTTTGAAAAAAAAAAAAAAAAAAAAAAAAAAAAAATGAAAAATTTCACTGATTAGTGGCAAAATAGTTGAGTATTTAAGATTCAGCTTTCAGATGAACGTATTTTGCACAAATTAGTAGCTACATAATAGCGTGTTTCGGCAATCGGCCGCATAATAATCGCGTATTTTAGGATTTACCTTTAAAGAAGAGTGAATTTTATCAATTAGAGCAAAATTATGGTATATATTAGCAATTATTTGCTATTAAACGTAGATTTTGTAAATTTGCAGTGAGATAATTACGAATTTCGGCAATCGGTCGTAAAAATATTGCGAATTCTGTCAAATACGAGAAGAATAGCATATTTATTTAATTAATGATAAAAACGTAATTCTACCCCCCCCCCCCCTCTACGGAAACTCGATTTTTTAGGTATATTTAGCAATAATCTTAAGGGGGAAAAAAAGTTTCAGAAAAGTTGATGGCTGTCAGTTTGCACTGAAATTGAATTTAATGTTGTACAATTTCAATCCTTTTCCATCCTTAATAACAATGATTATTTTATTGTAGATTCAGTTTTATTACATTTTCTAATATCTAAACTATTAAAATTGTTCATTATTTTGACTTTTGTTACTCCAAAAATTTAAGATTTTGTTTAAAAAAATCCAATTTTTGTATCTGTTTGAAGTATAGCATTGAAATTATTTTCACATCAATTGTCTTGTTCTTGTAATTAAACAAGTTTCTTTTGAATAGGCATGCACTAAATGTTTGATTATTACTGAATAATGAATATTCAGTATACTGAATAACTAAAAATTTGATGCATACCTACATCTTACCTTTTTTTTTTTTTTTTTTTTTTTTTTACTTAATTTCATATGATTATTGCTAATTTATTTTTGTTAGTAGTTTCTTTCTTTCTTTTTCTTTTTTAATTTTTAAAATTGCTCCTAATGCTCCTCAAAATTTCTCTGAATACTCCTCAAACTGTTTTTGAAAAGTTGGCAACCCTGCATCTTAGTGTATTATATTAGAATTAGTGTATTTTCATGTATCCATGTTAATATAAAAAGTAAATTTGGATAAAATTTCTATTATTTTTGAATGTTTGATTATTAAAAATCAATAAATTTCAGAAAGTAAGTCATAATGTAAACAAAAGATTTTATGCTTATTTATATTTTAAGTATTTTCTAATTTTTTAGCGACTACACTTTGCAGCTTAAAACTACACTTTTTTTGCTTTTTAACTACACTTTAGCACTCCCAGAGGTTGGCAGCCCTGTGAATATAACGATGAAGAGACAGGGTTCCCACCCTTAAAAAGGAAAAAAATTCAAGGACTTTTCAAGTACTTTCTAAGGCCTATTTAAAATTTTTCAAGGACTATGGGGGGAAATCGCAGAATGCTCGGCATATACACAAAACTTTAGTAAATCACAGAACACTAGGCATATGCACAAAACTTTAGTAACTACTTTTATTATTATTATTATTATAATTAGAATAACTTTGCCTGTTTTCACAATACATTTTTGACGGATTGACCAAATTAACTTTTACAAACAAAAGTCAAAAAATGATAAGTTCATAGATTTGGAATTGGGATCATTATGATTATTCCAAAGTTCTTAGTTTGAGTTCTGGTCTGGTCACTTTCTGCTCAAAATTAATGACTAGTCTACCAAACAGGTATGAGATTGGCGAAAAAGACAAATAAGCTGAAACTATATGCAAAAGCAAGATAATGAAATGAGAATTTTATGACAAAATGCATTATATTAGACAATGGCGTGTACGTGTGGAGATGCAGATAGTTTAGCCTTGATCAAGCATTTGCTAGAGTGGAAAATTCAAGGATTTTCAAGGACTTTATACAAATTTCAAGTACTTTCAAGGGCCCTTGAAAAACAAAATGAAATTCAAGTACTTCTTAAGGACTTTCAAGGCCTGTGGGAACCCTGAGAGAGTATTGATTGTGATATTTATGATCTAGGTTTTAAACATATACTAAATTATACAGATTAATAAATAAATATTTGATGGAGAATTAGGTAATGGTTTTGAAGGCGAGTAAAGAAGAAAAGAATTAAGAAATAGAAGGAAATGAGTCATGATGCAGCCCTGACAGACACTGACGGACTCATTCAATATCTGGAGCAGAAATACAGTGCAGTACAATAACAAGTGTTGCAGATACCTTAAAGCTTTGCAGATTAAATTAACATCTCAAAAAGAAATGTCAGGCTTAAAAATATAAACATAATTTACATTATGTCTCTAAATTACTGTACTTTTTGTATATTCTTAATTTACTTTCTTTGTAGTTGGAAATTTTATATATTTTATAATCTGTTAATTACTTCTTGCAATACCAGAATTAATCAGGCATTCCCGAATTACAGATAAATTTTGTTTTGTTACAGAAAATTCTGCTACTAAGATCTGGAGAAACAAAGTGAAGTATAAGTAGCACTTTGTGACAAAATGATTAAAGAAAAAAAAAAAAAAAAAAAAAAAAACCCCAATTACAAACAATGAAGACGCATTTCTTCAACACACACACACATACACACACAAAAAAAGTTGTACTATACATTAAAATTGTCCAAATGCATTTTTGATGTTGTTTTGTCCCTTTTTGGTCACTTTTCTGGATCATAAACAGAATTTGCTTACTTGTGATTGCAGAACCACCAGTTCCATTGATATTTGGGTGGTTACAGATTTAAATAATATGTTTTTCTAGCTCTACAGTTTGCTATTACAACTCTTTGATTAAACAATTGAAAGTGATATTTAGGTGGACAACTAGGAATTAGTATATCTAATTTCTAAGAATCTTCAAGAACATGAAGGGGGAAAAAAAAGGAGTGGAGGGGGGGGGGAGATAACAACTGCAGGAAAATGCTTTACTTAAGTATTTAATAGTATGGTTAAACATTTGAGTTTATTGTTTTTCTCTGAAGTTAACTATCTAAATGATTTGCTTCCATTCTGATTTGTGATATTTTTGTCTTGGAACTTTAATGCTTCAATTAAAGTTTTATGATTCGGCCCTCCCAACTGCCAGATTCAATAGCACATCCATATAATAAACACACAGAATACTGAATTTGTGATTCCTGTCATTATCTGGTTTTAAGTAATGGAAAATAATCAGAAAATGTTCAATCACACATCCTCTTTTACGTTTATTGATCTTGATAAAAATTTTCATCTGACATCTCCCTAAGAATTTTGACACCAATGCTATACTTTCACAACCATATAGGAGTAAGAGAAAGCAATTATCATTTTAAAACATTTTTTTTTTTTCTGAACATTCTATAATTTAATGGAGTACCTTCATCACTTACACCTAATATAGAAGAATGTATTCACTTACTTTTGGTAACCCTGCATATAATATTTATATACACTATCAGATAATGTACTTATATTAAAAAAAAAAAAAAAAAAAAAAAAAAACATAACACAACTTAAAATGCACTTCCAGCAGTTTTTAATCACAATCCTTAATATATCTGAAATCTCTTAAAGGTCTTTGCAAACAAATGATCGAAAAGAGAGTACCACATTTAAAAGCATTAAACACTCTTAACATGAAAGAGCGAGAGTAGTAAAACAGTTACATTACCTGGTAGAAGACCTCTAACTTGAAGCTGACCATTAGGACCTTGAATTAATTGAATTTGAGTTCTAACTGGTGCTGCAGGTGTTGTAGGATTTTGCACGACAGAAGGACGTACAATCTGTCCCCCTAGCTAAATGATACAAATAAAATAAATAAAAGCCCAAATTTTTCTAGATTATATTCAATTATCATGAGTTTAATTAGAGAATATTAAAATGGGTGTGTCTTATGGTTTCTTTACAAATTAAGAAAATAATTCCTACGTAAATTTTTTTTTAGTAAAACAATAAAATATTCAAAACACATTAACCAGAATTGGGGGAAAAAAATGTTAAAAACATTCTTCCTAATACACATTTTTAATTAATTTAAAAGCACTTATTTTCGCGAGCCGTAATTTTCGTGAAAATGAAGATATTGGTAGTTTCGCGAGCTGAAATTTTCACGAATTTTATACGAACAGAACCGAAAGTTGAAAAATCTTAAAGTTAAAAAGTACCTAAATATAGAACCCCTTTTGCATAAGGTATTTTAAGAAACTTCCTTTTGTCCGAAAAGTTCGTCCCCACTTCCCCTTCGCTCTAAAAACAATTTATGCTTACAACGGTGCTTGTACATCAACTTTGACCTTGGCTCAACGTGCACATTCCACCCCAAAGAAGTTCCATTTCTTAATCTTTTTCTCCCCACGCTCTTTATCAAACTAGGAACTTCTGAACCCCTCTTTTGCACTGAAAATGTAATCATCCTGACCCCTTCGCTTTTCTCAGATTCGGACCATCCATGTCTGTGAATTTTGGTAAATGAAAAATTTCTGATTTATTATTTGAGGGAAAAAAAAAAAAAAAAGGATTTTGCGAGGCTTAAATTTTCGCAATTACGATGGGCTCACGAAAATAAGTGCTTTTACAGTATATAAAAAATAATAATTCTTATATTTTCAAATATTATACTAAAAAGTTATGATAATGATTGATAATTTGAAGTACATTCGAAGTCTCCTTAAGACTTAAGGAGACATTTTTCTAAATTTCAAGCTTCTGACTGTGAACCACTGCACACGTATGATGATTAGGCTAAAAACCTTACGACACTCTCTTTAGGGTCTACTTTTTTTTTTTTAAATCTTAATTAGGGCATATGAGAATATATTTTGCTAAATTTCTACAGGAAACTACCACAGATATATAATGATATGGATCAATAACTTCAAGATCCCATTTTCACCAAAAATTTATAGAGATAATTTTCGGAAGATTTTTATTGTTCACCTGAACTAAGGCCTAAGAGATATATTGCTAAATTACAAGCTTCTATTGCAAACCACTGCAGAGATATGGTGAAAAGAATAATAATAAAAGAAAATTACACTCCTATTCCCTTGCAAGCTATTAAGGGTTAAATTTCTTTAACCCATTCTTAGTGACCCCTATACCATGAAAGAAACCTTCCTACTGCCCAAATGTCATGTTTTTAGCCACACCGGTTTAAACTCAGTATTGATAGATAATAAATTAGTGGTATTTCTCATTAGATTTAAGAATAATACATGAATATATAACTAATGGAAGCACATACTGTTAAAACTGTCGGTCTAGTACCAGCTGTTGCAGCAGAATTAGCTACATTAGGTGTCCTCACCACTAAAGGTGTCTTAGGCAAAATTGCAGTAGTAATAGGTACTTTACCACTGGTTGTAGTCAAAGAAGCAAGGGATTTACCTGAAATAGACATTAATCGTTAATTTATTTTCAGTAAAATTGAACCAATTAACAGGAAAGTATTTAACACAGTACAGATAACAAAAATTTAAACCTCTCCTCAAATGTAAACAAAAATTTAAAACTAAAAGATGAATTCATTTCAGTGGGAGAGGAAAAAAATGTCCATGCCAAGAACCAAATCTGGATCTTTTGACATATCTTTCAAAGCACTATTAACACGTTGAGCGCCATGCCAGCCATTCTAGACATTTTGTCACATACCTCTAAGTACTGAAGGAATCATCTTGAAACTTTGGGAATGTGCAGAATATGTTATACTTCAAGCATTTCAGTGAAAGTTTTACCCCGAAAGTAAAAGCAGTACCAATAAAAAATTTAAACGTTCAGCGCCCTGTCAGCCACCGGCGGCTGACAGTGTCAAATATGATATAAAGCCACATCCAACCATTGGTGGTGGATATAAAATAGGATATAAAGCTAAAAATATTACATTTAATGATTGAAAATTTATTAAGCATTTTCTTAATTTTCATTTATTACAGGAGGAATCATTATGGAATTTTAATGGATTAATTATTTGCATGGGCATGGCGCTCAACGTGTTAATTGAGCTATTCTGATCAAAATCTGACTAATTCTATTTCCTCACTTGAAAGTTTGAAATCAACTTAAAATATATAACATAATAATGATGATCTATTAAGCATAGTAGAAGCCAAGCAACAGATACAAGATCACTGAAACCCCAATGACCAATAAGATTAAAAATTTCTTTGAGAAGTTCAGAAAAATGATTTTTTTTTTTTTTTTTTTTTTTCTCTAGGGGATGAATTACACAAATTTAAAGAATCCAGATTTGTTAATTAACAGCTTGCAAAACAAACGAATCAATAAAGTAACACAACAAATCTTAATTTGAAACCATAAACAATATCAAAATTTATGAAAAAATAATTTAAGAAACTTGAAGGAAGGAAGGAGGCAGGCGGCAAGATTTTTTTTTCAATAAATTTTGAAATTCCATGAGTTTTTCCTGAATTCCAGATACCATAGTAACCCTGTATATGTATTTAAAAACTGCACAATTGTCTCATTTTTTCTTTTTCCCTTCACATGTAATCCTACAGGATATTTGTTGCTTTGTATTAGAAAGATATCTCATTCAAAAATGAAGTTTTTTGAAACAACAAAAGTCCCATAGGATTATACGGGAAAGGAGAAAGAGTGAATCTGACTGATGTGCAAATTAATGCAATTGCTAAAATGAAGCCTATATTCTAAGACAAAATTAAATTACCATCCGCTTTAGTAGTACGGCTAGTAAAAATCCTTCTGACCCCTATGCTTTTGCCAGCAGTAGAAGTAACAACAGTGGTAGTAGTTGTAGGAGATATCAAAGATATCTGAAATGAAAAACAAGGGCATTTAAAATCACACTAGTAATTATTCAGTTATTAGATTAAATACAAATCCAAATTGTTAATTTCAGATCAAGTTTAATTTTATTTATTAATTTCAAAGATAAAATGATATATATAAAAAAGAAAAAATAAACAATTAAGAAATACAATATTTAGTTTTCAAAAGATATACAGGGTGCAAAGCAAAGTTGCAAGGATGTCTTTATCTCTACAACCATTGGTAGCAGACATATACTTCCAATTATAAAATATTTTTAAGAGACTGTATACAAAAATAGTTTTTACATTTTTCAAAACATTTTTTCATACTGTATCATAAATGCTTACATTTCTTAAGGTGCCTGTCTACCTCCGGAAGGGATTTTTTTTTTTTTTTTTTTTTTTTTAAATATTTAAAAAAGTGCCTACTTATGTGCTTTATATTAAAAAATATAGCTAAAAATTGTGAATAACATGGCTCAAATCCTTACATAAAAATTGCTATAAAATGGCACTTTTGCAATACATCAAAACTCAAATTTAAATGAAGATATTTTTATTCTGTAAATTTTATTATGATTAAAGAAACTTTCTTGAGGTACTGAAGCATTTTCATAATCATGACTATGTTATTAAAAAATATATACAAGTTTATTTTTTTACACACAGAAAAATCAAGAAAATATCTGACAATTCATAACTTGTATCAACTAAAATACGAAAAAAATAATTAATTGTAATCATAGTAGAGGCACATTGCCTAAATAAACTCCTTTAGAGTATTTTTGCAAAGTTTCATAATGTTACAATTATAACTTTTAGAATAATGATATTTTTCGATAAAGCAAACTGTTAAAAATCTCATTTTGATAAAAAGCAAAAAATATAATCAAAAACAAGATTTTGCTTTCAAAATTAATTTTAAAAAGCTCCTGATTAATTTAAAGTTTTTTAATTTCTTTTTTAAATTTTTTTTATATGCAGCAACAAATTTTGACGCTTATATTGAGTAAAACATTAATATAAACAAATATTTACGGTCACTTCCGGTAGCGGAAGGCTACTTTTGGTTTCAAAAACTTGCGAGTAACTAATATTAAAATGCCTGTAACTCATGTTCTAAGCAAGATAGAATCAAAATTCAAACTGATTCAGAAAGCTAAAATATCAGGCTTTGATATTAAACCAAAAATAGAAATTCAGATTTTTGACTGAAAATTGCATTTTAAAAGTAGGCAAGCACCTTAAAACATTTTGCAATTAAAAGTACAGTCAGTAACAAAAGTCTCTGAACACTAGCAAAAATTCCTATATAAAAAAAGTACACTTAATACAGTTTTGTTAAATATATCCTCGTCGAATACTGTTTTTAGACTGACTAAGAAGAGGATTCAACAAGGATTTATTTAACAAAACTGTATTAAGTGTACTTTTTTTTATATAGGAATTTTTGCTAGTGTTCGGAGACTTTTGTTACCGACTTTATAGTCTGCGACAAATGATTTCAGAGTTAAAGGCCTCCCTTTCAACTTTGCTTTGAACCCTACACAATTACATATTATTTCTTAAAGGCTTCTACTTCTTGCAAATAAAAATATCCAGAAAAATTAAAAGGCAGTTGCCGATACTAGAGAACAGATATTTGCCTCTTAAACACTCTCTTACTTTTAAAACTCAATTCATATTCTGTCACAAAATATAGTACCTTAAATCCAGTACTGCAGTTCACAACACAAACTTATAATTAGTTGGTACCTGTCAAAGTTTGATGATTTTACGAATTAAATGTACAAATGAAGTTTCATCATTGCACAGTGAGTGAGAAACATGTTAAATTAAAGTACACTTTTTCAATAGGGGGAAAAAAAAAAATGCAAACTTCACACAAATACAAATGTGAATAAAAATAGATATTTTTGCCAAATATTATATTTTAAAAAGTGTGTGTGAAACTTTTAGATTTAACCATCATTGCATTTATAACAATTGATCGAAATTAATAAAAAACAAATAAATAAATAATAGTAATATAAATAAGTAAATTGTAACATGATTTTAATTAATATTTTAAATTTAGAACAAAATTGCAAAATATAAAATACTTTCCTATACAAAGGAATATTTTGTTGTAATTATGGTTTAAGCACATAATCAAATATTTAGGCAGCTTATAAACAAACACTGAATACCTATCCAATTTTGCTTTAATTAAAACAATAATAATGGCATTAAGAGATTCAAATTAATATCCATAGGGGTCGATCCAGGCAGAAATGTTTGGCCCCTTTAATTGCCCCTTCCCAAAATTCAAATTCCATAATATGGCCCATATCGCAAGATTTCATTTCATAAAATGATTCTTTCATAAAATTTTTCTTTGTTTTCAGTAGTATATCCAATGAATTCCTATACTTGGTTTAATGAAATTCTATTAACATGAAATAAACATTATATAGAGAGATAAGAAAGCACCACAGAACTGGTGTTTTAAAGTAATAAGTACAAAACCTCGTAACAATTGTTCTTGGTCGAAAAAACATACAACCCTTTGTCAGGCGAATAAAGTAGGCACGAGTGCTGCAATCAAAACAGCAATGCTTATTCAAAGCTTTGTACTACTACTTATATAGAATGACTGCTAAAATGGAAGGAAGGTTTTACACTATATTTTTATTTATTTTTTTAGTAAAATAAGTTTCACAAAAATAGGCCTCTATCAACAAGAAACTGAATATCTAATTACTAAAAAAAAAAGTACTTTAAACTTAATACTTTAAATATTTTTTGACTACTTTTCTTTGAAAAATAATTTGAATTATAAGTAAGTTAATCATAATTCAATTACATTAATATAATTTCACAACATTTTTTGTTTAAAATAATTTCATATTTAATGCTACATTCTATTATGCAACAAAACTAAAAAGAAATATCTTTATTTACCTGTATACAACAAAACTGAAATAAAAGTTTAATATTTGAAAAACTTGCACATGCAAAAATTTCTCAGTAAAATTGACATAATATACATATATAAATGTGATGTTAAAGAAACACCACACCCTCTGTTTTGTTTAAATTAACATCATTTATCAGCATTTGTTTGCTTTTCTCCCTTTCCGACTCAATCCAGCCTATATGTTTTGCAGTAAGGTATCCACTGGGTAAAGTTTCAGTTCTTCAGATGGTATTTTTGACATTAGGATTATGTCAAATAAAATTACAGTATTGTATGTACAATAAAAATAAAGACTTGTCTGTAGTAATAAACACATGAAATGACAAGACAAAGGTACAACTATCCTAGGTGTATAAAGAGATAAAAGAAAATAAAAGTTTTAAATTTATTTTATTCACTTACAAAACAGAGTGTGTGCTGCTTCGTTAACATCACAATATATATTTAAAACAATTTTTGTACTGAATAGTTTAATATAGTTTTATAAGGATTTTGCTTAACTATAGAAAAAAAAAGTTTTGGATAGTGAAATTACTAAAGTCAGGCAAAAATAACGATAAACATACTGATAAAATGCACAATTTAATCTCATTTTTCAATTTGAAAAGCTTTATATTAGCAATGCAACAACACACATGCAGTATACTTACTGATTAGAAATTACTAAAATTTTGAAGTAATGTGAATATGTTAATAAAAAAAATGCAAAACCCTCACAATGCATACCATTAGTATATATACTCTTTTTTTACTACTTCTTAAAAAAAAAAAAAAAAAAAAAAAAAAAAAATTCACCTGCCAGGTGCCGACTTAAAAAAATAAAAATAAACAATTTGACACATTTTTCCTCGCCCATGAACTCAAGCACAAGTCTCATTAATCAATGACATAAAACCCACATATTTCAGCAATTAAATATAAATTAGGTCAAACAGCTGAGAAATGATTCCCCATTTTGTAAAAGAAAAAACAAAAAAAAAAAAAAAAAAAGGCCACAAAATATATAGGCCACATATGGCATACTTCAGAAATCAATCAATTTTTAAAAAAGCGCAAATATTAGTTGTGAATAAATTAATTCAAACAGGGGTAAAAGAATCCTGCATTTTGAAAACAGGCTGCAAGAAATATCATGTATTTTCAAGTAATCCAATATATATAATACCGGAATTTCGTTAATTTTTGGCTAAATAATTAGGTAATTTGTTAATCAGCTATGAAATTAGTATGAATTATAATAGAGAAATAATCGCCAGTTTTAGCATTTGTTGAAAAAAATAAAAAGAAAAGAATAAATAATGTATTTCAGCAACTGCAATTAGACATTATTTGTTTCAATTAGCCACAGAATAGTTCTGTATCTCACAATTGGCAGCAATAATGTCTTATTTGCCAATTGGCTACAAAAAACGTGCAAATTTTATCAATTCACCATAGCAGGGCATTTAGCACAACTCTCTCAAAAATTTAGGGACTTTAGGGACCAAAATTTTTAAAAAAGGGACTTAAGGGACCTATTTATTTTACGTATTCTGGAATGTATATATATATATATATATATATATATGATCCCCTACCATGTGTAATCCGAGTAATATCTGAAATCATATAATTTTAAAATATCAGTGTCAAAATATAAAAATATATAGAGAGTCAGTGTTATACTCTTTTGGTTTTGCTGAATACATAAAGATAAGATATTCCATAAGATGGGCTTGGGCCCCTCCATCACTAATATTTTCAAAGATTACTACTCTTTATGATGCAATATGAAAAATTTTCAGATTTTTCGTTTAAATGAATTTTTTTCTGTCAATGAATTAATTGTCGTCCTCGAAATTTGCCATTCTAAGTGTGTTGTGCATGTGTGAAGGGGGGGGGGGGGGGGGGGTATCAACTCAAGGAGCCTAGAGTGTGTTGCCATCCGTGGGGGGATCGTCTTAAAGGATTGTTAGCCTATATTTATGCAAGTTTTTGGGAAAAACACAGAAATTTTCTAATAGCTAGGCCCACAGTGTGACCTGAGTATGAATCCGGCATTTCCCCTCTACATCTTTGAGAAAAAAATCGTTCCGTGAATGGTGTGACTTGCCGCTTTAAAATTCATTTTTGTAAAATTGCAACACATGCATCAGTGTGTGTTTCTGTTTTGCATGGAAAACAACAATTGTGCTGCATGTAACTGTCATGAACTTCTGCATATAATTAAAAAGTATATGCAGAAGTTTCAAAGAGAAGAATCAAACAAAACATGTTTTATTGTTTGAATGACAAATAAAACATGTTTTGATTAGATTATAAGCTCTTTTTGAAGTTTTACACAGAAGCTTTCCGGCCAGGGACTCGACTATTCTCAATGCTTGTGTGATAGTCTACTAAAAGAAATAAAAAGGAACTAACAGAAGAAAAATGGATGAACAATAAACCACCTAAAGATTAAAATCACGCACCCAATACAGCCCATATGTTTAGCAAATTTAAAAATCATAAGAATTCCCTTAAATTTTGCTAAATAGTAAATAAAATAGAAAGTCCAACTTTCCTTCAGAATATATATGAAACACTTTTAACATGAAATCCTCCTCCCTTTTAAACAATAGTCTAAGTTCTACCTGCTACTTTATAAGAAAACTAAGAGAAATTAAAATTAATGAAAATAATACTGTCGAGAATTTTGATGGCATCAAATTTTTCCCACAAACAGACATTAACAAAATTATAAATGAAATGATGAAAAAAGAAACATAGATAAAACTAAATCAGCAGAACATTAATAGCAACAAACAACTTAATTTTCAATGGAAATTACTTTAGAAAACATTTATAAAAATAAATTCTACCCCCTCCCCCCCAAAAAAAGTGTGTGTGTGTGTGTGGGGGGGGGGGGGGGGGGGTTCCAATGGAATCCCACTATTCAGGTTCATCACTGAATTAAAGCTTGGTTTAAATACGTTGATGTTTTTGATATCATCGACAAAAACTTAAATAAAATAAACCCTAATATGTAAATAAAATATGAGAAAAGCTGGTTATAAGAAAAATCTAGAGTATAAATTATATAAAAATAGAATTAAATGATTAATCCATATTGAAAATGGAAAAAATTAAGAGAAAAATACACTACAGCAATTTCATTTAATAAATGTGCTCCCAATAAACTTAAAAATGAAGTTTCAAAACTAAACGTAAATATCCAAACTAAACCTAACAGATATTTTTCCAGCATATCTGTAATAACAAAACCCCCATAAATCCTTTAGAAACTACAGGCATTTATGAAATAAAATATCAAACAGAGGAAAATACAACCAGGTATTATATAGCTATACTATTACTAAGAGGAAAATTGAAAAAATAGGATAAAAGCACATGACATTGACTTTAAATATAATAGAGCTACACAGCCCTAACCAAAAATAATAAAGAACAAAATATAAAAATAGACTTTAAAAATGTAAAGCAACTAGAAAATTTCAAAAATCTTACATGTGGAAAAAAAAAAGCGAAACAATAGAGATTTTAGCCAAAGTGCAGTTGCAATTGTGTGAAGGCCAATAGGAGATGACTACCTACTCGGTTTGAGAAATCAAACAAGAGAAGAATCAGCAACCACAACATTCGAACATCACACAAGCAGCAATGACCAATGATGTGAATTGTTCATACATGTAATACTTACCAAATGTAATTTAGGGTTTATGTAAAAATGGTGATACAACAGAATATAGAATCTCAGCACTGAACTATAAAGGCGCCATGAATCAATGGAAATCAATAAAGTCTGAATGTCAAATAAAATAGCACCCCATACCACAACTCCCAGTTGTCAGACCATGCAGCAGATGACAGTCAAGAAAGCACACTTGCACATTTTAAATTTATACCATAGCAATGTTAGTACTCACTTTTTTATTCATCCCCCCCCCTCTTTTAAAAATAAATTGATTTTCTTCTTATTTAATTGTAAGTAGGGGAGACCCGTGTACCTAGGGCCACCCCACTTTATTTGAATAATATTTAATTTTAAGTTTTATTACTCAATTGGGCAAGTAACAACACCAATTGCTACTTTTACAACTACTTTGGAACTTTTGAGGAGAAAGTTTTGACAAGTTATATGTAGAAAACCAATTTATATAGTTTGAAGTAAAATTTTGCAGCTAATCCCTTTTGCTATTTTACAAAGGCAAATTAAATATTTTTCTTTCATTTCTAGTGTATAATTTTGCTTGTTATATTGAGTAATAAATGAGATATTTAATTAGTCCTTTCTGCATGTGGATTTTTTAGTGGAAGGCATTTTGAATGAAGTTACCAAAACTTGTACCTAGGCCCACATAGATGCCTTGTACCTAGGACCAGTGTGATTGGACCCTTTAACACTTTCGCAACCTTATGTTTTTGTCTTTTTGACAGTAAGGTGTGCTTGTGGGCGTTTTTCCCATAAGTTACAATTTTCAAAGCAAAACTTTCCGTATTCACATTTATATTACAAATGGATATGCATTATAATCATACTCTCTCTAATCAAAGTATTTGCATTCATAGTATACTGATTATACAAATATGAATATTGTGTATATTTTTTAGAAACAAATAACATACAAATTGCAAAAGAAACACCCACTGATGGAGTTTCATATTTTCAAATGACGTGAATCTACATCTGCGGTCGCGAAAGTGTTAAGAAACACAGTACAGCATATAGTAATTGGATGCTGGCAAACCCTGGTAAACCAAACACTATATATGATGTTGCTGAAAGTGTTGGCAAGTCCTATCCGTTGGCCTTTACTCCTGTAAACATTCTATCAGGCTTTCGTTATTCAGCATATGGCCAATGAATCAAAACACATTTACTGAGGATGAATATTTAAGATATTTAAGTTCAAATGTGACTGAAAGACAAGATCCCTCCATAAATTATAAAAAAAAAAAAAAAAAAAAAAAAAAAAAAATTCCAGGAAAAAAGTGAACCAACAATGATATAACTGGATGTCTCTGTTTCGTGTCCTGTTGAAATTTCGAAACCTTCAACATCTAACACCTTTTCGTGTGTTATGCTTTAGCAGGTACGAACCTAAGCAAAACCTCCCACATCAAAGAAAAGATGTGATCAAAAATTAGAGAGATCTAGAAATCAAAGAGACACTTCAGAAAAAAAAAAAAAAAAACTGAAGAAAAGAAAAACATTCTGTTAGAATATTCCAAAGAAAAAAAAATGTTGTGTTTCAAATTAAGGCAACAACATGATAATTATTAAATGATAAATAAATATATTACTTGATATTGTTTCTTTTATAAAATACATGTTTATATGCTTATTTTCTATTCATTACAAAGTGAAATCTAAATTTGAGAGAATGGCCCTAGGTACAATGAGGTCTGGCCCCAGGTACAATGAGGGTGTTGTACCTAGGGCCACAAGTGAAGTTTTTTTAAAAACCTACTATTTGTGGGAATTTATAATTTTAGGTATTTATATTAATCCCAATTGTAAGTAATTAGATAATTTTAAACAGGTCAAGGGCTCTGGTTTTGGGCATTGAAAAAAAGCGGCCCTAGGTACACGGGTCTCTCCTATACATCGGAGAAAATTATTTTTTAAAAAAAAAGTGATGTAAAAAAAATGGCACATACTAATAATGCTACAGAATAAATTAAAAAATGTGGCAATTCTGAGTAAAGTGGTTATCCAACTACTATCTTGGATTGTCTATAGATATATATGTCTTTGGTGGTCATCAGGGTTGAATTTGTAACTGAACTCATTACTGAAAATAATTATTTTCCTGATTGAATGCATCCAGTTCGATTGTAATGGTTCTAGTACTGTGCAACGGTGAGGGACAGTCAGCAAAACAGCCTTTTTTGTTAGCCCCCAAGCCCATTCGCTGAGGTATCTATGAATAGTGTTCTTGTTGCACATCAGATCATTGGCTGCCAAAAATTAATCATTTTAATATTCTATTATAAGTTATGTGCCTACACGATTTATCGCATTCAAATAATATTTTTTCGGCATAACTAAAATTCTTATGACTTTTGGTAGAGGGAGAAAAAAAAAGGGACTTAGGGACCATTTTGCCAAAAAAAGGGACTTTTAGGGACCTGAAAAGAGTTAAGGGACTTTTAGGGACTTTAGGGACCACACTAAATGCCCTGCCATAGGAAAAATGACTTTTTTTAGGAGAGTATTTTTTTTTTTTTTAAATTGAGTCCGAAAACAAAGTTAAAACAAAAAAATTATGCAAATTAGAATTATATTTAATTTCTATAAAAAATTTGGATGATAATGCTTATTTCTGTGATCTGCATTCTGTGATAATGCAAATTCTGTGATAATGCTTATTTCTGTGATCTTATTTCTGCAGAAAATTCATGAAGAAATCACGAATAAATTAAAAAAGAATTTACAAGCCATGGGCAAATAACATAAAATTTTAATTTTCAGGTCTATTTTTTTCCCATATTAAAAACACTGTTTTTAGCTTTATCAGAAACATTTACTATGACAAAAAGAGCTCTGTATTTTCTATATTTTTAATAAATAGAAAAGCGGCATTTCTTCAAATGTGGTAAATGATAAAATGCATGCATAGCATGTTCCACAAAACAGGCTGACAACAGTTAGGGATGCACAGGCACAAGTAAGAGGGAGAGGTAGTTAAGGATCAGGAGCTAAATGAATTCTGCCACCAGCAAAACCTAATTCATATTCAACCTAAAGAAATTTACCTTTGTAACAGTTGCAGAAGTAGCAGATGTAGTAGAAGTTACATTGCTAATTTTGGAATTTTTGGGATTAGAAGAAAGAGTTACTTTATTAGGCAGCTTAGATCCCTGGCCAGATTCAAGCATGCGCTTCTGTTGCAAAGCAAGACGTTGTTGGACAAGTTGGGCTTCCATTTGAGCTTTTATTTTCTCAGCACTTTGTTGAGCTTGCTGATGAGCTTGGCGGTCTCGTAAATGCTCCCGCTTTTTCTTTTCAACCCTACATGAAACAATGAGGTTAATAATCATAATAATATAAAAAAAAAAAATTACTCAAAATACATTAACCATTAGTTTAACCATTTAAGTCCCAGTAGCGCAGCAATGTTGGTTTAACCCTACAAGGCTCAATTTTTTTTAGTGTGCAACAAAAATATATAGGTTGTAATTAGTGATCAGAAGATAGGGAAAACATATAAAAATAAAACCATATTTTACGGTAAAATCAACTTTTTAGCTCAATGAACCGTATGTGGAACATACATAAAAATATGATTTACTAATACGTTTACTATTGTAATATAAAAAAAAAAAAAAAAAACACCTTACCTCTGCAAAATATACACTTTGTTATAACACACAGTATTTTTTTTCGAGTCAAAACTGTTCAATTATAACTATTCTTTTTTTATTTTTGAACTAGCCGCCTTCGGCGACCAGCTGGTTCGCGATCCCTGAAAAATCCGACTTTACGAAACTCCCGCTCGGTGGCGCCTTTTTCCCGTTTCAGGTCTAATAACAGATTATTGATATATCGTGAAAATAGCTTATTGAAATAGCAGTAAATTCCCGTGCGGTAGCGCCATCGGCGCCCTCTTCCCTTTTCAATATCTGAAACAGCCTGTTCGCTCACCATGTTATGATCTTTCAAATTTCTGACTTCAGCTAAGTCCTGCTCGGTGGCGTCTGCGGCGCCTTATCCTCGTTTTAGAACATGTATTACTTATGAAATTATTTTCATTAGTAGCTGAGATACAAAAGAAAACCTAATCAGGATACCTTAAAACGTGTAAATCAGGTGAAATCTCGAATTCCACTTTCGATAATATAAAAATGAAATTATACTCATTAGAAGCTGAAATACAAAGATAATACAAACATTTTTTTGTTGTCCGACTTATCTGTGGTTTTCTCCAAAACTTGCTTAATTCCGGGCTATATACCGTTAAAAATTATTAGTACGAAATGTGAGCGAAAATCTGAATTTGAAACTGTAAAATATAAAAGAATAACAATTTTCTGGATTTTCCGTAGTTTTCTCCGAAAGTTTCGTACAGAATTTGAACGGCTTATATCATTTTAATAGCCTGCGATAAAAATACTTAAAATCTAATTGCTGTAGAGATAAGCCACTTCCACTCTCAGATTCGGAAAAAAATCCCCTTTCATTTGGTACCAAATTCGTAACGATCGGACTAATATTTCTAATTTATTTTCCACTTTTTCTGATTTTAACTCCGTTAAAATATCTATTAATTGAGATCGCTTTTTACATTTTAATTCATATCTCCGGAACTAATTAAAATTTTTAAATTCTGTTTTCACTATCAACTCGGGAAGGCTTCTGAGCACCCGTATGTCAAATTTTATACTTCTGCGTTCAGTAGGGGCTGAATGTATAGATGCACAGACAGACAGACAGACAAACATCTTCTTTTATTATTATAGATTCAGACAAACGACTAACGTAACACTTTCATTCAAATTTCACACTGAGTGCATTATAACAAAAACACGAACGACATCTTTAGGTAAAGATTCGTATTACTACATTGCTAAATGTCAGTAGCTTCTATCAAGATGTCAACAGATGTCGCTACTAATAGTTTTATAGCTATAGGAACAATTACAATCGGTGTTCCACATATGGAACTGGGTGCCTTGTAGGGTTAATACTGCATCATCTAAAACTACTGAGCATAGGTGAAGATTGAACATTTTACCAATCTTGTTTAATACTGCACAATATTCCCAAATGTTAGAACTGTAATCTTGAATTTTCTGAAAAGTTCAACATTTGATTTTTAATTTGCATTTATTTTTATCTTTTGTAATTTAGAGGACAACAAACATTTTTAGTAACATTATGAGCATAAAAAATTTGAGGAGGCAACTTTTCTAAGGGTACACTCCGATATTGGAAAAAAGGTTTGCCATACAATACTGGTTGATTCAACGAATCCCGATATTAGCCAATATTATTGTGCTATTCGGGAAATATATTGATGAATAGCACTTTTAGCATTTGAATATTTCCAAATTCCTTAACAATTTCTCCGAGTCCTGCCGTTTATTTCCCATAAAAATTTCAAACTTTTATGGATCAATTTTAAAATAGTAAGCTTTTATTAACAGCTTATTTCCACAAAATTTGTCAAAACTTCCTGACTTTCATTGAAATTCCCTTATTTTTACAGATTTGTTAACTTCACAGATTTTTCTGACTGCTACCCATAGCCACCCAATTAAAGCAAGTTATATTTGGAAAAAAAAAAAAAAAAAAAAGATTGTTGAACATGCATTTACTTATGTATAGTATAACAACACACTGTATTATCAGAAGCTATAAAATAGTACAGCTACAATTATTAAAGTAATGTTTTAAATTTTTACATTTGAGTAACAAGTTATTTAATAGAAAAAACTTTTCTTATGAAGTACCTAGCCAATAAGGTTAATTTTGCATACAGAATCAAATAAATTTGAATGAAAACCGAAAATAATTAACACTGAAGAATACAAACAAAGTTGTTTAATGATGTTAAGTACAATAATTACATTTCTCCAAATTCTCTAATTTCCCACAATTCAAGATCTTCTTCAGGTACCCAAGTTTCTGAGACTGTAGGTAGTTTATTTTCAGGAGATTCTGGCCTTCGCCTTTCTCTTAAGCCACTGCGTTGAGGTGTTGATTTCACTGAAATTGAAAGCGAGCCATGATCAATTTATTTAAAAAAATACATATACATACAAATGTTTCTTTTTTTTTTTGAGATATTAGTTTACAAGTTTCCACAACCCAAAAATTCGTGCAAAGATTATCCACTTTTATTTTTAAATAACAAGTCTAATATTAAAGAATAATGAATAATTTATTAAAAACTACCAGTTTTACTATAAGATATGTAATTTTTTTAATGCAGGGATGAGATTAGCAAAAATAGAAAAAAGCTGAAACTGTATGCAAAGGCAAGACGTTGAAATGAAATATCAGAATTTTGATGACAAAATCTATTATATTAGAGAAATAAATGTTTATTTAAATCTTAAATGTATAAAAAAAGAACAAATGCACATCAGAAACATATAAAAAACTGAAAAAAATGTTTAAAAAGCTGAAAAGCTAAATGTACAAAAAAGCTGAAAGCTGAAAAATCTCATTCCTGTAAATGGTTGATAAGAAATTTTAGACATATTTCCATTTGGGTAATAATAATAATATAAATCATTATATTGATTCTATGGTATAAAGTCAAACCTAATTATAATTGGTTTATAATCATATAGCATACGGTAATAATAAAACACTGCCAATAAGCGAAATATAAACAACCTAACTCTGCTAATATGCTCTTCAATTATAAACCTCAAATTACTTGTTTCACTTTTATATTCATTACTTTGAAATAATACTATTCAACTATCAATATCTATAATTTTACTTTTTGTTCATTTTGAATACTGAATTAGATTTTTGACTGTAGAATTAGTAACCTGCGGAGGAAAATTTATGAGATTTGCTTCAAAGATTCTCTTTCAACTCTAAAAATGAGTAAATTTGTCGAAAACACTGCGAAGATCATTTTCAAGGTTATTTTACTGCACTGGTCAAGCTGTGTCAGTAATTTCATAGGTAGCAGTATAATACAAAGGATTGTACTTCGGAAAAACGTGTATATACAACTGGAACAGTTAAGGGGTTAAGGTAAATGTGTGTATTCTGCATTCTTTACTAAGTTAATGATATTTTTGTCCCGTGATATGTAAACAAGGCATTCAAGGCCCTTCCTACTTTTAGTTTTCTCTATTTTTTTTTTTTTTTTTCCCAGTTTGATTTATAAAGTAAGTGAGTTTATCTTTGAAAGGTTTTGTACCAATGACTTTTTTTAATTTACTAAGCTCTGTATCCTTTGGGCTTTCTTTCAAACCCCAATAAGAAGGTATTAAGTGGCCACAACATCTGCTTTTATCAGGTAATTTTAAAATCATATGCTTTCTGTGTATTTGAGAAAATGTACTATCTGCAACGTGAATGGGGGAAATAGTCCTCCCCCCATCTCCTCTTTCATAAGAATTGGAAATCTAAATATGGCTTTATCAGACAAATAAATGAAATAAATGCTGCAAGCATATAATTAGGTAAAGCCCAGATAGCAATTTATTAAAAAGATACTCTTCAGTAAAAATTAAATGAATGAAAGTGAAAAACAAAGAAAGTAAAATATCCTCTGAACAATATATATATATTAGAGTGTCCTTTAAATGGGAGAATTTTTTTTCATAAATATGATACACATACCCATTTTTTTCCATTTGATATAGATACTAGGATTTCCCAGTCAATTCAGCACATGTTAACATTATCTCAGAGAGCTGATATTTTGCTAAAAAGTGTTTAGGGTTAAACAGAAAAAAATTAGAGTATGTGTATTAAATTTCAAAAAAAGAAAAGAAAAACAAAAAAATTCCCCCCTTTTAAGGGACACCCTAATATATATATGTATAATAATGATGATCTATTAAGCATAGTAGAAGTGAAGCAAAAGATACAAGATCACTGAAACACCAATGACCAATAAGATTAAAAAAGTTTTTATCAGTGGATGAAATACACCAATGTAAAGAAACCAGATCTATTAACCAACAGCTCGTAAAACAAACGAATCAATAAAGTAACACAACAAATCTTAACTTAAAACCGTAAACTTTATCAAAATTTATGAAAAAATAATCCAAGAAACTCAAGACAGGAAGGAAGGAGGCAGGCAGCAAGACTTGTGACTTGCCTGTGGGGTTAAACCAGTTTCACGCTGGCAACACTCATATATATTAATAGATTGCTAATAGAAGGTTAAAAAAAAAAAAAAAAAAACGATTTTTGCGAAACTGTTTAAATCTCTTCATTATGAATTATTTTAACACAAATGATAGAATGCTGATGTGCATAAATTTCCACTAAAATTGATAAAATATGATTCCCCCCCCCCCCCTCCCTTTAAAGTAGATTAAGAAATTATGCACACTGTTTTTGTTATTGATTACCAAAGTATGTGAACAGTTCATTACTAAAAGACAAAATTGCACTTTTTTCAAAGCATATACTCGAAATACCTAATAAATCTTAGTAATTTTATTCTTGTGACCGAATGTTGAAATATAGAATTGTTTTGCTGCCAGCAGACAAAATTTACTTTAGTTAATTACACAATAATTTTTACCAAAAATTACCAAAATATGCCTTATTTCATCTCTGAATGATGAACATTCCCATTTTTTTTTTTTTTTTTTCAAAGATGTTTTTAAAAATTAGTGATTATTTAGCAACAAATAAGGAAAAAAAAAAAATCCTTTTCTGGTGTCTGATTGCTGCTGAGATATATTTTACATAAACATTTTATCATCCACACTATTTTTTTTATTTTTTATTTTATGAAATCACAATTTTTGGAAAAGTCAGTTTTCAATTCACCAATTTTTATGAATGGTCCATTTTAAGATAAATGATTTTGGGGAAGGGTCTTTTTACATACCCAAACCAAGGTTTAAACTGCCATTAGTTTTTCTTTAGCATTTTGTTAAAATACGTCAGCAAGGATTTCACTTAAAAGCTAAACTGGATTACTATTTCATTTTCAATAACTATCTCTAATTTTTATTTAAATATTTGTGAGCCAAAATTACAAATCCATATTAGATTGAATGGGAAATATTTTATTATCTGCAATTTCGAAACCAAGATAATTAATTTTCCTTTGATGGAAGGAGCATTTAGCAGCAAATAAGGTAATGTTGTGTTTTTCCAAAATTTTGAATAATGTTTGAAGATCGATATTTATTTAATATGTCTAGATTAATTTTCAACTTTTAATGGTTGAATTTAAATGCAAAAATATTTAAAAGCAGGGGTGCAGAAAATGTTCAGACCTCTGAAATTTCCCCAGAACACATTCTAAATTTCCCCCAAAATAACGCATCAACCTATTATCTGATTTTTTTTTTTTTTTTTTTTGGGGGGGGGGGGGGGCGGAAATCTTCCTTTCAAAAGTTTAAGGTAATTAGATTTATTAACTAACATAATTTTTAAGGCTTTAATTCTTATATAATAGTACATAATTATACATAAATTAATGTTGCTTTGTTTTATTGCACTTTGCTGTCTATGAAAATTGAAAATACCTTTTTATTATAGAATTACGAAAAAAAAAAAAGTATTTTCTCTAGTTTAAATGAATCACGAAATATTTATCATCAAACTTCAAATACTTAATACTTTTTTTTTTTTTTTTTTTTTTTTAAGGGGGGGGGGGGGGGGGTAATGGTTATTTAATGGGAATATACTTGTAACAGAAGAATGCAGCTGTTAATTTGTAGTTTAATATTAGAAAGTTTGTTTTTTTCAGTAATTTTTTTTTCCGTTTTCATTTCATTTTTATTTTATTCTAAGATAATAAATATTCAAAATTTTCCCAGACAGCCAGAATTTCCCCCGAACATCGTTCGCGCGTTCGGACATATTCTGCACCCCTGTTTAAAAGTATATCAGAATTCAGAATTTGCTTCCCAGGTGCTTTGTACTATATTTGTTGAAATCAAAGCAAAGTTTCATTGATTCACATTTCTTAAATCAATCTAAGTATGGAGTATGGATGCTTGGTTAAAATCATCAATGAACAAAAGAAATAGAAAACAAAATTGGGGATAATCAAGTTAAGAGAAAGAAATTAATAGTATACAAAGAATGAAATTAATTTTCGAAAAAGTTAAAATACTGCTTGTGCATTTTAGCTAATACGCTAAAGATATTTTTTTGTCAGGTTAAACCCTGACTCAAACCTAGATAGACCTCCTGATATCTCCTTAATAATAATAATAATAATAATAATAATAAAACAAGTTTCCTGGGAATAGCACGAGAAATTAATGTCATAGGAGAAACAATATATTGAAATAAAGAAAACACATTTTTATTCTTATTTTGGAGGAATGAATAAAAGAATGGAAGAAGAATGATTTAGCAGACAAAAAATGACTTCACAATTGCAACAACATATTCAGAAAAATTAAATTTTCTGAGTGATTTGATACAAATAAAATAAAAGATAATTTAAAAGAATAAATGTAATTCTATATAAAAAAACACCAGTTGGTGATTTGGCAGTTTTCTTTGTTGACCACTGCTATAAACCACCAAATTATAGTCAAAACATTTAGCTAAATCAGAGGAAAAAGTAAAAAAAAAAAAAAAAAGTTAAAATGATTATAATAAATAATAATAATATCATTAAAAATAATATAAATATAATAAGAAATTCAAACTGGGAAAAAAAAAAAAAAAAAAAAAGGTATTTTTTGTTATTGAAATTGGATGCAGGTAGAATAAAGAAAGATAATAAATTTAGGATATTTAGGTATTATGTCTTTGACAAATAAACTAGTGACGATTTTAATAAATTTATACTGAAGTTAATTTTCATAAATAATTAAATAACAATTTCATTACTTAAATTCCATTATTTTAATTAAATAAAAGTTAAATTTTAAATAATAACTTTTTTCATTATTAGTTATTTATTCTGTTTCGCTATAGTTTCTGATTTACTGAATATGGCAAATTTGAAAATATGTTCATTTGGAAATATCAACCATTAGACACATGAAGGCTGACTAGTATATATATATATATTTATAAATCAATTTGTAAGTGTATATATCACATCATATTTAATCCTTCCATGTTTAATCTGTTATAAGTCATATTTTTAAATTCTATCAAAAATTTTCAAATTTCTATTAAAAAATTCTGAATTAACCGATTGTTGTCAGAAGGTTTTCCTGTGCAAAATTTAGTAAGGATATATCTAAGGATTTATCATTTTTTGTCATTCTGATTCTGGTTTCTTACTTTATCTAGATTCCATACATGGAAAAATGTTACATGGGACATGTTAATCAGTTATACAAGATTCATATTATTATTTTTTTTAAATTTGTTACATGAAACAGAATATTTAAGATGTCAGACTATATTAAATTTACAATTTAATGTATGTATGCTGCTTCAAACTTGCATTAATATTTAGTATTGCAAGCACATGCCTATATGAAATGTGATCCTTATAATGAGGTAAATTTTCTAATTCAGTCTGAAATTAATATTTAATATTTTGTAACCACTTCACCGGCCACTGTAGTGTGTGGAAGGCTACATTTACCCTCGAGTTATCTCGGGATGGCTGATGAAGTGGTTAAAAAAGAAAGAATGCCAATTACTCAAATCTATTTGGGCAGTAATTATTTCTCCTTTTGCAGTTTTTTTTTTTTTTTTTTTTTTTTTTTAATAGATTTATTCTGTCAGTTTTGAAAGATTCACTCTAGAATATATTGCCTTGCCTACTGAAAAACAAATAAAATCAATTTTTAAAATGGGAATATTTAATCTTGATAATTAAACAAAAAAAAAAAAAAAAAAAAAAGTGTTTTACCTCTTGGCTTTGTGGGTAAATCAATTGGGACAGTGATTCTTCTGACAAGATATTCAGAACGCAAACCAAACATTCCAACATCTCGTCTCTGTAACAGTTCCATTGTTTGCACTTCTGTTTCAGTTGATATTGTATTTGTACCACTTGGCGGTGGCTTAGCTTGCACATCATCCCATCGAATACAAGCCCAAAGAACTCTTAATTGAAGAGCGGCTTCATGTATGCTACTTAAAGTTTGAGTTCGAAATTGCCACGCAACTTTGAATGATGGTCGAGGACATGTACCATAGGGCCAGATATATTGGTTATTTTTTGCATTATAATTATAACCAGCAGCTTCCTTAAAGCCTGCTTTTCTACATAGTTTTTTTAATTCATGAGGTGGCAGAGCTAAAATACTTTTTATTTTTGATGGTGTCATAAATCTATTACAAGGGGGTAAAACACCTTTCCCAACTTTTTTAGACTTCTTAGTCGGCCTAGCTTTGCCCAAAAATGCTTTACCACTAACTGCATTTTTAACCACAGGTTTGGCTTGAGCAGTAATATTAGGATCTTTTACATCCGTATTTTCAGATTCATCAGTATCAGTTTTTTCAATCTTTGGTTGAATTGATTGTAAAGGAGTGGGGGAACTTCTTATAATTTTTCCTTCATTATTCACTATTCCAGTCGGATTTAGCTGTTTGATAACATCAGCTGTGGAGGGATCTTTTCCGATAACTTTTTGACCGGTATTCAATATATTTAGCTTAGACATGTCCTTTCGCACAATTATCAGCTGACTACCACGAAAAGTTCTACAAGAAGGAGAATAACAATTAGATTGCACAGTTAATTTAGGCTGAACATTTTCCGAACGACATAATGGAGAATAACATTTCCTTGCAGATCTTATTAAAGAGGTTGTTGGTGCAATTTTTAGAGATGGCTCAGAGTCATCACTAGTAGAAATATCCCCATTAGCTAGAGAAGTAATTTTTGGTCTAAAAAGATCCCGTCTTCCTAATTTATTTGCTATAGCTCGAGATATTTCACTAGCAGTTGCTCCCTTTTTAACAAGAAGTTTAACACTTGTTTGGTTTAGAAAACTTCCAGATTTAACCTCAACTTTCAGGAGACCAGATGATGGTTTCTTATCTGTAATTTCTGGTGCTTTTTCTTGGGCTTCAATAGTTTTTAATCTGATGTCTAAAAATTCATCTAATTTACTAGGTTTGGGTATCCTAGGATAAGTAACACGTACACTTTCACTAAGAGCCTCAGAAACATTTATTACATCTACATCTAAATATGGGTTTAATTTATAAGAAGTTAGAACACCGGCATTTTTTGGAACATACTTATTTTTAACATTGATAACAGATTTCTTATCACTTGATACATTTGATTCTTCAAGTAATTCTTGTTTTATATCTTCTATATCAACACTGCCTAGGTCCATTGTTGGATTAAGATCATCTTCTGGAATTTCTCCTTTAAAATCGACATTTCCTGGTATTTCTCCCTTAAGATCTCCATTTTCATGAATTTCTCCTTTAAAATGTTCATCTTCTGAAGTTTCTTTGTGATTTTTATTTTCTGGAATTATTGATTCAAATAGATTTGGTGCATCTTCATGAATATTTGGAACACTTTTTAAGTATTCCTTAGTGTCTAATACTTTAGGTTCAGAATCTTTTTCGCAAACTACAACTTTCTGTGGTCCCCCTCTCAAACCAAGTTCAAAACAAGGTTTGTATCGATAACTTCGTGTACAACTAATCCACCTCCAGCCTCCTTGACCTGTTATACGATATTCTTCACCTTTTTGTTTCCAAACCTATAAAAGAAATTTGAAAAAATAAATAACTATTTTATATGCATACATATAATCAATGAAATAAAATAAATTTACAAAAGAAAAAAAAGAAAAAAATCCAATTAACAGAGCAGATTTCGAAGGTACATCAGGGTGAAGCAAGTGTTTTTAGTAAACTACTTGCAATATTGAAAGTTTTCAAAAGAAAAATGGATAACTAAAATGTTTCACAATTTTAAACATTTAAAATCCCTCCAATTTATTTTCACTAATTATATAAACATAAAATAATGGAACTGAAAGTGGAGAATTTATTTTATTATTATTTTTCAAGCAGGAAAAATGATTTCCTCTCTCAGATATATATACATAAACTCTGCATGAAAAGACTGATAATTTATTTATATAATGCCTAATAATGCAGCAGTTTAGTTTTTATTAAAGAATATTTTGCCTCAAATTAAAATCTTTATTCTAATACATATAAAATAATTAGTAGAAAATTCTATATCTTAATATTGGCTTTTTGAAAATATATTAGAGAAATTACCTGGTGCTTTAATCCCAAAGTATATTTAACCCAGATAGTTCTATCAGTTTCTTCACCATCACCTTCTCGTTTTTCTCTCTTCTCTTGCTTTTTCCTATCTTCACGATCAATAGCTGTTATACGCTGAAACTTGACATGTCCTAAAAAAGTAATATTATATATTATTATTTTGACTAAACACAACTGCATACTTGCCAACCAATTTTAATAAAAAAAGGAAAGATTTTTGTTGAAAAACCAGAAGATTTCATAAAAAAAGGGAAGATTTTTTTTTTCTTTGACATGTTAAACAATACAGTTTTACAGCTTTAATATTTTGAAGCAAGCTATAAAAACGTTTTACTATAGATTGATTATACTAAAAATATAAAAGTTTTAAATGAAGTTATTCCTCTTCAACATATAAATATCTACAAAACAGAATCTGTAAGAAATTTATTTAACAATAGACAAAAAACTTAGTTAAGTTAAAGTATAACTAATTTTTTAAACAAATATAGAATATGATTTTTGTATATGTACATTAATCATACATATAAAAAAAAGTAGCAGTAACTAATTATCAGTTTCAAACATGCATAAAACCAACTGAGTATCAATTTTCTTAAATTGATTGGGGAAAAATTTTCCTACCTGAAAAAATTATTCTTCATTTTTTTCCTCATGTTTACACATTTGGTATAAATATGACATACAAATATTTAACTTAATTGAGGAAAAATAAACAGATTCATTAGATTCAGCAATAAAGATCTAAAAATAATTACATACGTGAGAAATATTGAGCACTTCCATTGCTTTATTGTTTTTAGAATTGATCATTGATCACAATCCGGAGAAGTTGGAGGGGGGGGGGGGATAGAAAAATAATTACAGAGTAAGAAATATTAAACTTTTTCAACTCTACTTCTAGAATCTAATGAAAGAAGTTTAAAATTAATATCATTTACGTTGCAGATGGATAAAGATTAGAAACAAAAGACTTCTGCAGAACATATGATTGCTGATCACTAGTTGGAGATAAATAAAGGGGGTGGAGGGGCAAAAAATAATTATATCAGCAGAAAATATTTAACAATTCTATTTCTTTACATGTTCTAGAATATCATAAAGCAAGTTTGAAATGAATACTGACATTTATGTTATGGATGGAGAAAGATTGGGAATCAGGAGTTTTCCTAGAATATTTGGGGTTTCTTTTTAAAACGAACGAGATCCGCGACTTTTTTAAAAACGGAAGATTTCATCATCTGTCCGGAAGACCGGAAGTTACGTTAAAAAACCGTAAGTCTTCCGGGAAAACCGGAAAAGTTGGCAAGTATGCAACTGCCTGTTTTAATAATTTGTTAACACCAAGTTTTCAGAGCATTGTTGTTAAAAGCCTGTCTTACATAATTTATAAGTTTACATTCATTACTGAAAATAATGTTTTCTACTTTTGTGAGAATTGGTATTAATAAAATGAAAAGATTTAATCAGTATGTATTTATAATATTTTAAAGTTAATGTGTACTGTTTTTCACACAAAATATATGCAGTAAAAGTACAGAGTGTAAAAAAAGACAATGATCCAGAAACAAAAGGTTGTATTTCTTTTTACTTTGCAGGTAAAGTTGCCAAACTTAAAGAGTGAACTTAGAACTTAAAATGTGTTGAAATTTTATACCTACAGTAATAATAATAAGAGAATATTTGTTTTCACTTGGTTTGCATTGCATTGCAGAAAAGCAGGGTTGGCAGGTTTTTGACGGTTTAAACCACAGTTTAAACTGTCACGTCAAAAACCTTAAATTTTACACTTCTTGGTATACTTTAAGCAATGAAAAAGTCGTATTTAGAAAAATAAAATTTGTAGTCCTAAAAAAAGTGCTTAGTTTATATGTCTCCCATGGTTAAAAATAATTTTTAGAAGAATGATATCTGTTTCCTGTGAATGCTAATGATTTCTGCGTAAGTACAAAAAATTTTTATTTATTGCCTTCACAAAATACAAAAATTCGAAGATAGAAATTTCTATATTCTAAGGTAAATTACTTATTTATTGCAGTTTAAGTTATAAAAAATTTTACAGAGTTTTATTTTCAAAAAAGAAGCTTTACTAAATGTATACTGATTGATAGTTAAAAGGGGCCGGAAGTCTTTTATTCCAATGAAAGAAATTACTATGCTATTGAATACTGAATCATGTCTTTTCATTTTGGGATATAATTAATTGTATGTTTTAATGTTGTATGATTAAAGGTTTTAAGGAATTGCACAATTTTTAATTAAGGAGATGTAATGGACAGTATATTATATTAGGGGAAGAGGGGGGACATTGGGACACTTTTTATAAAAGCAAATTATTTTCCAATTTATAAAAGTTTTAATGCTTTTGTGCATTTTTATTTAAATACTTGTGTTATTGGTCACCTTTTAAATGTGCAATGAGCATTGTTTAATGTGTTTTGCAAACAGAAATAATTAAAACATAACTTATGCAAAAGTGTCCCAATGTTCCCCATGCAGGGGCAGATTGGGACAACACTGTTTTAATGATGGGGCACTTTGGGACAACCATCTTTTTATTTATCTAATTACAATATTGCAAAATATTATGCTAAAGTAAATGAAAGGCTTTCAAAACAATGAATTTGATACAATAACAAATAATAATAAAGTAGGTAATTATGAAAAAATGAAATTGTTATGAAGCATTACTGCATATTCATATCTTAACGCACATCAAAACCCTGCAAGTCTACACAAAACTTTAATGTTATGTAGGATCGTGTTGATGGCATAGTTAAGTTGAGAACATGATATTAAATAATCTTTCAACAAGAGTTCTTGTTCAGCTGTGAATATTAGTTGAGATGTATATTTGGATTGAAACTTATAATTTATATTTGTAGTACACACTCAATCTTATTTTCTCTCATGTTTTTCAATCTATTAAATAATGTAGATTTTGGTATATAATATTTAATTGCAACTTCCCTCACAGAAAGTTTATCTTTGATTATTTCATTTATTGCCTTTTCTATATTTTCTTCTGAAATTTTAGTTCTTTCAGTTTTTGGCTTATAATTTCTAATCATTTTCTATTTATTTAAAGAATACCTTAAAAAAAAATAATTAATACAATTAGCTTATATGTGCAAAAAATAAATAAATAAATAAAAATATATTGGTGTTAGAAAATGAATGGGCCATTGGAGCAGTCCCAATGTGCCCCATGCATTGGTGTCCCAATGTACCCCATCAGGTCATTTTCAAAACAAATGTTTAGGTCTAATTTTCTAGAGCACATGGGCTAATGATCTATAGTGGAAATGAAAGCTTAATGTTTATAAAAACACATAGTACTTTTAAAAATTAAAATATTTATTTCCTATTACCTAAAAAATCAACATTAGTTTACCTGAAAAAAATTACTTTTCATATGATAAAATAAACTAACCTTGTTCACAGGCAGCAGACTTGAATGATTGAGTTGAAATCACAAATATGAAGATGTACTACTAAGTGCCATCTATTGTGATTTTTTACAAATTTTATTTTGCAATTATAAAGGGATAAAAGCCTTTGTTCCAATGTGCCCCGTGTCCCAATGTACCCCCTTCTCCCCTATTATTTTTGTAAATTGCTGTTATAAAAAGTTATGGAAATTTACATATATATGCACTGAAATGTAATATTAAATACATTAAAATTTCTCAAATTATATTAAAATAATAATAATAATGAATAAAATTTACTTTTAAAAACTTTTTAAAAATGCTCCCTGGTAATTGATTTTTAATTTTATATACCACAATTTCACATTATTACAGTTTAACAATATATTCGGAAATTTCTGGATAGTACTATGTGGATCTGTTTATAAATTTAAAAATTACATTTAAATGCTAAAGTTTTCATTAAAAATACAACATTCAACATAATTTTAAAAATTAACCTATTACTGAATGCATAAAGTAATAACCTAATACATTTAGTATATATTTTTTAATCATAATAATGCTAAAATAAGGAGGGGGAAAAAAAAAAAAGAAAGAAAGAAAGTAGTAATTAGTGGAAAACGTTTAAAATTTTTTCAAAAATTTAAAATTTTGAATTTATTTAAAATTTAGTTTTAAAGAATTTTTAATATAACTTAATAGTATTATTATAAATTTACTACTTACATATGCAAATTTTCATAGCTCTAAGACAATTTACAAAAAGGATTTATAACATTTACTATTCCCTTAAGATGATGCTTTGATACATTGATTTCCTAACACATTTTTTTTTTTTTTATTTTAAGAATTATACAAATGATATATATAATCAATGTTAATTTACATACATACAGAGGCTGTTCGCACATTTTTTAGACGATTTTATTTGGCCATAAGAAAAAATCGTCTGCATGGAGAATTTTATTTTCACAACAGTTATATTTTTTGGAAGTTTTCTTCTGATATTTAGAATTTTTGTTTACATGCAAACAGACGCTTTTAAAAATGCAGTGGATGGAAGGATACGTTTCCGCTCTTTCCAAAGAGGGTTTTTAGTGGAATCTTTATAAAAAGCATTTATCAGAAGAAAAATGGAAAAATGTTGCAACAATAGATGAATCTTGGGTCTATTTAAATGGTTGCAATAAAAAAAGATCAATTTATTATCATAAAAGAGAAGAAAAAAATTTTTGCTACATGGTTCAAAGAATCAAAAGAAAGTTTTTCTAAAGGATTTATGATTGTCGCTGGTTTTTCATACAAAAGCAAGATAAAAGGGAAAAAAAGGTGACAAAAATGTCAAAATCAACTCTAAATACTATTATCAAGAACAAGAACATATTTTAATTCCAATTTTTAAAAATGAAATTCGAGATCTTTATCCACAATTGCTATCAATCCGTTGAACTGTATCAAGACAAAACAAGCAGCCACACATCACAATCCACAATTGCTTTTCTAGAAAAAAAAAAAATGGAACAAAAAACGGGAATTAAAACCATACTCTTCACTGACATTTCTGCTAAATTTCCTGATGTATCAACGTTGGATTTTTATGTTTTTCGACTCTTAAAATCTGCATTATCCAAACGCCGACCTACAACGCTTTGTGGACTTTGGAAAGCCGTTCAAGAGGAGTAGAAAAATATACCTCTTCCAATATTATCATAGAAATTACGATGTAGAATGATAGTTAAGAACAAGAGCTATCAAACTGAACAAATAAAACACGAAATATGAGTGAAACTGTTTCAGTACACTCCATCAAAATCGTCTAAAAAATGTGCGAACAGCCTCTGTAGTACATTCAACTTATAATAATGAATAAAATTATTTCATTTTTGATTTCATTTTTCACACATGGATTTTGACAGTTTTTGAAAGTTTGATGTATAACCATGATTTGACCTTACTCACTGGATTTTCATACATATGATTTTTCCCTATGGGTTATGTCAAGGACTGAATGTACTGCAGTAACCTAAATCGAAACATAGTCAATATTTATATGTGCATTCAAATCTTACAGCATATATCTTAATACAGTGCATATTCTTCATCGAAGTAAGTAACAACTGAGATCCAAATCACATGAGGAGTGCTTTTGTTTTTCACCCTTAAAAGTCATGGGTTATTCTTTTCCCCGGACAAGAGATGACAAAGATTTTTCGCCATGTCACCCAGTTGCACCAAGAAAAATGCCAAAATGCATTGAGATACAAAGAAAAATTTGTTAAAAGGATGACTTATCATTTCATAAGTAGGTACAGTAGAGAGTCAAAAATCCGCACAGCTCGGGACCACAGGTTGTGCGGATATTAGGATTTCCATAAAAAATTATTTTCACTTTGAATAATAAAAACCGAATATTATTCAAACTAAACACATACTAGTGAATAACACTGACTATTATATTACTAGGTACATAAGAATAATAATGAACATTAACAAAAAAATATAATAAAAACTATAAATAAATATGAAAAAAAAAAAAAAGTCAAATTTAGATAAAATCTGTTCACATGTAGCTTTTAAACTAAACATGAAACTGCATGTTTTTTTTTTTTTTTTTAATTTATTGTAAATAGTAGTAACACAAATTTATTTTTCTACGAATTTTATTGAGTTCTTCCTTATAAATTATGCCTTCATCAGAAAGCATTTTAAAAAATTAGTTATTATTTACCTGATTGATATCATCATATCACAATAATCATTATTTTCTTTTGATGAATTTAATATACTGTCAATAATTTCAATAGCAGCAACTTGGCTCTTGCAGTCTTTCATATTATTATCATTTTTTTTTTTCTTTTTCGTAATCATAAAATGCAAACATAAAATCTGTACTCAAGATCTTTTTCAAAAATTCTGATTTGCAGTTTTGTAACTTATTAAAAGTGAATTTCATTGTTTGTATCTGACAAGCTGTGCGGATTTTAGGTCGGCAGATTTCTGACTCTCTACTGTATATATTTTTAAATTTTACTGAAATACTAATATAATATCAAATAAAATATTTTAGGCACAAAATAAAAATTTCTTTTTTTTGCATGTGTGCATCTGATAAATAATACCAATAATTTAATTGAAAATGAGTTTTGCGTGCAACTTTTCACTGATTTATGTTTTGAAATTATTATTACTTAAGTTTTGGATTAAGCTAAAAAAGTAATTGATAACTTACCCAAAGAATCATTCCAAACCGTGGTAAAAAGCACAGGCTTCATCACTGCTACTAAAATGTTTAAAGCTAAGGAAAATTCCTTAGGAAAAGTACATTTATTAACAGCTTTTAACCAATTGCTTCTATGAATAGTCCAATATGCATGGAGTAAATAGGCTGGGATATTGTTTTCCAGTTGAAGTATTGCTTGTCTCAGAGTAGCCACAGCAAAACTACGATCTCCATATGTAGTTCCTTGCCATTTGAATTCACTTGCAGGGGTAAGACTAAATTTATGAGAAAGATGCCTCTTTTTATCTCTATCTTCAGCATGCTGGTGTTTATTCAGTGCTAATGTATTGATCGTAAACTGATTTGTGTAGGTTTTTCCGTTACTTTCCATACCTAATTTGAAAAGAGTAGGGCCAGAATTTGATGAAGCATTACTCTTTGAACGTGTAGTCATTCGAGTAATCTCGCCATCTTTGCTGACAATAATTATTGATTCCTCCCCATTTTTGCGTGTTTTAACAAAATTTTCACTGGTGAAAGACCTAGGTGTTAAAGCTCCCGTTTTCGATCTCGTTACAATGCCACCTTTAGGAGTATCACCTAAAAAATAAAAATAGAAACCATATTTTTAAAAAGTCAAAAACAAAATGTGATTTCATTTTGAAAAAAAAAAAAAAAAAAAAAAAAAGAAAAAGAAAGAAAGAAACTGCAAGACTTAATTATTTCATTAAGTACTCATTCTATATTTTGCATTAAAAAAAATAAACAAACCTGTTGTTAACTTATTATAATTTTAAGCTTTGTGATCCAATTATTAAATGGAATTAGAAGAAAATTTAAGTTATTTTAATTTCTGAATTCTCATATAAATTTTCTACAGTACAGTAATCATTAAAATTACATAAAATTCTATCTATCCTACTTTTGGTTATAATTTTTCTGGAAAAAGAAAACAGTTAAATTATTAATTCTTATCTTTCAATATTTAAAACTATATTTAATATTTTTCTATTAAAATCTATCTTTGGTTGCTACCATTATTAGCTAAAATTGAAAGTTTTATATGATAGTGAAAAAATAATTCACAATAATAGTAATTCTTTTTAGCAAAACATTAGAATTCATAGTGTAATATAGTAAATTTCCAAAATGTTTTTTCAACAACTGTTTAATATTCCTTCCACTATGTTCACAAAAATACATATTTTTGGAAAAACACATTTTGAACTTTCTTTACAAACTAAACATTCATCGGTTTTTAAAAAATAATATGTTTCGCAAATATTCCAGAAAGCTGTAAAATAGTTATACAGCAATATTAGAGAAAATTTACATACCTGCCAACATTGAAGGATCAAAATAACGGTGATTTTATGAATGTCATTTTCAGGCCTAGAAAACATTGATGAATTCTCGATATGTGACAGTATTTGATAGTATAATCCATGGTTTAAATTATCAAAAATCTATATGCGTAAGCTAAATTTAATAATTATTAATTAAAAATAATGCTATATATTGAGATGCATGAGAATTTTTTTCAGCAAAAGCAAAAATCCTGCTTAAAAAATTGAAGATTTGTTGAAGTTCTGAATAAATTATAGGTGTAGCTTTCAAATATTCAGAATAAGGGAGAGTTGGCAGGTATGATTTTATAATTTTTTTTTTTTTTCAATTAAAAGAGAGAGAGAGAATGAAAAGAAAAGCACTTACCATCCTCTTCATCTTTTTTTTCTAATCTAATGAAGTTTCCTTTTCCCCCTTTAGCAAAAATTTTCAAGTTCACACCCTTTTTATCAGGATCTCCTGTTTTATCACTATTTTCAAAATTTGATTTCTGTGAATCTTCTGTATTATTAGCATCAGGACATTCATTGCTTGAATCTTCAACAGAGCCATTGTGGCTTTCAGCATTGCTTACATCTAAACCTGCTGCAGCATCGTTAGACTGGCTATTTTCATCATTTAAACTGTCAGATGTATTGAGTGTACCAAACTCTTCAGACTTCATTTTCTCTTCAACATTGCCCTCAGAATCTGCGATTTCTTGCTTAATTTCATTAGATGATGTACAGTCTAATTTTTCATCTTGATGACCTAATAAAGAAATGCATAAATTTATTTCAATTTGAAAGATATACATGCTCATTTCAATGATTATAAAAATACTAAAATAAAATTATTTATTTTATGTGCAGAAAATTTCCACTAATAGCATTAACATAGTATTATAAAATCTATTTTTAGATTAATGATTCATTAATGATATTTGTTGTAGAAATGTTTATGTGAAAGAATTCTGTAAGGAATATTGCTCTATTTTAAAAATTAACTTCTGGCAACCTTCAGTCATACATATATGTACATTTAATGTATGATATGAACATTTTTATAAATAGTTTGGCAATAAATAGCTGTATTTTGGTTTCTTTCTTTGTGTGTGTGTTTAATTCAATCTTATCTTTCTTGGAAATTAAACAATCTAGTCAGATTTTGTTCTAACAAGTCACGTTAAGGATCTCTTCTCCTACTTTTAAACTAACAATAAGACTAGACTACTGTGTTTCTTACACAAAGACTGTGTGTGTGTGTGTGTGATATAATCTCTATGAAAACTATGACCAATATGACCGTCGAAAAGAAAAAAAAATATATATATATATATATATATATACAGACACGACATTATTTCATTATTTAAAACATGAAAATCTGACATTGACAGATTTTAATTTAGTGCCAGAGGCCTACTGCTAAACTTGTTAATATCGACAAATTCTTCTTTAGTTAATTCGTGACGATCTAAATTCCATGATAAAGTTTTCATTAAATCAAACCAATGTGTTTCAGCTGCAGATACTGTAACAAATAACGTTGGAAGTCCAAACTGTCTTATAGCCGCAAAACAACGTTTTTTCTCTTTTTCCCAATGAGGGGGAGGTGTGCCTTGGGGAGGGGGACTCATGTTAAAGGTGTGCCTTGGGGGGACTCATGTCAAAGTTGTACCTTGGGGGGGACTCATGTCAAAGTTGTACCTTGGGAGAATTTTTTATATTTTTTAAAAACTTGTAACCTTCGTTATGAGTAATCAAATTATCTACAAAAATCTTCATTCAATAAATCCCCATTCAATAAACCGACTGAAATAGGCCCTTAGCACTATTAAGAGTGACGTATAAAAATTCGACAACGCTGTACCGACTGAAATAGGCCTCTAGCACTAATAAACATATCACTGCAACTATCACATTGGTTTTTAGCAATAATTTTTATTTTCATGATTCTCTTCAATAACAATGAGAAGAACTTTCATTCAAATGAAACTTGGACTTTCTCAGCTCTGGAATGCTATTTCAGTTTTTTTTCCCTATACTCTGCCTTTTGTCTCTTAATACAGAATGGCAAAAGGTAGAATATGGTAGAAACACCGAGCGCAACCAGTTTCACGACTTTTAAAATTTAATCAAATTTCCCTGGCCTTTATAGATTTCAGACAAATTTCCCAGATTTCCAGGTAGTTAGCCACTCTATTTTTTTTAATGTATTACAACTTCTTTCCAAATAATAACTATAGCGATAGTAGCAAAAATAGTGTAGATTTCCTGACATTCTGGAATCATAGACAAATTTTGTTTTACTGCAGATAGATACAGAAAATTCTGCTACCGTAACTCCAGGGTGCAGAAAATGTTCAGACCTCGAAAATTTCCGCCAAACAGAGTATAAATTTCCCTCAATAATGCAAAAAATCTACTTTGCTATACAAAGTCATTTGTTCTATGTAATAAATCTTTAAGAGAATAAGTATACTGTGAAACATAAAAATATCGCTGTTAGTGTATATTATAAGCACTTCAAAGTAGCAAATTGTTATTTTTGATTTATATTTTTATTTTCTCTTAAAAAAATATTCAAAATTTCCCCAGTCAGTGTAAATTTCCCCTGAACCTTGTTCTGACATATTCTGCAGCCCTGCTGGAACTATAGCAGAACCATCCAAAACTAAGTAACTGGCGTGCAAAATTGGTCTTTAAAAAGAATTTCGATGCCAGAGAAATTAAGCTATAGAAAAGGGTTTAACATATACTTAATTTTATTTATTATATACAGCAGAATTACAGCAAATGTTCTTTTAAAGAATAAAATTTGATTCATCAAGATCATCAATATAGATCCCTTGGATCTTAAAGTAATTCATGAGTAAATTTAAACTGTAATATACAATAATTTATAATAAAATAGAAAATATTGATTGAGTATTATTTTTCCAGTCTATACAAATAATTAATCATATTATAATTAATAATACAGTGAAATTTTCCCTAAGAAGGCCACACATCTCGCTATAGCAAATTAGTCCTTCAGAGAGGCAACCTTTTAATAAAGACTGTCCAGAAAAACCTTTATTAGGGCAACAAATTCTATAAGTTAAATGGTTTTAATTATTCTAACTTACATTATTTGTCCATACAACTTTCTAGTAATTCTTTGAATTTTGAAAGCTTTTAAATAATTTTATTTTCTAGGATTTTTCAGCTTTTCATTTTTTACCTTAGCTAGATTTAATAGATTTACTTCGACATTACCCATTACTACTTAGAAGTCATTTCATTTAAATTTATTAACTAAATAATGGTATGACACAAAATTCCCTTTACCAAATTCAACTTAATCTCTAAGTAAGTGCATATGGAAATATGAAGTCTTATCACATATTTTTTATCTTCACACACAAATTGTTATTATACAGATGGCTATTAACCTCAGTTATATGGTGGCCAGTTCAAGTCAAGGGGAAAGTAAAATTATCTGCTTTCGTAAAATGTGACCTCTATTAGAAGTACACAGGCCTTTAATGGAAGTAAATTGGTATTAAACTCTAAGGGACAAATTTGGGACAAGGAAAAAATAGACTTAGATTGTGGCCATTCAATAGAAGCGAACTGTTAAAGAGATTGGGTTGAATTATGGGAATCAAGGCAGATTGCCTGCTTTAGGGTCCTAGGCCTGAAGGCGAGTGCCTTCCATGGAGTCTTTCTAAGGGGTCCTTGCCCGTATTTACCCAAGTTTCGCAGAAAATCACAGAAAATTTCATACGACTGGAGCACGACCTGGGATCGAACCCGGCAACTCACGTCTACCAGCTTTGAGCGCAGAACCGCTCAGCCACTAGTGTTAGAGAGGATTCACTGTATATATGCACTGCACATTTTTTTTTTATTTATTTAATTTTGTGTATTTAACATATTCAACATGTTAAATATGCACATATATACAGATGGATAATATTAATTTCTTTGGGCACTTAGGTAAAACATTAACTTTCTTATTGGATTCACACTTACATTCTGGTTCTTCTTTCATGTTCATCTGATACGGATTTGTAGAATTAAGGTTCATCCAAGAATGTCCATCAATAGGACATTGATCGGGCATCTGAAAAATATGGTGGAGAAAAAATCTTAAAATTGAAGCATAATAAACAAGTGAGAATATATCTCAAATAATCAATATGGTTGTGTTTGTCATAGACAATTTTTTTTTTACAGATTAAAATTACCCAAATTTTAAGTATATAAGATTATAGATATATAAACTATAAATGTTAAAAAAGTTAATTGCAAATATCCACTGTGGAACAAACATGTTGTGTACACATACACAATAAAGATAGAAAATTGAATATATTTCTGTTTTGCAAAATCACTTTTTAAGGATCATCCATAATTCCATAAAATTAATCTAGCGATATTCTTACAGACAGCTTTGAGGGGGGGGGGGGGGGAAGGAGGAGAAAAACCTTAAGGAAATTCTTCACTAATAGTCACTTTTTAGAGAGCATTTTTCTTCATATTTCATCATAATTACATATTGTTGGAAATTTCTCAAGGATTAATCCAACTTTTTAAAAATGGTACCCCATTTGTGAATTTCTAAAATAATTTGTGAAAACATCAAGTAAGTTTGTGAAAATTAATGATACTTCAGAAAAATTAACTAAAATACGTAAAGCAGTTTTTTTAATTTTAAAATACATTTAAAAAGTAAAATGAAACAGTTGTAAAAATAAATATATATATGGGCGAGCTAAGTTGTTTCTTATATGTAAGATAAGTAGGTGTTTACTTAGATATTTATCATTGTCTCCAGTAAATAGTCAAATTGAGGGTATTTTTCTATGTTCGATGCAGTGAAGCTTATAAAATGTTTTAGTGTGCAATTATATTGTTGAGAATTGACTTTGTGAAGGTACCTCTTTGCTGAAAGTTGAATTTGTGAAGGTACCTCATTGCTAAAAATTGACTTTGTGAAAGTGCCTCAATGCGGCACTAAATTTGTTCTGGATTAACCTCTGTTTCTCTTTGATTTGAGTAAGATGAAAAGGAGGGGGGGGGGGGGGGAAGGGACCTAACCATTCCAGAATAAATAAAAAATATTACCATATATAGTAGTCCCTGAACAGAATTACCACTTTAAAATTTATTTTTAGAATATAGTGCTCAGTTTAAGTTAATTTGGCAGATAAACAAAATTTCTAAAAACATTTTAGCACATGTTTATGGATTTTCTTCAAATTCGCTCTATTAATCGGCTTTAAGTTGTCTTTCTACATGTAACAGCTGGTTTTCTAGTGAACAGATTGCCAAGTTTTGGCGAAAATATAATTCAGTTTTACATCTCGAAAATTTGTCTCAAGAATAAGCTCTACAGATTTTCTTTAAACTTGCTTATAAATTCTTTTATGTCTTTATCATGTGAAGAAAACGCTCCTGCTCCATCTTTCTTTTTTAAACCTCTGATCTCAGATAGGCAAAGAAACAATTGCAGAGCAAAAAAAAATTAAGGAGAACATTTTTTCTTTTTTCAAAAGTCACCATTTTTCGGAAAATAGTACTGACCAACCTGAACACTTTTGCATAAAAATAGTTGTTTTTTAGTTGCCGCTGGGAACTTTGCCAGGGGCCTTCAAACACCCTTTTTCCCTGACATGCAGATGTCTACAGATAATTTTAGACAGGGTTGCCACTCAAACAGGAGAATGAAATTCCCTGATTTCTCCAGGTGCGTTCTAAGCAAATTCCAGTCTAATCATATATTGAGCCCTGGTTATGTTGAGGGCAAAATAATTATGGTGCTACTTGAAAACACAAAAAATACATAGGACAAAAGTTACATACAGTGATAACATCTGTCACTTACAAGCAGAATAAGAAATTTCCTTCACGAGCAAAAAGGAAGGCTGGCGATGTTAAAAAAAATCATGGAAGTTAAGGGGAAAAAAAAAAAACAGAAAAATGACCCTACGTTGGTGGATTTTTTTTTTTTTTTTTTTTTTTTTTTTTCTACAGCAACTACTGTATGAAATTCTCTGACTTTTCCAGATTCTGGCTAAAATATTCAAATTCCCTGACTTTTATGGTCAATTTTCGAATTCCCTGACTATTCCAGGTTCTCCAGGTAGCGTGGCAACCCTGTTTAGAGCATTCCAGCAAAAACAATTGCATAACCTACATATACGAAAATAATAGCAATTTACTTTTGTCCTACATCACATGTACAAAAACCACAATGTATAATAAGGGCAGTAAATATGAAAAAAAAAAAAAAAAAAAAAAGAAAGTAGTGAAATGCAAAAGAGGGTAGGGCAAATAATACTTTCTTTAAAATAAATTGTCCTTTTTATTGAGTTACCTCAACAGCCTCCTTATTCTAGAGTCAGCACTTACAAACTGATGCTTAATAGATAAAGAAAAGTAAATTTAAAATCAATATTTAAAATGCAGATAGCAAGATGGATTTTGCACTGTTTAAAAATCTGTTTATAATATTAGAATATCTTCCTAAACTTTAAATGTTTAACTGCTAATCATAAACAAAAAACAATAAAAAATTCACATTTATGTTATCTCACCTCTGATTTCATACTTAACAAAGCTGCTTCTCTTTCAGCTTTCAATCTTTCTTCTGCTTCTTTAGCTCTCTGGATTTCTCGTTCAGATTGTATTTTTGCTAATGCAGCTAAAAAATAACAAGTTTATAGTTATTTTTTATGTGACAAGGAGTTCAGAAGAAATATATACAAAAATATTCATTAATAAATGTTAATTCATTATCTGTACCCAATTTGAGTTTCTTCATTCATTCAGACCTTGCAGCCTTCCTAAAATTTTACACTGATTTTATTATGTTATCACCACTATTTTAAAACAATTTTTCATGTAATATTTCAGCATTAAAACAACATTCAAGGAAAATTTCTTTTTAACGATAGTGGTGTGGTGACAATACAATAAAATGCATATACAATTTTAGGAATGCTGCAAAACCTGTTCCATAGTTGCCAACCCACCAAAACAAAAATAAAAAGATTAGTTATAGTAAAATCATTTTTAATTATTATTCCTTCTATTTTTATTTTAACTAAGTTTAAAATTATCATCAACATTTATGATGTGGATAAAGAAAGATTGAAAATCACAAGGCTTCTTGTGGGTGTTTTATTGCTAATCAATGATGGGAGGGAAAGGGGGAGGTAAAAAAATTATATGAATGATAGATATTGAACAATTCTATTTCTTTATAGGCTTCAGAATTTAATAAAGGCAGTTTAAGAAGAACATTGGTATTTATGTTGCGAATGGAGAGATATTGGTAATCATGAGGATTTGTGAGATGTTTGATTGCTGGTTGTTAACAGGTGGAAGGGACAAAAAATTACACAAGTGAGAGATATTAAACAATTCTACTTCTTTATAGGTTCTAGAATATAATAAAGGCAGTTTGAGAGAGGGGGGGGGATTACAGGAGTGAGAGATATTGAACAATTCTAACTCTTTATAGATTATAGAATCTAGTAAAGCAAGTTTAAAATGAACATTGACATTAATTGCCCCCCTATACTCCATTACAGTATGAAATCATTTATTCAGATACACATTTTCTGAATATGACTACATATCCATCTTTAAAATGTTTTCACATAAAGACTACGACTATATTTTTTTTTTTTGTCAAAATCATAACAGAGTTTTCTCAGATTTAAAAAACAGGGCACATTGCTGCTAATAAAAAAAGGGCATTTTTTTTTAGATTCTTGAAAGCAATTTTGAATACTTAAGGGAATACTTCACCCAATTTGACTAGCAGTCTAACCTCATGTTTTCCTAAGGAGAAATATTTTAAAAATAACTCAATACCATGCAAAAATAACTCAATACCATTAACATTTCTCTTTAAAGCTGTAAAATGAATAAAATTAACTAAGAGCAATTTTTGCACTTTACAGTTTTAAAATGAAATATATATTATGTGTAATGAGTAATTTTCAAAACAAATTTCTCCAACATGAGATTAAACTGCCGGTAAAAGGTATCCAGACACTTACTTCAAGTTTCAGATACAAGTAGTAATCCCAGGAGCAGAATTATATCTGATGTTCTGCAACGAGACATTAAAATGTGCAGATGTTCTGCAGGTATTTTGTCCAAATTCGTCAAAGCACAGTAAAATGCAAAATAAGCATAAAAATAATACTTATTAGTAAAATATTTATAATCTAAAACTGAGGAATACACCCAGAATTTGCAATTTTTTCAATGGCTTTTGGCATTAATATTGTCACATTAATGTGGATATACTACTTACAAAATGTTTATAAATTTTGTCTATACATTGAAACAATGACTGTTTGCAGCAATTTTCTAGTATGCTAACAGATTTACAGGTCAATTAAATATATTTAGGTTATATTAATTTTAGAATGCTAGCTGTATCAATATCATCCAGTTAGGGGGTAGATGAAATGTTCTGCAAAAGCCTCAATTGTTCTGTGACGTGTGTCGCAGTTTTACGCACTTTCTGCTCCTGGACAGTAATATAACAGAACTGGTCATAAAAAGCAATGTTAAGACCATTTTTAGAAGTTGTTTAGTAAATGCAAGCTAAAATTCTACTAAATAAATGATCAGAGATGCCAACTTCTAATGACAAAAAAGCAGGAGCTTTTTTAGCAGAAATCACGAGACTTTTTCCAACAAGAAAATTTGTAAGAAAAATGAGTAAAATAATGCAAATTTAATTTTAAGTAAAGCTTTATAAGCTTAGGAGGTATTTACAAAGCATCAGAATTAAAATTAAATTAATAATATGTTATTACTTACAAACTTTGAATAAACACCATAAAATGCAATAAACTCGCAACAATTGTTTCGGGTCGAAAAAACCACGACCCTTCATCAGGCGAACAAAGTAAGCACGAGTGCTGCAGTCAAAGCGGCAACGCTGTGCGTTGCCGCTTTGACTGCAGCACTCGTGCTTACTTTGTTCGCCTGATGAAGGGTCGTGGTTTTTTCGACCCGAAACAATTGTTGCGAGTTTATTGCATTTTATGGTGTTTATTCAAAGTTTGTAAGTAATAATTTTTACAACGCCAGTTTTGTGATGCTTCTTTATTAATATGTTTCTTGCAGTAAAACAAACTATTAAAAAAAAAAAAAAAACCCTCAGACATATAGTTGTTTAAAATTTAAGTCAAAATAGACAGATTTGATCATTCTGCTCCTGATATAAAACAATAAGAATCTTAATTATCTTTGTAAAAGAAAAGGTAATAAAGAAATGAAAATATCAGCTATATTCTAATGAAATTTGAATTCTTTAAGTTTTCAATAGTTATGGTACTAAAAAAAAAAAAAATTTTTGATAATACAACATTTTTTATTATGCAAAAATAAAAGTTAAAAATTTATTCTTAGCAAAAATTAGTTTCAAAGCATTGTATAGTAATTCACATTCAAACTGAACTTGATAAATTGCAGGGCAAGATAAATTTCAATTTTCTTTCAAATTTTTTTACCCAATCCCACAAATTTTAAGCATAAATTATGCTAAGAGGGAAAGATAAAAATTACATCAAAAAAGCAGGAGAAATAAGTAGAAAATCAGGAGCATAGAAAAACAAGCAAAAAGCAGGAGACTTGGCATGTCTGAATGATTAAAAACATCTGATCGAAAATTCTGTAAAAGAAGAATAAGGGTTTAATTGGGGGAAATTCTGTGACAAAATAAGTCAATATAAAGTCAAATTTTGTAATAGATCAAAATAGTTTGCCACCTGACTAAAAGTCAAGATTAAAGATTGATATGTCACGTGGCAATCAAATAATAATAAAAAAAAAGAAAAAAAGTGGTGATTCAAAACTGCTACAGTCGCCATTTTTTCTTTTCTTTTTTCTTTACCCAGGAAAATTTTGAAACTCTTGATAGGAACTGATACTCTTGAAACAGATCTTCTATACACACTGGCAAATGTAAAACAAAGTTTTCACAGAAAATCAGAAATATTAAGCTTCTTACAAAAACTGACACAAAAAAATTGCATATTTTGGTTACGAGCTTAATAAATACAGGCCATAACAGTCACTGATATAAGTAGACACAAAAAAGCATGAATTTTGCTTATTTGTAGGTAAATAATTTTGTACTCTGACAATCAGCTGTAGAAATAATATGAAATTTATCAATGGTGGCATAATTATTGCCAATTTCAGGAATTAGTTTACAGCTACAGCAAAATAATCATTTTGGAAGTTGGCTACAAAAATATTATACTGTTTATTATTATTTTTTTAAGGTACATGGAACATCTCAACAGGTTAAAGGAAGCAAATTTTGCAAAAGATTCAACAATTTGTATTTTACTTAAAACTACAGGTGGAACTGAGACTTTTCCACTGTTAACATATACATTATAAGCCTATATTTAAAGCAAAAGAAATTAATTAGCTGAATAAATTAGTTTTCTAAAGATAATTAATTTTTTATATGTCTACATGAAAATTTTTTAACAATATGTCCATTTGGTAAACTTTTCTAAAATTTTATTTAAGATAGAGAGTTGAAATTTTCCAAAATTGTGTAACTAATTTATCTCTATAAAAATACCTAACAATGTAAATATGGGTGGAAAATTTTTGGAATTAATGAGAAATATGTTCTCAAAATTTTTAGGATTTTCAAAGTTATTTAGTAAAAAAAATGTTAATATTATTTCTTTTCAACCAAACTTACAACTGCTGCTTATTACTCTCAAATAGTACATTTTCTGCTACCATACCAAATTTTAAGGTGATAAACTCAATAGATTTTTAGAAAAGTGTACCGAATGGATTTGTTAAAAAATTTTCATAGAGACATATAAAAAGTTAATTGTCTCTAGAAAACTAATTTATTCAGCTAATTAATTTCTTTTGCTTTAAATATGGGCTATAAATAATATACATGTTAACTGTGGAAAAGAAATCTCAGTTCCATCCGTATTTTTAAGTAAAATACAAATCGTTGAATCTTTTGCAAAAATTGCTTCATTTAACCTGTCGAGATGTTCTATGTACCCTTAAGGTCGGGGAGAGGGCATTTCTCATAAACTGATTATGGGAGTATGTTCAGAGCCTGATTACCACCTGTTGGGGCCCAAGGCCCAGGTAAAGCTGGAAATTAGCAGTCGCCACTCGCCACATGGCGACTAGATTTTAAAAAGTAGCGACTAAAGAAATTGCCTTTAGTTGCCACTGCAGTGGCCACTTCTCTTCTACCCATTCTTTATAAAATATACCCCATTCCACAGCAAACTTGTATCGCGCGGCGGCTTTTTCGCAGTAAACGCGCCACGCAAAGAATTCAGGCTGTTCTAAAATCTAACCTCGCCACTTGCAAACATATTTCGGAAGTCAATTTTAATAGTAAACACTTAAAATTCTTCTACCCATTCTTTATAGAATACCCCATTCCAATGCAAACTTGGATCGCGCGGCGGCGTTTTCGCAGTAAACGCGCCGTGCGCCTCGAATTCAGGCTTTCTCAAATCTAATATCGCCACTTACAGACATTTTCGAAAGTCAATTTTAACAGTAAACACTGGAAATTGGCAGGTAGTCTTATTCATATACTAAAAAAACGTATGGCTTTTTTCCATTTTTCTATAAAAGTATTAGATTTTGATTTTAAAAAAATGTCAAAATGAGAGTTTCGGCCGACTTTCGGGAGACAGAGACGAAAAGGAAGCTCGTGAGATAATCAATCGGCTGAAACTCCGATTGTATTACGTTCGCAGAAAAATTAAAAACGTCATTCAATGCATTTTCTTTGTTATTTTATACCACTTTCTTTTCAAACTTGGCATTTCTATCCATTCCCAACGGCCGTATCGCATTCAGTCATACGCGTGGTTTCTCGAAATTTCAATCTTTAAAACAAGCTTTATATAGTAATATAAATTTTTGATTTATTGCTTTAATATGAAGAGATTTAAAGAAAATCCTGAATCACAAAGCAACAGTAGTGGTAGTAAACGTGGGGCTACAGATAATTCTGTAAAAATAACATCTTTTTTCGGAAAAAGGTAAGTGCGCTTTTTGTTATTATTAAAAAAAAAAAAAAAAAAAAAAAAAAAAAAAAATGTATATATGTATGTATATTTTTAGTTCTTAATCAGAAGAATGCATAATTTATTGAATATTTTATTTATTTACTACATATTATTTAATATTTGTTATTGCATATGAACTATTTTTTACTTTCTTCTATATGTAATATAGAGAAAGTATTGGATTCGCGAAAATTTTCGACCTCCGTTTTTTGACGGATCTACACGTTTTGGGGTGTCCTGAACACGAATTGATAGTTTTTAAAAAATATCTGTGTGTCTGTGTGTGTGTGTGAAACACACATTGTGAAATCTCCACTACAGCCACATTCTCTAAATTCAGTTAGAGAGGGGGATTATAATTGCAAATTATTAAAAATTCATTATTATTAAAGAAATAATTCATTTATAATTCATTTGTAACATGAAAAAAAAAAGGAAAAAGAAACTTGCAAAATAAAAAAGTATTATTAAAAAAATATTTTTTTTTATTTACATATACTAATATATTTTCATGAATCAAAGATGTTTTTTTTTTTTTTTTTTTTTTTTGAAAAAGTAGAAAATCGACACCATTCAGGATAGTGAAGGGGCAATATAATCAGAATTTTTCTGTTATAAAATAATATAACCAAAAGAGCATTTTAAACATATGAATTTTGTATTGAATAGTATTTTCTTACATTCATATAATAATTATGTAAATCTATTCCTATTTCATTTATTAAAATTTATCAGAAATGTATTATTGTGGATGAGTTTCAAAAAGTTGACTACCTTAATTATTTTCTTAATGATTTGTCAAGACTGAACATTGAAAAAATTAAAGAAAAGAAAATTTTATTTTACTTTTATCAGCGAGTGGCCAGTGGCCACTAACTTTTTAAAAGTGGCCACTAAAAAAATGAAGGCTAGTGGCCAGTGGCCACCAACGAAATTTCTTAATTTCCACCTTTAGGCCCAGGATGATTTTTGGTGCCTAAAGGGCAAAATTAACGGTCGCCACCGGCCACATGGCGACTAAATAAAAAAAGATGGCGATTAAAAATTATGCATCGATCGCCACTAAAGTCGCCACTTTTTGTGATCATTAAAAGATTCTAAAAATCGAGCGACGATAGGCAATCGAAGCCTTGTGATTTTCAATCTTTTTCCATCCATGGCATAAATGTCAATGTTCATTTTAAACTTGCTTTATTATATTCTACAACCTATAAAGAAGTAGAATTGTTTAATATATCTCACTCATATAATTTTTGGAACCCCCCCCCCTCCCTCCCCCCAACGATCTGTGATCACACAGCTTGTAGAAAGTTTTATAATCTCTAATCATTCTCCATTTGCTGCAAAAATATAAATATCTATTTTAAATTTACTTTATTAGATTCTAGAATCTGTAAAGAAGTAGAATTGTTTAATATCTCTTACTCATAATTCTTGAATTCCCCCCCCCCCTCCAACGATTGGCAATTACATGCTCCACTGAAACCTTGTGATTTACAATCTCTCTCCATCCATAACATAAATGTAAATATTCATTTTAAACTTTCTTGATTAGATTCTAGAACCTATAAAGAAGTATATAGATGTATCCCCCCCCCCCCTGCCACACACACACACACATGTGCGCTCCATTTCAACTAGCAGTTAATGATCAAATGTCCTGCAAAGCACAATCTTTTTCCATTATTATCTCCATAGTATTTAATGTATATTTAACCTATTTAAGATATTTGACAAATGTGTGTATCAAAATTTGATTTGGCTTAAATGTGTATTTTTCAAAAAAAAAAAATTGTATTTGCTTTCTTTTGAGTAGAAATCTTCCTTTTTCCTTCCCATTTTAAAGCAGAAATCTCCCTATTTTTAAAGATACAAATTTGGCAGCTAAGTAAATTATTTTTAATGAAGCAGCTAAGTTTCCATATCTAAGTATTTTAACTCTATTGAAATAAAATCATTTTAAAAAGTGTGTCTTTAAAAATAAGAAAAAATAATAAAACTGCTAAATGTATTTACACATGACCATGTAAAAGTTGTGATGATGATGAATCAGCTGATTCATTTACTAGAAAATATCAATGTGAACTGTGAATGATAACAGCTTATTTCACTTAAATAAATTGAAAAAAAAAAAAGTACTACTGAATTATCTGAAAGATAAAAACTTTTGCTGTTATTATTACAGCCCTAAGCAGATTTTAATTTAGTATGTGCAATTTAGGATTTTTAAAAAGAGCGTAATTACAAATTACAATTTCAGTGTCCCTGTGTTAATTTTATTATTATATGTATTTCTTATTTTCATATTTTTCTTGTGGTAATTATACCGCAAATTGGTGACAATTGCTTTTTGCAGTCTGAAAGAAATAGTCTTATCATGTGAAAAGTGGCCACTAACTTAAAAAAGTGGCTACTAATGAAACTGACAGTACCGGCCACTGGCCACTAATGAATTTTCCCAGTTTTGCCCTTTATTGGTGCCCCCCACTCTTGAACAAATTAAAGGGTTTTTTTTTTTATTAATCTAATTTGTGCACAAAGTTTGACTGCTGGTAAAAAAGTTAAAGCATCACCTTCATAAGAAATCAGTTTTAATTTCTTTTGCAACGAGACCTCAAATTATTATTATTGGTGCAGGGGTAATCTTTCTTCTATGACTGTTGGAATCCACTTGCATAGAAATGTAATTTTTCACAAGGTATTCTTTATAATACTGTTTTCTTTTTTAATCCTAATCTACCTCATTCATACCATACGAAGTCAGCGGGTATGTAAATATGAACATATGACCAAATACTACTGAAAATGTAAAGATATTTCCCATTAGGATGATACAAAGTTCTTTAATTTGTATTATATAACTGTAAGTCTGCAAGTGAATATTTATCTGGATTTTTTGATCCGCTGTAAAATGTTATATCATTCGACCGATCTCCACGGAAACTGGTATATTTCATAATCTAGCTAATGTATTTTTTAATTTAATCGGATAATTGGTTAAAAGATATTAAAAAATCCCTACTTTCAACTAAAGATTATTATCGTTAGCTAACTTTTGTTTAATTTTTTTTTTAAAGAAACCTTTTCCAAAAATAGCATTTTTTAAATTTAAAAATTATTTTGGTGCCTCTAGATAGAGGTGCCCTAGGCCGAGGCCTTGTCGGCCTGTGCGATAATCAGGCCCTGAGTATGTTATATTTTAGCAATTGGTGGAAACAAGGAAAAAAAAAAAAAAACACAAAAGACATTTGATCTTAATCATGTATTAGGAACTGACAATGAATGGGCAAAAACTGCATTATTTATTTATATTTTATTTTACAACAAAAATTACATGAGTGAGAGGTTTTGAACAATTCTACCTCTTTATGTGCTCTAGAATCTGGTAAAGCAAGTTTAAAATGAATATCGACATTTATGCTGCAGATGGAAAAAGATTGGGAATCACAAGGCTTCTGCGGGGTGTGTGATCATCGATTTTTAGTGGGGAGTACATGAGCGAGATACTGAACAATTTTACCTCTTCATAAATTCTAGAATCTAATAAAATATGTTTAAAACAAAAGCTGACATCTATGTGGTGGCTGGAGAAAAATTTGAAATCTGGAAGTTTCTGCGAGAAGTTTGATCACCAATTATTGCTTACATTAACACTAATTATAGACAATATTTACAAGAATTTTGAAAATAAATTATATCATTAGAGAAAGAAGATAGAAAAAACTGCATGTATTTTAGTACAATTATACTTGAAATACTCATTTTTAGAAATGCGAGAGCAAATTTATTATAAAATAAAGGAATATATTTGTCTTCATAGGCCGATTTTTAATAAAGATTATCGCAAATTATAATCGTAGAAATTCAAAAATGGTCACATGACCCTTGCTGGATTTTTCTGAATCTGTGAGTACTAGGTTTCAGGCACTATGAGCGTGGACTCAAAAGTTTTCCTGGTCAGTTACAAAGAGACACAAACAGATTTTAATATATAGAGATTTTTTTTATTATCAGTTGTATGTGTGAAAAAAAAAAAAAAAAAAAAATATATATATATATATATATATATATACAGTAGAAGATCTTTATAACGCAATTATATATAATGCAATTCTCTAGATAACGCAAAAATTCTTGGGTATAAACAATGAATTTTGCAGTTAAGAAATACTTTGTAAAAAACTGTTACTCTGTTGTGAAGTAAGTGTCTTTTCTTTATAAGCTTAATTCAGAGCTTTTTAATGAAAAAATTGCTATAATTATTTTTTTTTTAAGTGAGCAATACAATGAATGGTTTTGTACAGGCATAAATGGACTATCGTTATAAAGTAAATTTAACAATGAAAGTTATTATCCACCCAATTTATATTCTAAGAAATGTAACTTAAAAATGTCCTACTCTGTTTTGACATGTTTCAGACATATTTGGCCATGTTCACGAGGCGAGGTATGTTTGATGATGTGTGAAATGTGATCTATGTAATGCAAAATTCTATATAACGCAAAACCTTGTGTTTTTAGGTTTGCGTTATAAAGATCTTCTACTGTATATATATATTGTTTATATTTTCCTGCAATTTTCATTTTTTCTTTTCATGCAACAATATCTGTACTGATAAGTATAAAGGATTTAAGTCCATATTCTTGATTTTTCAGGAGACGAAAAATAAAGTTAAACTAACTAAAAACTAATCAGAAGAATCGATTAGGAAAAAGGGATTATGTTGATTTATACTCTTTATACGGTTCAGGGATTGTCAACCTTCATTTAATAAAGGGAAAAAATTGAATTAAATATTTTATACAAAGATTAATGCTAAATTTCTGACTTGAATCTTTTTTTACCACTGGATTTTCTCAAAGACTAAATGACATGGATTTAAATCCTTTATACCAATTACCAATCGATAGAGAATTTTTTTCTGGGTCTGACTATGTACTTAATTCAAAATCGACATTTTTGGACTTAAATCCTTTATACTTATTAGTACAGATATATCCTTTGGAAAATGTAAAACAGGAATTACACTGTACTTGTATAAACAACACTACACAAGTATACAATTCTTTGTGTGATTGGAACACATAATTATTTGTGTGATTACAATAATATACAAACACCTAATTCTGAACGTAAAGGAAATTTACATAAATATTAAATTCAAAACTTACCATTTTCAACCTCTAAATAAGATTTTTTATTTCCTTTAGCACTATTTGTTAGTTTCTCTGTTATGTCCATTTGCCGTATTATTTCATCCTTCATATCTTCTATTGTTCTGTATAACTCATACTCAAAATCATTTGGATCTAAAACTTCTAATAATTCTTGTAACTGTAATTTAGTAGAGTAATAGTAATTTTCCTCATCACCTTCCCTGAAATAATTTGACATCATTAACATAACATCTTATAAAATGTTTTTAGTAATACAGTCAAATCTGTTAAATCTGCAATAGATGGGAGCAAGACTTTTGCGGATTATAGATCACTGCTTTGTTTATACACATTTCTCTTCTTATTAGAATATAAATTTGCGATGTTTATGTAAATTTAAAATGCAAATTATATTAAGTAATTTACTCATTTGGAACATATTTAAAACAAAACCATTCATATAAATTAATAAAAAAGAAAAGAAAAACACAGATCCATTAGCAATTACTTTAATTTGCAGTTAAAGTGAAGGTAAAATATAAAAATCAGCAATTAAATATGAAAATTGAAATCCAAAAGAAATTTGTGATAAATGTTAGATTGAATATAAATACTAATTTACTGGTTATGAATTTGCAAACTTTAAAGGATAAATCTGTACTGATAAGTATAAAGGATTTAAGTCCATATTCTTGATTTTTCAGGAGACGAAAAATAAAGTTAAGCTAGCTAAAAACTAATCAGAAGAATCGATTAGGAAAAAGGGATTATGCTGATTTATACCCTTTATACCATTCAGTGATTGTCAACCTTCATTTAATAAACGGAAAAAATTGAATTAAATATTTTATATAAAGATTAATGCTAAATTTCTGACTTGAATCTTTTTTTACCTATGGATTGTCTCAAAGACTAAATGACATGGATTTAAATCCATTGTACCAATCGATAGAGAATTTTTTTCTGAGTCTGACTATGTACTTAACTCAAAATCGACATTTTTGGACTTAAATCCTTTATACTTATCACTACAGAAATATCCAGACCCAGAGTTCTTTTGCAACTGTAAAAAATGTAATGAACTAAAAATGTGTCTTGCAAAATTTTTTGCTAAAAATAGATATTTTTCACACGATTTTAATGAAATCCTGCCAAAGATTCTTTAGTAACTTTTTTTCTTTTTCCCTGCAAAAAATAATTAAAATTTGCTTAACCATAACAAAGATTTTTATTGTTTACATTCAGAAAAGGGTGCCGATTATAGAATTGCAGATTTCACAGAGTCAACTGTATATATATATTTAATAATTATTAATAATCTTAAAAATTAAATCAATTTAAGATATCTACTAGTTATTTTGTATGACTTATGTATGTTTCTTTGGTGAATTATTTGACTGACTGTTTTTCGTTCTCTTTCTTTTCTTTTACTATAAAAGGATTATATATATATATATATATATTTCTAATTAATATACAGTACGTCTCCGAAAATCCGGAATCGCCAAAAAATCCAGACAATTTCAGCAGCATTAATCATCATCATCAACAGCAATTTTTTTTTTTTTTTTTTTTTTTTTTTTTTAAATATATCTATCTAAATAAAGAAACAAAAAAGTATTTTATTTCTTAGTAATCTTCAAAAACGACATTTGCAAAGTCTGAAAGAGGAGGGAGAAGATTATAATAATAGTAACAATTCTTAAACATTTATCTAATTGAGAACTAAATTCTATATAAATTATGCTCAAACTTGTAATTACAAAACCTTAAGTATTAAAAAAAAAAAAAAAAAAAAAAAAAAAAAAATCATCACAGAACTGTTTTTAAAATGGTATGTTTTTCTTATTTATTTGTAATTTGAACTAATTTTTGTATGCAAATATTTCATAAAATGTCTTATTTTTCAAGTTTAATTTTTAATTTTATTTTTTTATTGTTAAAGTTGATTAAAAAAAAAAAATTACAGAATATATTTAAAAATCATAATATATTATTTTTTACTTGAATTTGCATATTATCTAAGTACTTAAACAAAAATATTATATTATTTATTTTTAGGCATGACCAAAAATCCGGAATCGCCGCGTTCCTGGATTTTCAGCTTCATCATGAAAAACGGCAGTTTTTCGAGTGACGCAAGCAGAAGGACAAACGGACGGAATGCTGCGAACTCATATATATGCCTAGTTTGACATCAAAGAGATTTGTAAAAGCCGACACTTAATATCTCAGCAAATATGCCATATTTTGTTCTGATATTTTCAAAATAGTCTTTTATCGTCGGTCTTAATCTATCCTGAAAATTTTACGTTTCTACATGCAGTATGTTTTGAGATCTGAATCTCAATTTAAAGCCCAAAAGGGAAAATGTGTGGTGTACGCTGCAAGGATGTAATGAAAAAATATCTCTAAAACCGCACGAACGATTTTAATTTAATTAATATATGTTGTTAATGGGATCTTTCTGAATCTAGTAACGTTTCCGTTTTTTTCAAGAAAACTCTTGTTTTTCTTGTAAAAGTTGCTTTAAAAATAGAACTATATTACTCCGCCAAAATGCATGCTTTTATTCAGCGAAAATGTCGTAATTCGGTTCTCACTTTCAAGGCACGTTGGTTGGCTGACCAACGTGAATGCAGTCAATGAATTATTTAAACTTTCCTTTTTTTTAACGCAAAAATACTTTATTACATTTTTTATATATTTATTGTATATATACTAAGTCAAATTCACTTAAATACATTTTCTCTTCTGCTATGAAAAAGATATTTTTGAATTTAAAATTTCATATTTAGTCAAAAAAGTATTTAGATAACATTTTAAATAAGGAAGTATTTTGTAATTTTAGATATTCCATTTTATCATAATAATGATGAATTTACAATTTTTTAAAGCAAAAAATTTTTAATAATTCATAAACATCGATTTTGTAGTAGCTCAATCATTTGCGATTCCTACCATGTAACCTTTCGCACAGGGAATAGGAAAAAACAGCAAATGCAGTTTTGGCACCATCTTTTGATTTTAATTTAAATTAAAACATACACTTTTGCAAATATATATATATGTATATATTTCTTTTTAAAAATTAAAAATCTCTTTTCAAAATACAGTTAAAGTTTATTCATATATTCACTTTTCAGACTTTAAAGTGATACATATTTTAAATATTAATATCTTTACTTTGAATCCCATAATAATTTATTTAAAATATATAATTCTCTCTTTCTTTCTTTCTTTTTTTTCTTTTTTTTTTTTAATTAATTAATTTCTGCATGAAAAATTCCATTTCATAAATATATTTACAACTACAATAAACAAAAAACCCTCCTTTAATTTTAAATAATTATTTCTACATGTTTCTAAGCAATTAAAAGTGATTTTTTTTTTTTTTTTTTTTTTTTAAGAAAAATAGTTTAAATATCGGAATGTATATTGTTTTATCATGAAGGTAATAATTTGGCCATCTAGTGGCGCCATCTCGTAACTTATATTGAAACCATATACATTCCTATATTTTATTTATTTTTCTTTAAAAAAAAAAAAAAAAGTGGGGGGGGGGGGGGGGCACTTTTAATTGCTTAGAAACATGTAGAAATATTATTTAAAATTAAAGGAGTTTTTTTTTTTCTTATCGTTGTTGTAAATATATTTATGAAATGGAATTTTTCATGCAGAAAATAATTAATTAAAAAAAAAAAGAAAGAAAGAGAGAATTATATTTTTTAAATAAACTATTATTGGTTTCAAAGTAAAGATGTTATTTATTTATTTTGATGTGTTTTTCAATAATTGCTATATTTGACACATTTTTCATGAATTTTAATTCTATTTTAATTTTTTTTTTTTTTTTTTTAATATACAGCGTATTTATCCCCTTTTTCATCCCCTAGCCATTATTGCTTTAAATAATAATAATTAAAAAAAAATTAGTTTGATTATGTTAATATTTAAAATGTGTATCATTTTAAAGTCTGAAAAGTAAATATATGAATAAACTCTAACTGTATTTTAAAAAGAGATTTTTAATTTTTAAAAAGAAATATATATATAACTTGTATTCTACATAAATTTTTTCTCCAAATGATTTTATCTTATTTTTAAAATTATAGAAATGTAGAGCTTAACTTATATTTTGTCTATTTTCTTCCACTAAATATTTTTATGAAATAATTTTTACCTGCACTTTTGATGAAAATTTAAAATTGTGAATATTGGAGCAGTATCTATACTTAGTCTCAAAAGGGAAAAGAAAATAAATAAATTTCCATTTTTAACATTAACTTGATTTTTTTTTTTTTTTTTTTAATTGTTTAATTTGCATTTGTAATTCTTTAAAAAGAAACTTGCAAAATGTAAATTACATAATTCTAACTTAAATTTGAAATTTCCCACTTATTATTGTTATCATTATTTTAAAGAGTTTGAGAATCCCACTCAATATTTTTTTCTAGTGCGAAGCTTCTCCATTTTGTTTCCAAGTGACAGGCTACTTGAAAATTTGTCAGCATGATAACATTTGAAATACTGAATTAATTCAAACTAAATTTGTAGTCTGGATTTATCTCAGAAATGTATTTGTTATGTTCATTTGCCAACTTAATCTACCCTCTTGTTTCCCTGTGCCAGCCCACTGAAAAATTCAAATTTACATTAGAAAGGTTTTATGAACCGATTTGCTTAAAACTCCATATATACAAGCCTTCATTAATAAATCCACGAAGTCCATTAATAAATTGTAGCTGCCATCTTGAAAAAAAAAATGGTGGCAACTTCATAATAAAAAATAAATCAGTTCACCCTTCCTAGGAGCCAGAAGGACTTGTTTTTATTTTTTGATCAATAACCCCTAAAAAGTAATGATATCAGTACAAAAAACCCTTAACGGGTTAAAAGTTTGTGTACTTTATGGCTATAAGAATTTGAAATATGAGTCTTAAAAAATATGATATCAAATTTTAAGTGACGCTTTGCAATTAGTTAAAATATACATAGATTTTCTTATTTGATCATTTACTTTCTACTTTTATTTATATTTATAATGCAAGCGTAATATTTTTAGCTTCAAGATCAGACAGATATATAAAATACACTCACCGATGCTTTTTCATTTACATTTCAAATTCAAAATAACAGTTTTAAAAGGAATGATATAAAAATTCCAGTGGCGCCTCGGTGTTATTTTAAAAGATTTGTTTTTAGATTCCACTAAAACTATTTTTGTTTTGTCTAATAAAGTATATTTACATATTGAAACAGTGCTTTTAATTTTCAAATATACTGTCAAATAATTATACTTTCACTGAGTTTGCATTATAAATTAAAATTTATTTCAATAAATTGATTTATCTTTTGCGTCACGCTATCCAAAACTGCAAGTAAAATCTGTGTAAATGTTTTCTTTACGTCACACTACCTCTTTGCGCAAATTTTCATTCAGTTGGATACTATGATATACTATGGTTTGGATAGCGTGATGCAAAAGATAAATCAATTTATTGAAATAAATAATTTTAATTTATAATGCAAACTCAGTGAAAGTATAATTATTTGACAGTATATTTGAAAATTAAAAGCACCGTTTCAATGTGTAAATATACTTTATTAGACAAAACAAAAATAGTTTTAGTGGAATCTAAAAACAAATCTTTTAAAATAACACCGAGGCGCCACTGGAATTTTTATATCATTCCTTTTAAAACTGTTATTTTGAATTTGAAGTGTAAATGAAAAAGCATCGGTGAGTGTATTTTATATATCTGTCTGATCTTGAAGCTAAAAATATTACGCTTGCATTATAAATATAAATAAAAGTAGAAAGTAAATGATCAAATAAGAAAATCAATGTATATTTTAACTAATTGCAAAGCGTCACTTAAAATTTGATATCATATTTTTTAAGACTCATATTTCAAATTCTTATAGCCATAAAGTAGCGGCGTCACAAACTTTTAACCCGTTAAGGGTTTTTTGTACTGATACTGTATACATAAATTATATGAAAGGTTATTCCATACAAATACAAAATATACTAATATATAAAAATAAAATCCTTTTGATTTTTTAGGATTCAGATCTTTTGGCAATTATTTTATATTCACCTTAAAAAAAAAAAAAAAAAAACGAAAATTAGAGAAATTTGGCAACACATAACTTTAAACCACTGAGAACTTGGAAAAGAACAAAATCGTAACGTTGTTGTCACTACATGTTCTTTTACTAAAATAATAATTATTTCAGTTGGAAATTAAAAGTGTGATTATGCATTTAAAGATAAACCTCATGACTATTATACATGATCTGATCTCCATATTTAAAAAACAAGTTAAAAATCCATAACTACGCACATTTAAAATTTAAGTGTATTATGGAGAAAACAACTGCACAGTGAATGAAAAAATATCTTTTGGCCATTTGGAGGGTTATATTAGCTGTGGATTGAAAGCTACTTGACATACAGATTTCAAATTAAAATCTTGTCTTTCACTCTTAACTTTTTGATTTTAATGTCCTTTAAATTGAAGAATGAGAAGTACCGAATATTCAGTCACTATTTGGCAGATGACATTGAATATTCGGTTCAGCCGAATATCTTGATATTTGGCAACCGAATAGTGGAATTAAAGTTAAATTTAAAATTAAGTTAAAATATTAATATTTTTATTATATAAAATTGATTCACATTTTTTAAAAATTCATAAGCCTTCATTCAATAGCCTTATGAATAACATATTAGTAAAATTATATTTAAAGAACAATTTAAAAATTATTTCTGTGTTTTGAAATCAGAACAAATATATTTTATTTAGTATTCATTTTATCATTAGTCAAAATTAAAAAAATATATCCCATACTGGACTTGTCTGTTCTCTTATTTTTAGGACGAAAAAGAAATTTTATTTAAGAAATATTTTTGAGTTTTCAAATACTTAGCACACCGAAGCACATTGTCGCTACCATCTCAAATTATCGAATGTGCAAAAATTCTTTTTTTCATACTTGATATTCAGAAAGTAGGCAAGTGATATTATTTATTACCAATTAAAGTAATAAAAATGTATAAATAATAAAACTTTATACAGGTTAAATTGAAATTGATTTCTTTAATGGAGTTTGAGTAGTTTTGTGTGTGACCTGATCCTGACCAAAAAAAAAAAAATCACACGTAATTATTAATTTAGCATATATAATTAACAATTAAATTCTTATAGGTGTAATTTAATTAGCTTAATGTTGTTTATAAGGAAAATGCATCTGTTGTATCTTACAAAGTTAGAATTTATTTTATACGATAAATTTTTAAAGTAAAATAATTTCTTCCAGCTGGTTTTTTTTTCACTTTTTTTCCGCCTTGGAAGAAACTTGCCAACAATGGTGGGGACCTTTTTTTTTTGAGGGAAAAAAAAAAAAAAGGATCCAGACTTTTGGAACTCATGGGTCCCAGGCTTTTGAAAGACTGGTGGAACCAATGTGTAAAATTATTGTGAATTTCGTTATTCACCTTTTAGAAAAACAGCAGAAATTTCATTGATTACAGACAAAAATAATTACTGTAAAATTCCGATAGTAACCCTCCCCTTTTTTCAAGGGGAAATTTGTCAAAACTGGGGGAGGGGTTATATTCGGAAGTTTCTGGAAAAGTACGATGATTTCAGAAGGGGGGAGGTTATAATCGGAAGTTTCACAATCTTTTCTATAAGTATTAATTTTATTAATATTATAATATATATTAATGGTTACTAAATTGTATTAACCATATAGCGAAGCAGTCTCATAGAATAATTGAGCCGTCTAGAATGCGCTAGCAGTTAAAAAAACAGTTAATTTCACTGTTAGTATTAATTGATATAAAAGAACAAAACAGGGTGAACGATAACTGTTAAAGTTACATATGCAAGTACTATTACGGAGTTATTACAGTATTTAATGATTTAAAATTAAAAAGAGAATTTAAAATTTAGAAAAAAGTTGTGATTGCAAAAACAGAGTTGCATAAGCAAGATTGTGAAAGCCACGGCCGCTTGCGGATAGCAGTTAACGTTTTGGAGTTTAAAGAATGTAAACAACGCCAATTTTTTTTATTTGGAGTTATTTTACTTTAAAAAGATTAGTAAAAATAACACTTGGATATATTTACATGCAAATTAAAGTTTTCTAAATAATCATATAAGACTTCAGAATTTTAAAAAAGTATGTTTGCAACGCTCATGGGAAAAATGAAAGAATGACGAATTTAGCCGCCAAAGGTAAGGGAGGAGGGGTTATAAACGGAATTTTCTGAAAAAATAAAGTATGTCAAATTTCAGAGGGAGGGGGGGGTTACTATCGGAATTTTACGGTATGTATTCAGGAATCAGCTTTGAAAAAAGACAGGAATTTTATTGATTAACTGCAAAATATAGCATATTTTAATAATCAGTTGTGACTATAAGTATAAATTTTGTTAATTCACATTAATTTTGCATGTTTTTTCTTTCTTCCCCCAAAAAAAAGTTTTGAAAAAAAAAGGTGCAATTTTTTATTAATAGTAAATAATAATGTATCTTGAAAAAAAAAAAAAAAAACCCTTATTATCATGTAAATATCTGAGAGAGAGATACAACAGATACCTACCATTCGTTATAGAATTGTGTAATTTAATTAATTATGAAAAAAAAAAAAAAAAAAAAAAAAAAATGCTTAGGGCATCTACATATTAAAGCCTGAAATAACTTTAAAATATTTATAGACTAGCAGGCTACGCCTGCTTTGCTGGTCACTATATTTAAATGAATTTTCAAAAGAATTGAATCACTATTTATTTTTTATGCCACATTATAAATAAAAAGTAAAAAATTACATTGAAATTGCTCTGAACCTCGCTTTGGGTACCTGCTGCCAATGGCAGTTCTTTTTCTGCCCGCACTATCGGGTCCAGGCTCCCATTATTGCCTACATAAAAAGCTTTCCTGGGCACTTCAATCTAGGTATTTATCGAAGAGATGTGGATAGGCTATTATTCAAAAACTCCGATTTTAAAGATGACTGTATCTCAGCCTCTATTAAATATTGTTTTTGAAGCATGTATTTTATTATAACGAACCCTCACTCTTTACGCTATATTACCATATGATTCCAACCAATATAATAAATAAAATAAAAAGTAGATTTTTTAAAAGAAAAAAATAATAATAATAAATAATAAATTTTAATCAGTTTAATCCTGTCTACTATGTACTACCATATTTTTCCAATAGGTACTATAAATGAAAAAAAAAGAAGAAAAATCAATGGATAATATTTAAAAAGATTAATTTAAAAAATTTAAATTCCACAATCCAAATAAATAATATAGTGTAAATGTGTAATAGCTGTGTTGCTGGGGGAATCAATGGACAAAAATCTAAAAATTCAATATGTTTATTTTTTTTTCTATTGTATGCATATCACCATTTGATTTTAATGAATATAATAAATAATAATAATAATAAATTGTTTTGCTTCAAATGAATTTAAATAAATAAATTGCTTAATAGCCGTTGCTAAGATACACAGACGATTTTAAATTTTAGAAAATGAAAAAGAAAAATCAATGAATAAAATCTAAAAAAATAATTTAAAAAATTTAAATTTGAAGACCCAAGAAATAATAAAATGTGTAATAATAGCTCTAGCTAGGGAAATCAATGGACAAAATCTAAAAATTTAATATATTTAATTTTTCTACTGTATGTAAATTACCATTTGATTAAAAGAAAAAACACAATAAAAAAGATTTCCTTCTTAAATGAATTTAAATAAATAGTTTTATAGCCGTTACAAAGATACCAGACGATTGAAAAGAAAAAAAAAAAAAAAAAATTAGAAAAATGAAACAGAGCCAATCTTAAAAATTTTAAAAATTCAAATTCGAAAAAATCTCGATGAGGTGGACCCCTGCAGGGTCCCAAGTACCCATTTACCAAGTTTTGTAGACCTGCGATTAGTAGCGTGAGCACCAGAGCGCGGACACTTTTTTTTATTTATATAGATTACAATTTAAAAATTTTTAAAATATACGTACAAAATAAATATTCTGAAATTATTTAAGTAAAAATTCTTGGATAGTAAATTACAAATATTTTACCACAAATCGGCTCATTATTATTTTAATTATACTTTTATGAAATTTCAGCTCTTTTGGTCAATTAGATTTTGAGCTATACCTAAAAAACTATAGCCACAAGGAAAACTGATTTAAGATTGGAAAATAAATTTAACTTTAAAAAAGAGTTTATATTTTTTCCTAAATAATTAAACTAAAATAGACATGGATCCAAAAAAGGATGGTACGTGCTGTGTTTCTCCATTAATTAGGTGATAAGATAAATGGGGTGTTCTTTTTTTATTATTTTATTTTGTGGACTGTACATTTTAAAAACCATTTAACAAGTGTTGGAGAAAGTGTCCTTTTATCTGTCAATATGTGCCTTTTTTGAAAAAAAAAAAAACTGCCCTTTTATTTTTTTTAAATGTGAACATTATAAATAAATACTAACATTGGAAAAACAAATGTTGAATTAGCCATCTTCTGAACATACTTATTTAATTTTCTGTTCTGTAGTATAACTAATACAATCATTTTCCAAACTCCAAACTATTTAGTTCCACAAAAATATAAAATTTAAATATATACACACACACACACATAAAAAAAAAAAAAAAAAAAAAAATCTTAAGCAAATATTAAAAAAGAATAACAGTTATTTAATATTTATAAAACTTACACAATTATCCTTCTACAAAGAAACCAATATTTACGGCCATGGCGATCCATACCAAAACACTCTTGGCGACTCAGTAACATGTTCTTTTCAAGATCAGATATACAGTCAGTTACTCCAGGAACCTACAATGTCATAAACAATCAAATGTTTGCAAATGCTTTAGCATATTGTATAAAAATTCAAATTATTAAAATTATAAAAAAGAAATAAATAGTGCAAGAAGTTTTATATAAATTAATCTCCGCTTTCCCAAGATGAGGTCATTTTAACGTTTAAATTTAGTTAAGCCAGCCTAATTCCAAAAGTGCCCTAATTCGCCAGAGATAGCAAACGTAACCAGTGGAAGGTTGCAACTTCTAAACGATACAAAAAGGCGTGTTGCTGACGATTTTCGACAAATGTGCAAACCGGCACCTGAAAGCAATTTTTCTGCAGTAACGCCTTGATCTTGGGAAAGTGAGGGTTAAATAAATAGATTTTATAATAAATTAATTTAAATGTTCAATTTAAAAATCTAGTTAATTTAATATTTACATAGAAAACAACATGGAACCAGATTTATTTTTTTATTTTTACAAAAAAAAAAAAAAAAATCAGGGTTCCAACTAAAATGTAAGACTTCAAATTATTTTATTTTCCCACATAAAACTTTTAACATTTAGAGAAATTCACCCACTCTACTGGTATTAATTTATTGAAATTCACATCATTCACAATCAATCCTCAATCTTCAAATGAAAAACTTTACAGACAAAAGTTCATAGATTTTTAAAAAGTTGCACGTTCATGTCATACACCATCCCCAAAAATGGCAACTACATTTTTCATAAGCGTGCTCCTAATATTAAAAAAAAAATCAGCTTTCCCATACATTGTCTCTTAAATCGATTTCTTCTAACATCACATATCAGTAATTGTTTTATTTTATTTTCTTAAATCAAGGTATGCCATGGCAGGGGTCGATTCAGGCAAAAATTGGATCCCCTTTTGCAAAATTCTACACCATAAAATGGAACCCTTCACGAAATTCAAATCCATAAAAGGGGACCTTGACAAAATTCAAAGCCCTTCATAGGATTTTGTTTTACAAAAGCGATCTTTTTATAAAATGTTTCCATGTTTTTAATATTATTTTTAACTAGCAGGGCAGGGTCTTTGCCCGCTTCGCTGGTCACTATATTTAAATGAATTTAAAAAAGAATCAATATTTTTTATACCGTTCTACAAATTAAAACTAAAAAGAAAATACATATTGAAATTGCTTAAAAACTTCGGTTTGGGCTCTTGCTGCCTTCGGCAGAGACTTCCTCGGTGCAACTTCTTGGTACTGAAAAATTTAATTTGTTTTAATTTATAGAGATGTCAATAATATAGGAAAAACTGCTTTTAGTCATTTTCTTTTTGATAATAAACAGAACGGAAAATGCATAATATTTTACATTGGGACATTTTGTATAGTTAAACTAGTTATTAAAAAAAAAAAAAAATGCTTTTCCTTTATTTGCCTCTTGCATTACAAAAATATTTAAAATAAAATTGAGAAAAATTGTGCAAAAACAATGAAACAGCTTGGACCTCTTGGTGGAATTTGAAATTTCGCACTGAAGTAGATCGGACGTTTCTCACCAAAATGTTTACTTACACATTTGCGATACTCATATCAACTCATCGCCAAAATGACAACAAAAGTATAAATAATTATAAGATTAAAAAAAAACTTTTTATATACCATGTTTTTAAATTTTCAGTTGAATCTTATAGCTATAGAACTATATAGTTTCGCACTTTGTCAATGTGTATAAATTTTTTAAAGTGATAATGGTATCAATTTTTGTGAGATGCATAATTTTTTACAATTTTTTAATGTTCACGTTTAATATGTATTTATTTTTATGTCAAAAGAAAATGAAATCTTTTTTTTTTGGCAAGAATTAAATTATAGCTAATATTTAAAAGGCAAATTTTAAAGATATTTAATTAATTAAAAGAAAACTTTGCAATGTGTAATATTTTTAAATCTAATAGCCTGATGTACTATATAGTGTCCTCCACAAAAGATGCAGCTTTTAGAGCTCCTGAATTTCGCGAAGGGTTCCTTTTTACAATGCGAAATTTTGTGAAGGGTTGCAAAAGGGACCCAGATTTCGCCTGCATCAATCAATGACAAATATCTGCTTGCAGAAAAGGTTTGCACTATTGAGGCTAGTTGCAGAAAGCATAAAAATAGCTATCAGAATCTACAGGAGCTATCAGAATTATCAGGCGTTGCAAACCAACTGATTATTAAAGGCAGTAAGTTACACATGAAAATTGGGGACATCTACCAATGCCTTCATAAAATTTCCCTTTATTAAAAGGATACAATAATGTGTTTAGTTCAATGAAATGTTAAGAAATTTGACAAGCACAAAATGTAAATGATATGTAAAAGATTTAACATAAAACACAGTGAATTCTAAAATTCAATGACTCGCATATATTTGCCTCCACATTTTTAGATGCAATAAATAATGCTAATTAGCAAAAAAAAAAAAAAAAAAAAGAGAAGATTTTTCTAATATTAAAGATATGTTTATCTAGATTATATCATCATATCCCTGAGTGTATGATATAGTATATTATAGATAATTAGCTGTCAAATAACTGAAAAATATCAAAATTACAGAAAATAACCCCAATTTCAATGAATGATTAAAACATGACAGTGAATAAAAATTGAAACATTTGCCTCCATACTTTTTCTCACAAATAAAAATCTCTCTTTTTTTTTCAGTATTAATACATATGATAGATTATTTTATTTTGCTTGGAGGGTATGATATAGTATTGTTATGCATATTTTACTGTCACATAACTGAAAAATATTAAAATTAATCAGCAAATAACCAAATTTCAATGAATATTAAAAACATAAGCGACAGTGATTAACAAATTTTAAGACTCTGATGCTACATCAACACTATCAAGTTAAATCAAGTAACTTATAACACTATGAAATCAATCTTAATTTTCTAAAATTTTTATCTTTTAATTAATATTATCACTTTCTATCTATTTCAGTATTTTCAAAGAAATTTTCTAGGAGAATTTTAAACAAACTTTTGACATATTATTTTATAACACATAAAATGTCCGATCTCCAATATTTTGACAGGCGATTTAATTTTGCCTATTAAACAAAATAAACTGTCTTACCTGGTTAGCCTTGCATATTACACAAGTCCAGTCCTCTGATGGAACTTCTTCTAAAGGTGGATCAAGGCACGCTAAATGGTAAACTGCAGGGCATGTTTCACAGCATAACAAATCTCCAAGTTTGTGGCAGGCTCGACAATGATCATCATGATAAATTATGCCTTCACTTATTAAATCATCTCGAGCAGGAGAAGTGATCAAAAAACTATCACACAAAAATTCTAACACGATTAAGCGGTTTTCAACAGATGTGAATGGATACTCACAACTTTTAACAACTCGCATGACGTCTTTGAATTCAGGATCACTTTGTAAATACATCAGCAAAACTGCTGGCCAAGTCATGCTATCAATTAAATAAAAATGAATATTAACAGTGTCCCTCATATCGAGGGGAGCAAACATAGTACTCTGTGCATCTTCTTCACGCAGTATTGCTTTTAAGAGCATAATATGTACATCAGAGAGAAGAGCGGTCTGATCAGATGATGAAAGAGCAGCGCAAAAATCTTCAAATAAAAAAGGAGTAAGTCTTAAAATATTTCTAAAATGACGAAGCACTTCGTACACACCTAATGCTTTCATTAAATGTTCTCTGGACAAGAGTAAATCATCACTAGATTTGGGAAGCACAAGAGATGGAAATTCCCGCTCTTGGAGAAAAACGGGAGTTGTGGCCCTTTTACACCATTTCCGTTTAGCTGGTGTTGTGCTTGATATTGTGCTAAAACTACTTTGAGAATAAACACTTAATTCATCAGATTCTGGAAAACTTACATCCGATTCATTACCTTCATCTTCGATCTCTTCATCCCTTGGAAATTCACTTTCATCACTTGACAAATTATCATCAATATCATCATCTCCTTCATATTCCAATATATTTGAAAAAAAATTTCGACCACGATTTGATTTTTCACGTAATCTGCCACGATAATACACGTGGGACCCTCGACGTGAGGGACTACTTTCATCATGTTTTGTTGATAGTCGAGAGCCATGATTACCAGACCCAGCGTATAAATATCGGGGTTTTTTCAGCAAATTAACCCTGTGCGAAATGGCTGCTCTTTTAGGTGGTCGACCACGACCTCTCCTGCCTCTTCCAGACATTTTGAAGGTCAGGTATATACAGGGTTTTTAAAAATATAATTATTTTATCATTTTAAAACGAAAATAATGTTTCAACCAAACACAGGATGGATGATCATGGGAATTTAGAATGAAAATATTAGCAGCCGCCATTGTTGCTATAAGCATAAATGGTCACGTGACCACCGATTGACAACGTCGATCCAATTTCAATAATATTTCTTGCATGCTTGGAAGTTTATAGCTGAAACTGCAACACCAATGCATAAAATAAATTATACAGTCGTTATACAGTACCTGAATGATTTTAGTTCATTAAAATTAAGATATACACAATTAGCTGTTCCAATATCACCTACTTGCAAACCATAGCGTTCCTGGCCAGAGCTAACGGTTAAAAGCTTTTATCTCATTGGCGGACAAGTCACACAGAAATTAATATAAAACGTTTATGTTTGATGAGGCACAAAATTAAGAGAAAAACAATCACATGTATAAGTTTACTTATCTTGTTTATAACACAGAAATGAATCACCATGTAAACAATAATAATATTGTTCAACAATAAAAATAACTGACCGCCATATTGGATGCTCTTTTCATCCAACCAATCAGAAAGCATCTTACATTTTACATTGTATCAACCTTTAACAATTTTACTACTATAAATAAACAAACATGTTTCTGGAGTCAAAACAAGATTTTTAAACCCAATAAAGTTTCAAGAAAAAAAATAAAATAAAATAAAGTGCAAGAATTTTTCAATTGTTTGATAACATTTTTAATATTTAAAAAATTAGATTTTTCTCTCTTTTTCTTTTCTCTTTATCTTTTCTTTTCTTTTTTTTTTTTTCTTTTAACCGCAACATTTAAATGCAGGATTTAAATATTCCTTTTGCTAATTTGTTGTTGGACATAAAAATAAAGCTCCAGGAAATGTGCATAATTAATCCTGAAATCAAGGAATAATTCTACGGGATCAGGAAGAGGAAAATGGCGAGTTTTAGGGGGGAGGTGAAATGCAGTCTCCAAATTCTTCTCAAAAGTAATATCTTTTCTGTTTTTTTTTTTTTTCCCTCTTTTTTATATGTCTAACATGCTCTTCTTGTTGTGAGGTTAATGGTTAAATATGGTAAATGTTAGCAAAATATTACTTTTTACAGTGAAATAGTTTATATACCACTTAAGGTTGAGATTGAGGGGGGGGAATACAAGGGCGAAAATAAAATCAGACTCACTTCTCTAATTTAGGATTTAAAAAGGGTTGGTTTTAAAACAAATAAATTTGATTATTTAATATGGCATAGAAAATAAATATCATTCTAGCTCCAACCTTAGATGCTCTACCTTAGGAGTGGGATGTGTCCCAGATCGTCGCCAATGGACTTTATGCACTGCGAGTAAAAATCTCAACGTCAATCACTGAGCTCGAAATTTTGTTTACTGATGTGTCAGCCAAATGCTGTTTGTTTTCCGATTAGAGTCAAGTGAGAGCTATTGTGCATGAGTTAATTCTATTGCGATTTTATCAAAATAAGGGGGAAGGTAACCATCAAAAATAAAATATCAGGAAATGCTTATCTCGGTGATAGTATCCATCCTTCTCAAATAGACTCGCCTTTGTTTGATTTTGACTTGAATTGGAGAATGGACAGTACCAGCCTCTTGAATCCCCTTGTGAAGGTGCAAGATCAGTCATGTGACATGCTCCGCTTGCATCTGCGTATTCGGTGGTTTCCTTGGTTACAGTTCATTTTCAATGAATTTCTATGGCAAATGCTTGGAGATAACCGCCAATATTTTTGTTTACTTACGTAATTTGGTGTTTTTCCTTCTGGTGTTTTCCCTTCCGTGGAGGATCAAAATTGTGATGGCATGTCTCCGGACCACCTCTAGGGGTGTGTCCCAGACCGTCGCCAATTGCCCATCTGCGCAGCATTAGTTCGACGTAAAACTCAACCATCCATCCTTCTGGTCTGCTTTCCAAGCATCTGGTTTTGATGTTAAAGTTGAAATGGGTGTTTCGTGCGTAGTTAGCGGTGTCAGCTCTGCGAATTTTTTTTTGCTAAGTGTTACCCTTTTTACTTTACTTGTTAAAAACTCTGACAGAGTTTTCTAGTTATCTTTATCAAGTTATTGTTTCAACACCTTTGACGACAGTCTTAGTCACGAAGCTGGGAACCCAGCTGCCTAAACAAGCTAAATTATGGTATCAAAACCATAGACTCCAACAATTTTGGATAACCCTCGGCCTTGCCGGAATTGTTATAAATTTAATCATATCACACAGTCTTCCAAACGGCCGCCTATTTGTGTCAAATGTAGCGAGAGCCATGCTGGAGCCTGCACTGCTTCGTCGTTAAAATGCGTAAATTGTAAAGCGGGGCACAGTGGCGGATTTAAGGGGGGGGGCTAGGGGGCTGAAGCCCCCCCCCCAAAAAAAAACACTGACATTCACAATTGAATATTGCAGTTGTAAATTTTTTATTGGTCTAGAATAACACTTTGAAAAATCTTAGCCCCCCCCCCCCCAAAAGTCATGTTCTGGATCCGCCACTGGCGGGGCACGAGGCTCTCGACAAAACTTGCCCGTCAAACATACGTGAAGTCCAAATTCAAAAGTTCCGGAGTGCTAATCACCTGATTATAGCTGAGGCCAGGAGAAGGTTTGCTGAGACCGAGGGTGTCAAAACCCATTCTTATGCTAAAGTTGCTACCAGCGGTCCACCATTGCCTGATCTTGTCACTAAGTCGGATCTAGAAGCATCTTTGAAAGCTTTGACATCACCAATGGTCGAACTAGTGCAACAACTTATGGCTGCTCAAGTCCAAGACCTTAGCTTCATCCCTCCGTTCATCGTCTCACTGTGCCACCCCTTCCTCATCTATAGAAACAGAGAATGCGGAATCTCAAGCAAAAAGGCTACTAAAGAAAAAAAGACTGCAGTTCGCCCTTCATTCATCTACCCTAAAACTAAACACCACTTTAATGGATACTTCGCTTCCACCCACAGAAAATAGCCGAATAAGAACTCCTCCCAGTGAGATGCTGTCGCCTTGTCAAGAGCCTGGGTAAAAAAAAAGTATGTTTCTATCCGGAGGCTTCTTTTTCTGTTACCTTCATTTCATGTCTTTGGTTCTAATGGGAGTCCATTGGAATATTCGTGGGGTTCGAGTAAATTCTGCTTGGCTCCACCATTCGTTCTTTTCCTGTCTTGATTTAATTTGTTTTCAGGAAACTTTCCTGAGTTTCTCGTATAATTTTTTGCTTCCTGGGAAGGTTGTCCATCGGGATGATAGGCTCCTTCGTCACGGTGGTGGTCTTCTCACCGTAGTTAATCGCAAAGTTTCTTCTCGTCGTCTCTCTCTCTCCCTAAAACAGGCTTTATAGTGGCCGTTCTGTTCCGCAGTCCGCAAGCACTGAGCTAGAATGCAAGGAGTGATAACTTTCTATTGAATAAAAAATTGCATTGAATTAAATTGAATCGGAAGTTATCACTCCTTACATTATAGCTCAAAGCTTGTAGACAGCGAAACGGAACGGCCACTATAAAGGTGACTTAACTCTTCCAGTGGCACCGAGGTTCTGGGTGTTGAGGTTATTTTGTCTTCCAGTTTTAGGCTCCAGATTCTTAACGTTTATTCTCCCCCCGGCAAATTTGATAGTGACTGGTTTAACCAGGTACTTTACCTCTGCAATAGTTCTTTTGTAATTGTCGGGGATTTAAACGGTTATCACGCGAGTTTTGGTGGCCGTCGGCATTCCCCTCAGGGATCGAAGGTCATCGATTAAATTATTAACAACAATATCTGCCTTATCAATAGCTCCGTTCCCACCCATGTTTCTCCTGGGGGGAGGGTCTTCTACCTTAATTGACCTTTCTCTCGTTTCGCCTGACCTGTTTCCAGGTCCATGCTGATACTTTTGATAGTGACCACTGCCCTATCAAGCTTACCTTCGATAGGTTGCCTGGCTCTCGTCCATATCATTGTGTTAGGTTAAGATTTGACTGGGGGTCCACTACTGTTAGAACTAATAAGAATTTACAGGATTGTAATTCTCCGACCTATGAGTAGAGATGCAAGGCTTTCAAAACACCCAGTTTTTTCCCGGAAAAAAACCGGTTTTTTCCCCTGGGAATTTAAGATAAAATTGGGAATTTTGAAATTTCCCCAAAACTGGGAATTTTGAAATTATGAATATTTTTATAATTTTTGTTAATTATTTAGCCTCCGATCTTTAAATCAACTTCAACTTCAATTTCTGCATAGATTTTCTTTTCGTTTCCTGTCCTGCTAATTCGAGCATCTTAGATGTTTATTCCGAAAAAGAAATAAAAATTAATTATAATTAATGCGGTGCTAACACTAACAGTAAGTTTCTGTCATTATTCATTAATATTATTTTGTTATGTTCTTGAGATATCCTTTCCATTCTTAATGAGAATCAATAACATTTAATTTTTTTTTTATTCATAATTCGTTTAAGAATGTACTGTGAAACAATTAGAGAATTGGACTTAAGATTTTAGGAAACAAACCCAACTACATTTATATTTCATTAAACTCAAATGAAGTATTTAAGAAATCAGTTTGTTACCTGATAATTTTTAAATTGTTCTTTTTAATCTTTTTTTTTCTTTTTTAATTAAAAAAAATAAGAAGAATTCTTAAATTTAATCTGTTTTAGGGTATATAAGTAATTCGAAAATTTTCCCCACTTGTTGTGTTAGAAATGCAGAAACTCTTTTTTTTTTTTTTTTTTTTTTTTTATGCATAAAAATCAGAAAAAAAAAATATGTATATAAATTTTCATCAAAACATTTTCATTGTAGGAAATTCAACATCAATTTTTTACAAACTCTAATAAGAAATATTTATGAAAATATCTTGTAAAAGTAACTATACCATTGTAGTAATTGCATAAAATGTCATCTCTTCTTTTTAAAAACCACTTCACTATTTTAAATGATTCTTCAGTTTTATAAAATAGAAATTTTTAAAGAAGTTTTCAAACTTGTACATTGGTTCCTTAATTCTTCAGCTTGTATGATATGGAAATTGTATCCAACATTGTACCGATACATTTATCTTAAGTGCTAATTTAATAAAGAAAGTTTAAGTTTCTTTTCAAATTTTGATTTGGCTGCAGTTCTGATAAACTGAAAATAAAATGATAAATTAAAATAATATTTTATGCTTATCAGTATATCAAAGTCCTTAAAATTGCCCTTTATATTAAGTAAAAAACTTATTATTTGCTTTAGAGATTTCTAATTTGTTTTTTCCCTGAAAAATTCCCAAATTTCCCAGTTTCTTCCCCAAAACTCCCAGGTTTTTTCCCTTGGTTTTAAATTCCCGGGATTTTTGCATCTCTACCTATGAGGAAGTGGTAAATATCTGTCAAAAATCGGTTGCTGTGAGTAGTCGAAAGATTAGGATCTTGGATCGCGCTGGTACCCCTGGGGGGATAGCTGCTGCAGTTATCTTCTAGGACAGAAACGCAAGTTTCTTCCTAGAAGATCCTCCCCTGGCGAGAAAGCACCTAAGCTCGACCTACTGGACTCAGCACAAACAGTTTGCTGCTCGTCTCAAGAAAGAAATCAATGACGCAGTGGCGGATCCAGAACTTGACTTTTGGGGGGGGGGGGGCTAAGATTTTTCAAAGTGTTATTCTAGACCAATAAAGAATTTACAATTGCAATATTCAATTGTGAATGTCAGTGTTTCTTTGGGGGGGGGGCTTTAGCCCCCTAGCCCCCCCCCCTTAAATCCGCCACTGCAATGACGCCAAACGTATGTATTGGTCCGAGGTCTGTAAAAGGAGTGGGCAGTCTGGTGACATCTTCAAACTTCTCAAAGCTCTGCAAAACCGGAAGAACCCTCCCCAGGAATCTTATAATTACACCAGTATCTCAAATGCGTCTCCGGATAGTAGGCTGACTGCTGCTGATGTTTTTGCTCATACTTTTGTCTGCACCCATATCGACTGTTACATCCCTCTGGACTTCAGTGCCAATGTGGATCGCAGCATCAGGAAATCTTTTGCTCTCTCGGATCTTCAACACGCCTTGCACAAGTCTTCCCATCGTAATCCTGGAAAAGATGGTATTTCCCTCCGCCTCCTTAAGTGCCTCGACTATAACAGTTTGGTGAAAATTCTTTGCTTTAATAATCTCTGGTCGGCTGGTCTGGTTCCCGAGTCCTGGAGAGATGCCATCGTTGTTCCTATCTTGAAGTCGGGAAAGAATTCCAGTTTCTCGTCTTCCTATCGCCCAATCTTCCCCACCCCTTTTCTCTCGAAAGTTTTTGAGCGGATGGTTCTCAGCCGGATGATTCCTTGGGTGAATGATATTTTCCATGTGAAGAACTACGAGTTTATTCCCTTTAGAGACTGTGCGTTTGCATTGACGAAAATCTATGCAGACCTGGCGTCTGCTCGGTGGCAGAAGTGGTATAGTGTTCTGGTCTCGGTGGATATTGCCTCTGCTTACGACTCTGTATGGCCGGACGGCCTTGCTTTTAAGATGTTGTCAGCGGGCGTTGACGAAACTCTCACGAAATGGTGCCATTCCTTCATGCAACGTGCTATCCAGGTTAGGTGGTTGGGTACTTTGTCTGCCTCAGTCTCGTCCTTCGTGGGGGTCCCCCAAAGGACGAGACTCCTTCTGTATGAGTGATATCTTTGAAGCAATTGGACCTTGGGTTAATGCTGTTGTATACGCTGATGATACTTTCCTTTACGCGTGTGGCCCCTGCCTCGAAAAAATTATGCATGATATTCAGGACACTCTTCATAATCTGGTTCGCTGGTGCAATTACTAGAAGTTGAGTCTCAGTCCTCATAAAAGTGCTGCGATTGTTTTCTCTAGAAGGAAGGTCTCGACCGATTCTAACTTACGGCTGCAGGGGGAAGATATTCCCTGTATGGTCTCCCTTCGTATCCTTGGCCTGTTGTTCGATCGGGGTTTCATGTGGGGTAATCTGGTCTCTCGTCTCCGTGAGAAAACTTTAAAGAAACTTAAGATTCTTAAGAGCATTAGCCTTTTTTTCCTGGGGTGTTGGCACCAAAAATCTTCTCAGAATCGCCTATGCTACTGTTGTCAGCTCCCTGTACTTTGGTAGTAATGTTTATTCTTTTGCTTGCCCCTCTACTAGGAAGAGGTTAGAGCCCCTTTTGAATGCTGTGCTTCGGGTGACTACAGGCCTCCCTCGGTGAACGCCTATCCCTGTTCTTCGTCGGGAAGCACTAACTCGCTTACTGTTTCTAGCCTTCAAGACCTCCATAGGGAACGCTTTTTCATCCTCCATGTTGCTTTAGGCGCTAGTTCTCCCCTTCACTCGTTGGTGGATCCTTCCAACTTCGTGATTCTGGCTCTCCTGGTTTCCTCGTGAAGGCTATTATTAGTAAGCTCAGTCTGAGATCCCAGGACTTGTTACTTTGGATCCAGCCCCCTATCCTTTGTGTGACAGTATTGTTTTTTCATAGTGATACTTTAGACTTCCAGAACAGGTCTCTTCATCCGGAGTTAGTTCACCAGACCTTTGGACCACCTCTAGGGGTGTGTCCCAGACCGTCGCCAATTTCCCATCTGCGCAGCACTAGTGCGACGTAAAACCCAACCATCCCATCTACCCATGTTTAAACATCAAAAGTTTGCGGCAGCTAGCTTTAGTTTACTTCAATATTCCCCAGTAATCAGTGTTAGAAAAAGGAAAAATATGCCGGTCGCGAATGCGTTAATAACACACGGCACAACCTGAAATACACTTTCATCAATTTTCAAGCAATATCGCACTATAATCTAGTTCTTTCGTGTAGCCCTGTAAACGAACATTGATAGATTTCCATACCATATTCTACATGAAACATGTTTTTACGCATATAAAAAATATATATATTCATTTAATTTGTTTTAGTGCGGCCTATAGATGTTAAACTCTACTTACCTGTAATTTCCCCCATAGACGTAATGTATTTGAATTTTCTTGGGTGTCCCTATACACGAACTATTTTCTTGAACTCAACGAAATGCTTAGCATAGTATCCCTATATGATACAGATTTAAGTTACCGAATTTGAACTTCCTACTGTTATTTGTTCTTGAGATATGCTGACAAGAGACACACAGAGACCAACCGCTAAAAACATGTTTTTCCGATTCAGAGGACCTTAAAACGTGTAAATATAGCCAAAACTCAAAAAAAAAAAAAAAGACCCCAAAACAACACTTTTTCTACCATATATATGTATGGGTGAGAAAAAGTAAAACTAATATGTTGCGGCCACCACAAGACTTTCTTCTATATTTTCCTATACAAATTCACCCAGTAACAATATTTAAAAAAAATTACGTTTTTTTTTTAAAAGTAAAAAAAATCAATAAATTTGTTTTAAATTATCACATATTTATAGTTCAACCATTCGTTTTAAAGATATTGACGAGACCTTTCGAAAGATACCCATCTTCAAAATCCCCCCCCCCCTCATTATTAATTTTACAATCACAGGTTAAGAATAACTCTCATTATGTACATTTATACGAAATTCTGTCCTACTGCCATATGTTAAAATTAAAAATTTAGAAAAAATACCATCACAGTGCCACCTGTTGAGCAATTGATTCCCAAATCTAATCAACACCAGATTATGTCAGGGGCCAATTAAATACCAAGTTTGGTTAAATTTCGTTAAAAAAAAAAAAAAAAAAAAAAAAAAAAAAATCGATAACTTTGTTTTAAATTATCGCAGATCGATGGTTCAACCATTCATTTTAAAGGTATTGGCGAGCTCTTTTGAAAGATACCCATCATGAAAATTTACTCCCTTTGAGGGGGGTGGCGAGGCTCCTACACATACAATTTTTTTTTCCCAGTTGACTATCTCTATTATAAATAATTCTTGTAAATTTCATAATGATTACTAAAAAATAATTCTCTTTATGCACATTTATACAAAATTTTGTCCTATATCACCATGTTAAAAATTTATAAAAAGCGGGATGGCAACGCAACCTGTAAGACAATTTTTACCAAAAGTTGATAAGCACTAATTCATGTCAAGATGCAACTACATACCAATTTGTATGAAATTCTGTGAAGTAGTTCCTGAGATACAGTTGCCACAATATTTTGTCACACACACACAGACAGACAGGCAGACATTTTCTAAAAATGGTCAAATCGTGTTCTACAGCTCTCAAAACGTGTAAATCCATCAAAACTCCGAGGTCGAAATTTTTTACTAATCCAATACTTTCTTCTATTGAATATAGAAGAAAGTAAAAATGAGAAAATTTAGTGAAAGATACTAAAAATTGTTGCGATGTTAAAAACAGTTCCCAGAAAGCTCCATTAAGAAACTGGAAGTTTCCCACAAAAGAATTGGTACCGTGTTTACATGGATTATGTCGGTCTATTTATGAGATTTGTCGGTCCATTTATGATGTTTTCTCTTTGTGAATGATGCTAGATTCAAATAGCTCAAAATTTACGCAATGAAGACAAATGCAACTATTCTTGTTACAACTCATTAATTAAAGAAAATATTTAATCAAGTTGTAATGACATTTTCTAGAAATACTAAGTGGAAATTCATTCATTTTCAAATCATGAAGCAAACTTTTTTAAAAAATAAATGGCATCCGCCAAACACCAATGATTTATAATTCTATAACATCCCTCAACGAATGGATATGCCGAAAGATATTGCCAAAATTTTCAAAAAAACTCAAGTATATGTGATTTCATTTAGATCTAGTACTTTATATGGAAAATTTTGTGAATTTCTATTTAGATATAGAGCAACAACTGTATCGAGTAGAACGACATTTGCAGAACTACTGCTTGGACAGCATATCTGAATCATGATGTATTTAATCAATCTTATTTCAGCTGATACAAAAATAAAATCGAACAATCAAATTTTACGAAAGCTTACAGAATAGAAGATAGAGTACTATGCAGAAATTTCAAAAATTCGAACTTCTAGAAATATGGCAAAGTTGTTGAATGATTAGGACATGTTCATTACTTTAAATAAATAAATAAATAAAAAATAATAATAACTAGACTTTTTCTATTAGCTTGATTCGCACTAAAAAGTATGAAAAGTTTAAAATGAATTGTTTCCACCTAAATTTCATACTTTAATTTATTAAAAAAAGTCTAATTATCATGTGGAAAAACTGTTTGCACTCCTGGATACAGAAAAATCGCCCCTTTCGGTACCGAATTTGTAACGGGAAACGAGCTATGTACTTTTTAAAATGACTGAAAGAAATTAAAATGAACTGTTGCCACCTACATTTTATATTTTAGTTAATTTAAAAAAATCTAATTGTCGTGTCGAAAAACTGTTTGCATTTCTGGATAAAAAAAAAATCGCACCTTTCATTTGGTACCAAATTTGCAACGATAGGACTTATATTTCCAGTTTACTTTCCCTTTTTTCCGTTTTTAACCTGGATTCGACAGAAGGTTTATGACAGAGAATGTAAGCTAAAAAAAAATCTTTAATAATAATAATAATAATAATAAAAACAAGACAACGGATTCATAATCAAAAACCATTTTAAATCAACTCTAATTTCGCCAAACCTTTTGATAACCTACTCATTTTCAATGTTTTTCTTATAAGAGAACATATGTAACTTCTAATGATGACGTTGAAGAACTTGAAACTCCACCAAATTCTACAGTCAGCATCAATATATACTCATATTAATTCAAGATATAGCTTCAGATTCAAGCTTTAGCAAGAAACCGACTAAAGTCTATACCACTCCAAGCTTTACAACGAAATTTTTTTGTATATAGTGCTGGTGTCACATTGTGTACAGGGCATAGGACTCTAAATAATGAAATTAACATATACATACTATTGCTTAAAAGCATGATTTTTATAGAAAATGGTGTGTATGGATTTGATAACACTGCGTTGAAAAAAAAAAAAAAAAAAAAATAGCCCTGTTACCATTTTTGCTGATTCTTATGTGAAATGACCTCCTGAATCCGAATATGACTACCATTTTGCCCAGCCACCCACCGTTTTCTCGGGACACCACCCCCTACCTCAATTTCAGCGGCAAATTCCCCCCCCCCCCGCCTAAATTTTCCCCTTGCCACAAATGTTCATGTTTTAGAATTTTCCAACTCTGTATCCCTCAGAAGATATTGAACAGTTAAAATAATCCTCCCCTTCCCCTAAAAATCTAATTTATAGCCATAAAATTACCGAAAAGTGATAAAAGTATCTGCTGTCCTTAAAAAACGGTGGATGATAGGGCAAAACGAGCGTCCTATTCGGATTCAGGAGGTAATTTTACATAACAATTTACAAAAATGGTGTTGAGGGCAATTTTCATGCAGAGCAATGTAATTAGTTTATAGTACACTAAAGAATTCCGATACGTTACCTAATATGCGTGATAATTACCGAATATGTATTTTGATTAGTGTTGTATTCGGTAAGGAAGCAAGTATTTGAAAGGTGAGATGAGCGAGCGGCGATAGGAGAGTCTCACTGTTAAGACTTGAAAAAAATTGTTGGCTATTCGTCTGTATGTACCTCGAAACCGGTCACAAAACCTTTTATTAATCTGCAATTTTGTACAAATATTTATGTTTTATATGGAATTAAAAGCACAGATTTTGTGTATATAGGGTTTGTGATTTGTGTACAAAAGTACAAAATATTTTTGATATATTATGGTTTATGGACAGAATTTATTAAAAAAAACATTTTAACATCGTTATACGACATGAAATATTTTGCATACATTATTACAATGTTTTAAAGTATGTTTATTATAAAACTAATTATTAAGGTCAACCGCATGTTCTTGTAGATAATGGTGCATATAAAATTAAAATTAGTTTTTAGGGCTACACAAAATAATTCTGATACATTATATACTATGCGTGATGGTTACAAGGTGTTTATATATATTGTTACAAAATTGTAAATAATTGTGTTTATTTTTGTATAAATTCTTTCAAAAAGGCTTAGTAAGTTGATAAAGTGCTAATTTTGTCCATTTCTAGTCATTTTAGCGTTTATATAGCCTTATTTCCCCTTAAAAACGCATTAAAAAGCCCAATAAGGCAGGTAATGGATTTGGTGCCAAATTTGGCGACTTTTTCCCACCTTGGCGATTTTTTTGGCGACCTTGGCGAGAAAATCCTTATAAGGGATATACCAAATATGGAAGCTCTAATCCCATTGGCTGATGAGATATGGAGATTTCTGGAACGTTCCACGCTTTTCTACAGGGGTATATAAGCCTGCTTTCTCGCCAAGGCGAGTTAGTTCAGTTCAGTCTGTGATCAGAGTCGGTCAGCTTGCATTGAGCCTCTTCGAAAGAGACTTGCTTTAAGTGTTATTGCTATACAGTTTGTACTGTGGATTTGCTATTGACAGCTGTTGTTTAAGCTGTGTTTACTGGTCGAATTGAAGCTGATACTTGGTTTATAGACCTGTATTTTTTTGGGACTTTCTGTGAATAAATTACTGAATTTTTATACGTTTGGCCTTTCATTCTCGGACAACTCACGAACCCCCAAGTACGCAACATTTCTGGTGTCAGGAGCGGGATTGTCTGTGAATGGTGATAACGAGAGCTATGGAGCAAGAAATGAAAAAACTTCTAGAAGGTCTCACTGCTCAGATGAATGAGTTAAGATCTGGATTGATAGAGAAAATGGAAACAGGACAGGAAAAGATGGAAACATCGCAAAGAGAATTGAAAGACGGTTTGACTGAAGAAATGAAGGAAATGAAAAGCAGTTTGGGTGAAGTTCAGGAAGAAATTAAATCTAATCAAGATGAGATGAAGAGAGAGCTTTCAACGGTGAAAGAATGAATCGAGGGTAAATTAACGGTGATGGAAAATAGAATGGATGGAATAGAAGAGAAAGTTATAAAGATAGAAGAAAATTTTGAAGAGAAAGTTATAAAGATAGAAGAAAATTTTGAAGAGAAAGTTTTGAAAATAAAAGAAAGTTTTGAAGAGAAAGCTATGAAGATAGAAGAAAATGTTATGAAGGTTGAAGAGAGTGTTACGAGGATAGAACGGAGTTTCGAGGAGAAAGTTAAAGAAAATTTTGATCAGGAACTGAAAAGAAGGTTTTCAGAGATAGAAGGTAAACTGAAGAGAATAGAAGATCTGGAGAGAAAAGTGGAAGAAAAGTTAAAATCCATGCCCCAGGAAACTGAAAAGAAAGAGAGAAGAATCCAGAATCAGGAATTGATTAAGCTATCCACCTACGACGGCAGTTCCTCCTGGCATGTATATAAGGCGCAGTTTTTCATCGTAGCTGAAGCAAACGACTGGGACTCTGTTGCAAAGACGGCTCATCTGGTAGGGTCGTTGCGGGGCGACGCCGCAGATATTCTGGAGACCCTTTCGAAGGAACAGCGATATGACTTCGAAGCTGTAACCAGAGCACTAGAGCTACGTTTTGACGCGAAATGGTCCAAAGAATATAGTCGACTCCAGCTAAGGTCCCGTCGTCAGAGACCAGGGGAAAGCTTACAAGAACTGGCATCAAACATCCAGAGGCTTTCACATTTGGCTTTCTCAGACTGTCATCCTGAAACACGCAATGATCTGGCCCAAGAATATTTCTTTGATGCTGTCGGAGATCCAGATATTCAAAAAGCTCTCAGACTCTCCGGCTTGAAGGATGTGGAATCAGCCTTGGTGTATGCCCTAAAGATCGAGGCAGCCCAACAAGCCTCCCATGAGCATCGCCGGAACAGCACAGTAGACAAAGTGAACGGATCTCAAGATGATCTTAAAGAGATTCAGAAAATGATTGCAGAAATTAATAGAAGACTACGCATTCTTGAGAGTAAAAGAAAAGGGAAGACTCCAACAACTAAATGCTGGGGCTGTGGAAAAGACGGGCATATCAAACGAAGCTGCCCAGTAAGAGCACCTAGAGAAGCAACTAAGAATGTCTCTGAAGTATGGCACACAGAAGAAGCACTTCGAGAAAATCCAGATGCTTTCTTGCAGAAGCCTCCATCCGAAGATCATAAATACAGCTCTAAATCCGAGGATAAATACCAAAGAATAAAGCCAGTTGCTCGCCAAGTTACTGTCGCAACACCATCGGAACAAGATCCCGATCCATGGAGTGACGAAGAACTCGGAAAAGCCCAGTTGGAAGATCCTGACATAAAGCCAATATTACAGCTGAAGGAGACGACCAGCAACAGACCTACCTGGCAGGACATTTCCAGATTCAGTCCCATTACGAAAAGTTATTGGGCACTTTGGGACTCTCTTCATTTCAGAAACGGCGTATTATACCGAAAGTGGGAATCTGATGATGGGAAAAGCTTCAGATGGCAGATTGTATTACCAAGATCAAAAATTCCGGATGTTTTAGGACAACTGCATAGTAGCTCTACCGGAGGCTATTTTGGGGTAATGAAGACTCTGCAGAAAGTTCGGGAACGCTTCTACTGGTGCAAAGCAAAGGAGGATGTGGGGAAATGGTGTAAATCCTGTGATGCTTGTGCGGCACGTAAAGGCCCGCAGAAACGTAGTCGAGGAAGACTGCAACGGTATAACGTGGGAGCACCATTTGAACGGATTGCACTCGACATCTTGGGTCCTTTGCCACGGACCTCCAGTGGAAATAAATACATCCTCGTCGTGATGGACTATTTCACCAAGTGGCCTGAGGCATATCCCATTCCCAATCAAGAGGCATGCACAGTCGCAGAGGTCCTAGTGCAGCAATGGGTGTCAAGGTACGGCACGCCCCTACAACTTCATACCGACCAAGATAGGAACTTTACCTCTGATGTTTTCAAAGGACTGTGTCAACTACTCAGCATAGACAAAACCCGGACAACACCCTTACATCCCCAGTCGGACGGCATGGTCGAGAGGTTCAATCGTACCATCCTGAATAACCTCTCTCTTCTAGTATCAAGGAACCAGCAAGATTGGGACTTGAAGTTGCCATTGTTCCTGCTGGCTTATCGAAGTGCTGTCCATGAAACCACCGGCTATACTCCAGCCCAGATGCTCTTTGGACGTGAACTTCGTCTCCCTTGTGATCTCCTGTTTGGTTGTCCACCCGATGCGCCTTCATCGCCCGAGAAGTACATCCAAGATCTCCAGGCACGATTTGAGGACGTACACAACTTTGCTCGGGAGCGGATTAACATGGCAACGGAGAAAATGAAGACAAGGTACGATCTAAAGGCTACACAACATGAGTTCCAGGAAGGAGAGAAGGTCTGGTTGTGGAATCCTGTTCGGCGCAAAGGACTCTCTCCCAAGTTACAGTGCAACTGGGACGGACCATACACAGTCTTAAAAAGGCTGAATGATGTAGTGGTGCGGATCACTAAAACACCTTCATCAAAACCGAAGGTGGTGCACTATAACAGGCTAGCCAAGTACCACAATTAACGGTAATATTAAAATTTAAAATGTAAATACTGGTAAAATTTGCGCATGCGTAATGTAAATATTTGTATATAAATACTTGTACATATTTGTGAATTTTGTAAATATTTCTCACTTGATTTTTGTTTCTATTTTGTCGTTATATGGTTTTTGTATTTGAGATTGTGTAAATTTGGTTAGTTTCGCTTCTTAACCAAGGGTTGCACTGCCCGGGACGTGCAGTCCTTGGGAGGGGGACAGTGTTACAAAATTGTAAATAATTGTGTTTATTTTTGTATAAATTCTTTCAAAGAGGTTTAGTAAGTTGATAAAGGGCTAATTTTGTCCATTTCTAGTCATTTTAGCGTTGAAATAGCCTTATTTCCCCTTAAAAACGCATTAAAAAGCCCAATAAGGCAGGTAATGGATTTGGCGCCAAATTTGGCGACTTTTTCCCACCTTGGCGATTTTTTTGGCGACCTTGGCGAGAAAATCCTTATAAGGGATATACCAAATATGGAAGCTCTAATCCCATTGGCTGATGAGATATGGAGATTTCTGGAACGTTCCACGCTTTTCTACAGGGGTATATAAGCCTGCTTTCTCGCCAAGGCGAGTTAGTTCAGTTCAGTCTGTGATCAGAGTCGGTCAGCTTGCATTGAGCCTCTTCGAAAGAGACTTGCTTTAAGTGTTATTGCTATACAGTTTGTACTGTGGATTTGCTATTGACAGCTGTTGTTTAAGCTGTGTTTACTGGTCGAATTGAAGCTGATACTTGGTTTATAGACCTGTATTTTTCTGGAACTTTCTGTGAATAAATTACTGAATTTTTGTACGTTTGGCCTTTCATTCTCGGACAACTCACGAACCCCCAAGTACGCAACAATATATATATATATATATATATATTACTTATTAAATAAATTATTTAGTAATGAGTAATACAAATGGGATGTCGAGTTCCTTGATCTATAGATTCAATAATATTTAATTTACGTAAAATAAAATAAAATATCAGCGAAATAGAAGAAATTCTTCACATTAAACAAACAGTTATTTCATCAAAACACTACCTTACTTAGTTTATAGCCAAACATCATGGCTATTATCAAATAATGTTACGTCACTGTTGACAAGTACTTAAACTGATTACGGTTCAATGTTAAGATCAATGTCGATATAGTTTCCACGTTATGTCCGACAATGAGAATTTGAAGTGTTGCATCGTGTAACCCCATTGAAAATGATCGTGCTGCATTTCTGAAATGAAGTGATAGTCTACTTTATAATGTGATAAGTACAAAACTTTGAATAAACACCATAAAATGCAAGAACTCGCAACAATTACTTCGGGTCGAAAGAAGCCACGACCTTTTGTCAGGCGAACAAAGTAGGCACAAGTGCTGCAAATAAAGCGGCAACGCACCTATAGTTTTGTTTACAGCACTCGTGCTTACTTTGTTCATCTGACGAAGGGTCGTGTCTTCTTCCGATCTGAAACAATTATTGAGAATTCTTACATTTCATGGTGTTTATTCAAAGTTTTGTACTTATCTATATATTAATAGGCAAGCATAAAATTTGTAGTCCCTTTTTAACATATTAATTATGGGAGTAGAGGGTTGAAAATGGTATCATTCGAAAGGTATGGTTAGCCGGAAGGTGCGAATACAAATATTATTTTCTTACGATGTCAAGAAGGTATTTAAAAATACATTTATCTTTTATGCATTTTCCCCCATTTTTCCCTTTTATACACGTATTCCTTTACATTAAAAAATACCTAAAAGTAGAAAGTTGTTAAATCTGGCAATTTCATAAAGCTCAAATAAAACTATAGGCACAGTAATTTGTATAATGTAGCATCACTATCCGCGTTTGTAATGATCGATAGACGGCGCTTTGTGAACACTGCAGTTGTTAGTAAACATTAGCCACGTGTGTTCCAATAGTGTTCTTGTTATTCCACTTAATATTCGTACTATAATTTCTCCGCCATTACATTATGGAAAATTGATTGCTTTTGGAAAAAATACTTCAGTTTATTCAAAGTTCGATTCGGAAGTAGATTTTAAATGAAGTTGAACAAATATTAGTTTCAAATCATCTGATTAATTCTTTACTTCCATTAGCCGAAGCAACTGAAATTTTAAATTCGTCATTTGGAAATAAATGGAAGCTCAATTCTGGATTTCTTGATGCTTTGGATTTACACTGTGGCACACAAAAGTATGTGTTATCTTTTTTACCGTATTTATTCATTTTTATTCAATAAATATATGTGAAACTAAACATCGGCTAGCAATGGCGGCTATATGGAATTCGAATTAAACCATGTTTATTGTAATTTCACCGTAGCCCACCAGAGGGCGAGCATTTCATTACAATCGCGGATACGCAAGCGAAGAGATGACGTCACGGTCTGTTCATGGAGCCATGAAAAAGATTTTCTATGTTAATCGTCCATTGGACTTTTTGTAAACCGATATTTTGGTATAGTTTTAGATAAGTTACTGTCTACATGTGTTTGATTGAGTTATTTTTTCTGTAAGATTGATAAAATTTTAATTTAAAATCACAAAACTCCAGAAAAAAAAAATGGCAAACTTCCAGTTTCGAATGTAAACATAAACATTTCATTTCAAAGGGTGATATTTAAACAATAAATATTCAACTAATATACTAAATAAATGGAAATTGAATTTGTTACTAACTGCTGCATGTATAAGTAGACGATACGGGAAAAATTCCGATTTCCGTTTTTTTGCTGAATTTACATGTTTTGAGCTTTCTTTACGTTTCAATTAACTGAAATTGGCTACTTATTTTTTAAAAAAGTGTCTTTATTGCTAGCTTTTGTTGGTAGAAGAAGCAAGTAGAAGGTACATAAAAATTTTTGATTTCCGGTTTTCGATGAATTTACACGTTTTGAGATTTCCTTGCATTTTAATTAAGTGAAATTGACTACTTATTTTTATTTTTTAAAAAGTGGATTTATTATTCTTTCCTCTGCATATATAAGTAGAAAATATAAGATTCAGAAAAGTTTTAGATTTTCGGTTTTCGATAAAGTTACACGTTTTGAAATTTCCCGAACTCAATGCAACCATTTTTAAAAAATATCTTTTTTTTTTTTTTGGTTCAAACACTGTACATTATGAACCAATCAAATTAATTTAACAGAATTTGATACTTGGTCGGGCCTTGGTTTGACATGGTACCTATTAGCTTCTGGGCTGTATCACACAACAAGGGGCGTTTTCACGTTGCGATTTTCTCTCATTTCAGGAAAGACTAACATCTACAGAGAGAAATAGTTATACTCTGCTGATTCAGTTAGAGTGAATATCGGCAAACAATTGCCGCAGCTGTGTTGCAATTGCATTCCGTTTAGGACAAGGCAATAACTTTGCTTTGCCTCGCTTTGCAAAAAAAAAAAAAAAAAAAAAAAAAAAATGGTCGAGTTTCGACCACTGGGCGATACTAGTTACTTTTAAACGCCAGTTTTGTGGTGCTTTTTAACACGCTTATATTAGCTTCACCTGTATGTATGTATGTTTGTAACTTCTCTGGGAGCAAAACGTGATTGCACAAAATCCTTCATATCTCAAACAAAAAACCATTGTGTATGGTTTCCAGAGCTTTTTAAGAAAACGGCTGATGGCTGAGCTACAAAAATTTGCATGGTGGTTCGTAATGACCTCTCCTGATGCACCTCGAAGCCCGATTTTCGAATTTTGTTTTAGTTTTCTTTTAATTAATTAAAATGTTAAAATAAAAACCTTCTAATTAATGATAAATTGGCCATTTAATTTTAATCCTTAATTTAATTGTTGCCAAAAAAAATTATCATTATTTTTTGGACAGAAAAAAAAAAAAATGTGAACAATAAAAATTACATTTATTTAAAATATTTAATATTATTCCTTAATTTAATTGTTGCCAAAAAAATTATCATTATTTTTTCGACAGAAAAAAAAAAAAAAAAACGTGAACAATAAAAATTACATTTATTTAAAATAAGGAAAGTAAATTAAAGCGTGTTCCTTAATTTTTTAAAACTATAATATTATTATTATAATACTTTTCAATGTAATCTATAAATTTCAATGAGTTTGCTACTTAAAGAAAAAGTAAATCGCTAAATAAAATTTATGATCACAAAAAAAAAAAAAAAAAAAAAATAGAGTAATGATAGGTCGATTAAAATAATTTTTTGTTGCATTTTATTTCCTTTTGTAATTCAGATTCAAAACTTCAACGCTAACGACTTTTGAAGTAAGATCTTTACTTTTATGCCATTTTTATTTTATTTTATTTATTTATTTATATATTTTTTTAAACTAGTATGGTGGAGTTAAAGCTTAAAAAAAAAATCTTATTATTTTAATTATTTAAAAGGCAATCTTTTTAAAATAATCTTTTTAACTATATCGTTTGGCGGACTACTAAGACTTCGATAAATTTTCAAAGCTGCGTAATAAAAATTGATTAAATAAAGAACACTAATCAAATAAAACCCAACAAAAACCATAATTATTGTTAAATAATAAAACACCACTTTGTATAAATTTCGGTGGATGAAACGAATTTTATTGCCTGAATAATAAGCTATGCGTGTGAAATCATCCAGAATTTTACTCATTTCTCCTTTAAAAAAGATAACTGCTACTTAAAATATGTTAAATTCCGGGAAAAGAAGTAAGAAGTTTTGTATTGTGAGTTTTGATACTTCAAAGAAACGAAATTTTAATTACGATGATTGTAAAATGTGCTTCAGGAAACTGATTTCGAACGGCTTTACAATTGCATACAGCAATAATAGAATAACTGCTAAATCTCTCTCCAAATCAGAGATCTTTATTTTGTTTGGATCAAGTGATAATTTAGATTTTAAAGAAATACTTCTTTTGAGAAAGTATATTGAAAAAGGTGGTAAATTACTTATTACTGGTAATTGGAGTAAAACTTCAAACATCAATTTGCTTCTTAATGAATATGGAATTGATTTTAAAAATGATCAAGTAATCAGAACGCATAGATATAAAAGTTATCATCATCCATGTGAAGCTTTTATCTCTGATGGAGTAGTAAATGAATCCATTTACTGCATGGAATTGGGAAGCTGCGACATGACAAACTTCGAAAGTTTCAAACACTTTCCGATTCTTTATCCATACGGATGTACTTTAGACGTAAAACATCCATCCGTTGTTCTAGTATCTTCTGGGAATTTTTGTTTTCCATTTAATCGTCCCATTTGTGCATTTTACAGAAATATGTTGAGCAGTGGAAGGATTATAGCAGTCGGCTCAACGAGTTTGTTCTTAGATAACTACATTAATAAAGAGCAGAATCTTCGTTTATTTCAAATTTTTATGAATTTTTTAACTGAAGAAAATGTTAGTTTGAGTTTAGCTGATTTACAAAGTCCTGAAATATATGAATATCACATGGTACCCTCTATAAGATTATTGTCTGAACGACCATACTGTTGCCTTCAAGAAATAGATATAATCACCCCAGGTTTCAGTTTGTTGAAATATAAGCCTTTTCAATTTGATAATCATCACATTGCTAAAATTTTAAATGCTTACAAAGAACTGAAAACAGAACACAAAAGCTTAGGGATAATAAAACCCAAGCTTGAATGTCCTTTGCCCGGTATTGTTCCAGCTTTAATACCACCGAGATTTAGAGATTTAGTGCATCCGACTTTAGAACTGATGGACTTGGACGAAATTTTTATGTCTAACAGTTTACGCTTGGATAGGCTGACGTTCAAATGTAATGACGACGACCTTGAGTATTACATAATGCAATGTACTGCACTGTTAGATATACCTTGCAAAGACGGAGCTAAAGCTGTTCTCTGTTTTATTTGTAATAAAATAGCTGGATTAAAAAATATATGTTAATTAAATTCCTGAAAATGAATTATTAAGTGCCCATTATTTTAAAGGTGATGTACCTATTACTTATATGTAGTGATTTAAAACTAAAATAAAATTTTTTCAGTGTTTTCAAATTTTGTTTTTAAAATAGAATGCATTAACATGAAAGCTAAAAGGGAAAACTGAATAACAGGGTGCTCCCCCTTGGCACGTTTAAATAATTTTTTTTGTCGTAAAGTTTCCAAATTGTTGTTTTCGCCTTGGAAGATAACGTGGGGTTCAATATGGATAAGTAAAATAAAAAAAATAAAAAAAATAAAGATTTTTTTTTTTTTTTTTTTTTTTTTTTTAAAGAGAGGTACTGACCTTTAGGGCTGCGACAGGCGACTTTTTTTTTTTTTTTTCGTACCATTATTTTCATAACATAAAATTTGTAATAAATTTATGCAGGAAAGTTGCAGATTTACCTGCGTAAGTCTATACTAATATTATAAATGCGAAAGTTTGGATGTATGTATGGATGTTTGTTACTCAGTCACACCACAACGGCTAAACGGATCTGGATGAAATTCGGTACAGAGATTGATAATAGTCTGGAATAGGACATAGGCTACTATTTATACCGGAAAAAGTTTAGCTCAATCGGATAAGGCGTGTAGACGCTATCACACTTCAAATAATTAGAGTTCATTGGTCATAATGATGAAGATTTTTTTTTTTTTTTTTTTTTTTTTTTTTTGTGTCGCTGTAAAGAACTTTAAGTCCCGCACTCATCAACATGTATAAAAATTGTACGATGGTGACCTATAACCTACCCACCAATTTTTAGCTCAATTGGATAAGACGTTTAGATGCTATCGTACTCTAAATAATTTAAATCCATGAGCCACAATGATAAAGGAATTTTCTTTGTGTCTCTGAAAAAAAAAAAAAAAAAAAAAAAAAACCCCTGCAAGTATTAGATTTTGAAGAATCTGTACAGTTTGTGTGACGGTGACTCATAACATTTCTGACAATTTTTATCCCAACTGAATAATTCGTTTAGATGTTATCGCACTTTAAATAATTTGAGTCCATAGGGCGTAGTAATACCAAAATTTTCTTTGTATCCCTGCGAAAAGAGCTATAAGTGTTAGACTCACCAAAATCTGTACAGTTCATGCGACGGTGACCTATAATATACGTACCAAATTTCAACTTAATCGATCAAGGTGGTTAAACGATATTGTGTTCATTCATATCCATACATAGATACATACACATGCACAACCGTAAAAATAACAAAAATGAATTCAGGAGACCTCAAAACATATAGATACACCAAAATATCATTGTCGAAATTTTTCATGATTACAATACTTTTCTTACCTTTCCGAACATACATCATTTTAATGTATGCTCGGAAAGTAAAAATATCACATTTCTGCACATACATATAACGTTTATTGCTATTTACATTCATTAGATGTCCATCATCTAAAACAATAATTGAAAGGTTGTGTAAAAAATGCTGCGAAGTATCAGGAGACAATTTGTTAGATGATATGCCCCAAAATTTATGTCATGGTATATCAGAAAAGCATCTTACATATCATACTTGACGGGATTTCATGTCATGGAAACTGAGTTATAGGTACTTTAGAATAAGTGGGGCCAAATGACGTCATCTGATGATTGGTATCCACCAAAACTAAATCATCATAGTTTAGTGCATTTATATACTATAAAATATGAAATATAGCCTTTTCATAAATAAGTCATATTTAAGCACAGAAATGTCTCATGTTAACTGATGTGCATTAGTGAAATAACATAGTTTTCATAATAGCTATCTTATACATCAATTTTAATATACTACGTAATTGAGATACAGTCTTTGAAAAGTAAGTGGAGAAAATACAGTCTAAAAAAGTCCCTTTCAGGAACATTTCATAACGTGTAAATTCATGAAAAACTCGAAGTTGAATACTTTGACGTATCCAATACTTTCTTTTTAAATAGAAGGAAGTAAAAACTGTGTCTTTTTCTTATACACAAATATATTAACTAAGATCTTTCAAATTTTCTTTTGGAAGATCTTAGGAAATGAAAATTTGGAAAGATTTTCTTTTCCTAAGATCTTTTTTTGAATCAGCCCTTTCTTTATTATATGAATTCTAGTGATTAGACCAAGATAAGTATTTCTTTCGGACAAAAGAAAAAAAGTTGTTCCCTGTAGACCACTTTGAAAAAAGCAAAATATCCGGCAACACCCAGTTAAAAAAAAAAAAAAAATGTTCCTAATCAAAAATTAAAATCTGTTTAGGAGAGATTTTTAATATTCAGCATTTTTATATTGCGTATATGATAGTTATCGGAAAATTTGTCTTTTGCACAACGATTATAAAAGAAAGCCTTTTTATTTATCTATTTATTTTTTTGAAACAGCCCTTTCTTTACTATATCAATTCTAGTGCGTAGGCCGAAAAAACTATTTCTTTCGCACAGAGAAAAAAAAAAAAAAATCGTCACCTATAGACTACTTCGAAAAAAGCAGAATAACCGGCAACACCCAGTTAAAAAATAAGAAATGTTCCTAGTCCAAAATTAAAATCTGCTTCGGAAAGAATTTTAATATTGTTCTTTTTTTAAAGACTTTTTCTTAGCTTACATTCTCTGTCATAAAACTTCTGCCGAAACCGGGTTAAAAACGGAAAAGGGGGAAAACAAATTAGAAATATCAGTCCTATCGTTACAAATTTGGTACCACATGAAATGGGCAATTTTTCTGAGTCCAGGAGTGCAAATAGTTTTTCGATACAACAATTAGATATTTTAAAATCAACTAAATTATGCAATTTAGGTGGCAACACTACCTTTTAAACTTTTCATACTTTTTTGTGCGAATCAAGCTAATAGAAAAAGTCTTTAATTAAAAATTTTTTTAAATATTTTTTTCTCTATTTCTTTTTAAATAATTTTTGTTCTCGGTACTTCAAATCTTCAATGCTCAGCTTCACATTTCGATCTTATATTTATAGCTCCACCTACTGTCAATGACGTCAATGTCAATGAACTTCAGAGTTTGGATAATTTATAGTAATTCTGAGAGATGGCAACAGTTAAGAATAAATGAAAAATAAATGTTCTCGTTCTCTTTGTTTTATCCATTTTTCCTGGCAACTGTTCTGGATCTTCCCAATTGTCAGTACGTTTATCGGCTAATTCATTGCTAATTAAGACTAATGATGGGATCCTGAAATGGAATAGTCCTATTCTTAGTCGAATCCGATATTGTTAATAAAATTTCTCTTCTCTCATAATCTGATAGCTGTATTTTTTCCTTTTTATTTCGCAAAATACGGCGGGACATATCAACAACATTTTCATCTGCAAAATTAATTTCCGAAAAAGAACAGGATGTTATTGATCCTAGTTCACTTTCCTTATTATTTGGATTACTTATATCAACAACATTGTAATTTAAAGGATTAAATTGTTTGTGCTACTTTTTACTTTCTTCTATATTCAATAAAAGAAAGTATTGGATTCGTAAAAAATTTTGATTTCCGGTTTTCGATGAATTTACACGTTTTGAGAGTTCCAAAACATGATATAGCTATTTTCAGAAAATGCCTGCCTGTGTGTGTGTGTGTGTAACAAAAAGTTTGTGGCGCTGTAACTCAAGAACTACTGCACAGAAATACACATAAATGTATGTGTAGAGGAACCTTAACATGAATTAATGTCTATTAATTTTTGTTAGTAATCGTTCAACAGATGGCGCTGCTGTATAGCGATTTCCTGAATTTCAGGGAAGACTATATCTCAATAACTACTGCACAGAATTGCTTATAAATTTACATGTAGGTGCACCTTGATATAAATTAATGCCTATCAACTTCTGGTGCTAATCTTTCCACAGGTGGCGCTTCTATTCAGCGATTTCCGCAATTTAAAGAAAGCTTACAGCTCAAGTTCTATTAAGTATAATAGAACAAAACTTGTTGGGTGAGAAGGCCATTATGAGACATTATGCTGATTCAATTTGGGTGCATATCGACTGGTAGGTGGCACTGCTATATTGCATGTTTTTCCGAGTACGGGGAAGACTATATCTCAGATTCTACTGTATATAATTGCACAAAACTTGGCATATGAGAGATCCATTATGAATCACTATGCCGATATAATTTGCGTGTATATCGGCCATCAGGTAACGCTACTGTGTTGCAATGTAATCCATGAATAGAAAGTCTTCAACTTCTGTGGCATATAACTGCATGGAACTTGATGTGAGAGATAACCATTATGAAAACGAATGCTGACTTATTTTATGTGTATATCGGACAAAAGGTTGAGATGCTATTTTGATATTTCTCATGGATACAGGGCAAGATCACACGGGGCACGAATCCAGAGCAGCTTAATTTAGGGGCACTAAATCCATAAATGGTGTTTTAAAATTTGTCACTACTTTTATGCTAAATTAGAGAAAAATGTAAACAATAAATCATGAATTTTTTATTAACATTATTTGAAAATTGCTAAGCTAAATTAGATATACCAATAAGCTACACTATCTACTTAGGCTCAAACACTTTGGCCTATTTTTCTTTTTAATGCTTACAAACTGCGAATTTATCTGTAGAAAAGATACAGGTAAATCAGTTGTGTTTTGTTATCAGAAATGTGGCAAGTGAGAATTTGCCAATAGAACGTTTTCTGACATTTCTCCCAGCTCATAGTTATAAGTGCAGATTATTTATTTAAAATAATTACTAGTTATATTCCGAGTGTGAATTTTTGAATTTATTAAATTGCCGTATTAAGAGCTACGATTACTGGGATATTTTACTAAATCTGGGAGCTTATTCTTTGACGTAGGACAAGAAATAAGCACAAATACATTCTTTTTTCTCCTTTCAGGATACTAGGACCAAAGAATGAATTAAAAAAGAGTGTTTTTTTTTTTTTTTTTTTTTTTTTTTTTTAAAGAAAATGTGTTTTTTAAAGTTATAATGTAATTTTGGAAATGTGCTATGTTGCTTGCCTATTTTAGAAAACTCACAAAATTTAGCCCTTAAAATCCATTTATTCTGGTTTCAAAGTTATTATGGATATGAAAGCATCCTAATCCTGTTGCTACATATTTTAACTATTATAGATAAATCTGATATTTTGCTGTGTATCAAAGAAATGTTTCCTTAATTTTAGTTTTGTTAAAGGTTATGTTAAAAGAAATATATTTTTATGAGTGATGCACAATAATTTAATTTCATTTATAGCATTCAAAATGTCTATTACATATAAAAATCGTATAAGATATAATACATTCAAAAATTATTGAGCTGTATATTGTTGTATGTGTGAGAGGCGAGGGGGGCGGCGGTATCATATAACAGTTGTTCCCAGTGCCTCCAAAAGTCGTAACTGTATATGGTTGTGTGTGAGAGGCATAGACCTTATATAATAGACCATGCATCCCCTCAAATTATCTGTCTGCGACATGAAGTAGCTTCCACAGAGAAATTATCACGTGATGCAGACCAGGAGAGAGAGAGAGAGACGAGAATGAATATTATGTGATTTTTCCTTTGGAAAGAAAGTAGTTTTGAGTTTTTTAATTTCTGTATTGTACACATACTTTTTATTTAAGCCTTTAGATTTACGCATCTTTGGAAAGCTAAAATGTCATAGATTAATTATAAAAAAATTCTTTTGTGAGAAACCATTCTGAAGGGGAGAATTTTTTGTTTGAATTCTTACAAAAATAAGTGCTTTCTTATGGAAGAATCGCCCTCAACTCTCTGTCAGGTGACATACATCGATGACCGCAAAGGATGAAGGTTTCAGATTACACCCTCATGTTGAAAACATTCACTATAATGGGAAGTCCTATTGGTGGCGTAGTCTCTATATATAAGGTGTATGGTGAGAGGCGAGGGGGGGGGGGTATCATATAACAGTTGTTCCCAATACCTCCAAAAGTCATAGTCGGGCCCTGCATGGTTGATTTGGTACCGATTCAGGCGTTCCCAATTGAGGCGGTAGTAGAAAATTGTCCCAGTTGAGGCGGTAGGTGGGAAAGCACTGATAGCCGGTTTTGAGGTTGCAACAATTGGCTTAGAAGCACCCATCTGGCTAGAAGAGCCGTCCTATTGGCTCTTTTCCCCCATTTGGCACTTTCCTATTGGCACTCTCCACAAGCCTTTGCGCATGCGCGCGAAGGAGGCATGTATCTTATCTTTTCTCTGTGCAATATCATTTTTTGATTTGCAACCGTCTTATTCTGACACAGACTGCTAAAACGCATGTAACTCGTTTTCGCAGCAATAAGTATCACGCACGTATGTTCTTTTCGCTCACATGAAAAAAAAAAAAAATCACTGGACACCCCTACTTCTCTGTGCATGAATCTGAGAACGCATGTAACTCGTTTTCGCAGCAATCAGTATCACGCACGCACGTTCTCTTCGCTCACATGAAAAAAAAATAATAATAAAAAAAAAATCACTGGACACCCCTACCTTGCTGTGCATGAATCTAAGACCGCATGTAACTCGTTTTCGCAGCAATCAGTATCACGCACGTAAACTAACAAGGAGAATTTGTTCTCCGCAACTTTTTTGGGGAACTAAAGTTGGCCATCTCCGTGGTGTTTCCTGGGAAACTCCGAATAAACGCGGCTAAGAGCCTACTACAAATTTATCTTCCTGTTTGACAAGCATAGTAATAAATGCGCCAAATAACCAAGTATAAGAATCACCGCCTCAAACGGGAATAGCCAACAACCCTTTTCACCTTCACCCCCATCGCCTCAGTCGGGACAATTTTCATCTACCACCTCAATTGGGAACGCCTCAATTGGTACATGACCGCATGGATACATATCAGCATCTATTGATTAAAATTGCACCAAACTTTAAATATAAAATTTCTATTGTGATAATGGTTAAATTTCTGCATACAAGTTAAGCAGTAAGTTGCGCTGTTACATGGAATGAATGATATAGACACAGGGACAGCGAAAGTATTCCAAATCATTGCGTTCTACAAGAGGTATCTCTATAAACTATATTTTAATAACTTTATGTTGCAGAAATATCAGTGAAATTGAAATATGTTATTCATATACACGAAAAATGCTTTCTGTAAAATGTAATATGACTGGCATTAACATTTACAGGGTCACACAAAAATATTCAGTTACATTAAGGGCTATTAATGGAAATTTGCTGAATCACATTTTTGGTTACATTAAGCATTTTTAACATTTCATGACAATTTTTTGATATAAATATGATTTTAATTAGTGTATCTGTCTGTTCGACTGTCAGTCTGGCTATTTGTCCCGCCTCCAGCGTCTGTAAACATTTTCAGAATTTCTTAAAAATGATTTATATATTATTTAAATTCATGATGGAATGTTCCCTATTTCAGATTTGTTTTAATAGGCTCTGTACAAAGGGTTTGTGTACAGGGACACTAAAAAAAAAAAAAAAAAAAAAAAAAAAGTCAGTGCTTTGCATTTTAAAAGAGACATTTTTATAAATCACACTTGAATAACTTTCTGCTGCAAAAATCACACAGAAATTGATATTTATTGTTAATAAACTAAAATAATGTTTTGTATAGAATATGATATGCTGAAGCTACAGATTTACAAGGCTACACTAAAATATTCATTACATTAAGGATTGCAATTGGAAATAAAGGACTATATTTCCATTTGTGTTAATCCCTTTTTAACATTTTCTAATAATATTTAAAAGTGATTATGAATTCAGTTAGTCTATATGTCTGTCCAGTGTGTAATAATATAGGCAATGAACCACGGTTGTAGGATACAACATGTACGTACAGTTCGAAAGTATAATAATCAACGCGTACCTCATGCTTTTTATTGCATTCATTTTTAGTCTCGTAACTTTCTGATTTATCAAAAATCATGCTTGGTTTCAGCTAAAGAAAAAAAAAAAAAAAAAAAAAAAAAGATAAATTTCTGGCCTGACACATTTTTAACTTTCTTTGTATTCCAAATTTTCTTCTAGTATATGGAACAAAAGATTCTCTTCTGAGATTTCACCTTTTTATTTAGACATACAAATATTAAAAAATTATTCACGCTTTGTTAGCAATTAATTTGAATGCATTGGCATGCATATATAATATTTTAGTTAAAAAAATATAGTATTAAATAATTTAGACGTCATTTTACTATTTTATTTTAAAATTAAAATTATATTTTAAATATGTACTTTTTAAGAATTGCAGAAAAAAATATAGCGTGTGCAAGAACTTTAGTGCCAGTTAAAAACATTATCAGTATTGTTAAATACGGAAAAAGTTCGTTAAAACCAGTATTGCTACCTTTATTACTAATTATTAGAGAGACTCATGCAATTTTGTAAACGACTCATGCAATTCTATACAGTACCGGTCAAAAGTTTATTCTCATTTGCAAATGATCAGTTTTTGTTTTCAATTTAAAAACTTATCTCTCAATGAAATGTTTTCAAACATTGGGCATTTCAAGAATTGAGTCTCCCTCATGCTATTCAGTGAAGGTTGGTTTAATTTAGGGGGCCGGTAACAAATTGAGCAAAATCAATAATGCTTGTAATCATCCTGTATCGTTAAGTGAACGAAATGAATTGTAGCTTTAGGATATGTTAGTACAGATCCAGTTCAATATGTGGATGAATTTATGTGACGATAACATATTAAATAACGGAGATATAAGCATTTATTAAAACTCAATAATAATTAAAAAAAAAAAAAAAAAAAAAAAAATTCAACATGTTTTTATTTATAATATACAGAGTTTTCAACGAAAATTATTCCCACTTTCAGATTAGTTAAAAAAAAAAAAAAAAAATTTTAAAACAACATGTTGCAACCGGAATAATACAAATATCTTAAATATCTCATGAAATATGATCCTTTTTATAAAAAACGTTTTCACAAAGCATGTGCGAAAGATAAAATAAAATTTATTGCATAGGATGAAAGCTAGATATATTGGGCAACTTTTATCAAAAGTGCATTTGAATAGATCAAAAATTAAGCAAATTATACAAAAAAGAACGAGCTAGATTTTAGGTATTTTTCAAGAGTTGAAATTTATTAAGAGGTTTTTCACATGCCGCTTAATTAATTTAAAGATCCAATTATTTTAACCACTTAGGAAATGTTCTTTTTTGTGAAAAACCCCTTATAAGCTTCTAACTCTAAATTATTTTGTTTATTTATTAAGATTTGTGAGTTGATAAGAATTTTTCACAAAAAAGAACTTTTGCTAAGTTGTTAAAATAATTGGATCTTTAAATTATTTACGCGGCATTAAGGGTGAAAAACCCCTTAAGAAATTTCAACTCTTGGAAAATATCTAAAATCTAGTTCGTTCTTTTTTGTATAATTTGCTTAATTTTTGCTCAATTCAAATGCACTTTTGATAAAAGTTGCCCAATATATTTAGCTTTCATCCTATGCAATAAATTTTATTTTATCTTTCGCACATGCGCTGTGAAAACGTTTTTCATAAAAAGGATCATATTTCATGTGATATTTCAGATATTTGTATTCCGATTGCAGCATGTTTTAAATTTTTTTTTTTTTTTTTTTTTTTTTTTTAACTAATCTGAAAGTGGGAATAATTTTCGTTAAAAACTCTGTATATTATAAATAAAAAACAAGTTCATTTTTTTTTTAAATTTTTTTTTTATTTTATAATAAATTCTTACATCCCCGTTATTTAATATGCTGTCTTCACATAAATTCATCCACATATTGAAGTGGATTTACAAAGTTACAATTCATTTCGTTCACTTAACGATACAGGGCGATTACAAACATTATTAATTTTGACCAATTTGTTACCGGCCCCCTAAATGTTGTATTAAACCAACCTTCACTGAATAACATGAAGGAGACTCAATTCTTTAAATACCCAATGTTTGAAAACATTTCATCGAGAGATAAGTTTTTAAATTGAAAAAAACTGATCATTTGCAAATGAGTCTAAACTTTTGATCGGTACTGTAAATACAATTAAATAAAAACAGAGTTAAATTTGACTGTGTAAAAATTTTAAGACAACCATTAATTAAATAAATAAATAAAAGTAACTGTCATAAAAAAATAAAAAACGACTCTTCTTTTAAATAAACAGATAAATATGTAATATATATTGCATGAAGTTCTGTAGCAATTTACAGAGATGGCAAAATTAAAGATGTTAACTTCATTTGATAAAGGTCAAATTCAAGCTATAAATTTATCTACATATTAATAGGCAAGCAAAAATTTTGTGGTACACTTTTAACATAGTAGAGGGTTGAAAATGGCATCATTCGAAAGGTATGGTTAGCCAGATGTGCAGAATACAAAATTTATATTTTCTTACGATGTCAAGAAGGTATTTAAAAATACTTTTTTTTAAATGCATTCTCCCCCATTTTTCCCTTTCATACACATATTCTTTTCCATTAGAAAATACCTAAAAGTAGAAAATTGTTAAATCTAACAATTTCTTAAAACTCCAATAAAACCATAAGCACAGTAATTTGTATAATGTAGCACATGTGCACGATAACTAATTTGCAACTATCTACACCCAAATATATGGGAATTAAAATCAAGAAATAATTTTCCTCAAATTTTAATATTTTTTTTACAAAAAGTCCAATGGATGGACGACGATTAACATAAAAAATCTTTTACTTGCCCCAACAACAGTCAGTGACGCCACACTTCGCTTGCGTAATTTTTTTGCATATATAAGAAGAAAGTATAAGATTTGGAAAAACTTTTGATTTCCGGTTTTCAATGAATTTACACATTTTGAGATTTCCTTACATTTCAATTAACTGAAATCGGCTACTATTTTTAAAAATGTGGATTTATTACTAGATTCTGCTGGTATAAGAAGAAAGAAGAAGATACAAAAAAAAAAAATTTGATTTCCGGTTTTCGCAGAATTTACATGTTTTGAGCTTTCCTTTAAGTTACAAATGCCACTCCCACAGTCATTAAAGAATACATTGCATTTTTTTGTGGTAAGATTAACATCTTAAAAATTGCATGCTAGCTTTTCGGCTGTGAATTACTGTATTTTCGCAACTGCTTTCTTTCTTTATTGTAATATTTCACAATAATGTTTGAATTTTAAATGATCTCTACCAGGAAGAGCAAGATAAAGTCTAACATTTCCGCTGTTGTTAATATATATATTACAATTTAAAAGATAGTTTAATACCTGAAATATTACATGTTATTCTTTAGAATGAAAAAAAAAAAATCGAGATCTGATACTATTCTTGCAGATTCTTATGCAAAATGACCTTCTGAATCCGAATATGACCACCATTTTGCCCAATCACCCACCGTTTTCTAGATACACCCCCTTCCTCATTTTTATCATTGTTTGGTAATTTCATACCCATCAGTTTGATTTGGAGAGGAACGATGATTATTTTAACGGTTTTATGTCTTCTGACCTGAGGAGCTACTGAGGTAGAAAGTTCTAAAACATGAACATTTGCAGTAAGGAGGAAATTTGAGGGGATTTGTGCACAGAAAACAAAAGAAATACAACCAGTTTCCGTTTCTTTTTTTTTTTTTTTTTCGCAATATTTCTCTTATTTTTTTACATATTACAGCTTCCAGTTGCCATTTTCTTACCAAAACACCCCAAATAATAAAAATTATACAGTAAATTTTTTTTCAAAATGTTGGTGAGTGGAGTAAAGTCTCAAAGCCCTCGCAAGAAAATTTGATTGATTCGACTGATTCACTGTACGACGTTTGCTTTCAATAACTTCCACGTTAAATGTTTGGGCAGTAAAAGATGAACAGCAAAATATCCTCCTTTGACAGGTGTTAGAGATCACCACACAAGATCACCACCGTCGAGAACACCATAAAGTTCACTCTCTTATCGCAAAACGTGTAGTAAAGGTAAATAACGACTGACGACTACAATGATAAGAGCAGTGACTTTTAACACATGTCAAAGCAGGAGATTTTACTGTTCATGTTTTACTGCCCAAAACATTTAACGTGGGAGTTATTGAAAGCAAACGTCGCACAGTGAATCAGTCAAGTTTCTTGCGAGGGCTTTGAGACTTTCCACTCACCAACATTTTGAAAAAAAATTCACTGTATAATTTTTATTATTTGGGATGTTTTGGTAAGAAAATGGCAAACTGGTAGCTGGAATATGTAAAAAAACAAGAGAAATATTGCGAAAAAAAAAAAAAAAAGAAACAGAAACTGATTGTTTTTCTTTTGTTTTCTGGGCACAAATCCCCTCAAATTTCCTCCTTACACAAATGTTCGTGTTTTAGAACTTTCTACCTCTGTAGCTCCTCAGGTCAGAAGAGATTTAACGGTTAAAATAATCATCGTTCCTCTCCAAATCAAACTGATGGGTATAAAATTACCAAACAATGATAAAAATGAGGGAGGGGTGTACATAGAAAATGGTGGATAATTGAACAAAATGGTGGTCATATTTGGATTCAGGCGGTCATTTTACATAAGAATATGCTGAAATGGTGTCAGAAGCAATTTTCCTGCCGAGTAGTGTTATTGATTTTTTTTATATTATTATTTTTTTTAAAAATGTGATTTCTATAGTTTTTGTTTTATTTCACAGTAACAGTTGATTAGCTTTAACATTGTCAATGGTCTATATATCTTGGAGAGTCAATTTTTCAACATAAATGCTGGCACTTCCACTGTCATAAAAAAAAAAAAAAAAACGCACTGTATTTCTTGTGGTGATTTTAATATCTTAAAAATTATATTCTATCTATTCGGAAATGAATTACTGTATTTACATAACGTGCTTTCTTTCTTTATTGTAATGTCTCACAGCAGTGATTGATTAAATTTGAAATGATCTCTATCTTTAAGAATCACTCTTTCAAGATAAAGATTGACTCTTCCGCTATTACTAAAAAAATCATGTTACCTACATTATTAACTTCTTCTATATTTTTGAAGTTATAAAAGTTGCACATTAATTTTTCGGATGCGATTTATCGTATTTTCTTTACTCGAATTTTTCGTTTATAGTAATATCATTGATAAAAATGATCTGTTGAATTTGAAATGATCTCATGAAGAGCCAGTTTTTCCAGACAAAGACATATATTTCCGTTGTTATTAAAAAAATGGTTTCTTATGTTATTTTCGTAATGTACGCAAGTTTTAATGCTTTAAAATTACTGTTTTTTATTAACAGACATTATTTTATTTATTGTAATATCATTCAGAAAAATGATCTGTTGAATTTGGAATGTTTCAAGATAAAGATTGACTCATACGTTATTATAAAAAACAGGATTTCTAGTTATTTACTCCATTCACTAATTTTAATGACGCATTCTAGTTCTTCGAAGCCCATCGGCGGCAGAGTGGTTCTGCGCTCAAAGTTGGTAGACGTGAGGTGCCTGGTGCGATCTCAGGTCGCGCTCGTCGGCCTAGACATTCGAAGTTTTCCATGGCTTTCTCTGAAACTTGAGTAAATGTGGGTTAGGACCCCTTAGAAAGAGCCCCACGGAGGCCACTACCCCTCAGGCCTAGAGCCCTAGAGCAGTCAATCGGCCTTACTCCCAAAATTCACTCCATTCCAATCCTAGTTCTTCGGACGGGAGTTTTCTTCCACAATTTTTTCATATTGATTACTATATCAACCATAAAAATGATTAACTAAATTTGAAATCATTCAGTACTCAGCTTGACACTTCTACTTTTATTATAAAAAATCGTCTTAAATAATTATTTATGTCATCCAAAGTTTAAAATAAGTAAGCTAGTTTTTTGAATGTAAATTTCTCTTTTAGCAGTTTTCTGTATTTCTTTCTTTCTTTCTTTTTTTTTCACAATATCACAAGATTAATCGTCCATTTGAAACCTTTCAAAATAAAGACTGATTCTTCCGGTGTTATTATTATTATTGAATAAAAGAAGATGGTTATTCTGATCACCTATAACTTCTGGAAATGCTGTATCTGGCGCCTTTTTAGAATAAAAGGAAACCCCTAAAATATCTTCCGGAGGCGATCGGGAGAAGGAAAGCATCTGCGCAATCTCCAAAATTTCAGGTCGATAATCAGTTGGAAAAACATAAGTGTCTGAGCACATTGTGGAGAATCGGACTCTTGTGACTCCTTAGAAATGATGGCTCGGTGAGAATTTTTTCCAACAGTATGGAAATGTAGAAGTATGTTAATTTTAGGATATAATTAATATTTAAAAGTATGATTTTTGTTCTGACATAGTTTCGCATTTATTGAATTTTCCTTTTATATTCTGTCCGTTTCCAAAATTTAATAACAGATATTATTTTGATATATATATTTTTTCCACACAAATGAAATATTCTTTAGAAATATTTGCTGAATAGCCAAATTTTAGGATTTTATTCTGTATTGGAAGATTTTATGTGAATATTTATAAATGTGGTAAAATTTTTAATACTGAAAGCATGATTTGTAAAATGTCACTCTTGCGCAATACCATATTTTTGCTTAAAAATAAAGTAGAAATTCGATAAATAAAATAATTGATAGATACTGGAAAATGGAGTGATTGAGAGCTTTCGCTCATATGCTGCCACAGGTGGAGATGTCATCCAAATAAATGTTGTTAACGGTTGTATTGACAAAACACAATTATTAGGTGGTTTTACCATTATATTTTGTTTTTTTCTACTCTGTCAAGAGAACAGATAAACTCCTGTAAACTATTTAAATCTTAAGTAACATTACAGTCAAAAATAAAGGACTAGGGTAAGTGCACCAGTGATTGACACTTTTAAAGCAATCTCTGTTGTTTTTAATGTTCTAGTCATCAGAAAATATTTATAGAAATCTTAAGTTAGTACATATGTCATGAAAGACATTCAGAACCACATATATGTTAAAATATATACATTTGATAACAATTATTATTTTTTTTTATGAATTTTTTATTTCACACCTACTCAATGTTCCAGTAATTGACACTGCCAGTTTTTACTTTTATCAGTAATTGGCACCCTATGTTCCAGTGTTTGACATTGCTAGTTATTCATTTTACCAGTTATTAGCACCCTATGCTCCAGTGTTTGACATAAAATGATAAAATTCTTATATGTGAAATATATGATTTTTCTTATTTATTAATTATTTCGGGATAGATGTCAATTACTGGAGCATGCCAATCTTTGGAGATTCTATATATTTTATATAGACATGTTAATGGGTAATATTATTTTAATTAATTATTGACAGAAGTATATTAATGATCTATAACGATATTTTTATTTGAAATAGAAACGTTCATTTTTAAATATTTATAAAATATATATATATATATATATATATATATATATATATTCAATAAAGATTAAGAATGCTGATTATTTATGTTTAATTAAAAACTATTGTAAATTTGTAGAGGTGTTGGATAAATATTATGTTTTTTTTTTTTTTTTTTTTTTTTTTTTGTAGTGTTCATATTAGGAAATTTAATGAGGTCAGTTATTTTTAAATATGTTTTATGTAATTTTTGTTTCTCTCTCTCTCTCTCTCAAAAAAAAAAAAAAAAAAAAAAAAAAGGAATTTTTATTTTAATCTTTAGACATTTTCTCCAAATAATCATTACAAATTTCTCCTTACGGTAAAAGATTTTATTATATGATTTGGAACTATAAATATTCATACAATAATATTTGCAAAAGTAAAGTGAATAGATCTGTTTCTAATACACATTAAAATGCCTTAAAATTCCAAATAACAATTTCTTTCTTTCTTTTAAAATTATTCATTTTTAGCTCCAAATAATCATTAAAAAAAAAAAAAAAAAACTTTTTTTTTTTTTTTTTCTCAATTTCTTTAACATAAAAACATTTTTGAAAGCAATTTAACAAAACTCTTATTTTCATAGAAAAGAAAATATAAAATAAAAGTTTATTTCAAAAGGAAAATAATATGATTAAAAGTTGTTAAGACTTTTAATTTAACTTTAATTTAATTTTTAACAATTTTACAAACATTTAAAACATTTTATTGCTTTTATTACCTGGAAATATTTAACTGATAATTTATACTAAAAAGGGTGGGTCACCAACTGTTCAAAAGGTATTTATACATATTATATATCATCTGAAAGATCTTACTGAGCTGACAACGAAATTATCTTATCGGCAAATGCGCCCCCTAGCGCGAGTTATTCTCAAAATTAAAGTTTTTAAATTACAGATTCTTTAACAATGTACTTCGTATAGTTTCTATCATTATAATAAGTTTTATAAAAGATTCTCATTTTAAAATCCACTGTATACATTATTAGTAAAGGTTGCCCGTATATTGTTGTAGTTAATGTCCTTAACTCCCTCACAGTAGGGCCGGGTTCGAATCCTGGATAAAGCATGGATTTGTTATCCCTGTAAGTGGTGGCGATGGCTACCCATTGGGTACACCTTCCCAAATGGTTATCAGTTCAGCGATCGCACAGTCAATGCTCATTTGGAACTTCCACGCCATTGAAAAATAAATAAATAAATATACATGTTATTATATATATATATTATAAATATATATTATGTTATTACATGAAAAGAATTTTACTGTTTAATAATTACTTTGTGTCAACAATAAATTTATATATGCTAAACTGTATAAAAAGTATATATATATAAAAAAAAAAAAAGCAATCAAAGTAGAAAAGAAATTATTGTAATTTTTATAGTAACGAAGAAAACTATTACTTTATATATTTATTTTCATTGAAATGTTATATTGTAGGTAATAATATAATTATTAATTTTTCCGCTTATTTCCCCCCTCTATTACTATGTTAGTGCATTAAATTTCTTTTATTGTTCCCCCATGCAATGTCAGTATCCAAAATATCGATGTACAGGAAAATCTTTCTGATTGTAAATATTTTACACATGGCTACATATATAAAGTATTGGATTTATAAGTTTAATGCTGTCACAAAATAATTGTTAAGCACATAATAAAATACTTTACTAGCAATATAAATAGTCATAAGTAGCCCGAGAATCTGTTAAAAAATTGATTCTAATGATAGAAATTCTTCAGAGTACATTACTGAAGAGCCCGCAATTTACAAACTTTTATTGAGAATAACTCACACCAGGGGGCGCATTTGACGATAAGATGGATATTTTTATTATTAGCTCAGTTAGAGCTTTAAGAGGATATATAACATGTATAAATATCCCTTGAACAGTTGGTGACCTTCCCTCGTAAGACAAAAATATTATTATTCCTGTGTTACGAGCGTGAGGTTCCACGAAATCTATTTGTTTTATTATCACAATATAAAAGTAAATACTTTTTAAATTGTAAAATTGTTTGAATGTCATGTAAAAACAGAAATACTATTTAAAACTAAGATTTGTTTACATTCTCATAGTCTATTTAAATTACATATAAATTATTGAAAATAAGCGTTTATTATAGCTATTAAGGGATTTACATATAGCGGTCCATAATTACACATTATTTATTTATTTATTTATTTAAATGGTGTTTTGAATTTTTAATAGAAAATCGTTTATTAATTATTATAGTAGGTTTTCTACGATTAAATAAGTTCAAACCTATAACCCCTTAACGCGCGGTGTCCTCTCTGCGAGGACGCAAAATTTAAGATCCAGCTGCAAAAATTCATCCCGGAAATTTTTTATCAAAAATTTACGTTTATAACATATCAGAAAAGGCGTATTTTTTTAACCTTAAAATTTAAAATTTCTTTTAGATTAATTTAGTTCATAAATTCCGGTGGCAGTATAATTTAAATGATACGAATTGTCTTGCGCCACAAAGGGTTAATTGAAAAAAAAAAAAAAAAAAAAAAAAAATGGATGAAACTACTTGGCATAGGTGGATTCTGCTCAGTTCCCCATCACATATATGTTCTCATAAATTTTTAGTGCAAGACATATACTCATGTTAAGAGAAATGAATTTAACCAAATGCTTGACACAGTGACAGAATGAAATCCCTGCCTAATAGGCTTTGCACGGTTCACTTCACTTCGATATATTTATCTTATTCTAATCTATTAATTTATTTTATTAGGGTCAGTTTCATAGTTTAGTTTTCATGCTACTATTTCCAATGCAACAATCCTCAAAATGCATATTTATATGGGTTGATAAAATCTTAAATTACGAATAACTTACGAAATTTTCCTATTAGAATATTTGTAGTCAAATATGTTCAAACAAGTATCATAAATGTTATTTTGAAGTTGTCTGATATATTTATGATTCTCAAAATGAACGTTTATGCTCAATTTTGCCCTATTCTGCCATTTTAAGTAAATCGTAAATTCCAAATAACTTACGAATTTTTTAAATTGGAAAATTCATAATCTATGATATTCATGTGAGTATCCTAAATAATAGTCCTAAGAAATAGGACATTGGTTTTTGATAGTATATGTATATATATATATATAATTTTGTGGTTATAGTGTATTTGCTTTTTTTTTTTTTTTCTTCAAGACATATTTTATTTTCTTATCTTTATAATATACGATATTTGTTAACCTCAATATACCCGAAATCTTTCTGACACTTTTTAATACTCTTAGCATTAGGTGGATTTTTATTTATTTTTTAAATTTCAAAACATTTTTCTGTACTGTTATTACGGATTTCTGCTCCAGAGAAGCATACCAGAGAATAACTTGGCCTTTCTTCTCTGGTAACACCATGTTTTCATTTATCTTGTATGTGCATAGTGCATAAGCTCAATTTGTGTGAATGTGCATCATACGCGAAATATATTCAAAATTACGTTTATGATATTTGTTTGAACATGATTGAATACAAATATTCTAGTAGGAAAATTTCGTAAATAAATTAATAGATTAGAATAAGATAAATATATCGAAATGAACGGTGGATAGCCTATTAGGCGAGGATTTCATTCAGTCACTGTATGAAGCTTTGGTCAAATTGATTTCTTTTAACATTATTGCCGAAACGTCAGTGGAGGCCCTCTGTTGAGACTCAAAACGGTTTTGGGCTGTGTCTGTCTATCTGTCTGTCGCGCGATAGCGGCCGCCAAAAAAGCGCTATTTACTTGAAATTTGGTACACATGTTCATGAGCCCCACTAAATCAGCTGTATAGTTTTTGGTATGTATTCCATTTGTAGTTCGTATACAGGGACACGCCAAAGTTTTTCTTATCATTACGGCCTATGGGAGAAATTTATATGTATCACGATAGCGGCCACAAAAATCACGCTATTGACTTGCAATTTGGTACACGTGTTCATGTGCCCCGCGAAATCTGCTGTATAGTTTTGGGTGTGTATTCCATTTGTAATTTGTGTACAGGGACACGCCAAAGTTTTTCTTATCATTACGGCCTATGGGAGGAATTTGTATGTACCGCGATAGCGGCCACAAAAATCACGCTATTGACTTGCAATTTGGAACACGTGTTCATGAGCCCAACGGAATCAGCTGTATAGTTTTAGGTGTGTATTCCATTTGTAGTTCGTGTACAGGGACACGCCAAAGATTTTTTATGATTAGGGCCTATGGGAAGAATCTGTATGTACCGCGATAGCCACCGCAAAAATCAAGCTATTGACTTCCAATTTTTGCCGAAATGTGAATGGAGGCCCTCTGTAGAGACTCAAAAGGATTTTGGATTCCGTCTGTCTGTCTGTCTGTCATGCGATAGCGGCCGCAAAAAACACGCTATTGACTTGAAATTTTGTACACATGTTCATGATGCCCACGAAATTAGCTGTATAGTTTTCGGTGTGCATTCCATTTGTAAGTTCGTGTGCAGGGACACGCCAAAGTTTTTTTTTTTACCATTATGGCCTATGGGAAGAATTTGTATGTACCGCGATAGCGGCCCCCAAAATAACGCTATTGACTTGCAATTTGGTACACATATTCATGAGCCCATTGAGCAAGCATTTGACGAAACTGATATAGATCTGAGACTGACCGCCTTGGCGAAAATAATGCTCCTTTTATACTTTTCTATCGAAAACAGACTGTTCTGGAAAATTCTCGTATCACATCAGCCAATGAGATTAGAGCTTCCATATTTGGTATATCCCTAATAAGGATTTTCTCGCCAAGATCGCCAAAAAAAATCGCCAAGGAGGGAAATAGTCGCCAAATTTGGCGCCAAATTTATTTCTTCCCTTATAGGAGCTTTTTAATGCGTTTTTAAAGGAAAATTTGGCTATTTTAACGCTAAAACGACTATAAAGGCACAAAATTAGCATTTTATCAACTTACTAAACCTCTTTGAAAGAATTTATACAAAAATAAATGCAATTATTTACAATTTCGTAACACTTTATATCATATACAAATAGGTATACAAAGAGAGATACAACGGGGGGTTGAAGGGGGCTGCCGCCCCCCTCAGGAATGTATTTGATTTTGGTAATAAGTCGATCGAATCAATATATACTATTATATAATAAGGAATAAATAAAAATGACCTATTGAATAATGTCTGATGCAAATAGGACGTTGAGGCTCCTGATCTGCAGATCCACTAGTAATATGTCTCGCACTAGAAATTTCTGAGAACATAAATATGATGGGGAACTGAGCAGAGTCCACCTATGCCAACTAGTTTTCTTTTTCTTTTTCTTTTCTTTTCTCTTTTTTTTTTTTTTTTTTATCGACTGTTGATATTAGGAACATTTGATTTGAAGCTGCAGTTATCGTCTACAATTATTCGAATTATAAAAATCGAATATTATCTTTTGCATTTGAAGAAATATTATTATTGTTTTTATCATTGTTAAGTGGCAACGAGAATATCACGTTCGGGTCACCAAATGTCGAATATGAAAATAAATATTTTTTGTGTGTTTTGTTATGTCGTGATGTGCTTATTTATTTTACATATAAAGTTTATAATAATTAATATGATATCCGACAGATTCAAACACAATGAATATCATTATTCACTTTCACCTTCTTTGGTATATCTTCATAATAAGGTAATACAAGTGATTTTATGAGATTTTTATTGCTTTGTATTATAACAATATCTCATTCACAAATGAAGTTTTCCGAATTCTGTTTTTTTAAATTCCATTTCCTAAACATATAGCTTTTTATCTTGATAAAAAATTTAAAATAAATAAATAAATAAAATAAATATTTCATTTTATTAAACAAACTCAGGGCTTAAATTTTAAATCTCGAAAAGCTACATTTAGTTTTATTTATTTAATTTTAAAATTGCTTACAAAGTAAACGGTGACATAGACAGAGAATGGGAAAAAAAAAAAAAAAAAACAGAGTTTGAAAAAAGCTTTACTTTTGAATGCTGAATTCTTAAAAAGTTAAACAATAACAATCCTATACAATTACATTCAAAAGAGTGGATCTGACTCAAGAACAGCTTTAAGAAACTGTCCCCCCCCCCTATAATAATAATAAAAATAAATAAATAAATAAAAAATAAAAACGCAAGCTGCTTTCTATAAAACAATTTCTTTTTTATGAATTAAAATATTTTTCTTGTTACAGAGCCAGCAGGGTTGTAGAAAATGGACGACAATCTTAATCACTATTGCGAACTAGTTATCAGGAGTCCTCTTCCAATATTGCTCAGAAGAACTTTTATTTATGCCTTTTGCATAGTATACTGCATAATACAGACTTACGCTTGCTGCCAACTGAGCAAGTGGCGCACGAGTAAAAACCAACTCAGATTCAATAACACTGATGCCATTAACTCTTTAAATAACACTACAGACAATTTTACAGACCCGAGCCTTAACAATACTACAGGAAACAGTGTAATGGACTCTAATCCAGTCCCCAACGCATCCGTTTCTTCGATTCCTAATAATGCATTTTTGACTGCAGAAGAAATACCACCTCTGTATGGTCATGCCTTCGCAGTTCCACTCATGATGGGTGCTTTTGTAATTTGTGTTTTTGCCTGTCGGGTGAGATATCAAAATGTGTACGCATGCGCTGTCCAGTACGTCAATCTGATTGACGTAAAAGATATAGATCTCTGCAGAAAAATGAGACTGAAATATAAGCAGAAGGACAGAAAACTGAATAAGTTTCAAGAAGAAACACTGAAAACTGTCTTGACTTTAAAGGAACACAATATTTTATATGTGTACTGGAAAAAGACTTGCCTTTTCTGGCAGCCTACTATAAATTTCTCGCGCGTTATATATCCTGCCTTCGACTGTACGTTAGTTGATTATATGTTTTCCTCTTTGCGTTATGATGGGAGCTTCCAAATTCTTGGTGCTATTGAATTAATTTATGAAGTCATGAAAGCCATGGATTATTTACACTACAGAAATGTGTATCATTTAGATCTTAGGCCTGAGAGTGTGAAGTTGCATTGCAACGGTCGTAAAGTTTATGTGAAACTGACAAATTTTAACTTCATGAAGAAGTCGTTCGATAAGAAGGTGTCATCATCTTCAGTTGGACTTCGAGGATTTTATAGGTAAGTGATAGTTTGAATTGGAAATATTAAGTTATATAACAAGTAGGAAATCTTATTTAAACCATAGATATAGTAATAAGACATAGATTGATCAGCGAGAGGGAAAAAGTGAGCCTTTTTTCTAGGGAAAAGTCCCTCTAATGGCTGCCTTTCCCCGACTAAATTAAACACAAAAATACACGCGGATAATTTAGTAAATAAAATTTATGAATAATTTATTTACTAAAGGTGAATGAAAAACTCCAGATTCAGTTTGAAATTCATTTTTCTTTTTATTCTTTTTTTCAATACTCTCTAATGACTGATTTTAGAACTTCTTTCGGCATCAAAAATTTTTGCTCGATAACATGGGGATGATAGATCTATATATATTACTATATCTATGATTTAAACTTGAAAACTTCTTCACATCTCATAAAATTAATGAAAACATGAACCGGTTTCGAAAGGACGTGGATTTTCTTCTTCAGATGCAAAATACGTGCTACTGCCTTGGAGGCAAAAGTAGGACTCAAGGTAGTAAGTGGCACGTATTTTGCACCTGAAGAAGACAGGACATGCCTTTTTTGAAACTGGTGGTGTTTTTTATTAATTTTATGGTGTGTGAAGAAGTTTTCAAATTTAAATATTGATTGTACACAAGTTCTTGAATTTAGTATTAGGAAATGTTACTTATAAACGAATAAAAGATCATACATGATAAATGTTGGTAAAAAAAAAAAAAAAAAAAAAAAAAAAAGAAAGAAAGAAAGAAAGAAAAAAAGTTTATATTAAGTAAAATGTATTTAACTTTAATTTCCTTTTAAAATCTTTTTAATTCACGTTAAAATAATTTTAATTTACAAAAAAAAAAAAAAAAAAAAAAAAAAAAGAAAGAAAGAAGGAAAAATAAATGAATAAAGAAAAAAAAAACCTCGCGTTATCGAAAATAACAATTTATCCAGAATTATATGTTTTGGATATAAAATCTACAGCCTGCGAAAGAAATCTTAAATTCTGAAATAACAGCAAACCTTTTGCGATTTTTCTGAAAATTGCCCTTCTAATTTATATTTACAGCACAAATGTGTAGTAACGTTAATATGCTAAAGACACATTTGAAATATAATGTACTTTTTTCTTGAAAATAACTTGAAAAATCACATAATGTCTCAAAATTTAAGCCACACGCGCAAGTTGAAAATAGTAAATGAGTAACAAGAAAAAAAAAAAGTGTATTATTATTATTACTTTTTTTTTTCAAATATATTTTTATGAATATAATAACGCTAACAAAGATTTATTTTGTCAACATAAATTACGGAAAAATAAATAAATAAAAATCCAATTTTAGTATCTAAATATAAAATAAAACTTTTCAAAAATGTGCATAGGTCCAAGTCATAACTATTGTTAAGTACCCGTTTCCGATGAGATATGTTTCCTTTTGTAAGATCCCTTATGATAATATTTCATTGTTTTCGAATTCTGGAAATTAAAGTCATTTTTAACGTAAAATCAAAAGATTCTAAAATGAAGCTAAAATCTGTAAGATTATATCTGTACTGATAAGTATAAAGGTTTTAAGCCTATATTCTTGATTTTTCAGGAGACGAAAAATAAAGTTAAACTAACTAAAATCTAACCAGAAGAATCGATTAGGAAAAGGGGATTATGTTGGTTTACACGCTTTATACCATTCAGTGATTGTTAATCTTCATTTAATAAAGGGAAAAATCGAATTAAATATTTTATACAAAGATTAATGCTAAATTTCTGACTTGAATCTTTTTTTACCAATGGATTTTCTCAAAGACTAAATGACATGGATTTAAATCCTTTATACCAATCGATAGAGAATTTTTTTTCTAAGTCTGGCTATGTACTTAACTCAAAATCGACATTTTTGGACTTAAATCCTTTATACTTATCAGTACAGATATGCCATCTAAACATTACATCTTTTACTAATATTTATCATATATAAATTTTTGTTCGTTATATAACTAATTTTTCCTATTATTTTCTTTTATTCTTATAGCATATTCTTTTCTCTCGTTGAACTTAAAGAACAACACATAACAGTAGTTTCTTCACAGAAAACAAAGGAAATTAAAGACGAAAATATTATGCCAAGTTCCTCTTATTTTATTTATTTTTTCTGTTTTAAACTTATAAATTATAAAAAGTTTAATCCAAATTTTGTCAAAATAAATCAACATAAGTTACTCTTTGTTATAATTATTGTATTTATGTATTCTTAAAGAGCAAAAATTTTATAAGCAAATCCCATACATTGTTTAAAAAATTTACGAAGTTTTGGTTAGAAATAAATACGAAGGACCCTTTATCATGTGAAAACAAGTAGGCACGAATGCAGTATGTAATTTTTCCTGATGAAAGGTCATGCTTATTTATTTCTGCTGAAACAATTATTGAGTGTGTCTGAAGCTTATGGCTTTGATTAAAAACTTTTGATTCATTACCATTTAATAACAATTTTTTTTGCGCATTTAACTACATTATGTTTTTCTTTCTCAATTTCTTTTTTAGAAACTACAGTATCTATAAAAGGAAATGACCTTTTTTTTTTTTTTTTTTTTGATGAGGTCACAATATACAGTCGGTAACAAAAGTGTCCGAACTCTAGCAAAAATTCCTATATAAAAGTAGAGTTAATACTGTTTTGTTAAATAAATCCTTGTCGAATCATGATCATGCTCTTAGTCAGTCTAAGAACATGATTAGACAAGGATTTTTTTTAACAAAACAGTATTAACTCTACTTTTTTTTTTATATAGGAATTATTTTTTATTCAAAATTAAATTTAATTTAAAACAAGAATTATACTAGTTACATTTTTAAATGTGTAACTTATATTTTGTTTTAAAAATAAAATATTCATAATTTTAAGAAGTACAAAATCTTTGTAAATATGAATGTTGTGATAACATAAGTGACAGGTTATATGACGTCACAGATGCCACAAGGGAAAATAAGTTGATATTCATGGTGGAAAAAAATAAATAATTAAAAAGCAGAAGACATTCTGCGCATGAAATATTTGCATTGAAAAAACTTCTAATTATAAAATTTATTACCCAGAATCAAAAGTAATTGAAGTTGTAGAAGGCAATATAATGCCAGGGAAGAAAAAAGGCTTTTCGTCCAAAATTAAGTTCTGTTTAGGACAGAATTTTAGTTTGTGAGTTCTACGAAAGAATAAAATTAAATCAGACTCATCCTTAACATTACTTACTTTTTATATAGGGGAGGACGGAGCACAGTGGACCTAGGGGCACAGTAGACCACTCCTATTTAAATCTATTAATATTCAACTCTTTTAGTTCATATGGATACACATGTATGGCAGCATCATAGTACTAGTTGTATGCAGCAAGAAAAAAAAAAAAAAAAAAAAAAAAAAAAACAGGGGAAATAGTAAGATAACCATTTTGAGCAGTTTTTATGTTTTGAGGTACTCAAAGAATTTTTTTCACATTGAAGTTTTTAAAATTTTATAAAGATTGAACTAGTGACTATAAATATTATATAGCTGTTAAAGGAAGGCGAGATATTGCTGTTTTCAAATTCTTAAAAAATATTAGCATATTTATAGTCTGTATATTATTTTATTATTATTATCTGACACGGGGTACAGTGGACCACCTCTATATCGGACACAATGGACCACATTCCAGTGTGCTTAAAAGTACAAATTAGTTTTAATATATTTGTTTTAGTTAAATTCATAGATACAAATATAATGTAAAGTATATCTAAAAGTAATAAATATCGTAATGTTATAATAGAGTAAAAATAATAACAAATTTCTGAAAGAGTAAGTATTTGAATAGTAATATATTTATTGTTAATATCTAAATATATTAACTATTTGAATTATATAGTATTAATAATAATTAAAAAAATATCTAATTTAATAAATAGTAAGAATTATTTATTATTTTTGTTGTTTTTAGAGATCACATGTGAAAAGCAAAAGAAGTAGCTTAATATATTTTATTTAAATTTATCCTACAAATGCAATGTAAATTAATTATATCTCAAAATAATTACAAAAATATTAAATATTTGAATAGTAGTATAATATTTATTACTAGCAGGCTACGCCCGCTTCGCTGGTCACTATATTTAAATTTTCGAAAGAATTGAATTAATATTTATTTTTTTTTTACACCACATTATAGACAAAAACTAAAAAAAAAAAAAAAAAAAAAAGTAACTAAAATTTCTTCAAACCTCGCTTCGGGTACCCGCTGTCTACGGCAGCTCTTTTTCCGTCCGCACTGCATCAGGTCTAGGTTTTAGAGGTGAGTTCGGGCTCTATTTTGGCAATCCGAGCCCGCCCGAGCCCGAAACATTTTTGAACTGAGCTCGCCCGAGCCCGAAAAATTGTGTGTGATCAGAGCCCGAGCCCGCCCGAGCCCGATATTGAAAGTAATACGCTATGCAACGCATACACAATGGTAAAATTAAATACCGTTTTCATTTTCAAATTAATTTTCTTATTATCAATCCTCAATTTAAATAACTATAAATGTTATTATAATAATTTATAATGTCTGTGTCTCTATATACATGTATATATTTATCTTCTATATAAATAAAGAGAAGTGTCTGTGTGTGTGTCTGTGTGTCTGTGTGTCTGCGCTCTGGTGCTCACACTACTGATCGCAGAGCCTCCAAATTTGGCATATAGGTACCTGGGACCCTGCAGGTGTGCCCCTCATCGAGATGTTTTCGAATTTCGAATTTGAATTTTTTAAATTAATTTTTTTTCGATTTTAAATATTGGCTTCAATGTTTCATTTTTCAGAAATTTCTTTCGTTTCAAAAGTCTGCGTATCTTAGCAACGGATATTAAACTTTTTATTTATTTAAATTCATTTGAGGAAGAAATTTTTTTTATTACATTTATTGAAATCAAATAGTTATACACATACAGTAGAAAAAATTAAACTCATTAAATTTTTAGATTTTGGCATACAGGTACCTGGGACCTTGCAGGTTTGTACCTCATCGAGATTTTTTCGAATTTCGAATTTGAATTTTTTAAATTAATGTTTTTCCGATTTTAAATATTGGCTTCTTTGTTTCATTTTTCATAGATTTATTCTTTTGCTTCCATCGTCTGCGTATCTTAGCAACGGTTATTACGCAACTTATTTTTATTTAATACATTCATTTGAAGGCGATTTCTTTTTTTTTTTTTTTTTGTTATATTTAGTGAAAATAAAATCTTAATGCAGTAGAAAAACTTAAGTACAATTAGTTTTGAATTTAAAAACGTATTTATAACAGTTATGTTTAATTTTTTAAAGTAGAACAACTTCTTATTTTTCATTTTTTAATTAATTCCTTTATAAGAAAAAAATTTTATTAATTAATTTTTTTTTTATTTACAGTATTTATTGGGAAAAATGATAGTATATACATAGTAAAAAGGATTAAAATGTTTAAAATTTATTTGTTTATATACATATATATATATATATATATTAATCTAGATTTTATTTTATTTATTTTATTACATTGGCCGGAATCAAATCGTAATATAGTGTAAATAGCATGGGCTATAAAATACATGGTTCAAAACTAAAATATTTAATAGATGCTGAGATACAGTCATCTTTAAAATCGTAGTTCTTAAATAGTAGCAGTTCCCGCCTGTCGTCAATAAATATCCAGATTGAAGTGCCCGGGAAAGATCTTTCTGCAGGCATGGGAAACCTAGACCTGATGCAGTGCGGGTGGGAAAAGAGCTGCCGTAGACAGCGGGTACCCGAAGCAAGGTTTGGAGCAATTTTAGTTTCTTTTCTTTTCTTTTTTTTTAAGTTTTTTTCTACAACGTGGTGTAAAAAAATAAATATTAATTCAATTCTTTCGAAAATTCATTTAAATATAGTGACCAGCGAAGCGGGCGTAGCCTGCTAGTATAATATATATTTATAGTGCAGCCCATTGTTTATAACGCGCCTATCGGGGCACAAAAAATTTATCCGAATGAGTGATATACTGAGGCCCAATATAACGAAGGAGGAAGATTACTGTATAACACTATGACATAATATGCATCCCATTGAAAAAAAAATGTTCTATTTAGAAAAAGGAAAGTCAAAGCTACTAAGGTTTGCAAGATTATTTTGTGATTTATAACTGACTATTATGGCATTAAGGTGCTCTCAAAGTGAATAAAATTTCTTTTTTCTTTCTTTCTTTCTTTCTTTCTCTTTTTTTTTTTTTTTTTACATTTTCCAGTTAGTGAAGAATAAAATAAACGGAACCTTTACCTTCAATCCGAGCCCGCCCGGAGCCCGAAGACTTGCGTAAGATTTGAGCCCGATCGGGCTCGGGCTCGGGCTCGGGCTTACGGGTTCGGGCTGAGCCCGTCTCATCTCTACTAGGTTTCCCATGCCTGCAGAAAGATCTTTCCCGGGCACTTCAATCTGGATATTTATCGGCGATAGGGGGGATCTGCTACTATTTAAGAACTGCGATTTTAAAGATGACTGTATCTCAGCATCTATTAAATATTTTAGTTTTGAACCATGTATTTTATAGCCCATGCTATTTACACTATATTACGATTTGATTCCGAACAATGTAATAAAGTAAAATAAAATAAAAAGCAGATTAAAATATATATATATAAACAAATAAATTTTAATCAATTTAATCCTTTTTAGTATGTATATACTACCATTTTTCCCGATAAATACTGTAAATAAAAAAAATGGTAAATAAAGGTTTTTTCTTTTAAAGGAATTCATTAAAAAATGAAAAAATAAGAAGTTGTTCTACTATAAAAAATTAAACATAACTGTTATAAATACGTTTTTAAATTTAAAACTAATTATACTTAATTTTTCTACTGCATTACAATTTTATTTTCAAAAAAAAAAAAAAAAAAAAAAAAAAAAAAAATTTCGCCTTCAAATGAATGTATTAAATAAAAATAAGATGCGTAATAGCCGTTGCTAAGATACGCAGACGATTGAAGCAAAAGAATAAATCTATGAAAAATGAAACAAAGAAGCCAATATTTAAAATTGGAAAAACATTAATTTAAAAAATCAAATTCGAAATTTGAAAAAATCTCGATGAGGTGCACACTTGCAGGGTCCCAGGTACCTATATGCCAAAATCTAAAAATTTAATACGTTTAATTTTTTCTACTGTATGTGTATACCTATTTGATTTCAATAAATATAATAAAAAAGATTTCTTCCTCAAATGAATTTAAGTAAATAAATAGTTTAATAGCCGTTGCTAAGATACGCAGACTTTTGAAACGAAACAAATTTCTGAAAAATTAAACATTGAAGCCAATATTTAAAATCGAAAAACATTAATTAAAAAAATTCAAATTCGAAATTCGAAAAAGTCTCGATGAGGTGCACATCTACAGGGTCCTAGGTACCTATATGCCAAATTTGGAAGCTCTGCGAACAGTAGTGTGAGCACCAGAGCGCAGACAGACACACACACAGACACACACACAGACACACACACAGACACTTCTCTTTATTTATATAGAATATCTGAATTAAAAAAAATATTTCATATAAAAGAATGAAAAACGATATCTATTTAAACTTAATAAATTTTCTTACTGAGATTTGATTTTTTATTTGTTTATTTTAATTTAATTTTGTTTATTTCATGAAAATGCTAGAATTATGTTATTTAGACTAAAATAGTATAAGAAACTAATTTTAGAGAAAAAAAATGTATTTTATATTAATTTAATATAAACAAAAGAGGCTGGTCCACTGCACAGATTACTATACAGATGGGACAGTGAAGCTAAAATGCGAACCGGAAATATAGTGGCACCGCTAGTGTCAACAGAAGAAGAAACTGCATGTGTGAAGTCTACATGATTAGCATCTTTGATCGAACATTGTTTTTCGCTTTCGCAATTAGTTAGTAACGGGTTAGTATGTGAAGTTTTCTTTTTCTTCATTTTTTATTATTTGTGAATTCACAAAATCATAATAAAAACATTCACAGCTATTCTTCTAAGAAATAAAATTAATTTTTATTATGTTTTAAAATATATTTTGCCAAACATATTCTTATTCAAGTACAGATTAAAATAACAAACTGTAACTCTGAAATAGCAGTGTGAAATCTTAAATATTTAACAGTGCTTGGTTTAAATAATACAAAATGCTTTAAAATGAAAAAATATTATAGATTTATGTATATTTTCGAAATTTATTTTCTAAATATTTAGTACTTGCTTCTTAAAATAAATTGCTTTCGACAATCAAGTTCGTAAACAATAATAAAGTTGCCAAACGTAAACATCAATAAAATGGCTTGTTGGTTGGATGTTGGGTTTAACGTTGCACTAATATTACGATATGAACATAGATACAATAAAAATAAGACGAGCGATTGCGTAAGCTGGAGAGCTCGAGAAACTTACAGCCATTGACAATAGGGTCGTTGCAGTGAAGGTTGCAGTGAAGTTTTGGTTATCGAAGAATATACGGGAGTGTCCTATCTGTATAATAATCTGTGGTCCACTGTACCCCGGTGATGGGGTACAGTGGTCCATTTTGTGAGTGCTAACAATTTATTTTTTAATTCATAATGTATTAGAAATATTGTTATAAAAAAATCAAGACATGTTAAAGAAGGGCTTAGAGATTGTTTCTTATTTTTTTTTCAAGTACATTGCTTTTCTGTTTTTTGTGAAAAAAAAAAAAAAAAAAAAAAATTAAGAGTGTAAAAGTTGTCCACTGTGCTCCGGTCTTCCCTATTCATATTTTTATTTTATTCCTCTAAAAATGATTTTATAGAAAGTATTCTTTTAAATTATTTTACAGACCTTTGGAATGTTTCGTAGAGCAAGAAGTAGATGCAGAAAAATGTGATATCTGGGGACTCGGAATGATTGCCTTGGACCTCTTCACCGGGGGCGTATACCGAATCAAAAGTGAAAGTGGAGAATGGGATGAACAAAGATCTGAAGACTTGATCAGTAAATTCACGCAGAGTTCTTCATTTTCTTCCTATTTGGACGGAACTTACGGTATAGTAGACATGTTCACAAACGCTCGATATAATTCTATATCCGCGTTTGAAGTGCGTTTTGATGGCCGTCGACTTGGTTTTTCTATTGTCACACAGTATCCTTACAAGACTTATCATGTGTGCCATACTAATTTTATATATGATATTAGGTGTTTTGTATGCAGGCTTTTAATATTTAGTCCTAGGAGAAGAATCACACTTCAACGAGCTTTTGAAGAGCCCATGATACAAAATCGTAAACTCTCACTCAAAAAATAGTATTATTCTGATAACAATCCTTGATATGTTAAAATATTTAAGCACTTCAGTGAGATACATTTCATGTTTAATTTTTTTTTTTTTTTAAATTTTAAGTTTGCATGCGTTCTATACAATTACGAACACATGCACACAAACACTTGTTAAACAAGTCACCTTAAGAGGGAACAATATTCTTCGACCACATTTCATGAAACCATGGAAGCATCTGAAGTGCTAACTCAACGAGTCTAATGTTAAAATAAGTGTGACAGTCATCTGACTCAGAGGAAATGAGCAATAACAGAGCTCGGAATTACTGGATCTTTTCCAAATTTCAAACTGTCGATCACGCTGGCATCCCACCGACATTCTGGACGCGTCCTCACTGCTAGTTTTAGGATATGTGGCCGCACTGTACCTAGTCCCGCGGACAGCCGTGGCCAATGTTATTCTGTGGGAAAATTTATTTCCACAATAACTCATTACCTAATGTATATTTTTAAATTCTATTTTCACAGTCAGAAAATTCATAATCGTTAAATGAGTATTCGTTTTCGAAAAAAAAATATTTTTATTTATTTTTTATTTTTTAATTTTTGCATTTTAATTTTGTATTAAAAAATGCGATTTTTCGAAAAAGTGCATTTTTCTCATTTTCTAGTCACTAATTAAACACTTATGAATTTTCTAAATGTGAAAACAAAAATGAAGAATATCCATTAGGTAATGAATAATTATGGAAACAAATTTTCCCATAGAATAACGTGGGTCACGGCTGTCGGCGAGATTAGGTATTGCCCGCTTTTAAGAGCCCGCTTCACTTTCCGTCGTCGGAAGCCCAAACCAAGGTTATTCTATGGAAAATTTTGTTTACCAGGGGCGAGGCGTGGTTTAGAAAACTATAGAAGCGCCTAAGCGAAGCGCTTCCAAAAGCAGAGGAAGAATCAATTCAGTCTTTCGACGAGGCGACGTTACTTGATTACTTTTTAAAAATCTTAAATAAGGGAAGCGCTGTTTCCATCGCTTCCATGGGCGCTTCGCCACTATTGTTTACTTATAACTCATTAACTAATACATATTTTTAAATTCAGTTTATACATTCAGAAAATTCACAACTGTTAAATTGACGAACGTTTTCATTTATTTTTATTTAAATTTTTAATGTTTTATTTTTAAATTGTAAAATAAAAATTTTCACATGTTGAAAATTCGTATTTTACAGCTTCAGAATAAAACATTTAAAATAAAAAAGAATCCCTTTTTAAATAACGTCACTCAATTTAACAGTTGTGAATTTTCTGAATGTGAAAACAGAATTTAAAAAAATATAATTAGTTTATGAGTTATAAGTAAATAAAATTTCCCATAGAATAACATTGGCCTGGACTTCTGGCGACGGAGAGTGAAGCGGGCCTTTAACATGAAAATTACTCATTATAAAAATTGTATCGAAATTTTAGTAACACAAAAATTTATATAAGAGACTGTATTTCATGTCAATTCTGTGCAACACGGAAATAATGTTCCACATTTATTTACTTAAGCTTCCAAAGTAAATCCATCCACTCTAAAATTATGTATAAAAATACATGTATATTTTTAAATAATAATTTTTGATTATTTTTTGAAGATTTAAAAATTTTGAATTTAACGTACAAATAGACGTTCTCTTTCACATCCAGCGACGTTAATATATTATTTTTTAAATACCTTAATTATATTATTTCAAATGTCTTATGTAGATTATTTTAAAATGTACCGGGATCAGAAAAAAAAAAAAAATAAATAAAAAAAAAAAAATAAATAAAATAAAAATAAAAGCAACGTTGACTATGTCAAAAGAATGTTAAAAATTACCAATAAAGAAATTAATCAAAATAATTAAAAAGAATTTTAAATTCGAAACGATTCTAGGATTGTTATCTGAATAATACATAAGAATAAATCTATATTTACCCATTGGTTTTTATCAGGGCCTGATTATCCAAAAGGCTCAGGAAGCACAAGCTTCCCCTCTAAAGTTTAAGAGTGGTCCCCATAAAGATTAAAAACATAGTCTTGAATTTTTTGTTTCATATTTTCACACTGAGATTGGATTTTTTCTGAGTAAGGTTACCTAAAACAAGACAAAACACTCACTATTTCGGGAAAAATCTAATATTTAACCTCAAAAATCTGAATGTTCTTAATTAAAAAGTTGTATGGTTTTAATGTTCCGTGTAGAAACCACCCAGATGTATGAAAAAAAAATAATAAACACACACTATTTTTTGGTCTATAGCATTTTTATATTACAATATTAACAGGAAAACAAGATTTTCCGAAATGAAAGGCAAAGGGGGCCCCGAAATCATGCTGAGCTTCCCCTAGCTTCAAAGCTTAATCGGGCCCTGGTTTTTATAGGATTAGAAGATGGATCATATCAAATGTTATTTTTCCACTTACTTAATTGATAGATAAAATTTGTTTAACATGGTATGAATTAGCTTTAATAAATAACATATTAAAAATGTAAGGAAATGACCATAAAACTTCACTATTAAAAGATACAAAGCCAAATTTAAAGTGTTTTATAACATGCACTTGATTTTTTAAGCTATGTTAGTACGTACTAGTTAACTGATTACAAAATATGGCTGATTAACTGTGTTAGAAATATTGTTATTAGAAATTTAATTAACTGCATTATTAAGAACTTTTAAAGATAAAACTAGTAGTAGAAAAAAAATCATGTTTATATATTTATATATATTTAATAAACTATTTATAAATTTTTAAGAAGAAACAAACAAACATTTCAATTTTTAATTAAGAAACCAAAGTATCATTTTAAAAGATTTACAACGCTTTTAAATTCATAAAGTTTTCCAAAGATTTTGAGCAAAATCAAGAATTTATTATCAATTTTTAATTTTTTATACAATTAATTCCATTTTACATCCCAAGATGCACAGTTTTATATTTGATAAAATTTATAATAGTTATTTCAATGACAATTTGGCAATTTTTATTGATTTTATTCAGTATTTTCTTACAATTAATATATTCATGGTCATTTTAAACTTTAAACTTTTTGTACTTATTATTTTACATTTGTAATAATATGACTAAACGTACAATCTTGGCATTTATATTCATGAACTTTAAATCAGAAAATCTCAAAAAAAAAAAAAAAAAAAAAAAAAAATGCACATAAAATCAGCAGTAAAATATGATTTTCAATGAGGAATTTGCACACTTGGGGAATTTGAACGAAATCCTATTTTTCTGGTAGTTTTAGGTCCACAAATTTAAAAAATGTTTATTAAAAATGCAAAAAAAGTTCTCATTAATTTAAAAAATAACTTTAAAATTAACCAAAAATCACGTGACTTTAAACCGCTGCCTGACGTCACACTTTATGATGCTTCAATGTTTACATTTTGTTAGCCTAGTTAGCAAGCAATAATTCATTTTAACTTCGTAATTATCAATCGTTTATGTGATTTCTGAGCATTTATTTTTCATCTTATAATCATTAAATATCATTATAACCATTTTCTATTGTCATTATTTTCAATTGTTTTCTTTTCATGGCGGTTGTCCAAAGTTTTCGTTTAATAGGATCCTGTGGAACGCTAAAGAATAGCTTTTGAGAAGCTTTAGCCGTTGTATTAGAGCAGTGTGGCATAATAACAATACAATATTTATACTTTAATATACGTCGTTATTATAAAATACAAAACCTATTTCACTGATTCAAGAAGCAAAGTAAAGCACGAAATCGAATGTAAACAACAATTACTTCCGTTTGTTGTCATAAAGAGTGACGTCACGATATATTATACTGCGTTTTCTCGATAGAGTAAATAGTGCGATGTTAAAATTGTTATAAATCAGTCATTAGATTTCAAATAAAGAAAATGTATGTATTTATTTTGTTACCTTTTCATTTTCTATTATATAAGAATAAAATCACAAAACGTGCAAATTCCTCATTCCTGAAATTGAAAAATTGTAAGATTGACATTAAAGATTTTGATATTCAAATTTCAGTCCACGGAGAGTGAAAAGTTTGTGTATTTTGTGAATTTCTCAGTTAATATATCAGAATAATTAATTGCCTTAGAAAACATTTTTAATCGTGCTAAAATATACAGGGTGCAAAGTATAATTATTAGACGGTCTCTTATTTTTGCAATCGTTTAATAAAAAGGCGAACTTAAAAAAAAAAAAAAAAAAAAAAGGAGTTAGTTACGATGCTACATTTTGGAAAAAAAAAATTGTAAAAATTACAAAAATCTAAATTTTTATATGGCCCCCAAGTCCATACAGTTTATTTAGTAAAACAATACACTAACATTTAAAAAATAACATGCGTCTACGGTTGAAGTTGAACGAGTTGCTTAATTTAAAAATTTGCAATTTTTACAGACAACTTTTGGTTTTATGTAAGGGGCCAGTTAAAAAAACATTTTCTAATCAGTTGTTTTTGTCATTAATTCCAATATTACATTATTCTTTAGGACCTCGAAAAGTCAGTTCAAACTTAGATAACTCGGGAAATTTCAATAGTAGAGACATACTTATTTTTATTTTATTTTATCGCTGTTGTTTTTAATGCTAGAGTATATATTTAAAAAGATAAATAAACATAACTGTTGGAACCTGAATCTACATAAACATTTAGATTTTATAATTTTTACAAAACTAATTTTGTGGATCGGTAACATCCAAACGATTACTTCGATTTCAATGCTGTTAGCTACGTTTAATAAAAATCTGACAGTTTTTTTTTTTTTTTTTTTTTTAAATAATTAAAATGTTTTTTTTTTCACGCTGGATTTGCTTTGACATTTTATAAAATGATAGCTGGCAAGTTTTCAATTGAGCTTAGACAAATACAATTGGCAAGTCCCAACTTACTTGCTGTTTGTTACCAGTTGTTAAGTCACATGATTTTTTTCGATTGGAGCAAAAGACGCTTTTTTTTTTTTTTTTTTTAATCGTGAATTTTAAACTGCTTTTGACGAAAGTTAAAATTGGCTATAAACAGTAATAATGAGTTCATAATCTAAAAATTTTAAAAATCTGTTTATAATTAGAATTTTTATAGAGATGTTTTAAAATTAATTAAAATCTGATTTTTTTTTTTTTTTTTTTTTTCTTTCCAAGCAACTTTGCACTGGTACTTTAAATTTTGCGAGTTGTCAAATTTTCAACATCCAGTATATATTACATGATAAATCGTTTTCTAAAAATTAAAATGTAAAAAAAAAAAAAAAAAAAAAAAAAAAAAAATCATACATACATTTTTTTTTTTACCAAGTTTGACAATAAATAATAAAATAAAACAAAATAAATAAAAATAAAATAAATAAAAATAGTTATAGTGTGTTTCAAAGTCAAAATATTGCGAAATTCGGTTAAAAATTAGAAATTTTAGCGATTTTAAAGAAACGAAGTATTTATTAAATTCAAGGCCAGCCATGCATTAACATTTTGCAATTTGCAAACCAGCCTTCTACCAAAAGAAAATTACTGATTTTATAGAAGAATATTATTTAAATAAATTCAACGTTATGCATATATATATATATATACCGGATGTCCCATAAATCTGTAGACATTTTAAAAATTCACAAAAATTGAAGGAATTGGTAAAATTGAACGTGGTTCGAGAAAATGTTATTTTCGTGAAGGGGGATTTTTTTTTAATTAAAGAAAAAAAAAAAAAGTTCAAATTTTCATCAACAGAGGACGTTGCACAGACGCTTAATGAAAAATATGCAAAACAAAGTCTTATAAATTGCATGGTTTTATAATTAACATCTCATTTTTTATTTTTCACTCCTACACTGAGAAAAAATTCTGTAGCTAACATGTAGAATCTAAATTGTGGCTCTAGAAAAAATAGTTCCATGTCATTCTTATAAATTCTAGTCCCCTTGAAAAGCGAGTTCTAGAAGCCCTAATTAGAATTCTAGAGGGCAAAGTTATTTAAAAATCTCTGCAAACAAATGAGACTACAAGAGGCGAGTTTCAGCAACAATAATCTTGTTGTATGACCCAATTCTAGAAAATCAAGCGAGAATTTCTCGCAATAGAAAAGATTCATAATATTCGGAGTATTGTTTCACCATCTAGAAATGTGTGAACAAGAAATTCTCGACCATTTCGTCTATTTAGTTTATTGGCGTTCCTTATGCGCATAGTTCGGAAATTTATATATCTAGTTAAGGGATTTAAAAATGGCCATTTATTCATTCTAGAGGAATGCGGTATTTTTTTTTTTCCTCAGTGTAGTTGGGCATATACATGAAATTTCATTTACGATGCTGACTTGGTGGATCAAGCGTTATTGGTGAAGATGTTTTACCTCAGCTAATCGCCGACTGATGCTGGCAGTTAGCAGTGGTGTAAGATAGCAGCAGGGTTTAAACTGCCATTAGTTTTTTTAGCATTTTGCTAAAAGGTATCATATTTTGCTAAAACATGTTGGTCAGAATTTCGCTAAAAAGCTAAAACTGGATAACTGTATAAAATATCTCTATATAATTATAATAACTTGTATCTTTTTTTTTTTATATATTTGCAGCCAAAAACTATGAAAGGACTGAAATTTTCGGGAATTCTTATTTATATTGTAATTTGGATTTATTTTTAATTTTCAATGATTGAATTTAAATGCAAAAATATTTAAAAGTATGTTAGAATTCAGAATTTGCTTCATAGAAGCATTTTTAGCACTAGTATTTCACGATTATCTACCTCTACACTTTACTTGATTTTTAAATTGCTTTTCCATTTTACACATATGATATGAATACCTCTTTTTCTATTGATAAAATCAAAACATAGTTTCCCTGATTCATATTTTTAAAGTCACAAATATGGATGCTTGGTTAAAATCATCAATGAACAAAAGGAATAGAAAACAAAATTGAGGATAACAAAGCTAAGTAAAAGAAATCAATGGTATCCAAAGAATTAACTTTCGAAAAAGCTAAAATAGTGCTTGCCTATTTTCGCTAAAATGCTAAAGTAATTTTTTTGCCAGGTTAAACCCTGTAGCAGACACATAGAATAGCAGTTGCATGTTCGTAAGCATTTACATGCAAACAGATATAATTTTTCATAGAAATGTGTGAATTGCTTACGTGCAGCGCCTTCTGTCGATGGAAATTTGTAACTATTATTTTTGTCTTTGCCAAAAATATATTCCCCTTCACGAGATTAACTTTTTCGTAAACACCACGTTTAATTCTGTCAATTCCTTCAGTTTTTATGTATTTTAAAAATGTTCACAGACTTTTGGAATATACATATAAATAAAGCTAGCTTTGCACTTATGCAACTATAAATATGTCTCTTTCGATGAATTGTTCAGAAAATAAAGGTTGTCTGATAAATAGCACTTTTTGTACTATGTATACCAAAAAGCCACTTGTAAAGTTTCTTTACGCAATTTTCCAATTACATAAATATTATTACTGAAAAACAGAAATTTTGTTTTTCTCATTTTGCCAAAACGCAAAAAAAGGGCTGATAAAGCTTCATGCTGATAAAGTTATGACACAACACACTCTAAATATGCTGCCATCATATTAAATGAAAAAAAAAAAAAAAAAAAAAAAAAAAAAACTCCTTGGAGAAAAAACATTTCGAGCTTTCGACAGGTTTCTGGATTATTAATTTATTAAGTCAAACACTATTTCACTGACTTAGTACCTTTACAATATTTAAGACGGTAAAATTTTTGCTGGATAAGCATCTGCTACCAAATCTTTCTTACTATTTCAAAGATAATAAAGTTTTCATCGATTTTAAGAAACGCAGGTTTCTCTTTGATTCCAGTTTTTTGATAAAATTTAGCTGTTAATGCATTAAAAAAAATATTTCATATTCAATAATTCTATTATTGTTGAATTTAATATTAATAAGTGAATTTAAATACCACAAACAGTTACCGCAAAAAAAAAAAAAAAAAAAAAAAAAACGCAAAATATTTTATAATTATTTTCTATGTTATAGGAAGTGAAAAATACTACGAAAACATTTTTAAGGCTTTGTAATAATGCGTAATTATTATTTTGGCCATTAATTTAAATAGAAATTTTTATTTCTAATCAAAATTTGCCCTACATATATTCTGAGAAATTAGAATGAAAATTTAATTCCACACTGTTAAAAATGGTTTCTTAAAAATGAGTTAAATTGTCTCAAAATAGTTCCGAAACAATGTATATTTAAATTTGAAAACCCATGTACTCATTTTTGAGTATATTGACTTGTCAAACATGTATTGAGATTTTTATTGGTCAACCTCATTTTTGAGCACGTAAATATACTCAAAAATGGGTATTCAAATTTAAGTATATATTCTCTCGGAGCTATTTTGAGACAATTTAGCTAATTTTTAAGAAAACATTTTTAACAGTGCAGTTATTCATAAAATTTAGCAGGTAAGGCAGTTAAAAAAAAAAAAAAAAAAAAAAAAAAAAAAAAAAAACATAGTCAATATATCTATTACTGATGAATTTCACATTAATGGCATAGCACAAAGCAGTTTTAATACCGCGAAAGAGTTAACGTTGTGTGTATGAAACAGACGAAATTTTATGTTCTTTTTCTATATTATAAGAAAGCAAATATATATATATATATATATATAACACAAGTAAAGTAAATCTGCCACAAGGGACATTTTTTTTTAAAAATTGATTTTACCAGTACTTTTAAAAAGTAAAATTTATAACAAATTTACGTAGGTAAATCTGCAGTTTGTATGCATAAATTTATTGTAAAATTTATGTTATGGAAATAGTGGTAAGAAAATAATACTAATAAAAAAAAGTCGTCTGCGGCAACCCTGAAAAGGATTTTCAATAATGTGTGATTATTATTTTGATCATTAATTTTAAACAGAAATTTCTATTTTGAATCAAAATTTGCTTTATACATATTTTAAGAAATTAGTACAAAAATGTTTTAATATATATATTTTGTAAACATTTTATAAGTATAGAAATCTCTAAGTTTATACAGAAGTCAATTTTAAAAGACATAAAAGACTTTTTACGTGTAAAAGATATATATCAAGCAATTGTCGTGTAATTTTAATTACAAATTTATATATATATATATATATATATATATATAAAGGTATTTTATAAAAAAAATTATGCTGAAATAGTCAATAAAAATAGGTAAAAACCGTCCTTTAAAAATAAAAAAATACCTTGATGAATAAACAGGCTGATGTTTATTATTATTTTTATTATTATTAAGTTTTATTTATCAGGTAGTATGCACTTAGACTGCATGAGTTCAAAATAGGTGATAAAAAGAAAAAAAAAATTGCCTATTAAAAAAAAAAAAAAAAAAAAAAAAGACATATATATATATATATTGTAATTTGAATGTATTTCACTAAATTTAGTGATTGAAACGAGAAGAAAAGAGAAAAAAAAAGTTTTATAGAATGGAAATTAATGCATTTTACAATAGATATAGTCAAAACAAAATATAATTAGGAGATGACATTATTTTAAATAATTAGGGTTCTTGCCAGCATGGAGACATTGTGAAAACTGTCACCAATTTTGTTTTGTAAAATATTTTTATAAATATTTTTCTGTTTCTTATTTTTTTTAAAGAAAGTAATTTGATAATTACGTTGATAAGTACAAAATGTCAGTATAAAAAAAAAAAAAATCCCCATATTTCAAAAGAAATATTTAACTCCAATTTTAATTGTTTGTTTGGTTAAGCATATTTAATAACTCACTATTTCAACAGGCTTCAAGATTTTTTTATCTTCAATATTCTAATTTGAATTTGTTAAATTGCGTTATTACTTTTGCACTGCGCTAGTGCCCACATCATGTTTTTGAAATTTATGGTGTTTACTTACCTTGAACTCCAGTTTCTCGGTATATTTTGCTTTAAGTTGTTAAAAACTTATTTTGCATAATTTATATTTTTAAATTAATTACTGTAAATGAATTTTTATACTTTTATGGGAATTAATACCAATAGCACAGATATAAAGTTTCTTAAAATATTTGTTCTGTTTTCGGATAAAAATATTGGTATGTACAGTAAAAATAGTTATGAAAAGTGTTCATTTGTATAAGTTTTGCCCATTATTATATATTTTTTGAAGATTGAATGATAACCTAAATAATCTTTTTGAATTATCAAATTTTTATTAGTGCAGTGAATTCTATAAAGAATTTCTTGAAGGAATTGCATTTTAAAAGGAATTTTCAGTGTGTTCATCATCAAAAGCAATTTATTAATTGCTAAATAATATTTTTGATCACTATGTTTTGAATGAAGTATATATAATAAACACCAGCCTGTTTATTCCTGTTCTTTAGATATAGGTTTTGAACTCATTAGTGTAATTTATTTTTCGAAAGAAAAAAAAAAAAAAGTCTGACATACATCATCACAATATAATTATTTTTAGCGAAAATACGTGTAATAATAACAGTTATTTTTATTAAGGTTTTAAAAATTACTATTTTTACAATTGATTTTAGAAATAATTAACGAATATCATTGTTGCCTGGAATACCGAATTTATAGTGAAAAATAATTCGCGGTTCAGTGGTATTCACATTTTAAGAACGTAAAGAATCAAAATTAAAAGGCCGGATTGCTTTGAAACAAGAGAATGAATGAAATAGAACAATGCATACTTTTTCTGAAAATTTAATGATCATAATAAAATAAAAATTCTATTTACATTTTAATACATTATTTACAAAAAAGAATACTTAAAGGAACGTAGTTCCGAATCTAATTAATTCTCATAGTGAGAGATCGAATAATTCTATCTTCCAACACAGCCGAAGAATCCAAAATCTAAACTAAACTTATTGGCTGTTGCCAAAATCTATAAACAAAATTTATAAGTTCTTCTTTTTTCTTTCTGCGGCGACACAGCGCCGTCTAAATGGAATTGTTTTTACTACAATAGAAATAATCACCAGATTAAATTTAGTGTTTACTCTATTATTAAGCTTCTAATAATTTATATTATTGGGTTATCCGAAAAGACCGTGTCGGTTTTTAATAGGCTGTGTAAGGACATGTCGGAATACATCAGAATGATTGAAAATAAATAGCATGAGTATATAATGCGAAAGAGGGTTTTTGAGGCATATTAAAAAAGAAAAAAAAAAGTTACACAATATACCAGGTTGCTGTGGTCCGTATTTTTTCCCGGACACTTTCATCACTATTTTTATACAGAAATTTTTCTCTTAATTTATCGTGGAGACACTTTTTAGAAGATTACTATATAAATATTGTGGTTACTATCATTCCGCTATTATTAATTTCATTATTCCACTCTTATTAATTAGTATTATTCCGTCGGAAAGGCAAAAGTGGCGCACAACAAACAGGTGGCAAATAAGTTGTGCACTGCTTATGGCAAAAGTGCCATTGAAGGAGCTGGCAATTTCAACCTTGAAGATTAAAAATGCCAGGGTTGCCCCGCCAGCACAGATAAAAATCAGATTAAAACTAAGGTCTAATCCAGAATAATCCGCGCTATATATGATACTGAATTAGCAGAAAAGTAAAAAAAAATTAAAAACCACCATCCATCAGAATTCACACGAGTTTTAATTGTGTTACGTTTGAATATCCCTTTAAAATCGGCACGAACGTGCTAGAAAACCAAATAATGAGTACAAAAGTGATTAGATATTACTCAATTATACATCATAAAAAATGATTATATAAATTCAGGTAAATTTTTCTAAAAACAGTAAAATATAACCTAATAGTTAATAAGTTCCTCCGTATAAAAAACAAACAAACATGTGAACTGTGTTTTTAATCAACATCTGAAGAGTTAAACAGCATGTATTCTATATAGAGACTGTTATACATACAAATTCACTGCCATATTAAAAGTATTTATGACCGGTACAAGAATATTACCTTTAACTTTATTAACTTTATTTTCGGAGAAAAAGTAATATTTTACAATATGCGAGTAAAAACAAAATTTTAAATAGCCTTACTACAAAAATATTATTTTGAAAGTATTTCTAGCTTCATTAAAATATAAAGTTATTTAATGTTTGTATGAAGTATTTTCTTGTACTAAAAGTGTTAACGATATGTATAATTTTCATATAACGAGATGTCAGTTTTAAGGTTATAGAGAATATTTTTACTTCTTTTGATATAATTGTAGGAACATTTATTGAGGACTAGTATCTGAAATGTTTGAAAATAAAACACTTAGGATGTTTCTTGTACTAGTACTCTTAAGTGTATATTATGAAATACTGTGTACTATTTGAAATACTGTGTAAATGTATATGTAAAATCAAAGTTGGTAATTTATCAATGAGATAAATTTCAGTAATGTTATTTTATTATTATACCAGTCTTAGATAAATTTGTGAATGTTCATCCAATGTGTGCATTCTAAAATGGTATTTAATTTTGTAAGTGCAATTTTTTTAAAGATACGTAAGGTTGTGTACTTCATGAAAAAATATGTACTTTATATTAGCTTTAGGAAATGAAATATATTTATTATACATAATTGTAAATGTGACCGGAAAATTTAAATTAAGTTTTGTAAAGGCTGTTGAAGAGTAGACGGTAATTAATTAAATCATAGTGCATATAGTACTATTTATATATACGTTTAAAATGAAGCGAGTTGAAATGGCACGGGGCAATAAACTTATAACCGTCACAGAAAAATCTTTAATAAGTCAATTTTTATAGATTCCTAAAATGTCATAATATAAAAAGTGAAGTAAAATAAATATAGGAAACGAAGTTTGGGAATTTAAATTTATTTCAAAACTTAAAATATCAGATAATAAGTACGTAATTAAATTTACTTAACTATTAATGAAATTTTTAAGTATGAGAAAAATATGTTAAATGCTTGTCGATTTATTTAGAAAAAAAAATATAGAACTAATATATATATATATATATATATATATATATATATATATTATCTACTAATGGAATTTAATAAATGTATTTGAAGAAATGCTCTTTTTTCTTTCTTTATTATTATTATTATTTCTTTCTTTTTTAAATAAATGTATAAAATATTAAAGATTTTATCTCTTAAACAATATTTAATCTTTTAACAGAAGTTACTTATTATATTTTTAAAATAATAAATGTAACAGGTATCCCAAACTTGATACGTATTATAAATAACTACAAATAACGATATAAGAATTCACGATAATTCATTTTATGGTTTATGCTATATGATAAATTATTTTAAGCATATTTAAGATTCATACTAGTACTTATTAAAATTTTAACCCAATGAGAACATTTTACTTATTCTATAGTACTATGTTAATAAGAAGCGTACTACAGAAGCAGATTTGTTCCGTCATATTTCGACAGAATTCGCTATAAATGCATTTATTTCAAGTTTACAGAATGTCTGTCGATATGATTGTTTCTGTGACTCTTTAAACATTGTATTAATATAGCAAACTTTTATAGTACGTGTCTATGATTAATTATAAGAAAAAATGCTATATGAATAGGGTGATTAAAAAAGTACAAAAGGAAAAAAAAAATGGTGTGTCGGTTGACACTCTGAATTATCAATTCCAAGGCAAACATTTTGCCGATAAAGGCGAGTAAAACTTTACCAAGAGTCTTGAGTTTGAATATCTATCAACAAAATCCAAAATAACTGCTGTTCGTTTATTCAATTTATGACGTTTGATTAATCATTTTAAATCAACATTAATACTTTTGCGCATTTCACTGCAATCATCAATTTGTTGCATTTATTAAGATTTCTTCCCGAGACGGCTGTTTTATAGCCTCGTGCCAAACACTGATACGAATTTGACTCGTGTCATTTTAATTTGAAAACCGAATTATGAAAATGGTCCGGAATGACGTTGAAAACTTCTGAATAACGTTAGTTTATATATTTGGAATAATTCATAGAATTAGTGTCTTGATTGGTCAGAAAAGTGGTGTGTCATTGAATCGAGACAAAAGTTGGAGTACGTAGTGCCTAGTATAATATGGTGATGTAGCTTTTTGTCAGTTTGGAATAACGATTGTAATGAATAACCGTAATCACCAAATTCAGTAAGATATATAGAATTTTATTATGTTTGGAATTTTAAAGTATATCAGTAGGGAAAATTTATAAACAATTAGAATATTTGTTGTCGTCCATAAAAATAAACTTCGCTTATCGACATTATTTTTATGTTATATTACTAAACATAGTTTACCTAATACGTGTTTCTGTAGACAATTTGTATAATGGAGACAATGTTTGTATCAGATTTGTTTATATGCTTAGTGCATTGAGTAAGAATATCCTCCCCCCCTCTCTCTATTTTTTAATAACTAATGTAACATGTGAAATGTAAAGTTACTTCAATAGGCAGAGTCAAACTACTCAAAAGAAAAAAAAACCAGTTAATGATTTTCTTATTTCTTAATGTAGTTAAAGATTATTAGTTAAAATTATTTCTGTATTTGGTACATCATAAGCAATAAGAACAGTTTTGTTAGATTGGCTCGATTAACTCGATTGAACCTCTCGACTGAGCATACTGATAACCGAAATTTTTATATTATGCATAATAAATAACCAGAAATATAAAGCTAAACAAAATTTATTCTAAACTCCAATAGTGGGAGAAGACTACCTCATGATACTAAATATTGTTGTGTTTCTTCAGGGTTCGTGAGTTGTCCGAGAATGAAAGGCGAATCTTGCAAAAACTTGGTAGTTTATTAACAGAAAATTCCAGAAGAATACAGATCTATAAACTAGGTATCAACTTCAATCACGCCAGTAAACACAGCTTAAATAACAGCTGTCAACAGCAAATCCACAGTACAAACTGTATAGCATTAACACATATAGCAATTGGCAATAATTCAAAGAGGCTCAGGACTCTTTCAGAAGCAATGGAGCATTGGAGGAAACTAATCTGAGACTGACTACCTTGGCGTAAAGCAGCTCCTTAAATACTCCTGTAGAAAAGTGTGGAAATTTCTTGTATCTCGTTAACCAATGATGTTACAGCTTCCATCTTTGGTATATCGATAATAAGGATTTTCTCGCCAAAAGACGACAAAAAAGTCGCCAAGGGAAAAAATTCTCCAAATTTGGCGCCAAATCCATTACATGCCTTATTGGAGCTTTTCAATGCGTTTTTAGGGGAAAATTAACTATTTTAACGCGAAAAAGAGCTAGAAATGCTGAAAATTGATATTTTATCAACTTACTAAGTCTCTTTGAATGAATTTATACAAAAAAAATAAATACAATTATTTACAAACTCGCAACAATAACCTTAATGCATATCATAAAGAAATGTGCGGAAAGTGTAGATGTTTGAATTAGCTGGCGGCAAGTGAACTTTAATTATATAAAATAACAAATCTCTTTGCTTGAAGTAACTTGTTTGCAGAAAAGCTCTCATAAAATTATGTAGCAGGTTGTCGAGAAGAAAGCTTAATTAATACTTTGCTTCAGCCGATAAAACCATTCGAACTAAGTAAAATATTCTTAAAACTTTGTAACGTTTGAAATCTCTGCGAAATAGTTCTATGAGCGTTCACAGCTTTACAGGTTTACATAATTTTATCCTGTTTAACTTTGCTACTCTTTCGAGAAAAATGAAATGCAATATCCAATAACACTTTTTTCAGTATATTGCGATTACAATGGCGTGTTTCCGCATAACTGTGTTTGGTGGTTACAGCTGTAGTACGATATATTTTTATAAACATAGTGTTAGGTATGATAGTCATATAAGACATTTCAGTGACTGTTAAATGAAAAGTATACCTTTTTTTAAAAACGTTTGTATATATACATATATAAATTATTATTCACTGATTAAAAGTTAAAGTTGGGAATTATGTTTATGTTTAAATGAGTTTATGTAAAATTTTGCATGGTTTATTGATAAATGATATTATTGTGAATTGTTAAATGTGCATAAAAAATGTATATGTGTATATATATCAATGATGTGACTTATTGTACAATGTGCAGTATATTGATTTGATATAATGGTCGTTTTTTTTTTTTTTTTTTTTTTTTTTATTTAGAAAAAAATTAAAAAAAAAAAAATTAATAAGTTTTAAAACGGTAAAAAGGGAGGACCTAAGTGCTTTTTATAACTTTTCATTAACATTATAAACATGTGAAAAGATTATTTTTTTTATACGGATTCAATGCAAAGTAAAATAAAATGAAAATACATAAAATAAATAAATAATATGAAATAAAATAAAATTAAAATAAATAAATAAGTAGCATATCTCCCCCCCCTTTTTTTACCCCCCCCCCTTTTTTTTACTATGATAAAGTAATATAGTCCAAAAAACGATTTTTGGACTATATTACTTTATCAGCCAAAAATATACCATTTTCACAAGAAAAGTTTCAATTCTAACCCTATCGCAATTGTTAATGTTTTAATATATATATTCTAAAATTTGTTTCTTTGTTTTAAACATAGATATAGGTAATTTCTAAACAACGTCATTTCTTGCCAAGGGATTGATAAAAAAAATGTAAGAACAGATTGTCTACAACCATACACAAATGCACCAAAATTACTTAATTGTAAAGTTAGTTTTTAACATTCAATTTAAAATATTTACCAAGTACTAATAATTCCAAACCCTTACGGATCTTTGCTTGTTTCTGCTGTTACGTTCGTTACTTGTCAATGCATGCAAAACGAATTATTTTTATTCATTTTAAAACAAGCAATTTTATCTGTCAAATATATATATATATATATAATGTTTTGATTGTTTAGAAAAACATGAAAATTTAAATGTACTTCAAATTATGATTATCGTCAAAAATAGAATTCTGCTTTATGTATATTGGAAAAGTATCTTCTTTAAAAATTATTTTTGTGGTATTTGTGTAGTTTTCTAATTAAGAACAAATTTCAAAATCTATTTGTATGTTACAGATTGCAAATGAATTCTAAAAATATACTAGAAAAACACTTCATCTTGAAGAAAGAAAAAAAATTCATCGCAGGCCTGTATAATATAGAAAATTGTTTTCTTATTTTGAATAATTAAATAAAAAATGTGTGGTTACTACTACCTCTACTATTCTATATTATTATTATTTCAATGCATGCTTAGTTTTTATTTTACCGTTAATCAATTTTAAAGGAAAGTTTTTATACGCAAAACAAGTTTTATTTAAGCATTCAGAAGTTGACTATATTAATACAGAAAAATACCTTCTTGTTTTGAACAATTAAATACAGAAATGCGATTATTATTTGTACCACTACTATTACACAGGTCTGCATCAAAATTTTTGATTTGATAATTTTAGCTGATCTTTATGTTTTTTGGTGAGTTGAAACCGAAAATGAAGCCAGTTTTTCTCTGTCACGTGTATTTTTAAAAACAAAAACTGTTTTATTTAAGAGACAAAAATTTAAGTTAAAATACATTTAAAAAACAAAAAATACATATAAAAACAATTAAAATCTAGACGTTTCGAAACCCGTCCGGGTTTCCTCATCAGTAATTACAACACAATATGCAAACATTACATGAACACTCAAGGACTTTAAAGGAGTACCGAATATTGAGGAGCCAGTGCGCATGCTTCATTGATAGTGTGGAGATGCTTGGCAGTGTGCCAGCTCTCAAGGAAAATACGCGATTTATAATTAGGAAAACCAGAATTTAGAATTTTTATATTATCGAAGTCAGGAATATGATCGGTTTCTATTGAATGGATTACAATTTTAGAATTTTGGTTGCAATTTTTAAAAGATCGTCTGTTCTCTTGTAGTCTAATTTTTGCTGTACGGCCAGTTTCACCTATATAAACATATTTTCAATTTTTACAAGGAATAAAATATAATACACCAGTTAAATCCAAAGAAGGGGGTTATGGGTTTAAAGTTAAAAAGGACGTTTTTTAATTGTTTAATTGGCCGGAAAGCAGTATAAATATTGTGTGGTTTAAGTAATTTAGAAATAAATTCTGAAGCAAAACCAAAATATGGCATAGAAATATAATTGTTATTATTAATTAGTGAATTTTTCATTTGCATTGGAGTAGAGGGGGAAATTGCAGGAGGAAACGAAGGAGACGGGAAGCTGATAATTTTTTCACGATAAATTCGTTTTAACCATTTAAGAGGGTAATCGTTATTTATTAAATCCTGAAAAATTCTTTTAATTTCCAACTTAAAAAGTGTCTCGTTACTGCATAACTGAAGAGCTCTATTGACCAAAGTTCGGAAGACTGCAATTTTATGAGAATTAGGATTAGCAGAATGAAAATTTAGATATTGACCTGTAAAAGTGACCTTACGATAAACAGAAGTTTGAAAAATGCTAGGTGAATATTGGTTAAAACGAATTTATCGTGAAAAAATTATCAGCTTCCCGTCTCCTTCGTTTCCTCCTGCAATTTCCCCCTCTACTCCAATGCAAATGAAAAATTCACTAATTAATAATAACAATTATATTTCTATGCCATATTTTGGTTTTGCTTCAGAATTTATTTCTAAATTACTTAAACCACACAATATTTATACTGCTTTCCGGCCAATTAAACAATTAAAAACGTCCTTTTTAACTTTAAACCCATAACCCCTTCTTTGGATTTAACTGGTGTATTATATTTTATTCCTTGTAAAAATTGAAAATATGTTTATATAGGTGAAACTGGCCGTACAGCAAAAATTAGACTACAAGAGAACAGACGATCTTTTAAAAATTGCAACCAAAATTCTAAAATTGTAATCCATTCAATAGAAACCGATCATATTCCTGACTTCGATAATATAAAAATTCTAAATTCTGGTTTTCTTAATTATAAATCGCTTATTTTCCTTGAGAGCTGGCACACTGCCAAGCATCTCCACACTATGAGATACCAAGCATCTCCACGCACTGGCTCCTCAATATTCGGTACTCCTTTAAAGTCCTTGAGTGTTCATGTAATGTTTGCATATTGTGTTGTAATTACTGATGAGGAAACCCGGACGGGTTTCGAAACGTCTAGATTTTAATTGTTTTTATATGTATTTTTTGTTTTTTAAATGTATTTTAACTTAAATTTTTGTCTCTTAAATAAAACAGTTTTTGCTTTTAATATATATAGAATTGAGACGGTTTGATGTTTGTGTACGTTAACGTATATTTTTGTCAATAGAGGGTGCCTACCTATACAAATTCTTTCATTACTCTTCCACCAATATAATTATATTGTAACTTTTATAGTATGTTACCACGAATAAGTAATCATGGATACCTATCGTGTTGTGATTTCGCAGCACTAGTGCGACGTAAAACCGTACCAACCAACCAGCCTGTTGTTATGACGGTATATGTAAGAAACTGTGTCGGTAAATACCCTGTATTGACAAAGTCACACCAAAAAATATAAAGATCATTTAAAATCATTAAATAAAATTTTTTCAACATCATTTTTGTAGACCTGAGACAAAACTTTAATTTTTATTTTGCCAAATTTATTATTATTGTGTTTTACTGTAGAACCAACAAGAATTAAAAAAAAATCTGTATTTAAGCATCATTTGTTACTAAAATCAATTATCTAATATAATAAAAAAATTTCTATACAAATTGCAATTGAAAGTATATTTAATAGATATTTGAAACATTTAAAAAACCGAAGAAACAAAAAGATTTTAAAATTTGCAATTTATATTACGTTGATATTTATCTATATTTTATTGATATAAATATAGCAATGTACATTATTATAATAAATTATTATTGTTTGTAATTAAATGAAAATGAATCTGAATAATTATTGCTTATACCATGTTAAATTTGTCATTTTTTTTTTGGTTAACATTATTTAAGAATTGTTTGAACTGATTACCCTTTATCATTATTGAAACTGTTTATATTATTATATTAAACATAATGTAAGTTAAAGTAAGTTATATATATATATATATATATGTGTGTGTGTGTGTTTAAGTATAAACAGATAGATTTATTTTACAAGTTATACAAACATTTATTATGTTATGTTCTTTGTTTCTAAATTGTTCATAAACAAAAATTGTTGAACGGTACATAGTGAATCTTTTACTCAGTATTGTATTGTATTGTATTGTAAAAGTATTACTCATAATTGTACGCATTTCGTTTAATAATAGAAATGCTCCAGAAGACTAATCTTGAAAGGTAATAAATAAAATACTTTGAAAAAAACATTATAAAATGTAAAAAACTTGCAACAATTGTTTCAGGTCGAAATAAAACATAACCCTTCAGCAGATGAATAGACTAGGTAATTTACTGCAAAACAAAGCAAACAATTGTTGCGAGTTTTTTATTTTTTTATTTATTTATTTTTTGCATTTTATGGTGTTTTTCTTCTCAGTTTTACTTATTATTTCATTTAAGGTTTTATAAATTCGAGTTGCAGTTAAACTTTTAGAATCCTTTTTGATATGTTATTATTTTGAGACTCTAACAACACATTTGCCCATAATGCTTCCTGAACTTGTCCATAGGATGTCCTTTTCATCCATAAGTCATCCTGAGAATATCATTTGGAGAAGATGTGCTATTAGGGGAGTGTTTGAAATGTGTTTCAATTTTACTTTACATATTATTTGATTCTCTATTAATATTCATCCTTATCATTTATATCTTAAAGGTTAAAAACAAAATAATAAGCATCTAATACAATAAAGAGTTTAATTTCTTAAAAGTGAGATAATAATTTTCACAAAAAAAAAAAAAAAAAAAAAAAAAAATTACACATTGGCTCACAAATAGAAAAAAAAAGTAATTGACAATTTTTAACTATTGAGTAGCTACTTTTCTTATACTATTTATATTGTTATCGTATAACATTTTTATATATATTTATTTTTCCTTTTTTTATATTAAATTTAATGTAGTGTTTTATATTTCATATTATTGTGTAATTTACAATATTTAAACCACCAGTTATATTTTACACTATGAAAAGGCAATGTATATAGCCCCAGAATACTTTAAAAATTATAAAATCAATGGGATGTTTTTTTTCCCTTTTCAGAATAATTATACTTAAAGTAAAATATATACTTTAAAAAAAATAAAGAACACGCTTTTATTGAAATGTGAACTAAAAAGCACAAAATATCTATCTTTATAGTATTAAAATGCAGGGCAAGAAAAAATCGTGTGTGCGACACACCATAATATTTACATCTTTAATACAATAAATAATTTAGAATTAAACAAAAACCATTTTTAAAAAATCTTCCCTGACTGGGTTCGAACGTTAGAACTTTAGGTTCGTAGCCCGGAGCTTTACCTCCCAGCCACAGCGTTCACGTAGGGAAAGTCTTTTTTTACAATATTGATTTTTTTGTTTGCTCCCAGAGCGGTTACAAACATAAATACAGGTGAAGCTAATAAAAGCGTGTTAAAGAAAAAAAAATTCTCTTGCCATGATAGTATTAAGACATTCCAATAAAATAATTCACAACAATTTCCTTTATAAGTGCATAAATTATACAGGGGGAATCGTTACCGGTGCGACAAACTTAAGGAGATGTAGGGGACACAAAGACGATTTGGAATCACATAACGATACAAGGTCAGAAATGCAATCCTAATGAGGTAGGGAATTTTTATTAATAAAGACTTTTTTTCAGCTTACTTTCTCTGTCATAAACCTTCTGCCGAATCCAGGTTAAAAACGGAAAAAGGGGAAAATAAATTAAAATATCAGTTATATCGTTACAAATTCGGTACCAAATGAAAGAGGCGATTTTGCTGAAGATAGGGGTGCAAGTAGTTTTTCGACACAATTAGATCTTTTAAAAATAACTAAAGTATGAAATTTAGGCGGCAACAACTTTTGTATAGCGCATTAAAATAAATTAGAAATATTAGTCCTATCGTTACAAATTTGGTACCAAATGAAAGGGGCGATTTTCTGAAACCAGGAGTGCAAACAGTTTTTCGACACGACAATTAGATTTTTTGAAATTAACTAAGTATGAATTTTAGGTGGCAACAAGAAAGTTACATTTTTATTGGGAATTTCTAACACACGTGACCAATAGACAATGCAAGATTAATTTTTCTTTTTATTATTATTTTTTAGCTTACATTCTCTGTCATAAACCTTCTGCCGAATCCGGGTTAAAAACAGAAAAAAGGGAAAATAAATTAGAAATGTCAGTCCTATAATTACATATTCGGTACCAAATGAAAGGGGCGATTTTTCAATCCAGAGGGGCAAACAGGTTTTCGGCACGACCATTAGATTTTTAAAAATTAACTAAAATATGAAATTTAGATGGCAAAACTTCATTTTAATTCATTTCAATCATTTTAAAAAGTACGTGGCTCGTTACAAATTCGGTACCAAATGAAAGGGGCGATTTTCTGAATCCAGAGGTGCAAACAGTTTTTCGACATGACACTTAGATTTTTTAAAATTAACTGACGTATGAAATTTAGGTGGAAACACTTCATTTCTATCTTTTCATACTTTTTAGTGCGAATCATGCTAAGAGAAAAAGTTTTTGATTTAATTTTTTTTTTAAATTTTATTTTATTATTTTAAATTCTCTTATATATGTTTAAAGACATACATAAATGGTTCAATCTTTTATTGAATTCAAGCCACCTATGTTAAAATAAGTATATGAATGATAGGAATTTTCAATCATCTGATATTTTTCCATATATTTTAAATAGTGTGATGCTGAAGGATGCTTTCTATTCCTCTAAAATAGGAAGAAAACAAAAACCAGGGGGCGGGGTCAAATCCCAGAAAAAGAGAGGCTTAAGGGCTATCGTAAGAAAACTGCCACTCATAGAAATGTTAGAATGAAAATTATGAATACATGGTGATCGTAAAATGATATTTAAAGACCTAAAGCTCAAAATAAGTTATGAATTTCCTAATAATTATACTCCCAAACAACCCCCTATCTCGTTAGCATTGCATTTCCGACCCCATATTGCTGTGTGATTCCGAATTGTCCCTGTGCCCTCTACTACATCTTCTGTATGTTTGTAACACAGATAACGAATCACCCTGTATATTTTTTACCTAATTTGTTATAATTTTAGAATTGGTATGGAGAATAATTTAAAATTTCTTTCAGTTTTAATTAATTAGAAGTCTTTTTGTAAATACTTTCACGTGTTTTAACATATTTTTTTCTTGATAAAGTCCAATAAAAGGTGATTTGAGAGGGAAAAAAAAAGATTAAAAATTAAATTTAAATAAATACAATTAAGTTTACATGTTCAGATTTCATCTAACATTCGTTAGGGAAAGTAATATTATTTTTCTTAAATAAATGTAATTACTTTATCGATATATAATTATGAATGAATACAAGTATTGTTCAAGTAAGCCTTTTTTCAATGAATTTGTATGCTACGAGAACAAGTAGACATTGTAGAGTTGGGTAAAGGTTTTCACATATATAATTTTTTTTTTTTTTTTTTATTCAAATATTTTTAATAGCGATGGAAAAATAACACTAATAAGCCTTTAGTTCGAAACTGTATAATGAACTTTTAATTAAATTTTATATTATTTATACTATCTTTGTATCATGAAATTTTTATATAAATTTTCCGGTAGCCAAAAAGTGTAAAAGTTGGCAACCATGGTTTGATTAGAAATTGATAATGCAAAGATGTAATTATAAACTATTGAACTCCTTAATGGTACTTATAATATTTTTTCATATATGCATTTAAAAATTCATATGTACAAAGTATACTAACAGTACTATCTATTAAAAAAATAATGTTGAATTTTGAAAAAAAAAAAAAATTCTTTTGTTTGAAAAGAAATATTTAAATGCTTCCTCAAACCAAAACAATAGTAAGGACCAGTTTCAATTATTTTAATAAGAAAATGTTTTATTATTACATTTTATAGTAAATAGTATTTAAACTACCAATTTCTTCTTTGTAAACATAAACCATATCTATTATAGGTGATTGTGTTACTGTATGTATTTCGACCACAGTTTACTAATAATTTTTAACAATGAAATATAAACAAAATTCTGGTTGAAAAAATACCGGCACATGAACACCCCCTAATACATTTAAAAATTTTATTTGCATATCATATGAAAATGTTTAAGAATTTTCATTTTAGCTCTGCAACTTAAATTGTACTTCAGCATGTATTGAATAATTGAACTATCTATCGTCTCTGAAGGACTATCTATCAAAGTAGTTCTTTATGGTGCTAACATGTATTTATTCATTGAAAAGTATTTTATATTACTGATATTCAATGGTAAATAAAAATGTGTATATGTTATTAATATTAATGAATGTAATCCAGTGAGTGGATGAAAGCTCTTCCAAATTTGATAACAGGGCTGATTTTACTAATTATTTTTTACTTTTATTGTATTTTAACAAGTATCTTATTTTGATAATCATAAATTTTCTGTAGTAAATATGAATATCAATAAGATCAACATTTAGAAAAAGGAACTTTTTTGATATTTATCATTTTACAGTGATATAAATATTTATAAAAATGATAATTCAAGAATGTATACATACAATGTTTTCATGTGAGAATTTTATTAAAAGCGTGTATTTGTATTATTTTTTGATGTTTATAATTGTACATTTATAGATGAGAGATGTGAAGAATTTGTTTTACAAGTTGATCTAACAAACTGAATATTCAAGACCAAAATGGGAAATAAATTTGTGTATAAAAATATTTCTTATGTCACAACTTTTGTTAATATATCTACAATTCTTGTAACATTTGTTGTACTTAAACATGGTTTTGTAACTATAGTATATAAATAAAGTATTGTTTCATTTGCGGACGTGTGACTTAAGGATATTTTAGAAATAATTTTTATTAAAACATTGTACTTTTTTCTATAAACACAGAAATTACAAAAGTTATTACGAATTTAACTATATATTTTTTTTATTTTAAAGTAAAGAACATTTTTAGGGTTCTTTTAACTGACAATATTTTCAAAAATTTAGGATATTTTTAAATGAATTTTCACTCTATTTAAAAAATGTCAAATTTGCAAATAATATGACAAACAAATCGGTGATAAAGGTAATGGAGTGATATCTGAAAAAAAAAAAAAAAAAAAAAATACGTGGAATAATATTTTACCACGTGCAAGCTAATTGAAACAAAATAATTTCCATAAACTTTACATTAAATTCAGCACAATATTTTGTTTTATAATTTGAAAAAAAAAAAAAAAAAACTTTTATAATGGTTTCGTTATGTAAAGAGTAATTAGTTTATAAATACAAAAGCTATATTAAATTAAATTTAATACTCTGGCCTATTTTTTGAAGAAAAACTTTTTATAATGAGTTAGTTATGTGAAGAGTAATTATTTTTTAAATATGAAAGCTATATTAAATTAAACATAATACTCTGGATTATCATTTGAAGACAAACCTGTATAACGACTTCGTTATGTAAAAGTTAGTTAGTTTTTAAAATAAAACCTATATTAAATTAAACATAATACTCTATCCTATAATTTGAAGATGAAACTTTTGTAATGATTTCGTTATGTAAAGAGTAATTAGTTTTTAAATATAAAAGCTACATTAAATTTAGCATAATACTCTGGATTATAATTTGAAGAAAAACCTTCTATAATGATTTAATTATGTAAAGAGTAATTAGTATTTAAGTATAAAAGCTACATTAAATTAAATATACTGTAAATTTCAGCGTATAATCCGCAGGTCAGATAAGTCAGCTTTGCCCCAGAAATTTTAATTGACAAATAAATTTATATTTGAACAGGTTGTTTCTTCGAAAAAATGTAGATTTCTTTGTTTCTTTTTGGTTGTGATATGACATATGTTTCTTGTGGATTATACACCGAAAATTACAGTAACACAATGGCTTATAAGTTGAAGATTTTATATATATATATATATATATATATATATATAATTATTTAATTATGCAAGTAAGAGTAATTAGATTTTAAATAAAAAAAATTAGATCATGAATTTTTTTGACGAATTCTTTGTGATAATTTCTGTTTTCAAATTCAGCAGAGTTGCATGATTCTAGTTCATTTTAATGATTACGTGAATCCTTAAGCAAGATGAAAATTTTGAAATTGTACTTCAAAAGAATTTTGAAATATCATGCACGAAAACCCAAAATTGCATTTTGAAATAAAGCTATTCAAATGGAAGGCAATTAAATCAGAAATTAAAAAGTGATATTTATATTTTCACTGATATCTCAGTTGGTTTTTATTTTCTAATTAATAACTTGATATAAAGTTATTTGAAATAAAATTATCCTTCAAAATAGAACATAAAAAAGTTTAAATTTGATTTTAGAACCACTTAAAGTTTTTTTTTTTTTTTTTTTTTTTTTAAATAATTTTAATTCGAAACTTATTTTTGTTTTCTAAATAATAAATATAAAATTCCGTACAAAACAGAATTTAATTTTTATAAATATGGAAAACTTCAAGAAAAAATTGACTTAATGTAAATATTTAAGCCTGTAGATTGTTTTAGCTGAATTAGAAACAAAAGTATGATTTTTCTACCAGCAATATTTAGCATACTCGATTTATAGATTTCTTATTTCTGAATATAACCGATGTGTTCCTTTAATCAAAACTTGATTTTGCGTTTATTTAACCAATGCATAATCTAGAAAATTTACAAATTTATGTTTCGAGTAAAAGAACAAATAAATTATATTCAGAAACAATAAATAAACAAATCGGTCATTGATAAGTGATACTGGGTGAGTAATGATTATTTTGATCATTCAGCTATAATAATCTGCAGGCTTATACATTTATATGAACTCGATTCTCTTGAAGCTTTCTGAATTTATAACAAGATTTAATAAAGTTGCTCAATAGAATGATATATTCTAAAACCTTATCTCATTACACGAACATACTGAGGGAATTTACGCAATGTTCTAGAGGAACGTTAGTAAGATTTTTTACAGTGTATGAATGTATAGGAAAATTAATATTTGCAACTAAATCCAATCTCTTTAATAAATCTAGTTGTATAGAGTTAATAAAAATAATGTATTTCTTATGAGTTATCTGGCAAAATTATGTTTATAAAGATAAGGGGAATTAAGTTAAATAGGTAAAAAATATCATATACAATCACTCGACATATTACTGCAAGAGAAAGTTTTACATATGCTTGCTAAAAATGTAATGTAATACCAATACAAAACATTGTCTTATGAATTTTTACAGGTAATCCTAAGCTGTGGTTAAAAATATGTTTGATTCCTCACCTTTTAAGAAATCCTTAAATTCTCCTCGTTCAGAAGTAAATAATAAAAAAAAAAAAAACTATGGATGAAATTCTGCTTGTTACAGAATTTAATTTAGTACGGCAGGACTACTTATATTTATATTTTAACAACATTTCAAAAAAAAAAAAAAAAAAAAAGGCGCCCAGTAAAATTCTTAAACACATATTCAAATAATGTATTGATTTTTAATTCTAAATAAATCAATAAAATTTGAATGCATTAATTGTATAGTATCTTCCACTAATTGCTTAATACTCATTTACTAAATGTTTTAATTAGTAAAATAATTTTAATAACAATTTCTTTTTTATTATTAATAATTAACAGTTCCAATTTCTATAGAACAAAACATAATACTAAAAAAACTATAAACGAATTATTCGATATTTAATTTATACTCAAAATTCATCACAGATGAATTAATATTAATCCATTAATTTCTCAAAAACATATTTAATATCAATATACTCATCTTATAAATCGGAAAATAACACACATTTTAAATAATTTTCACAGTTTTAGTCTAAAAATATCTGAAAACACTAGACTAAATAATCAGGAAATATTCAGCCAAGACCCGTCTGCTCTGTAGTCAGAGTACACGACTACGAACCCGACGGTTGCGAGTTCGATCCTTTACCGATGGGAAGTGGGGAAAAAAAAATTAGTAATAATAGTTTTTACGGATTTCACAAAATATTTTAAGATAGAGTAAGAAGTTAAAGGGTAAAATTGGATATTGACAGGCATTTTCGAAGTGGAACACTATAAACTGGTGACGATGCAAAATGGCAGATTGAAAGAAATAGTCCTGTCGTACTAAAAATATCATTAACTGTAATTTCTCAGTAACTTTTTTTATCTGATTGTTTGAAATACTAAATAAAATCCATATTTCCTTGATCTTTTTAATAGCTCTGTATATTCTAATTTTCTATTAATTAATACCTCCGTAATTACCTAATTCTGTTGCCTGTTAATTTGGATCTAACTACGCTTCCATGTTTACATATAGGAGCAGTATTCTGTCTTGCTATTCTGCATTAATGACGGTATGCTTTAATGCTAGTGAAACTGTAGTATGCGACTTTTACATTTTTCATATCGGCGTTCTCACCGTTGATGTAAATTTAGTTTGGTATGCTATATAAAATATCTCTTTAAAAATATTATAGAGAAAAGAAGCTAGTACAAAGAGAATACACACGTGTATGCCACTTTAAAATCTTTATTACTCACAAACAATTTTAACAAACTTAGGAAAAAAAACTCTTAAATATCAGACTCAAAGTGGATAATTTATATAATAAATCCTTCCAGTTTGTTTTCGAACTTTCTTCATCAGGGGGTGTCGAAGAGCTTGCTGAATAGTCATTCTTTCTGCAGGACTCGATCGTAGGAGACCTGTAATAAAAGTCCAACAATCCGTGGCAAACACTGTTTGATCCAGATCATAATTTTTGAATGTTTTCTGTATAAAGCGTATATCCAGGAAACAGTTCAAGAGGTGGAGGTGGTTATGCATTGCCGTACTGATGAATTCTTTGTTGAGAGTATCGTTTATGATTTCTTCGCAAGCGCTCCCGGACGGATAGCGGCTGGCCCTTATCGTTAACATGCCACCTGTAAGGAGCTCATAGGCTACGACTCCAATACACCATGCGTCCACTTTAGCTGCGTTTACGACTTCAAAGGTAAAACACTCAGGTGGCCTGAAAATAAACAATAAACATTAATGAATGAAAAAATAAATAAATAAAATAAATAAATAAGTAAAACAGTGTTAAAAATGTTAGCATGCAAAGGTTTAAAGTTACAGGGAAAAATTATATTGCAGTAGTAACTTTTGTGTATCAAGTACTTGAAAGAACTTGTTTCAGATTATTTATTATTCACATAATAATTTGCACTACGCTGTAAAAAAAAAAAAAAAAAAAAAAAAAAATCGAGCCCTGATACCATTCTTGCTGATTCTTATGTAAAATGACCTCTTGGATCCGAATATGACCCCCATTTTGCCCCATCACCCACCGTTTTCTCGGGAGTCACCACCTCCTCCTCCCTTTATCACACTTCGGTCATTTTATGGCCACGAATTTGATTTAGAGAATGCAAAATAATTATTTTAACTCTTAATATATATATATATATATATATATATATATATATATAATGTATAATAAGTGATAATAATAATTGATTAATAAAATATATTAAATGTAGCTTATAATTTCAGTGGCAAATCCCCCCCCCTCCTAAATCTTTCCCTTACTGTAAATGTTCATGTTATGGAATTTTTCACCTTTTTAGGCCCTCAGAAGATATTTAACAGTTAAAATATTTCTTTTCTTCAGTATAAATCAAATTTATAGCTCTAAAATTACCGAAGTGTAAAAATAGAAGGGCGTCTCCCCAAAACGGTGGGTGATAGGGCAAAATAACCGTCTTATTCGGAGGTCATTCAGGAGGTCATTTTACATAAGAATATGCAAAAATGCTGTTGGGGGAAATTTTCACGCCGAGCAGTGTTATTATAACAAAACATTAATAACTTTATAATCGGCATCCTCAAATGTACCCTTCGTAAGCTTTTCTTGACGAAGGGCAGTTTTTGAGGACTGTCCTCGGGATTCGAGGACGGCTAGTCACCTTAAGAATAAAATAAAAATTTATTCTTGCACAGACATACAGAAATGAAACTTTCAACACTAAGAAAATTTTAGAGAAACATATAGATATTTTACTTTTGTAAGAAATGGAAATTTTTAAATATTCAAAATATCTTAAAAAACATCCGAGACTACTATTCTTAGTTATTAGTTTTTCTAGAAGTATTTGTTAGGATTTTTTAGGATGTTTTATAACTTTTCAGGACTGTTTTTTGACTTTTCGTTAGAAGGTCATGCTGATAACGCGATGATCGTGGGTTCTATCCTCCAAGGGCCTATGTGTTAATTTTTACAGATAATTAATAGAAAATTGTTAATTAATAAAAGAAAATCTTTCAGTGTCTACACAGTACCCTAAAAATTTTTTATCAGTTTTTTTTTTTTAAACTAAAAAGCCCAAAGTAAAAATTTATTATTATTATTATTTTTTAAACAATAGAAGCTTTTTATTGTGGAATCCTAAAAAAGCATAAAATGAAAATTTATTCTTGCAGAGGCAAGCTATAAAGAAATGAAAGTTTTTTCACAAAGAAAATTTTGGAGATAAATATAGATATTTCACTTTTGCAAGAGATAAATATTTTCAAATATTCAAAATATTGTAGAAAGCATTCGAGTCCTTTTTAAATTTATGGCTTAACGAATACTTATGCAAAAGATAAGGACTCCGAATATTGGTCTTGAATGCTTTTTAAAATATTTTCAGTATTTACAAATTCTCATCTCATACAAAAGTGAAATAAATATCTATATTTTTAAATAAGATTTTCTTAGTGTTGAAGCTTTCATTTCTTTATAGATGCCTTCACAAGAATAAATTTTTATTTAATGCCTCTCCAAAAAATTTTTTTATTTAAATTTTTATTCTGACAGTAATATTCTTTAAATATACTACGTTCCAAAAATTAAACAACACATTGTTACTTTATGTTCTTCACTTACGCATATCTTTTAAACAAATAAAAATGTAAATATAGAATTTTGAAGACTTGTAAGCAAGCTATCACTGAATTAATAGAATTTTATCCTATTTTCATATAACATTTTAAAATTGATATAAGCTCAATTTTTCTTAAAAGTACGTTTAGAAGAAGAATAAATTTAAACTATTTTAGAAAAAAAAAAAAAAAAAAATCTTACTAATAAATGGTGTTAAAGTATGCATTGCAAATAATATGAGGTGCCCATAGTTTAAAAAATTAAATTAAAACCTTTTTTTTTTAATTTTCCATTAATGTTATTTTTATATATTACATTTTTTTACTATGTGAAATAAATAAATAAATAAATAAATAAATAAATAAATAAATAATAATAATTTACTGACACAAAACGTGCATGTAGTGCTCGTTATAAAATTACTTATCAATATTTTTGTTATTCTGGCGATGTTCATAAATTACAAATTACAAATTATATATTTTTTAAAAACATCATTATTACAACAAATGAAAAGTTTATGAAGGAAGAAAAAGAATTTGTAGTTTATTATACAGAGGCATATACTTTTGCCTAACAGTAATTTATACCTAGTACCCAATTTCATATAGTTTTCTTTTCCAAAGTGGTTGATATATTTTTTTTGTTTATTTCAAACATGAATTTTTTTAATGAAATCTAGTATTACAATCATTTTACAATTTATTCTCTATGGCAGAGTAGCATAAAATTTGATTAATGATTTGATTTATGCTTCAATTAATGATTTGACTAATATATTACACATTCATATCCTCATTTGTTCTTGAGATTACATCAAAGAAAAAAAATAGAAAGAAAACTGTTTAATTTTTGGTTGAAATCAGTGTAGAAGTTATTTTGCACATACTTATAGTAATTTGGAACTCCTATACTAGTCACTAGAACTTCACCATTTTCACTCCTTACGGCATGGTCGAAATCAGCCAAGACTACGTGTCTTTTTTCAGAGTATTCATATCTGAAAAAAAAAAAAAATGAGACAAATATTTTTCATTTCAATAAAATAAATGATAATATTGCAGAAAAATGAATTGAAAGACTAATATTAAAAAGAACGAATAAAAACTTTGGAAGCAAGTATCATAAATTAACTCCCTCCCCCCTCCGAAAAAATAAGACTGTATGGAAATAGACGCAATCTTTTGCAATAAAGATAGGTGAATGGAGATTTATATGAGTGTGCACAGTCATCACCTGCCTATGAAAAAATAGACAAAAAAAAAAAAAAAAGTTTGCAATACACAAAACAGTCATGACGTACCAAATTAAATTCTGCCACTGGCAGAATTTCTTTTGAAATTGGCCTCATATTTAATTTCTGATTTTCTTTTAATTTATCTCCCTCCATCCCCTCATGTATTGAATGATGATGAATGGATTAAAACCTGTGCTTTGCGGAAACACGCAATAGTTGTTTCAGGTCGAAGTAGTTGAGCACGGCCTTTTGTCAGTTCAAAACATTTAAGACAAGGATAGTGCAAAATTAACAATAAATAAATATTTTCAGACTACTTATGCGCTCATATTTTTTTTTACCTGAGAAAGGATCGTTCTTATCTATTGCGATCAGAAACAAATATGGTGTTTGCTTACAAAGTTTTTATTCGTTAGATGTTAATCCTGAACATAAAAAATAAAAGTAAATATTAAAACCCTTTTCCTTTTTTAAATGTATCAAAATTAGGCATTTGAGAAATAGTATACATGAAGTACTTATTCTAAAATAGTTTACAAATAAGTAGGGAAGAAAAAACATCTAGGATAAGGACCAGACAAGGAAGAGACAATAATCTCCCGTTCTTTTTTTTTTTTTTTTTTTAACTTTCTTTTATACATATAAGAATAAAGTATTGGATTCATGAAAATTTTTGACCTACAATTTTCGATGGATTTACACGCTTTGAGATGTCCTGAACACGATTTGATTATTTTTACTTTCTTCTATATGTATATATAGAGAAAATATTGGATTCGTGAAAATTTTCAAACTCCAGTTTTCGATGGATTTACACGTTTTAGGATGTCCTGAACACGATTCGACTGTTTTTAGAAAATGTCTGTCAGTCTGTCTGTGTGTGTGTATCACAAATTTTGTGGACGCTGTATCTCTCGAACCAATGAACGAAATTTAATTAAACTTGGTATTTAGTTGGACCGTGACATTAACTGGTGCTGATAAGATTTGCGGATTAATGGCTCAACAGGTGGCGCTCTGATACCATTTTTTCTAAATTGAGAAATAGGACATGAGAGAATAGGACAAAATTTCGTATAAATGTACATAATGAGAGTTATTACTTTCTTCTATATTCAATAGAAGAAAGTATTGGATTCGCAAAAATTTTCGTTCTCGGGTTTTTGACGGATTTACACTTTTTGAGAGCTGTACAACACGATCTGACCATTTTTAGAAATATCTGTCTGTCTGTCTGTCTGTGTGTGTGACAAAATTTTGTGGCAACTATATGTCAGGAACTACTGCACAAAATTTCATACAAATTGGTATGTAGTTACACCTTGACATAAATTAGTGCCTATCAACTTTTGGTAAAAATTGACAGATTGCGTAACATGGTGGTGTAGGACAAAATTTTGTGTAAATGTGCATAAAGAGAATTATTTTTGAATAATCCTCATGAAATTTACAAGAATTATTTATAATAGAGATAGTCAACTGTGAAAAAATTTTTGTATGTGTAAGACCATCGCCTTCGTCAATACCTTTAAAATGAATGGTTGAACCATCGATTTTCAATAATTTAAAATAAAGTTATCGTTTTTTTTTTTTTTTTTTTTTTTTTTTTTTTGATATTTAGTGTTATACTACTTCTCTAATATGGAAATCGTACTGCATTATCACGGAAAATAATTTTATTAAATATAATGATTTTAATAAATTATTTTTACTGAGTGAATTTGCATAGGAAAATATAAAAGAAATTCATGTGGAGGCTATAATATTCTAGTTTTTAACGTGTGATTGTAAAATTAATATGATTAATGGAAAATAGTACTAGTAAACTAGGAAAAAAGTTTGTACACGTGGAAGCATCTTTTCCCCCCCCTGGGAGAGAGTACTCCCACGGGGGTTGTAAATTTTTCAACATGGGTATCTTTCGAAAGATCTCGTCAATACCTTTAAAACATATGGTTGAACTATACATCTGGGATAATTTAAAATAAAGTTATCGATTTTTTTTCATAAAAAAAAAAAAAAAGTATTTCTTTTGATATTGGCAAAAAATTGACTTTCTTTCGTCATTTAGTGATATAATTCTAAATCGTCAGATAAAAATTCAGATAAAAATCGTCTGCATTGATAATGGAAAAAAAAATTAATAATTTAATAAATAATTTGTATTGTATGAATTTTGTGTAATATTATATAGAAGAAAGTCTTGTGGTGGCCACATCATACTAGTTAGAAAATGCATGTGTGTGTATCAAAAGTTTTGTGGACGCTCCCTCTCAAGAACCAATGAACGAAATTTAACCAATCTTGGCATTTACGAGTAGTTGGACCTTGATTGAACAGGGTTCTGATTTCATTTGGAGATTAATAGCTCAACCGGTGGCGCTGTAATTCCTTTTTTGCATAATTTTTAATGTGGAAGTATAGGACAAAATTCCGTGTGAATGCACATAATGAGAGTTATTTTTGACTTTTTAATGTGAAAAAAAAATAATAATAACAATAATTGTAATTGTAATAGTCAACAAGAAAACGTTTTTTAGTATATGTAAGGGCATCGCTTTCCCCGGGGGTGGGTGAAAAATTTGAACGTACGCATTTTTCAAAAGAATTCATCAATACATTTAAAATGAATAGTTGAACAATAAATTTGTGATAATTTGAAATAAAGTTATCGATTTTTTTCTTTTTAATAATAATAATAATAATGATAATAAATGATAAAAAATAAACAACGATGTCTTCTGTATAGCATAAAATTGATTTTCTTTGGATATATTTAGTGTTATAATACTGTCCTAACAGCATATCTCATCCCCAAAACCATCCTCAGGATGAAAGTACATCCAAGGGACATCCTCAGGATGTACTGTGGATAAGTATGCTGTTAGGGGTGTTATGAAAATGGTCTGCATTCATCACGAAAAATAATTTTAATAAATAATAATTTTAATAAATAATTTTCAGATCAAATTATTGAAGAAAGTTTTGTAGGCAGTGGCCAAAACATGCTAATTTTCTTTATTTATATACTGCAGCGCATGAATTGTCCGAAACAAATAGGAGCTGGTATGTTCGGATAACTGATTTTTCAGAAATCAGATGTTTTACGAAAAATTTTGTATCTGAGACTAGAGTTGCCAACTTCTACAATTTATTCTGGGGCATATTTTGTTCCAACATTGTTTGCCACCATTTTTTTTGTAGAATACTTTTCTCCAATATATATATTACTACGATGAAATAAGAAAAAAATTACACTTAGAAAAAAGTGGTATGAAAAAAAGGTGGGACTAACAATGCTTCGGAATAAATTATAAAAGTTAGCTACTCTGCAGTGCTACAGGAACAACATGAAACAAAACAACAACAATATTAAATTCAGGTCTTCTTTCTTGGTGTTTGGTCATTAAGGTATCATAGATTGATATGGAGATAATTATCCAGGAAAAAATTTAAGGTAAATTCGTTGTGAAATTGAATTATTTAAAAAAATTAATTTATTAGAATTAGTAGAATTAAAATTATTTTCATATTTGAACGGATGTTATCACAGGATAATTTAATTTCGTAAAAATTAATTCTTATCGGTCTAAATGGTATTCAGTGTCAGTAAATCGTTTGCTACTCTGGTTATTGTAACCTTTTTAAAAATGAATTTACTATATATATATATCTTATATTTAATTTTATAGGTTTTAACCAATAAACTTCAATGCAAATGTACACGATTTTTTTTTTTGTCTGAACTAATAGTGTAAGAATCTTCCAATTCAAAATTAAATTATACATTTCGTATCCTTTGGGATATTTTAAAAGCCGATTCGATATATAGTGGATTTACTCTATATCTTCCGCATTATGAAACAAACGAAAATGCATATGAAACATATTTGTTTTAGTTACTTAATTGTATTTTTTAAAATATACATGCAATAAAAATTATGAATATCCCCTCATCCTAGCAATTAATGAGGATTTAGTGAGGTAGTACTTTAGTGTACCACTGGTAGATAGAGGTCAAAAAAGGTATTTGGATGGATCTTAAAAAAAGTTTAAAAAAAAGTACTGATTCAGGGAAGACTCTTAATATAATATAAAAATTAGTAATAGCACACCTGAAAATCTTGAAAAATGACAAGTAGAAACAATGAGGGCACTCTAGAAAATCATTTCTGGAACAAAAATCGCTAGTGTCTTGTATAAAGTGGCCATACTTAAACTGACAGTGTTTACAGTGATCTGTAGAGTGATCTAATTGCGCGAATGGCGCCAAATTTTGTAGAATGATTTAACAAGACGGAAGGATTGCACTTAAAAAAAATATTAGTTTCAAAAGTCACCGCTAGGGGAATATGTGGCACTGTGTAAAAGAAATGAGAGTTCTAAACAACGCAGAATCAATAGTAAGTCTCTTAACAGGTCAACAGATCAAACTTCCCAACGCTCGAAGTTACCTCTCCATTTGAGGCAACAACTGAACAAGTCCTCATTAAGTGAAATTGCAGACAAAGAAACTTTATCACTGTTTATGTAATTTTTGTCGCTTTTTAAAAAAATTTTACCACATTGAACTTGAATTAAATTGTTAAATGTACTAAATGAAAGATAATTTTATTTCAATATTGATTCTGCGTTTTCTAGAACTCTCATTTCTTTTACACAGTGCCACATATTTCCCTAGCGGTGACTTTTGGAACTAATACTTTTTTTAGTGCAATCCTTCGTTACCCGTCTTGTTAAATCATCCTACAAAATTTGTCGCCATTCGCGCAATTTGATCACTCTACAGAACACCGTAAACACTGTCAGTTTAATTATGGCCACCTGTACGTAGATTTAAATGTGGTATAAACAGTCTATTCTTACTAACATTCATACTTTGCCATTTCTTCCATAAATTATTTTCTATAAGCTTTTAAAACTAATAATACTTTAAAATACCGTCGGTAGATAAAGGATAAAAATGTAATCTTTTTCTTCTGTTTTTAAAGGGGAAAAACGTTTTTAAACTTTACTCAGTACCTATTAAGCATAGTAGCCTTCTAATTTCAAAGTCAGAACAATAAAAAACTGCTTTATCGGATAGTTTATAAAGTTATTTTCTGGTCTAAGTTAGTAAACATTTGGGCAAGAGTTCGAGAGTACTTAACTTATCATAAGAGTCTTAACTTCAAAATCAAAAGTTAATAATTTAGCTGAAAATTTATAAATTTGTTTACATATCTAAGTTGGTAATTATTCTGTTAAGAGGTTAAGAATATCTAATTTAACATATGAGCTTCAATTCTGAATCAAAACAATGATAATAAAAATAATAATTATGATAATAATAATAATAATAATAATAATAATTAACCAACGGATCCAAGGATATAACGATTTCAAATTTTCTTCTGTCTCACAATTCATAAACTAAAATTCTATTCTAAATAGAATTTAATTTCAGACGAGAGACCTATTTTCTATCTGACATTTTTATCCTTTGCACATAGATGAACATTTATTTTCTGTTATGGTAAATTTGACGACATATATTCCGTTACATATGATGTCATAATGTTCTTTGTTCCAAATATTTTACTTTTAAAAAATTATTAATACTTTATTTTTTAAAACAAAAGATAATCAATGAAAAAATTTAAATTATATATATACATATATATATATATATATATGTATATATATAATTTTATCTTTAACCGAATTTAATTTTGGATGAAATATAATTGTACAAGTTTTTTCTTTTTTTTTCAATCCGTTTAAAATGGTTTATTTTAACTTGATGTCAATTGAAAGAAAAAAGTTTCTTTTGATTTATTTTGTCTGAAAGAAATCTGTCTCTCGTCCTGCTTAAATTAACTACTTTAGTAGATAATTTATAAATTTACTTACTTATCTAAGTTGATAATCATTCTGGCAAGTGTCCGAGAGCAGCCATATTTTTCATTGTCTTCAATCCAAGCTAAATAGTCGGTTTTAAAAGCCGATTGCAACCAATGCAAGTATATTTTCTTCGGTTGCAAATCCAGGTGATAAACATTTTTCTTGTGCATCATTTTGACAGTTCTGAGAAGATCATGTATCCATTCTATGATGTGTATAAATAGAAACAGAGGTCTGTTTAATGTTGTTTTTAACATTAATTCTTCAAAACTCTCCCTTAATTCATAATACTTCCGCAATTTTCCAAACACCAAATCTTCTCGCATGAACATGTGAAGACCATAATCTTCTTTGGGCACAAATCTATCCACTACGAGATAATCTTGGAGTATGTTTGGATTTGCTTTCAAATATTCAAGCTTCATTTCAGCCAAATTCTCCATCAAATCCTCAGAAAGCAAACAATTGTGAAGCAAAGCATTGTAATAGGTTTTTTCGTACGAAGTCCGGTATACTGTAGCTAGCAGCCATAAAGATACAGTCATAAAAATTGTGTATACTACAAAATCATACACACGTGACCTGAACTCAACCACTTCCTGTAATTCTGCAGCTTGCATGGCCATAGTAATATTTTTGCAATTTTCGTTCGTGTCTGGAGATGTCGTACAATTTATGTACGCAGGTGATTGAAGGTAAATAGATGTATTCTGCTCTGTTACTTCAAATCTCAAAAAGCCGAATAAAAATAAGTTCATTACGTATTTCTTAAAATTGAATAACGAAAATATTATTAAATTTATAATTAAGAGGGTAAAAAATCCTATCCTTGTATGGATCCATACTGCATGTTTATGCCAAGGATCGGGGTTGTTACCTTTTTGAGTCATTTTATTGTGCTTTATTTTTATATTTAAAATATCAAGTTAAGTATTATAACTAACAAAGGTTTCGAATAAATTATATAACCAATAACAATCTCATTTATATCTACTTTTTTATGCTAGTTCGATTTCATAATTTCTAAATTTTACTTGGAAATTTGAACTTTTTAGCTACATTTTATGTTTATACTGTACAGTATTTTTATGAGCAATGTTTTTGTTTTCGCATTTATACTTCAAAGTAAGCCTCTATAAACACATTTCTTATCTCGAAAAAAATTCAAGAAAAATCCTCCCAAAAATAATTCTAAAAGAATACGCACTTGATATATTTTTTGAAGGAATAGTTGTGTATATTAAAACGTAATTCTTTATATGTTAAGAAAATACATTCATAGTATTTTGATTTATATATCTATATTTTAAACTTTAAAATTAATTATTTATAGCTATCATTAATCTTTTGTTCTTAGTATTATAGAATAAAGAATGCAAGTTTTAAGTCTATAGAATATTTTCATATATCTCACTTTATACGAAATTTGTATTTACATAAATAAACATAAATATTTTTGTCAGTTTAGAAATAAGACAATTTCTTAAATTTTAAACACATTTGATTGATAAATCTTTTTTTACTAAAATGCAATTAAATCTTTCTTACATAAACTTCAATATCTCTCTCTCTTTATTTTATTTTATTTTTATTTTATCACTACTAATTCGTTTGGAGAAAAATCGTGATTAAAAGTACGAAAATAAATAATTTATCAAACTTTTCTCCATAAAGTATTAAAAATAACGAGTATTAACTAAAAATAATTATAGATAATTTATCTTATCACACAAGCTTAGCGTAGAATATCTGAATATTATAATATTATGTAGAAGAAATTTCATAGGAACAAAATTTTTTATCATGTATTTTTCCTAAAATTTCCATAGTAAAATAAAACCTTTTAACATCGATAAAACTTTTAAAAAATATTTTTTGGCCACTGAGAGTTTTCGATTAATTTTTACAATAACTCTTAAGATTTAGATTCCTCTTAAGATGACGAATGGAATAAATTATATATAGTTAATAATTAATAATGAAGTTAAAATGAATTACGTAGATTTCAGCATATGTAAAAATAAGAGCGAAATGTACCGTTTATGTTTTCCTTTACTTTTTACAGATTTAAGTATTAAAAATAATCTTTCTATATTTATACATTTCTCGTAAAATCCAACAAAAAAATAACGAATGATATTTTGTAAATAGACTGATGTTTTTATGTAGTTTGAATTATAAAAATAAGTCCATTTTTAGTTAAAAATATGCAAGAATCATCCTTGGGTTTGTAGTGATTCTTTAAATCTATTAGGTTACAATCATTTTCCTTTTTCTAAAGTTCGTAAGCAGGAACTTTTTGTATATTCTTAGATTATTATTCATTCATTTCTTTCCAGGCTGAAATAAAATAAAACAAACCCATAAAAATCCGATAAAAATATAGATTTTAAAAAACTGTATTAATAACTTTTTTGCTTAATACTTATGTTTTCTTTATTCAATAAAAAATAGATTCCAAAAGTTAAAACAGTTGTAAAAATTAAATTAACCATAGTATATTTATTACTTCATATACAGTAATTAAAAATAAGTGTTGTGAGCTTAGTAATTTATAACTATATCTAACGAAAATACAAACACTTGAACAGCCACTACATAAATAAATATATGAATAAAAATAAAGTAAATGGATAAATAAACAAATAAATACATAAATATCGAATAAATAAATGAAAAAAAGATAAATAAAAATGCATATCATTGAGTTTAATAAAAAGGAAAATGAAAATTACAGAAACAAAATATGTTTTATTTATACAACACAAATCAAAAACTTAATCTTATTATAATAAAAAGAAGGATGTTTTTGCATCATTCCTGTATTTTTCTTTCCTTTAATTTTTTTTTCTTTCTTTCTTTTCTTCTTTTTTTCTTTTCTTTTTTTTTTTTTTTTTTTTTTTAATAAAACTAAAGCTTTGCTCTATTTAAATAAATAAATAATTGTTAATCATTGTTAAATGCTATTTATTAGTGTTACTTAATTAAAATTTAACCATTTGTGTAGCAAAAAATAAACAGCAAATTTTATTATAATTTTGTAATGCAATAACCAAAACAACGATTGACAACCAAAGTCTCACAAAATGTAATTTTTCATAATAAAAATAATAAATTGCGTAAAATTAAATAACAAAAATAAACAAACAAATAAAAAGTGTTTTTCAATATTTTCAATAATGTAAATTGCCATTGTTGTATTGTGACTGCTCTGCACAAAATTCCTTAGTATTTTCTTGGAATAAATAAAAATTTACATAAATGTACCACAACAAATAAACAGAAAATCAAACAACTTTAATTTCGTATACTATTACATATATAACATGAAGATATTTTCTTATTTAGAAACAGTAACAGGAATTTAGAAAATAATAATAATAATAATAATAATAAAAACAATAAAAAGAATAATAAATAAGTTATGCCAGTCATGAACAGTTTTACTTATTAAAAAAATAAATCATTTAAAAAAATAATAATAAAAATTAAATTTTATAAAGTCTTAAATTACAGACATCATTTCACAAACTAATACACATAAAATAATTATGTAAATAAATAATGAAAATAATAAAAATTAGAGGTTAAAAATTCTCATAACTATACGATTATAGTTAAACATAAATAAAACTCATAACTCTATTGTAAATTAATAAACATTAAATATATATATATATATATATATATATATATATATATATATATATATTTTTTAATAAATAATTTTGTAATTAAATAAATAATTAAACTACAATTATTTATTGATTTACAAAACTAGAAATTAACAAATTAACAAGTCCCATAATTGTATGATTAGTGTTAAATATGAAAACCCTCATAATTTAATTTCGTATATTAATTAAACAAGATGAGAAAATTTATTTCTATAGAAACAGAACAACTTATGAAGTTAAAAAAAAAGACTCTTTATAACCTTAAAAAATAAAATAATGAAAAACAAAACAAAATAAAATAAATAAATAAAGGAAAAGGCAAAATGCATGCAGAATTATTAAATAAAAACAGCTGTTATTTGAAAGTAAAGATTTTTATTTTAAAGAAGAATTCAGAAATTTACATAATATTTATTTAAAAAAAAATGTATGCAGTTTTACATACTAAAAAATAAAATCATTTAAAGAAGTTATAATTAATTAACAATTTAATTTGTAAAAATCTTGAATTACAGAAATGATTTCGTAAATTAATAAATAATAAATTATTTTGTAAACAAACTTAAAAAAAAAAAAAATAAATAAATAAATAAATAAATAAATAAATAAATAAACAAAAAGATTAAAAATCCCTGTAATTATGCGGTTAGAGTTAACTATGAAAGTATCCACACTTCAATTTCCTGCAAAAATTTTACAAGATGAAAACATTTATTTTTATCGAAGTACTGGCAGAAATATGCACAGCAAATACAAAAAAAAAAAAAAAAAAAAAAAAAAAAAAAGAGTTTTTACTTGTATAAGCAGTTTGACGTATAAAGAAATAAAGTTATGAAATGAATAAATAAATAAAGGTTAAAGCAAAAACTAAAAGCATTCTCAAATAAATGTTATCGAAGTAATTTTTTATATAGAAAAAAGAATACTTCAGGAATTAATAAAATATTAATAATAATAAAAAGTATTATTAATAACAAAAATTGCAAGTTGTCACATCACGTTTGAGTAGTTTCATGTAAAAGAAAAGAAAAAAATATTATTTAAGTAAAATTATAATAAAGTCTACATTTCAGAAACTAACAAATTACGGAAATCATTTAGTAAATTAATAAACAATAAATGGTGTTGCAAATAAATAACGATAATAATAAAGCTTAAAGTTTAAAAACCTCCATAATTATACGAGTAGAGTTAACATAAAACTTCTCACAATTCATTTTTCTATATCAGTTGTACATGGTGCAAACATTTTCCTTTTTAGAAACAGTAAAAGGAATTCATGTAGTAAATACTACTAATACTACTAATACTACTACTAATAATAATAATCGCAAAATGTGAAAAAACATTTATATTTGGTATGAGTGTTTCACGTATTATGAAACAAAGTCATGAAATAAATAAATAAATAAAAATTAAAGCAAATTGCATGGAGCAATTATAAATAAAATAAAGTATTACTATTAAGTAAATATTAAGGATTTTTATTGAAAAAGAATAATTCAAGAATTTATATAACAAATAAATAAATAAAATTTAGAAGTTAATTACATCAGGTGTGAGCAGTTTTACGTATTGGAAAATAAAATAATTTAAACAATTAGTAACGAATTTTAAGTTTTGGAACCTTAAAAATTGCTTAAAACATTTAGTAAATTAATAAATATAAAACAATTTTGTTAAAAAATCGATATTAATAAAGATTAGAGATTATAAATTCCCACAACTTACAATTAAATATAAAAATTCCCATAATTAAATTTCTTACAAAAATTATACACGATGAGAAATTTTTCATCTTAAAAAAAAAAAAATAATAATAACAAGAATCCATATAATAATAATAATAATAATAACAGAAAAAGGTATAAAAAATGAAAGACATTTATACCAGATATGTTTTCGATAGAGTATTAAGAGCTAAAAATATGAATAAAATAAAATAAAATAAAATAAACAACGAGTACAAAACATTAATAAATAAAATCAAATGTCTTTTACAATCAAATATTATTTATTATTATTATTTTTTTTTTTATAAAAACAATTTAATTTATAAAGTCTTAAATTTATATAAAAGATTTGTTTTCATGTAACACAAGAAATTTTCTTTCTTATTTTTTTTTAAATAGTTAAGGTAATTAATTAAACAAAATATTTAAAATAACATAATAAAATAATTTGAGGTAATTTCTATATGAGCTTGGGAACATAAAAGAGAGCTGGAATAAATACTCAAATTTCAGCACTATTCATATTTAAAAATGATGACTTGTTTATGTCCTTGTAGGCAAATAAAACAGTTTATAAACGGTCAAAACTATTTTAAAAAGTTTCATTTTAATTAGAGAATTTTAAGAAACTATAAATTTTACAGACTTAAAATAATAGATTTTTAAAGGAAAACACCTGGTAAATTATACAAAAAGTGAATTTATTTGTTATAACAAATATCTTATGTACCAAATAATTTGAAATTTATTTTAAAAATTTAAAATTATAGTACTCTATAAATATGTAAGAAAAAGTAAATAACTTCAAAAACTTACCAAACATTTTAGCCATGCCAACTTTTAATTATAACTGACAAAATCTATTAAGAAGTAATCATAACGGCTGGAAACTAATTGAATAACATATAAGCACCATTAATAGCACAAAGTTGCAAGTCTTTCAGACTTGCAAGGTCTTTTAAATCCATACATCATCTAAACGTTGGAAAAGTGCAGCACATAAACTTAATTACTACCTGGCAAGTAAATAGTGACATTTTCATGGCAAATCTTCTTTAAAAACTTTCTAAAAGCTTTTGCTAACAAATTTACCGTAACTGAAGTAACTAAATCTAAATAATTACTAGAAACAAGCTTTAAAATAAATGAAAATATCTGACTAGCTTTTAAAGCTGGACCATGAGATCAAAGATGGAACGTAGCTTTGTTTACGGGCGTTATCGATTAATTCTGAGGCCTGCGCAATTTAGATTTTTGAGGTTTCTTCTTTGGAGCACGAGGAGAATTTGAGGTTTCCTAGTGAAAAATAAAGTTGTTCACTTTCCCTTCCATTGTTTATATTTTTAGGATAATTAGTATACTTTTGGTAATTTTACAGTTATAGTACTTTTTAAATTGATATTGATCAGAAATTGTAATAAGTTTGCTTTTGGAGATAAAGAAAAGGAATGTTTGTGAGGGCTTCTATAACCAATTTTTAATTACATAAGCATAACAAAATGTCGCCTGAAGTCTTGTCGGTACTTTGATAACAAAACAGGCTTCATATTATTTTCCATCATGTCTAATGAAAATAAATAGAATTTTAGGAATCTGAATATTAGGATTATTAAAACAGTCATATTTTGAAAGTCAAGGTTAGATTGACAGCATCCCACAAGGTAAACATTTACAACAGAGTAAAATAATATTAATAATCTATATAAATAAAGAAAAGCGTCTTTGTGCGTTCTGTCGCTCAGTCCATTAGTCGCAGAGGTGCAAAACTTGGTAGAAGGGTAGCTTGGAACATGCAGGGATGCACCTCATCGAGATATTTTGGACTTTCGATTTCGACTTTTAAAATTTATTTTTTATTTATTTCATTCATTGCTTTATCAGTTACCTGTTTGTTTATTGAGCTCTGGCATTCAGGTTACTGATCTGCAGATATACAAAACTTGGCTGAGGAGAAACTTGGGCCATGCAAAGATGCGCCTCATCAAGATTTTTTTTTTTTTTTTAATTTGAAAATTTTAATTCTATTTCGATTTTATTCATTGATTTTTCTATCATCTATCAGACTATCCTTAACAGCACATCTCTTTCAAATGGCATTCTCAGGATGTCCTATGGATGAAAAGACATCTTGTAGATATCTTCAGAATGTATTATGGACAAGAGTGTTGTTATGGGTGTGAGCGTTCTGGCACTGAGGCCACTGTACGCAGAGCTACAAGACTTGGCCAAGAAGTAGCAAGGACCCTGCAGAGGTGCTCGTCATAAAAATATTTTCAATTTGAATTTTTTTAATTAATCTTTCTTGATTTAATCCGTTGATTTTTTTTTTTTTTTGCTACATTTTCTTAAATTTATTCTTTTATTTCAATCGTGTGCGTTTTTCAGCAATGCTTGCTATAATATTTATTTTATTTATTTATTATTATTATTTGTTAATTTTTAATGAAAAATAGTTATGTGTATATATATATATATATATATACCTTCAGGTCGGCGTAAGTATTTTAAGTTAATATGGTAACTCATTGGTTCCTTATCTATATCGCAACTTTTTGTGTCATTCTTTCCTCTATGTTAAATTCAGTTCTATATTTTAGTGTGCTGTTATTGTTTTAGTTCTATTAATTGCTAAATATTAAGATTAAATTTTTTATTATCCTTCAGGTCGGCGTAAGTATTTTAAGTTAATATGGTAACTGATTGGTTCCTTATCTATATCGCAACTTTTTGTGTCATTCTTTCCTCTATGTTAAATTCAGTTCTATATTTTAGTGTGCTGTTATTGTTTTAGTTCTATTAATTGCTAAATATTAAGATTAAATTTTTTTATTATCCTTCAGGTCGGCGTAAGTATTTTAAGTTAATATGGTAACTCATTGGTTCCTTATCTATATCGCAACTTTTTGTGTCATTCTTTCCTCTATGTTAAATTCAGTTCTATATTTTAGTGTGCTGTTATTGTTTTAGTTCTATTAATTGCTAAATATTAAGATTAAATTTTATTACGTTATCTATTATATATCTGTATATATATATAAATTACGTGTCACGATGTTTGTCCGGGGTAAACTCCTAAACTAAGGAGCCGATTTTAATGAAATTTTGCACACTGTGTGCAGTTTGGTCCAACTTGAGAGATAGGATAGTTTTTATCTCAATTTATTGTCACAATATTGTTTTATTGCAATTATTTGTTAATTATAGACCTTTATTAAAGTTGCTCCAAAATATCTGTGAGTTCCATTAATTTAATTGTTGCCAAAAAAAAAAAAAAAAAAAAAAAAAAAAAAAAAATACGAGTTCATTTTCTTTTGACATAAAAATAAATACATTTAATCAAACGTGAACGTTAAAAAATTATAAAAAGTTAAATTATGCACCTCACGAAAATTGACGTCATAATCAATTTAAAGATTTTATACACATTGATAAAGTGCTAATGTAGTTCTATCATAGATATAGTAATATATATAGATCTCTCATCCCCATGTTATCGTACAAAGATTTTTGATGCCGAAAAAAAAAAAAAAAAGCTTTGTGAAACAGCCATTAAGTGGTATTGAAAAAAAAAAAGAAAAGAAAAGAAAGAAAGAAATATGAATTTGAAACTGTATCTGGAGTCTTCCATTCCCCTTTAGAAAATAAATTATTCATAAATTTTATTTGCTAAAATATTAATATGTATTCCCGTGTGTATTCACTCAGGGAAAGACGGCCATATTTTGGTAAAAACGTCGTCTTTTCCCAAATGAAAAGGAATAACTTTTTTCTCCCCAATGAGCACTCTATTCTATATATGTTATACTATATCTATGAGTTCTATACGCAAGCGAAGTGTGACTCACTGACCGTCTGTGCAGCCAAGAAAAAGATTTCCTATGTTAATTGCCCACTGGATTTTTTGTAAAGAAATTATTAAAAATCGAGGAAATTTATTTCGCGGTTTTAATCCTTATATTTGGGTATAGATATGTATTAGTTATCGCGGGTGTTAGATTGAATTATTTTGCTGTCAAATTGACAAAATTTTAATTTTAAATTTCAAAACTCTGTCGCCCTTGGCTTTTTATTATTATTATTATTATTATTTGGCGATCAAAAGCGTAACACGAAAATATACATGCCAGATGTATGCATTGTACGAAATGTAATATGTATTATTCATTGTACGTATGTATGACATGTAATATGTATTGTACGAAATATTGTTTCATATTATTCATTACTCTTTTAATATAAGTTGTTAAAATAACCATGATTTTTGAAAGGAATTAAATATTTTCGCCAGATAATTTGGCGATATTCTTTTTTTTTCGCCAAGGATGACAGAAATGAAATCTATTCCGCTGCAAAATATTAGTTAGTATCTTACATCAGATATTTTATTTAGACATTTGAAAACAAATTTGACTTCAAACTATGATAGAATATTTATCATTTTCCTTTTAATTAGTATATTATTAGTATATTAAAATTTAAAAGCATGGTATATAAAAAGTTTTTTTTTTTTTTTTTTTTTTTTTTTTTTTTTTAATCTTATAATTATTCTTATCTTAATCCTCAATGTTTCCCATCTTTATTAACTTGAATTTACTATTAAAATTTTAACATACTCAAAAACTTCTCATCACTTCGTTAAAATACACTAAACTTTTCCAAAATCTTTTTCTATTTAAAATGATACATGTATTTACTTTAAACGTCCAATATTTCATAAGATTTCCAATTTTAAAGTTTTAAAATATTTATCAAATTTACTTATTTTTCTGGTTTAGCCTTATTGTTTTCCTTTTTATAACTACAGCTGTTGCCCTCTTTAAAATATTTAAAATGATGAGGTCATTTTATAGTAAAATTATCCATTATAGCATATATTATATTTCACTCCTCCATAAAAATTGATTTTAAAATCGTCTGTTTCTTTTATACTTTTATTTTAATAGAATTTTAATAGAATTTAATTTATATATTAGTCATTTTAGCAATTTTATGCAAAGTAGCATTAGAAATAATATATATCACTTCTCCATTAAAATTTATAGGACCCTACAATAAAATTAATTTGTGCTTAATATCAACACTACGAAAATTTTTATCAATCGCTTCCAAATTTTGACCTAAGTTTCAAATCTCAACCCTGTGGGTTTTTACATCGGCTACAACGTTTTCGTCTTTGTTCGTAAATAATAATTTGACTGTACTAAATAGTTTACAGCCGTATAATTCAACGTATAACTTAGTCACAGCAACGCGTGGCCGGGTCTGCTAGTATATATATATATATATTTATATTTAAACATAGTGGCCAGCGAAGCGATCAAAGCCTGCTAGCAAAATGATAATAATAATAAAAATTTACGAGCTTTGGGTTTAGAATACACTGCGTTCTAACATGGCACATAGTAATAAAATATATGATAAATAACATTGTTTTCTTTTTCTCATTTCATTCAATAGAGTGTACTCAATATTTTTCTGACAATTTTACACTTATGGTCTCTTTTTTGGGTTCGAGTTTGGGTTTACGGGGTCACAGTACAGTCGTAGTTTGCACATCAAAACTCTTTAGAGCAGAACATTACGGGTTAAAGTGGATTTCGAATGTATTCGAACATCGATGTCTTATATAGGAATTTGAACCCGACATCTGGAAATTAAAGGGAGAGATCTAAATATTCGGATACTACCCTAACAACACACTTGTCCATAATGCATCCTGGAGATAGATTTCGTTTCATCCTGAGAATGTCATTTGAAAGAGATGTGTTGAAAGGGTAGATGGCCAGTCTTTTTTACTTCCATTAACCTACTACTGTAGGTAATGGAAGTATTGTATACGATCCAAAAATTCGATATCGTGATTTCACCTGATTTACACGTTTTAAGGTCCCCTGAGCCCAAAAAAGTGGTTTTTGGCAATTGGTCAGCGTGTATGTGTATGTATGTGTGTATGTGTGGAATCTTCTGGCTATCATATATCCGAAACTAACAAAGATATAACTACAGAACTTCAGAAATGAAACAGGCCTGTTGCACAGATAATTTTCCTAATTTTGGTGAAAATTGAAAAACCGGAAGTGGGACCGTATCTCAAAAAGTATCAGTAAGTCCGCATCTCAAAAATGACTCTAACAATTTTCTTCAAAGTTGCTATATAAACACTCTATCAGATGTCCTTTCGAATAATGTAGTTGGTTAATTCAATAAAATTGATAGGCATCCTGTATAAATAGTTCACTTTCAGGTCTCGCAAACGCGTTCCTTTAAAAACGGCTGTACGGATTGTTTTCAAACTCGCCAGATTAACTCACTTTTAAATATTCTTTTGTAGGTAATTATTATTTTCTGGTCAATAACTGACTTTTGGTAAAAGTTGGTATCTGAAAAACGGCTCTAACGATTTTCTTGAAAATTGTTATATAAACCCATTTTTTTCTCATGTATTACGTGGTTATTAGAGGAAAATTAACAGTTATCCTGCTTAGGTAGGTCAGTTTTAGATCTCAGAAATTGGTGTTTCAAAAAATAACTCTACCAATTTTTTTTTTTTTTTTTTAACCTCGCTATATGCAAGCTTCGTTTTATGCGTCAAGTATATACAAGTATATTATAGTATACTGCTATAAAAATTTGTAATTTTCCTCTGTTATACTTAATTTATTTCTAATTTAATTATTATTGCAGATTCAGAGATTACCCTCCACAAACAAACAAAGTTTTGCTCTTTATTTATTTATTTGTTTATTTTTTTTAATTTTTTAACAGTGAAGTGCTCTAATTAAAAAGCTAGTTTCTCAATATTTTCAATAAACTTTCATGAAAAAAAAAATACTATTAGTTCTATTAGTTTTATTATTTCTATTAGTTAATTTATAGTCAATTTGTTTCCTGCGAAGTAAATTTGTTTTTAAATGTGGTATTATAGAATGTAAAGATGCAAAATACTTCGATTTGTTTGACTCTGTGAGGAGAGTCCTTAATAAGGTATGTGATATTAAGTGAAAATAAATACAAATGTGTGGGCGTGTAATTCGCCCTAGCTTCAACTCTCTGCCCCCCCCCCTCAACCACATCCTCCTCACAATGCAAAATATGATAAGTAAATACAGTGGAACCTGTAAAAGTGACCACCTTGGTAAAGTGACCACCTGACTAAAGTGACCATTTTCCTGACTAAAGTGACCATTTTCCAATTTTAAAGACACTTTGTAAAGTGACCACCTGCATATAGTGACCATTTTAGCCGGTCCCTAGGGTGGTCACTTTAGACAGGTTCCACTTATTTGAGGTTAATATCTGTTTAATAAATGCTGAAGTTAATATTTTTGCTATTTTTATTATTATTATTATTTTAATTGTAAAATTAAGATAGGGTAAGTGCACCAGTGATTAACATTTTTAAAACAATCTCTGATGTTTTTAATGTTCTAGTCATCAGAAAATATTTTTAGATATCTTAAGTTAGTACATATGGCATGAAAGACATTCAGAACCACGTATATGTTAAAATGTATACATTTGATAACAATTATTTTTTTTTATGAATTTTTATTTGACACCCACTCAATGTTCCAGTAATTGACACTGCCAGTTTTTCCTTTTATAAGTAATTGGCCCCTATGTTCCAGTGTTTGACACTGCTAGTTATTCATTTTACCAGTTATTAGCACACTATGCTCCAGTGTTTGACATAAACTGTTAAATTTCTTATATGTAAAATATATGATTTTATGATTTTTCTTATTTTTTAATTATTTCGAGATAGATGTCAATTACTGGAGCATGCCAATCACTGGTGCACCTACCCTAACTACTTTTACCTAGTGACATATATTTTGAGAGTCTTACAACTAAGTTTGTTACATTCAGAGACATAATAAATAAATTAAAAATGAAAACTAGTATGTTGTGGCCACCACAAGACTTTCTTCTATTTTTTCCTATACAAATTCACTCAATAACAATTTAAAAAAAAAATTACGATTTTTTTCCCTCTTTTTTTTCGTTAAAAGTAAAAAAAATCGATAACTTTGTTTTAAATTATCACATATTTATAGTTCAACCATTCGTTTTAAAGGTATTGACGAGACCTTTCGAAAGATACCCTGATACCCACCTTGAAAATTTACCCCCCCCCCGGGGGGATGCTTCCCCCCAAGGGGGGGGGGAAGCGATGCCCCCACATGCACAAAGTTTTTTTTACTAATTAACTACTACTATTATCAATAATTCATATTAATTTTACAATCACATGTTAAGAATAACTCTCATTATGTACATTTATACGGAATTTTGTCCTATACTGCCATGTTAAAAATTTAGAAAAAATACGATCACAGAGCCACCTGTTGAGCGATTGATCCCCAAATCTAATCAGCACCAGTTTATGTCAGGGGCCAACTATATACCAAATGTGGTTAAATTTCGAACCAAAAAAAAAGAAAAAAACGATTTTTTTCTAATTTTTTTTTTTTTTTTTTTTTTGTTAAAAGTAAAAAAAAATCAATAACTTTGTTTTAAATTATCACAGATTTATAGTTCAACCATTCATTTTAAAGACATTGACGAGACCTTTCGAAAGATACCCATCTTGAAAATTTACCCCCCAGGGGGGGTGGGTGGCGAGGCTCCTACACATACAATTTTTTTTTCTCAGTTGACTATCTCTATTATAAATAATTCTTGTAAATTTCATAATAATAATTAAAAAATAATTCTCTTTATGCACATTTATACAAAATTTTGTCCTATATCACCATGTTAAAAATTTAGAAGAAGCGGGATGGCAACGCAACCTGTAAGACAATTTTTACCAAAAGTTGATAGGCACTAATTTATGACAAGGTGCAACTACATACCAACTTGTATGAAATTCTGTGCAGTAATTCCTGAGATACAGTTGCCACAAAATTTTGTCACACACAGACAGACAGACAGACAGACAGACATTTTCCAAAAATGGTCAAATCGTGTTCTACAGCTCTCAAAACGTGTAAATTCATCAAAAACCCGAGGTCGAAAATTTTTACGAATCCAATACTTTCTTCTATTGAATATAGAAGAAAGTAAAAAAAAAAAAGGAATTAAAATAGTTTTTTTTTTTTTTTTTTTTTTTTTTTAAGAAGTTGTTCATTGAACACTTTGAACACTAGAATACCCACTGAAACCAGTATCTCCAGAAGTTTCTTTCCAAAGGTAATACATAAATTCTAAGAAATACTTTTGCGAACTTATATGAGAACTTATATTTCAAAAGTTCTGGTAAGAACTTCTATTATCAGCACTTTATAAAAATGCTTTGGTATGAATTTATATTTAGAGAACTTTGATGAAAGTGAGAACTTTAATAAGTATACCACACTGAGAAAAAAAATATACCGCCTTCCTCTAGAATCAATAAGTGACCATTTTCTAAATTTCTTAACTAGAAATATAGATTTCCGAGCTATGCGCATTAGGCACGCGAATAAACTGAATGGACGAAATGATCGAGAATTTCTAGTCTATACATTTCTAGTTGGTGAAACAATGTTCCGAATATTATGAATCTTTTGTATACGAGAAATTCTCGTTTGATTTTCTAGAAATGGGTAATAAACCAAGATTATAGTTGCAGAAACTCGCCTCTTGTAGTCTCATTTATTTGCAGATATTTTTAAATAACTTTGCCCTCGAAAATATAGGCAAATGCTCTAGAATTCAAATAGAGGCTTCTAGAACTCGCTTTCCAAGGAGACTAGAATTTAAAGATGACATGGAACTACTTTTTCTAGAGCCACAATTTGGATTCTAGATGTCAGTTACAGAATTTTTTCTCAGTGCAAAGAGCTTTTATGAACTTATATTTATAGAGAACTTTAAGAGGCCTCTCCACATATCGTTCAGAGATGCTAAAGCCAGTGTTATTCTATGGAGGTTTTCGCCCCATTATAACTTATTAACTAATATATATTTTTAAATTCCGTTTTCACATCCAGAAACTTTACAACTATTAAACAATTTATCGCTTTCTAAAAATTATTATTATTTTTTTTATTTTTAATATTTTATTTTCAGATTGCAAAATGCGAATTTCACAATGCATTTTTTTTTTTTTAAAGCTTAAAAATGAAATCTTAAAATGAAATAAATAAATTTTTAGAAAGCGGTAACCTGTTTAGCAGTTGTGAATTTCCCGAAAGCGAAAACGGAATTTAAAAATATGTATTGGCTAATAAAATATAACGTGGCAAAATTTCCCATAGAATAACATAGGCTTCGGCTTTCGGAGACGATAGGTAGAGAGTCCCCTTAATGAAAATGAGAACTTCAATGAATGTACCAAAAGAACTTTTGTTAAAAAGTTTTTTTTTGCTATAAGTTTTTAAGGAACATTTTATTAAAAATTTTTTTCGATAAAAATTTATGTTAGAACTTTTTATTTATAAAATTTCTTGTGAAGGAGTTAAACTGGAAATTTTTGAAAAGGTTCAGTAACTTTTTTGAATCCTAATTTCAACAAAATGTTTAGTTGAAAAAAAAAATGTTAAGTCGAGCGACTTTTATTTTTTGGTATAGACTCAACAAATTTTGTTGTATCAACAAATCATTTTTTCCGCCTCTGTAGTAAATAGATTTAATGAAGTTTTATAGAAAATAGTGTACTTAATATTATTCGGAAATAATAATAATAATAATAATAAAGATAAAAACCAGGGTTCCAAAGTAACTGTGCACATTTATTTTGAACAAGTTTCTCTTCTAATTTGAATTTTTGATAAGTATGAATTTATACATTTTACTTACGAGCGCTTTAGTTAGATAATTTTGTGTTCAGGGTACAATTCAGTTTTCGTGCACACCCCGTCGTCCCCCCCCCCTTTCCCATTAAAGTTTATAACGAGGGCGTGTAATTATGATATTTAAATTTATAATAGAATAAATAAAGTGCAAAAATATCAATTAATGTTTATCAATTAATATATCAAAAAATATATATTATTAAAGTAGATTAGAAATCTATTTTAAATTTGCATTCATAAATTTTAATAATTTCCTTAAAATTAAATAATGTTTTAGAATACAAAATATTGTAATTATTATTGGACTAACATAAGAAACTTTTAGAATAATAGTTACGTTAAATGATTTTTGAATTCGTATAAAAAGAAGGATGGGTCTTAATACTTAATTAAAAAAAAAAAAAAAAAAAAAAAAAAAATCAGATTTTATTGGTTTAAGTATGATTAAAACACAATAACTATTCTCAACAAATTCATATAAAGTGTTTCTATTTTAATCTATTCACATTTTAGCATAGACATAATGAGCTTCTGATGATAAATGACTGATTTATTTCATAGATTTATAACGATGGAAAATTTAATGTTGATCATTTAAGTCTTTCATATTGATTTTATATATAAACTAGTATGTAACCCCGTCAAAAATGACGGAATTTGAAATCAATTTAGGGAATGAATCAACGAAGGCTATGCCTGCTTCGCTGGTCCCTACATTCAAAGGAAACTCTTTTCTATATAGCTTTATAAATAATGATAATAATAATAATAATAATAATGAAATTGCTCAAATTGTGCCTGTCTGTATTGCCTGTGACAATAGCTTACCAGTGGGCTTCCATTTGGATGCTTATCAGAGGATAGTTCCGAAACGGACAGTATCGAAAAAATTGAAGTAGCAATTTCGTATTTGAATCCCAGTTACATATGAACAACACTATACGTGGTGTACATAATATTTTCTTTCACGTTATTTTCTTTATTTATTTGATTTATTCCATCAACTATAAAATAACAACAATTTCCCGCCAAATATAATATTACAATATGCTATGATCGGCTAAATCTATCGCATGATATAATTTTTTGTGTTTATAATAGTAGTTCAGTTAGTTAATAGTAGTTGGTATATAGAAAAATAAATAAATAATTAATTAAATATGTAAATCTGATCAAAATACACAGACAAAAATACACAATTTATGCGATTATTTTCTCTGTTTCTTTCTTTTCTTTTTCCTTTCCTTTCCTTTCGTTTCTGTTTTTCCATATTTTATTATTTATTTATATCTTTCATACGCTACTTGGCTTAAAGTGGCTTTCACAAAAGTAGAGGCCTTGGCGAAAAATGTCCGATCTATTTCAGCATCAAAATTTTAAAATATTACCTAGGATTATCAATGAATTACCTTTCATGCCAAGCGCGATTCATCCGTGCCAAAAACATACTATTTAAACAAAACAAAAAAGAAAAAAAAAATCTAAAATTAAATTATATTTAAAAAGGTTATGGTTGTTTTTTTACTCCATTTTCATATTTTCATATTTTCATATGCATGAGGAAATTTACTATTTTATAATTTTTTATTTTTCGCGTGAAAGCATATTTCATTTTATGCTAATAATAATAATAATAATAATAATTAACTGGTAAATTTTTTGGCAACAATTAAAAATTTAAATGTCCAGTTTTGAAGTTATTAGCAGGTTATTATTTTCATATTTTAATTAATTTAAAAAACCCAAATCAAAACTTCATTACAAATAAGGTACCAAATGAAAAGAGCGATTTTTCTGAATCCGTCGGACTAAACAGCTTACCAATCGGACGATTAGATATTTTAAAATTAACTAAAGAATGAAAATTAGGTTGAAGCTTACTATATAGATGAGTACGAACCAGAATCTTCACCTCACTTGCAAATTATATAAATAGATATTATTAAAGTAATCTGGTGTGCCACTCACACAACTTTTACTTACCCTACATTTCAATACTATAAAGACAGATTGCTGATTAAGTTATCAATTTAATAAGGTAAGATAATAAACTTCAATCTACTTAAAAAAAAAAAGAAAAAAAAATCTAAAATAGGTTTAAAAAGAGTTTTATTTGTTATATAATTCTGTCTGAGGTGGGGAGGGGGGGATTTGCTGCCCCCACTAAACTCTTCATTCAATTATAGTGCCTTCATTTATATCTAAAGGAAAAAATCAAGGCTGTTATTAATTTGCCTTCAAACTTTCCAATCTTGATAATTTTTTTTAAGTGGTAACCTGGTACGAAATTTAAAATGACAAATTTGAATATCCTGCAGTAATTTGTTTTTAAATTATACTGTTAACAGGTATACATACAGACCAGCCGCTAAAAATTGGACTTTCGCAAACAGAGCCCTTAAAATCGTGATATTATCCAAAAAATTAACGCATTGAAAATGATATTGCAAAAAATATTTTGTTTACAGTATGGGTATGAAAAATTAATTTTCCTTCCTGAGTATTGTTCGTCGACATAGTAGAATGTAGCAATCACTTCCATCAGTTATATTCAATAGAAAGCATTGTTTAGCTTAATTTTGGGTAGATCTGTATATTGTAAATAAACTATATGCACATCACATTGTGTACTTAAATTTAGCTTTATATGAAAAACATCTAACACAATATGAAATACGGTTCCAGTACTTTCCAAGTATAACCCAAATATATCTCAATACTTTGGGTAGTTCTATAAACGAATGATGAATGATTTCCACAGTACAATCTACACAAAAAATGCGTTTCTGCATTTAAAAAATCATATTCCTTCCATTTTGTTTAAGGCAGCTTATAGATGATACACTATACTTAACAGAAATTTTTCTCATAATTTTCCTTGAATTTTTTTGGATGTCCCTGTACACGGATCATTTGTCAACGAAAAGTTTAGTGTAGCATCACTATATGATACAGATTTAGAATACCGAGTTTGGACGTCACTATTTGTTCTTGAGTTATACTGATAACATATACACAGACACACACGCAGACCAGCTGCTAAAAACATGTCTTTCGGATTCAGGGGACCCTAAAACATGTAAATAGACCAAAAACTCAATTTAAAAAATTTGACCCGAAAACAATATTTTCTCTACCTTGTATACGGTTAAGAGAAAGTAAAAGATTTTACTATGTAAATTTTCGTGCTCAGGGAATGTGTTTCGTGCATCCGCGCGGTAATCAGGCTAACAAATTAATCAAAACACTTGTGCATACACAATTAAATATTATTTCGTAAAAATGCTCGTATATCATGGGATATTTAATAACCGTATACGTTAATTGAAGAATGTTTTCCCTATTGTAGTACACCAAGTTTTCTAATAATAACGTTGCATTTCTTTTAAAACACTGTATGCTATAAACAAAAAGCATGCGAGGAATTTTAGATTTTGATAAAGAAACTTTCTATTTCCATGAATATGCGTGCTAATTTAATAAAAAATGAATGCAGATAACTGAATGAAGCATAATAATCAACCGCTATATTTTATAACTTAATTCAAGCTTTTTTTTTTTTTTTTTTTTTTTTGTAAGCGGGGTGAACCCAAACTTTGTGTTTCTCCTCTAATTTATACTGGTACCTTTCTTGGCTTCGGGACAAAACTTTAGCTGAAACGTAGGAGACATAACATGTTCTTTATTTTCATGAGGTTTTAAGACATAACGTAAGTATTTTTCTAGATATTCGACAAAATGTATAACATAAAAAGAACTATTATACGCCTAGCAGTGAGGACGAGTCGAAAATCTTGGAGGGTTTCCAAGTTGACCAACAGGTTTGAATTCAGTAAACATACAGTCATTCGGTATTCCCTTATCGCTTATTTTCTCTCAACGAAAAGCTTGTCTCCCCTATTTTACTAGTGGACTCGTTGAATCCGCACTTGCGCAGAGGCTTCCATGGTCGCAAGAAATGTAGTTAAAGAGTATTTAATCCACTACCTGTACATATACACGAATCAAACTAATAAAAGGGTGTTGATAAATAACTTAGAACTTACAAAAGGAGAGAGAGAAGAACTAATAAAATTTTCCTACAGTCGGTAACAAAAGTGTCTGAACACTAGCAAAAATTCCTATGTAAAAAAAAAAGTACACTTCATACAGTTTTGTTAAATAAATCCTTATCGAATCATGTTCTTACACTGACTAAGAAGAGGATTCGACAAGGATTTATTTAATAAAACCGTATGAAGTGTGCTTTTTTTAGATAGGAATTTTTGCTAGTGTTCGGACACTTTTGTGACCTACTGTACATTAATACGAAAATGTATTTAAAAATTACTTAATTTTTGCTTCGGGTTTTATTTAATATTTTGTGAAATTTCATCAATAAATGATCACTGTCAGCAAAATAAATTGTAATTTATAATTACTCATAATTCTCTTTAATCATATTTATAAGTTTTGAATTTTTTTTTTCTTATCTTAACTTAAAAAAAAAAAATGGTATCCCTGCCGTACAGGATCAAAATTGTAATGACATCTCTCCGGACCATTCTTAGGCGTGCGTTCTACACAGTCGCCAATTATCTATTCGCGCAGTACTAATGAGACGTTAAACCCAACCAACCAACCAATCAAAAATTTGGAAACTATTTAACAATTTCGGTTTGTGTATCTGCCATTGTTTGTACATTCGTCCGTCCATGTTCTAATTCCTGTAAATATTTTTTAAGTGTCTTGCAATTAATACATGTAATCAAGTTTATCATCGCATTTTTCTATAGAAAATGGTATAAACAGCATTATTACAAATAGTGTACAGAGACTCACAAAAGATTGAGGATACATTATGTCCTATGAGTTTTTATTAGAATACATTAGATCTAAGAGTGGAATTTCTTAAATTACATTTAAGTACTCTCCCTACTGTGCTACACATAAATAAATTAAAATACATTTTTCAGGTGCAATAATATATGTTTACTGTAAAACGATATGATTATTAGGGATAGATTTACAAGACCACATAAAAATTTTAGGATTCATTACGTGAAATTACTGAGGGCTAGGAGAGGGGGAGTTAAGTGCTTTCCAAAAATATTAAATATATTCATGACTTTGGTCTACTGCCAGTTGTTTTTCTATCAGTCTGTCATCCCTTCCGTGGAGGATCAAAATTGTGATGGCATGTCTCCGGACCATCTCTAGGGGTGTGTCCCAGACCGTCGCCAATTGCCCATCTGCGCAGCACTAGTGCGACGTAAAACCCAACCATCCATCTATCAGTCTGTCTGTGTGTGTGTGTTGGAATTTCAGTAAATAAATTTTAAATTCCTTGAAATTGATATTTGACATTCAGATTCACTGTAAAATGTTTCCCATTGAAAAAAAGCCTACATAGCACGGCTAGAACTGTATAAAAGGACTTAAAGAAGATTTAAGATATAATGTGATCTATAAGAAGCAAGCGTTTTTATTTATTTATTTTTTATATGTGTACTGTATCATTTTCTAATCAAAACATAACGAAATTAAAATACATTATTCAGATTAACAAAGGTTGTATAATTAGTATTATTGACTAATTTGTAAGGTAACGTAGAAATATATATAAAAATATATTATATGGTTTGAGAGAGCGGGGATGAATGGGACATTTTTCATGTTTTTAAACCACCATATCTAATTTCACCATATCTTTTTCACCATACCTAATTCAGAATTTTATAACATTGCTCATAAGTACACTTCAGTAATCAGTTACATATAAACATACTAACTTTAATAAAAAGTTATCATTTTTAATTAACAATTTTTTTTTTTTTTTTTTTTTTTTTTTTACATGCATGTGCATTGTCCCATTCATCCCCACCTATGGGGATGAATAGGATGGACTAGATTTAACAAAGAAAAAAAAACAAAATGGAAAGTAAATAAATTTTTAAAGTTAAATTGGTTTATGTGATTTTATTACACACTATGAAGTTACTGAAATTAACATAAACTGATGTATTGACTCAAATTAACATCAAAAGGCAAAAGTCCTTTGGTTCACGCAGTTCCTAGTGCTCTAGGCTTTGGTAATTTAATCTAATAAGATATAATCTAAAAATAAATAAATAAATAAGACACTAGAAAGATATAAATCATTATAATAGAGTACAAATTAACCAGATAAATATTTGTTTCCGACTGATCGGGAAAAATAAGCATTCTATTCTGTATTACATTAATAATCACCAGGATTTATTTAATTAGCTTGATTGAAATTGTGATTTTAATCCAAATTTTATTAGTTTATTTATTTTTTTAATTATTGATATTATTGATTTAAGTTGCATTGATTATTCTAACTAATCATAATTTTTATAAACAAAAATCAGAACAATTAATTTCAACTATTTTTCTCTAAATCCATGCTACTTTTATAATTCCATGTTATAACTATTGAGCTACAGGTTTATAAAAATATCTAAAATCTATTTACGATTTGTTTTAATACAATTCTTGTGTACAATTTTAAATTAGCACATAGTGGGGAATGTCCCATTCATCCCCATCACCACATGATCATATAAAACATGAAATAGGCCTAAGGAACAATTGTCAATATTCTTCTTGAATATCATAAACACAATAAAAGATTATGCCTTCTCAGCATATATGAGTTATATTAACTTTAAGCAAATAGTTAATTTTTAATTACTATCTAATTAAATCAGTAAAAACTTACTCTGGCGGCAGAAAAAGACATTTTAATTTTTTTTCTGCCCTTCAATAGACAGCAGAATTCTGAAACTACACTTGATGAATGACCTCAGTACTGCCATATATCAGAAAAATTGTCAAGTTTCTAGTGCTTGCAAAACATAAAAATTTTGCTATTGTCCCATTCATCCCCAATCTCTCCTATAATAGAAAATTTCGTAAAGTATGTTTTCAGTTATTTTTCAAAGTTTTATTTATTTTTTATTTTTATTTATTTATTTATTTATTTTACTATAATAAATTTTTAGCTCACTATATGATGCACACAAAGAGTTGAAAATATAAACTGAGAAAAAAAAAATATACCACCTTCATCTAGAATGAATAAATGGTCATTTTCTAAATCCTTAAACTAGAAATATAGATTTCCGAGCTACGCGCATGAGGCACGCCAATAAACTGAATAGACGAAATGATCGAGAATTTCTAGTCTACATATTTCTAGATCGTGAAATAATATTCTGAATATTTTGAATCTTTTGTATTGCGAGAAATTCTCGCTTGACTTTCTAGAATTGGGTAATAAACCAAGATTATAGTTGCTGAAACCCGCCTCTTGTATTCTCATTTATTTGCAGAGATTTTTAAATAACTTTTCTCTCGATAATATAGGTAAAAGCTCTAGAATTCTAATAGGGGTTTCTAGAACTCGCTACCAAAGGAGACTAGAATTTATAAGGATGACTTGGAACTATTTTTTCTAGAGCCACAATGCAGATTCTAGATGTCAGTTACAGATTTTTTTCTCAGTGTAGACGTCAAGACAAAACCAATTAATTTCATTCTTCATAAAATATATAGATATAAGGAGAGAGACTTTTTTGTGATTAATTTTTTGTGAATTATTTCTCCATAATTTAAAACAATATAAATTTTAAAACATCCCTACTGAAATAAAGTACATTAAACGCTAAAGGATGTCATGGGTAAATAATGGCAGAAAGTGTTCTATAATTAATGCGATTCCCCTGATTTTTTCCCATGTTTTTATATATATATATATATATATATAAAATAATTTTAATTTTGTGTTGAAGTTTATTTTTTACCCTCAGATTTAGCGACTCTTACGGGCAAATAAAGTGTGGCCATAAGGTTAATTTTGAACAAAAAATAAATGAATAAAAATAAAAATAAAAATAAAATAACTGACTCTTTCCTTTAAAATATGAAATTGCGCTCCTTAGCAACGGTTATTCCATTAATCTCAAAGTTGGTTTCACAAGTTTTTGTTCAATTTTAATTTTAATATATATATATATATTTAACTTGATAAAAAGTAAAATAAAATCAAGAACCGCAGTAAAAACAAAAACTGTTTTATTTGTTATTTTCTTTTTCTATTGAAATAAATAGACCTCACGTTCTAATAATACAATAATAATGCTGTTTTTTTTTTTCTTTCACCTCAAAGTACAGTAAATATAAAGAGATATAATACTTTGTCGTATATTTTTTGACATTTTACACGGACGTATATCTAAAGAACAAACGTTCATTAAATTATTTATTTTAATTTATAATTGCTGCCAAGAAAATTAAACTTTAAATTTTACTCTACTTTTTAAGATAGCACGCGATCGTGTTTTATATAAAAATCAAATAATTAAATTCATATTTATATTTATTTTTATTTCAAATTATTGCACGCGCACTATTTATTTCCTAATTCAAAATTATTAAAAAAACTTTTTCGATAACGTTTGTAACGATACTGTATAAATTTTCTTTTCTTTTTCTTAAAAAAAAAAAAAAAAAAAAGATTTTGATGAAATTCTGGCAAAAGCAGAATTTAGTTTAGGACGGAGGGCTATTAGTTTTTTTTTTTTCTTCCCAATTATAACATCGCTTTCAAATTATTCAATTATATTTTCGATAAATTTTAGATTTCGATAAATGTCCAACTATCGAAAATGATTTCGACAAATGTCCAACTATCGAAAACGACAACGCAAAAATCGCTGTCTGAGACTAATAGGCCCTCAGTCCTAAAAATAATAAATCTATAATTTTCATTATCTCCTTATACAGTACTATAATAAACTTTTATATTAATTGCTGTGGAAAATTTTCTGTGTACACGCAAGAATCTAATTGATAAATCGAGCCCCTTAAAAGAAAAAGAAATTCCGTTTATTATGCTCTTGTCTATTCTATTGTCTAGATGTGGCGCTTTTAACACGTGTTATCCCGTGCTAGACGTTTCCCGGGCCAATATTGCAGGTATACATCTCTCCATTTATATAACCACCTAGTTACAGGTAGGCCGCGATAAAAACAGCGTTCTGCATTCAGTGCTCTGATTTCTCTCTAAGCGGAGGATGCTGGAGCAAGGAATCTCAGAAGGAGCAGAGCCTTAAACAACGCATGCGCATGATTTAGTCCCATCCCGGATATCTGGAGCTTGACATGATACTCATCATCATGGACTAATATATGTTTGACAAATGAGGATATAACCGTATTTGTGAACTTAAATAGAATTAGTTATCTGGTGGCATATTCAGAAACCGAAGGAAAAAGCCTATCTGCAATATTTTTCTAATTTTAGATTTTTTACATATGAAAATTTGAACTAAGCCGTCAGTTATTAACTTTCAGAGAGAAACATCTGTTGTCTCTTATAAAGTAAAATAATCGTTTTTTCCTGAAACTATTTGAAATTTCGTTGGTCTTAGATTTCCCAGATTTTGTTACGTGATTATTATTATTATTTTGTTTTTCGAAAATGTAGACTGGCATTTCAGAAAAAATGATAAGTTAAGAACTTAACTTTTTTTTTAACTGATTGGTTTCACGTGGATAGAACTATCAAGTAAAATTTTCGAAGAGTGAAAAGAAAAAAGGAATTGAATATTTTTCTTTCTTCAATCTGAGCAATAATAGTAATAATAATAATAATAATAAAATTATTTTCTTCATGTCACATTGTAAAGTTAAATATATCTTTTTTTAAGAAATTTTGTTTAAAAAATATCTCAGCTATAAAAATACGTTCCTTTGAAAATTGAAAGAGAATCAACTGTTTTATAACTTTTAGAATACGGTAGACCTACTTCTCGAAGAAAAATGATGCGAGAAAAAAGTGTATCGAAACCATTTTTCTTCGCATGTTGCTACATCTTTGTCATTAATATATTATGTCTGCGATTTAACATCGGCATGCTTGATAATCTCCAGGAAAATCATTACGTAATATGCGTGCAAATATCCCAGAGAATACCTACTTCGGAATCAACAACTGAATATACTCCGGTCAATGCTAGCTTAGATAACAATACAGCAATCAACAATGCTACGGCAACCACAACTGCTAAGTCTGCTCATCATAAATTTGATTGTTCAACGTCGAAGGAATTGATGATAGCACTTCTGGCCTTGAATTTACTAACTCTGGCTTCTAACATCGCCTTTTTTATTGCTGGCCTGCTGACATGTGGAAAACGTTTGAAGGAGTATAGGAATGGTGATCACAAATTTCATTGTTCAAGGCATATTTCAGTTGTGCCCCCAGTACTACACCATCCCATGAACTACAGTGTCATCCCATGAGTGAAGAAAAATATATCATCTGAAGCCCCATGATACTAAATGTATCCAAAATTACCAGAAAAACTTATTTATTTCGTATAAAGGACCACTCATACCACCTTTATTTTTAAATCATGGACATTTAAGTTCAATTTATGAACTTAAGTTTGGTGAATAGTTAATACTTTATTTCAATTAGAGGACCTTTTTTTTTTAGTTTATGAACATTCACATGCAGTTTATGAACTTAAATTTAATGAATAGTGAACACTTTCTCTCTGTTAGAAGACTTTATTTAGATGATGGAACTTTACTTTAACAGGCTCATCATCAAGTTTCAACTGAATTTGAACAATTATTATCTCCTTCCTCAACGCTCAAATTAATAATGATACTATTTCAATGCCGACTGATGAAAATTTTCTTTTGCGTAAGACCTGATTTTTCTTCAATTGATTTTCTAAATCAAAGCTGCTCGAGTAAACGTCCAGGAGTCTATCAGAATTCTCTTAAGAAAATATTCTTTGGAAGCATTCTGGATTTTTATAAGTAGTTTATTGTATACATGATATTATAAGGAGCTTAAAATTATATTTACTAATGAGCTTAAATTGTTTACATAATTTTAGATTTGATTTAATATTGAGAATATTTAATATCGAGGAATTGTATAATTCTAAGTAGTAAAAATAAGCAAATATATAGCGAGAAGGAAAATGCACCATCAAGGCAACCCTAACATAATCTGAAAATCAAAAAGAAATATATTCTATATAGCTCCAGTGCAAAAAAAAAGAAGAATATTATTTTGAATGAATTTCAAAAACTGATAATTTGAAGTAGATAAACTAGATTATTTTCTTTTAAAATCATTGCAAGAGTATTTACTAAAAAAAAATAAAAAAAATAAGGAGATAATTAAGATTACAGGTAGGTAAAGAATTTTAAAATATAAATTACAAAAACAATAAAAAAATAAAATGTTTTAAAGTATTTTAAATTTTATTTTAGAAAAATTATGAAATTAGTAAATTACGATTAGTGTTATTAACTGATTACATAAAATTTCTGGTTAATTATAAAAAAGAGTTATATGTTTTGCCAATATGCTTACCCAATTTCAAAACTGAAACTAAAGTATAAAATTTCTTTGATTATTTTGAAAAGTTTCATATGGTTTTTAACATAATATTATAATTTACTTATTATTGTTACTTTTTCAAAATTAAATAAGTATATATCATAGATGTGGCTTCCTTTTTTTTTTTTTTTTTTTTTTTTTTTTTGCTACCACTATTTTCATAGAGAAATTCTTGTCGTACGTATGTAGTAATAATTTTCAATTTAAAAGGATTGTGGTTATTATTCAAAAACAGTGGTAGTAAAAAAAAAAAAAAAGCGGAAATCTCATGTCTAATACATCCATATGTATATTTTGAAATCATTAATAACTTATATTTACAAAGAATGTTTTCTAATAAAGCAAAATATAATATGATATTATTATTATTATTATTACTACTACTGCAGTATTAATTCATCGCTGTATTTTCAATATTAATTTGAAGTTTAAAAGATATTGATAATTCTGCAGTATTTATACTATTAAAATTAAAGATATTAATGATGTTAATTCCTGTTTGTAAACAACAATAAAAGCAAGATAAAACAAAAATTTTAACAGAATAATATATATATAATCATTGAAAAATTAATGTATTTAATAGATATAAATGGAAAGATCATTATAGTTATTTTGAAAAAATAAATAAATAAATAAAAATAAATAAATAAATAAATAAATATTTTTTTTTACCATCTTTCAAATGTAGCGAAATATTTTAATTCCTCTGATTTCTGATTAGTTGAAATTTTATTACATGAATTTTAAAGAAATTTATCATAATCAATTTTGCATTTATTATAAAGTTATTAATAATTTTTTATAAAAATGCATTTGGTGAAGATAAGTTACAAATGAAAGATTAATGCGTAATACTGTTGATTTATAATCTTAATTTACCCTTATAGTTAAAAAGGTAACACTTAACTTGACAGTGATATTGTGTATACGGGATTTAAATATTATTTAAATATTATTTTAAAACATGAAATAAATGTTGCAAATAAATAATAAGTATTTTTTATCATGTAAATGAAGAATTACTATACCTTTTTATAAAATTGCATAATTTCATAATAAATAGTATAAAAAATGTACCAGCTTAGATTTTTATACAGTATTTCTATGCATGCATTATCTAATCTTTAAAACCGTTTAGGGAGATGTTACTGATTTCTAAAATTCATAATTTAAATTAACAATTTTTAAGATATTTTTTGTAGTTAATATTAATTTGTATTAACTTGCTTTCAGTGTAATAGACGCTAGACTAATACACATTATATACATTATATAAATATAAATCAATTTTCTATAATGTTAAAAAAAAATCTCTTATGCAAATTTTTTTCGAAAAAAAAAAAAAAAAAAAAAAGTTATCATTTTTTTCTAAGATTTTTAAAAATATTTTTTATTTATTTTTATTTTTAAATGATAACAGGAAAAAAAAAATGAAGTTAATATCATACATTCATGCACAGGGTCCGAAAAACTTGAAGCGACTAAAAGTAATCAATTGGTGACCAACTATTTTAGACTGAACAAAATGTTTTATGCATATGTGACATTTTTAACAAAGATCATTTTGTCTTCCTTCTTTTTTTCTCCTGAATACATAGCATTTCACAGATGCAACGCCCACTCATCTTGTGTTGGAAAACGACTATTTACGTGAAAAAAACTCTTTTTCAAAATTTCAATGCTGATAAATGAATTGACAAACGGTTTTTTAACCCTACAAGGCACCCAGTTCCATATGTGGAACACCGACTTTAATCGTTCCTATAGCTATAAAACTATTAGTAGCGACATCTCTTGACATCTTGATAGAAGCTACTGACATTTAGCGATGTAGTAATACGAATCTTTACCTAAAGATGTCGTTCGTGTTTTTGTTATAGTGCACTCAGTGTGAAATTTGAATGAAAGTGATACGTTAGTCGTTTGTCTGAATTCAAAAATAAAAAAAAAAGAATAGTTATTGAACAGTTTTGACTCGAAAAAAAAAAAAAAAAAAAAAAAAAAAAAATACTGTGTGTTATAACGAAGTGTATATTTTGCAGAGGTAAGTTTTTTTTTTTTTATATTACAATAGTAAACGTATTAGTAAATCATATTTTTATGTATGTTCCACATACGGTACGTTGAGCTAAAAAGTTGATTTTTTCCGTAAAATATGGTTTATTTTTATTTTTATAAGTTTTCCCTATCTTCTGATCACTAATTACAACCTATATATTTTTGTCGCGCGCTAAAAAAAAAAATTTAGCCTTGTAGGGTTAAAGTCAAAACACAAAATACACTACTAATATATTTAATCATAACAGTATTATATTATGCATATTTTATAATTAAAATATTTAATATTTTTGTTAAATTTAATTATAGAATTGCATCCCTTGCTATATTGTTTTTTTCCGCAGTTTGTTTTATTTATATTTGTATTTCAAGTGCTTTATTATTTTTTAATTTAACATTTAATTACATTATTGACTTATTTACTGTAAAATGATAAGTGGAGGGTCAGAATCACTTATAAATTATATATATGTATATGATATGTTATTATCACTACCTCAATCATGGGGATTTTTTTTTCTGTTTCCAAACGTTTTACAACTTTTGTCAATCTCTGTACACGTGCATAAATAATTAATTTTAAATACGCTACAGTTCTTGAGGATTAAATTTCCTTCAATATAATCCCTTTCACCCCTTTCGTCGTTTAACTGAAGGGAAAGAAAATTTGAAACCAGATGTGTTATGTTATGAAAAATATAGAAGGTCGCATGTCATTAAAAAATATGGAAAAGAACAGATGTGAAGCCAATATATATTCTAAATGTATGTGTTTGTATTGATGGATAAATGGTTATAAATTTATTTCATAAAAAAATATTCTAAGGAATCAACTATACATACGACATTATTATACATCGTTTGGATTTTATTTTATAGAACGGGAAATGGAAGCTTTTTGCTTATTTACAAAATACAGTAGACTCTAGTTTATTGTATTTGAGGCGATAGTAAAGTTTTAAAAGGGCAAAATTGGACAAAAAATTCGAAATTTCAATTTTACTAAGATATAAAACTACATAATACTAGCAATATTTGGTAAAAAGAATCTTCTAATTACCATCATTCCATGTTGAGTTATAAGTGTTTATATTTGTAAATAAATACTAAATCGGTTGTAAAATGAAAATTTTTAAACACTATTTTCCCAAAATATTTTTTACGAAGATGCATCAAATTTAAAACGTTCCACACTTTTTTTTTTTTTTTAAATCTTTATTTAACTTTATTAAATAGATTTTATATATCTTAGCACGAAACTTAGTAAAAAATTTCCACTTTTTATTTTTTAAAATATTTAAAATTTTGAAAAAAAGTGTTTTAATGAATTTTTTTTTAAACACTGATTTATATGTACTAATCTTTTCTTTTTACTAATGTACGTTTGGCAACCTGTTTATTTCTACTATCTCCGTATGTATCGTTTAACATGTGGATTTCTTAAAAATACTTATTCCTTGTATCAATTTTGGTTTGTGTTATTGTTTAATTTAATTTCCTTTTTTTATTTTGTTTTGTTGCAAGATAGAGACTCGAGCTGTATATTGGCCTGAATTAGCTATACAGTTTTCCGAAATCTTGAACTCTGCTGATAAAAATGCAAGTTTCCTGATGAGTGAACATTTCTATTTCTCAGCATTTAAATAGATATGCGTTATGATAGTCCCACTATCATAACGCCACAAAAATGGTAGGAAAGAGGTGGGGAATCTCTACCTCCTTCCTCAAAATATGGTACTATTCCATCATAGACAAGATCTTGACATATGGCGCGGGCGTCTGGGGAGGTCACCTGTCGGCGGCAAACAAAACCAAACTCGACTCAGTACAAAGACCTTTTATCCTTCAAATCACCCGAGGTTATAAAACTATCTCCACTGACGCCCTGACCGTTGTCACAGGAATTCCTCATGCCCACCTACAACTTCAATACTGCTATCAAAAAACTAATATTCTTCAATTAAATAATACTCAGATTGCAAACTCTCTTTTACCTAATCTAAATATACAATCCCTTACAAACAGCTGGAATATCCATCCGGCAAAGGATGTTGCATCTTCTCTCATCAACTGTAATATTAATAGCTTTTCTCCCCTAGCTCCTGTGGCGATCTTCACAGATGGCTCCAAGACTGAACACGGAGTAGCAGCTGCACTCTGTGTCCTTAACAACAATGAAACCATCTTCCAGTGGTCCTGCAGGCTCGAAAACCACAATTCAGTCTTTCAGGCGGAATTATTTGCCATCCTTAAGGCTGTCGAATGGGCTGAGGAAAATGCTCACTCTTACCCAAGTATTAACATCTTTAGCGACAGCCTTTCGGCCCTGCAAGCCATTGCCCGCTACAGGAGCAGGCACCCCATAATATTGAAAATAAAACATAAACTCTATAACCTAAAATCCATCATCTCCCTGGCACACGTTTCTGCCCACAGGGGTGTCGTCGGGAACGAAATGGCAGATCATTTAGCAAAAACTGCCACAGAACATGCAACGATTGATTTTCACTTACCCGCCCCCCCTTCTTATGTAAAATCTAGACTCAAGGACAAATTAAAACAAAATTGGCAATCCTTATGGGATAACTCCATCAAAGGCAGATATACTTATAACCTGATCCCAAATCTTACTTCAAACACTTGGACCCTTACTCCCCCTATCACGGCCTTTCTCACGGGTCATGGCCCATTTCAAGCATACCTTTATAGGTTCAACCGACGACGCTCACCCCTGTGCCCTTGTGGTGAGGAAGGCACTGCTTCCCATTACTACTTCAACTGTTCCCTTACCTCCAGTTTTCACCTACGAAACCCATCCCCAAGACCAGTAATCTGGTTAGATAATATTATCACCAGACCCTCCCTAATCCAAAAACTAAATAAAATCTACGCACTTTTAGAAGATATTACTAATTTAACAGATTAAACTTCAAGCTTCTTCCTACTGGCTCAGGTTGCAACCTACAATTGTGATCATCCCAAGTCACTCAGTTCTGCAGCACGACTCCAAACTGGTATAGCAACGTTACCAAATTAACCACTGTTGCCCCTTGTCGCGTGGGGTGAAAGCCCGGCAACAACATGCAAATGTCAAAAAGACTTTTATCAATGCTCCTAAACCAACTCAAAGACAAAAACGAATGAACTGTAATACTTATTTATGGACTCAGCTAATGAAATCATAGATTAAAATTCTCATTGCAAAGTCTTAAAAAAAAAAAAAAAAAAAAAAAAAAACTATTTATTCCTCCTTGTGCCCTCTGTCGCGTGGTGTTTAATCCCGGCACACCTGCTATAAATAAATTATCGCCCTCTGTCGGTTGAGGCTCATTGCCTGGCGAATTTTGTAAACGCTTGTTGAATTCTCAATAAACGTTCGGAGCAGTTCCCTCTGTCTCGGACACTTGTTGCCCGAGACACTGAAGCGCTCAACATCGCTCCAAGAGCGATGAGCGGGGACTGTCCCCTGTTCAGCATTTAAAATTCCAATTTTCAATTCATGAATTCTCTCTTTTTTTTTTTAATTATTATTATTATTATTTTCCTTTTATCGGATCTCTTTGGTAATTTTATCCTTTTCTCTTTTCTATAAAATGTTGACTGTTTCTATTACTTTAATGTTTTTTTCAAACTATTATCTCATCGTTAGGCTTAGGTATTATGTGTGTGTGATTTCTTATCTGCGTAAGTACTTTAACTTGGTTTTACTAATCATTGGTACACAAATTAAATTATCACCGTGACAATAATTTTATTCGAAATAAATCTCATTTAAAATTTAATTATACGTTGGTACTTTCATCTATCTTTTGTTTGCTGAGCATTACAAAGGTATTAAATTATTCAAATTATATATATATAGTATATATATATGTATATATATATATATAAATGTAAATAAATCGCACAATTAAGATTTAAAATAAAAAATGTGAATTAACATTTATTAAACTCACCTAAAGCTACTAAAAAATAGAAGTTTTAGTCAAAAAGTAATGCACGAGGGATATTTTAAAGTTTAACTATTAATTAATAATTTTAAATAAAATTTTAATTAATTATAATGTGAATGTTTATTTTAATATTTTTTTTCGCAGGTGCAAATAACACTATATGAAGCTATAACTTTTTGCAGTAAAAGATTTACAATTGTAATTTTTTCTTTTCTTTCTTTCTTTTTCCTCTCTCTCTCTTTTTTTTTTTTTTTTGAAAATACACTGTCGTTTTAAAAATTTTCAATAAGCGTTTACTAGTTATTATGGATTTTGTTTTCATACTCAATCAGTTGTTCATAATTTCTTTCTTTCTTTTCTTTATTTATCACGAGATACCCGAAAACTTAGAATTTAAGTCTAAAATTACCCTTATAACGTCAGGAATGTCGGTTAATCGATCGTTTTGAATAATTGTAGGGTTAGTAATATAGAGGCTACTGTATGATGTATGGAAAATCCTAAAATTATTAAATCAACATATTTTTGGTTACTTTAAATTTTTCATACATTAATTAGAGATAAAAATAATAATATATATATATATAAGACATTTTCATAATGCTTATGCCAACTGACTTATTTATATCAATATTATATATATATACATATAATATTGATGAAAATTGCAAACTTACAGTCGGCAACAAAATTATTAAAGCGCTAGCAATAATTCCTATTTAAAAGATGTGCACCTAATATTGTTTTGTTAAGTAAATATTTATAAAAAGTAAGTTGATAAAAATTAGCGATTAAACTAAAAAAAAAAAAAAAAAAAAAAAGTAGATGTGTGCTTTAATAATTTTCCTGCCGACTGTAACCCTGAGTTTTCATGAATTTATTTTCAGTATCCCAGTGTATGTCGTTTTTAAATGTCGAATATTGTTAAATGGTTTCCTTAACAGCCCTCTTCACTTATCGTCGCCGGAAGCCCGAGCCAATGTTATTCTATGGGGAAATTTTCTTTACAAATTACTTATTAACTAATACATATTTTTAAATTCTGTTTTCACATTCTGAAAATTCCTAACTGTTAAATGGACGGACCTTTTTTAAAATTTTTAATATTTTATTTTGAAATTGCAAAATAAAAAAATTTTCCTATATTGAAAATTCGTATTTTGCAGCTTCAAAATAAAATATTAAAAATAAAAAAAAATATTTTTTTTAAAAAAGGTCCGTCAATTTAACAGCTGGAAATTTTCAGAGTGTGAAAAAAGAATTTAAAAACATGCATTAGTTAATAAGTTATTTGTAAAGAAAATTTCCCCATAGAATAACATTAGCTTCAGCTTCCGGCGGCGGTGAATGAAGCGGGCTCTTAACTATAAAATTGTTCTTACATGTCGAATATTGTTAAATGGTTTCTTTAAGCTCTTGTTTACCATTTTAAAATGTTCAGACACATGTAGTGTACTGACCAAAGTCTTTTTTTTTTTTTTTTAGTTTATTAACCCTTTGCACTTCACTTCTAAGTTTAATTTTATATATCAGGAACTTTTTTCAGTGTCCTTAATATTTTTGATGGTACTTTCTAATTATTTAAATCGTTTTACTTCTATGTTCGGAGTCACTACTCAAATCTATTTTTTACGCGAAAATACATTAACACGATGCATGTATTTCGAGTTTAATTCGTTTTTTGATTATTCTAAATTAAATATTATACTTTTGTTATGTACAGATTTTGAAACAATGAAAGACTTGTAATATATTCTCAAATTAACAAAGAGTTAACTCCAGATTTGTTGCTTTTCAGAGTCATCTAAATAAAATAATTTGAATATTTACTTAAATTATTACCTATTAATTATAAAACACGCAGAAAGAATTATACCAAGTAATGATTTAAAATTTGCGCATAAAAATCTTCAGCTAGCGAAAAATTGAATTATGCAAAATTTTTGATTCAAACAAATTGTTATAATTTAATGAATTCAGAGAGTTCTTTTTCTTTTTCTTTTTCATGATGCGGATATTTATTAATCTGTTAATGTATGAGTTTTAGTTGGCTGTACGGTTTAAGGACGATTGACTACGCTAGGATCTTAGGCCTATAGGTGGAATGCTCTAAGGGGTCCTAGCCTGTATTTACGTGAGTTTTGGAGAAAACCACGGAAGACTCATAACGGATAGGTCGATGAGCGCGACATGGGATCGAACCTGGCATTTTCCATCTACCAGCTTTGAGCGCAGAACCGCTCAGCCGCTGGTGAGTCGAGTATGAGTTTTAGAGTATCGAAGAATTTTGTGGAGTGCAAAGGGTTAATATACTATCTGGGAATCAATTGCAATTACCATGTAAAAATTATTTTGTAAATAAAATTTGAAAATTCCTTTGCTTTTTCATATATATGTTTAATTGTAAAATTGCCATTGGAATTCTGTTCTATTACTGATGTAATTTTGTAGACGTGTTATTGATATTAAAGAAAGTATTGTTTTAAGAAATTACTAACCGAGCTTTGAAGATTTCGCTGAAATCTTTATCCTTGTACTATTATGAGAAAAGATAATCACAAATGATGAATTTATATCTGTTTGTAATAAAAAAAGATATATGTTTTGTGAAGCTGTTATTTAAGTTTGGTTTTGTAAATGTGTTTTTATCTTCTTGTTCGTACATTATTGATATTAGCTAGATACTAATGTACATAACCGAGCTTCATGTGATTATTGAATTATTTTCTCAGAGGATAGTTTTGAAGTTACATTTTATAGAGAAGGCAGTGAATGTTATTGTATATGTATAAAGAGAGAACTGTTCAACAACAGAAAAAATTTAATATTTTATAGCTTAATATGATTGTTAATTTAAAAAATATAATGCAAAAGAAAAAAAAAATCATTAAAATAAATTCTTATTGATCGGAAATTTGCAAATTATATTTTACCCGTCATAATTTTAATTTTTTTAGTGCTGTAAAAACAGAATTAGTTTGTACATTTATTATTATTATTATTTTTAAAACATTCAGGTTCCTATACTGTTGTATAGACTTTAAAATGTAATGAAAAAAATTATTTAGCTTTGTTAAGAAATGCGTAAAAGGTGAAAGTAAAACTACGGAAGGAAAACTGTAACTCCGCAAATAACTTGACAAATGACATAAAAACTTACTAGAATCATTTCATGTGTAGTAGCTAAATTTTATTAATTACTGAGGTAATAAATATTTTTATTTTCTTTTTTCATATGTGCACATTTCCCAGCAATAACTTTATTTTCATTATTTACTAAGAAATTAATTAATTATTATTTCTCTTTTGTTAAAATTTGTTAGAAGCTAAAGAGGATAGCCTGTCCATTTTCTAAACGAATTTTTGTTGTTATATTAATATCCAAGGATATGATTCCCTCCTTTTTTGCTATCAATATTTTATAAAAATAATCATTATCACATCGATTATAAGAAAAAAAAAAAAAAAATAAATAAATAAAACCTTAAAGAAAGAAAAATTTACAAGTTTTATTTGAAATATAAATAAACCTATTTCTTTTTCTCTCGTCTTGTCTGTGCTTCCTTTTCATTAATTACACTTTTTTCTAATAATTCACGAATCAGAGTTTAATTTAACTAAGTATATATATATATACATATATATATATATATATATATATATATACATATTTAGTTAGTTAGTTTAATGATAAAAATCCTACGCTATTTTATAAACACCTTTTTTCTCTCTCATTAATAATCATCATAATTTTGTATTAGCTGTCTATTTGTTTAGCATATTATTCCAGTTTATTGATATAAATTATTAATTATTGTAATTTTTTTTTACTGTAAATTTTTTTTTCTAAAGTATAGCAACAATTTCATAATATATATATTAAATGAAAAATGTTGCTTAGTAAAAAAAAAAAAAAAAAAAAAAAAGAGAGAGAGAGAGAGAGAGAGAGAGAGAGAGTATTAAAATTTTATCAATATTTACGTACAAAATTTAAATAAAAAGCAATTTATTCCCGACTTTTAACTGTAAATATGTATAAATGAAACTTAAAAACATTTTTTATATATTCATTTTTATTTAAGAAAGAAAATCCATTTTATCTTTTGGAACTAATGACAATTTTTTTCACTATAATATAAATTGTTTTTTATGCTTTATTATCCAATAATGATAATAATTAGAAAACTAATAATAGATATAATTACTAGTTTACTGAAATTGCTTGTGTGAAACTTAATTAAAAATTGTGAAAATTCACTTTATGCAGTTTTTAACACTTTTTTATTCAACATTCTGATAATTATTAACTATTTTAAGTTTTATAAAGCTTTAAATTTAGAATTTTACTCATTTTATTTTACAGGAGCCCAAAATGAATTCACATAACCAAATTTTTGGCTTTTGAAAAAGGTATATGTATATATATATATAACTGGTAAAATATTTACATAATCTGTTCACTAAATAATGTTATAAAAGCAATTATTTCAGACATCAAGAAACGTGGAATATATTAGCAAATAGTTTTACAGACATTCTTAATTAAGAAAATCGTTGCTATTTTTTTTTTTTTTTTTTTTCGTCAGATGGTTTATTGATTGCGATTAAGATTGATCGTGCTATTATTTTGACATCCAAAAACAAACGCTATTTGCGAATTATTAGAAAAAATATAATTAATAAAAAGTAAGCACAGCCAAGAGGAGAGAAAAAAGAAAAAAAAAATAGGTTTATAAGGTTCTTTAATTACAGAACTTCTTAAAGGATCGGGAAGAATAGAAGAAGAAAGAACATTAAAATTGGCTACATTTACATGGGACTGTATTATTTATTGGCATGTATTTTCTTTTCGTTTTAGCTTACTAACATTGATATATATGCCATATGTATGTCATTTGACTAAATGCCTCCATTGTAAAAATTTGTTATAATATGTCATAGTTTTTATATAGCTTGTTGAATGAATCAAAAATCTTGTACAGGTGGTGAAAGACAGTCGAATTTGTATACTAAAAACTCTGACGATATATATATATATATATATATATATATATATATAAACAGAGTTTAATTTAACTAACTAACTATATATATATAGTCAGTTAGTTAGTTTAATGTTAAAAAATCTATTATAAACAATTTTTTTCTCTCTCTCATTAAAACTGTTTTTTTTCCTCTCTATATTTGACACAAATAAAATTAGCCAAATTTTTTAACCTCCAAAAGATCTTTAAAGCCTTAATCTTTCGCTTTGTATACTAAAAATATATATATTTTTAAATACTAAAGAGGAAAAATTGGCCTTCCTCACGCTCAAATATGAATCGTAAAATAGGTGGTCATACTGACTCGACGGTTTTAATTTCTTCCTTGGCGGTTTGGCATCTGCATCTGAATCTAAAGGAAATCCCCGAGCATTTTTTTTTTTTTTTTTTTTTTTTTACTTTCTCCAAATGAATAAAATAAAAAGTAAGTCATTCTAAGATTATTAATTAATTTAAAATATATTATATATATTAGACTTTTATTTTTTTATATTTTCAAATAACTCGGTTGTGGTTCTGATTGAGTGAGTTAAATCCGATTGGCTTCACTAAGGCCCTAGTCCTATATTTGGAATGTTCTCCATGGGGATTTTTCTAAAAGGTCCTATACCATATCTACACTAGCTTCGGAGAAAACCACAAAACAAAATCGAACGATTAGGCAGACGAGCGCGACCTGGGATCGAACCAGGCACTTCCCTCCTTCAAGCTTTGAGAGCAGAACCTCTCGGCCACTGGTGGTGGTGGTGGGGGGGGGGGTTATTAATTCATTCGTATTTAATGAGAAAATTTTGTTAATTATAAACAAGTTCGACTGTACATTTTCATTCACAACTACTGGAAAAGTTTTCATTAAACATGGAATTGAAATATAAGAATTTATAATTAAAAATTATTTCTGTTTGAAATTTTCGGAAGATATTTTTAAGTTTGAAATTTATTGTATACTTATTTCAATAATATCTGAACGGTCTATTGATTATACTAGTGTATTTCATTTACTTAATGCGATAAAATAAGTTGTTAGTTTGGAAGTTAAATGCAGAAGGTATTATGTTGATCTTATATATTTGAACTGGTTACTCCTCTGAGATTTAATTGCTCTGAACTTAAAAAAAGAATCAAATCATTTGAAAAGTTTATGATTGTAAGATGTACCACGATTTGTTCAATAAACGTTGATGTAAGCAGTCATTCTTATTTGTGTTTTTTTGTCGTTGTCTGATTTTTAATAATTTTTTATTTTTAGCAATTTAAACGTGCAACAGAAATTGAAAGCTAACCATGAACTAACTCAGTTCGTCTATCCACGATCTAGTTAGAGTAAGTATTTTTAGTAATGCCTTGAATTTAATATGCATTTCTGAGTTTTACTTTAAAATATTTCCCAGTGAAAACAAAATAAGTATCACCACTGATACAGGGATCTTACAAAAGTAATCTGATACATTATGGTCTACGAAAGATATTACCTTAAAACATATTTTTAACTTCGCTCTTTTTTTTTTTTAATAAAAAATTCAAAATTAAAATATTAAAAGCTGAAAAGTTAATTTTTTTAAAAATCGAGTTCAAATTTGACAGTTGTGAGTTATCTAAATGTAAAAGAATAATAATAATAATAAAAAAAGTACATTAAATAATGAGCAAATTGAAAAAACGAATTTTCCCATAGAAAAACATGGACTTTGTCTGTCGATGAAATTAAGTATTGTACTCTTCATCCATCAATGACCTCAGCTGAATTTCGTATGAGAAGAACATGAAAATATTATAATGGACAAATGTTGTAAGGTCCAAAGTTTTATAGAAAAATTTGGTACCCAAATTACTCCTTACCTAAAGCATGTTTTTTAAATTTCGTTTATACTTAAAGAAAACTCATTACCGATTAATTTGCTTTTGCTTGCCAAAAGTAGATTTTTAAAATTTTTAATAATTTGTTTTAAAGTTGAAAATGAACTAGATGCATTATTAAAATATATTTTAAAACTTTTTACTATTTCATTTAAAGTTGCAGTTGAATTAGGTGCATTTTCCGTTCTTTTTTGCTTTAAAATGAAATTTAAAAAAATTTAAAAATCAATCTTTGGAAAAAAAGTAAATTAAATGTGTATTTTCTGTATGTGGAAACGAAATAATAATAATAATAATAATAAAATACATCAGACAATGAGAATTTCTGCTTAGAATGGGATTCGGTGCTGCCGGTGCGGTGATAATCCATTAATAATGTACAATACTAATCTTTGTCGACAAAGTCCACGTTATTTTAAGGAGAAACTTGTTTACAGAATTACTTATCACCTAATGTATTTTGTTATTATTATTATCATCATCATCATCATCATCACGTTTTTTTCATATTGAGAAAATTCATAACCATTGATATTTTTAAATTCTAAATATTTTGAAGATAAAAAATACGAAAAATGAATTTTATTCATAAAGATAAATGAAATTCATATAGCTAAAATAAACTTAATTATCATTCTGTAGTTTCAAAATAAAATATTGGGAAAAAAAAAAAAAAAAAAAAAAATCAATTTTTGTAAAACAAGAGCAAATTTGACAGTTGTGAATTTTGTTAATGTGAAAACATAATAATATAATAAAAACAAGAGCTATTTTATTTACGAGACAAAACTTTAGTTAAAATACATTTAAAACTTTATATACATTTAAAAACATTTAAAATTTAGATGTTTCAAAACCAAGTCCACTTTTCCTCATCAGTACCCCTTAAACATAATTTGTAAGCATTACATGACTACACAAGGAATTTATAGAAGTACGGAATATTGAGGAGCCAGTGCGCATGCTTCATTGATAGTGTAGAGATGGCTGGCTGTGTATTCATGTAATGCTTACAAATTATGTTGTAGTGATACTGATGAGGAAACCTGGACGGGTTTCGAAAAGTCTAAATTTTAAATGTTTTTAAATGTATATTTTGTTTTAAATGTTTTTTAACTAAAGTTTCGTCTCGTGAATAACATAGTTTTTGTTTTTAATATATATACTAGCTGGAACCCGTCGAATTCGACGATCACTTTGTTGACCGTAATGTTTCAAAAACCGTCGCATCATTATTTAAATGTATTTCATGTTAAAACATCTAATATAATTTACGACATTTCACTTAAAAAAAGAAAGTCGGAAAAATGCTTATAAATCGAAATACTATGTATGACATCATTTTCTACAAAGTACTCTCAATGTGACGTCAAACTGACTTCAAATAAACAGATGCTATCTTTTATTTTCTATTTCGTTTAATACTAAGACTATATGTTAGCTGACCCGTCCGGCGTTGCCCGGGCACATGATACCTTAAATGAACCTTAAATTTGTATTATTTTATACCTTTAACTCGATTTTGTTTGAATTTCTGTTTTTAAATGAAAGCATCACGAAAAAAATAATCATCTGTAACAAAACAATTACCTCGATCTGAACGAAACTCTGCCTTGTGACCTCGGTGCTTGCAGCAGCGCATACACGGCGCTAACAACATAAAAAAATTCCCAAAAATTAACTTGGAACCGAACGAACCAGCCCGGCAATGCCTGGGCCCGTGATAATAACCTTAAATGAACCTTAAATTTGTTAGATTTTATATCTTTAACTCGAATTTGTTTGAAATTCTATTTTTAAATAAAAGCATTGTGAAAAAAAAAAAAATAATCAGCTGTAACAAAAAAAAAAATACCTCGAACCGAACGAAACTCTGCCTTGTGACCCCGGTGCCTGCGGCAGTGCATACGCGGGCCGCTAACAACATAAAAAAAATTCCCAAAAATTAACCTGGAACCGAACGAACCTGCCCGGCAATGCCCGGGCCCTTGATAATAACCTTAAATGAACCTTAAATTTGTATGGTTTTATATCTTTAACTCGATTTTCTTTGAATTTCTATTTTTAAATGAAAACATCATAATCATCTGTAACAAAAAAAAAAAAAAAAAAAAAAAAAAAAATTGCCTCAAACAGAACGGAACTCGGGTTCGTGACCCAGTGCCTGCGGCACGTATATGCAGGCCGCTAATAACATGGAAAAATTCTCAAAAATTAACCTTGAACCGAACAAACCCCTGACTCGTGTTACCGCTGCCTGTGGCAGCGGCACCGTATAGCAGGCATGCTACGCACGCGCTGCAAAATCCACTTTCCTCCACCAGGGAGCGCAGTATGTTGTACACGAACATCACCAATTGCATTGAATTTCCAAGACCTTTCAAATAAGGTGTCACATGGTGGTGTCAACTGCAAAATCTTTTAGTTACACTTTCCACCGCCAGGGGGCGCAGCGTATTCTATACATAAACACCAACGGTCAGGAAATATCAAGACCTTTAAAATAAGTTGTAACATGATAGGGTCTACTGCAAAATCATCTAGTTCCATTTGTAACCACCAGGGGGCGCACTATATTGTATACAAACATCCCCAATCAACATGAAATTTCAAGACCTCTATCTACAATCGCCTTGAATTTCCAAACCTTTCAAATAAAGTGTCACATGGTGGTGTCAACTGCAAAATCCTTTAGTTGCACTTTCCACCACCAGGGGGCACAGTGTGTTCTGTACGAAGATCACCAACCGTCAGGAAATACCAAGACCTTTAAAATAAGGTGCAACATGATATGGTCTACAGCAAAATCACTTAGTTCCATTTTTCACCACCAGGGTTCGCACTATGCTGTATACAAACATCCCCAATCGACATGAAATTTCAAGACCTTTAAAATGAGGTGCTACATGTGTGGGTCTAGAACGAATTTCCCTCTCAAACTAATTTCCCCCCTTTCCCCTCCCCTCCAAATCTACTTTCCCCCCTTTAAAATCGAAAATTCCAAATTCGCAGATATTGATTTTTTAGTAATCGACTCTAGTCCCCATATGTACAATTTCTTCACCGTGAAGTAATTTGAAGCTTAGTTAAGCTCGTAAACGTGTTTTTAACCCAAACGGGTGGGAAACTGTTTCTCACTCGTTTCCCCCCCGGGGAGAAACCGTTCGTCTTTTTTTTATTTTTCTCTTCTCATAGCACATCTACAGACCAAGACCTTTTTTTAACACCTCAACCAAATTTTTACACCAAGTAGTTCTCTCAATATAGTGGAGACAGACAAAAACATGTTTCAAATTAATATATAGATAATTGAGACGGGTTGATGTTTGTGTACGTTAAAAATAATAATAAACCTTGGATGATGAGTAATTCTATAAACAAATTTATCAACAGAATATCAGGGGCCTTTGGCTGTCAGTGGGAATTCGCGTTGCACATTTTAAGAAGGAAAAATAAAAATTAAGTTTCATTATTGATTATTTTTTTTGCGATAATTAAAACTTCAGTTTGCTTTAAGAAATGAGATCTTTTAGTAAAACTTCTTGATAAAATCATAACTAAGTAACAAACGCAATAAATTATGCGATTTTAATTGCTGAAATTTACAATATTTATCTACAAATCTTTATAACATTCATTAAAACTAGTTTGCTTGAAACTAAATAGCTAATTTTGTTTCTTAAGTATTCTTTTATATTCTGAAACAAACTTTTTCTCTTAACATCATTTATAAGCAGATAAGAGGTCTTAGTTAATTTATTAAAGGGACTCAGAAGTAAGCACCACAGAAGTAAGTTTCATGTAAAAACTTTTATTTCCATTTAATATATTTATAAATTGAAATGTATTAAATTTGTTCATTAAAATATATATTCTTATGGTTTTTGACATATTTTTTACTGATTTAAAATCTATAAATTGCGTTTTCTCAGTTCGCATTTTTTGATAAATTTACGATCTTCAAAAAGCTAAAACAATAGAGATATTTAAGAAGATACTTAATATATTCTTTGGATGTTTAATGGAGTCTAATTAAAAGAGTTTGGGATGATTTTGAAATTTTTTACTTAGTTTTTGAGAAAAAAATTAAAAAGTGCATATCTATGTAAAAATTTGCTAAAAAATATAATTTTTGTTAGATTTTTATTTTAATGTAACAAAAATCATGTTTTCTTGCAAATTTGTACATAGGCATACACTTTTAAACTTTTTTTCTCAAAAACTAATTAATAAATATAAAAATCCATCTTTAAAGTAAGTTCTGTTAAAAAAAAAAAAAAAAAAAAAAAATGTCTTTTCTTAAATTATTTGTAGAAATTGTAGCATGTAACATTTTGAAGGTCACAAATTCAGGAAAAAGTCTAATTTAAAAGTCTAAATTAAATAAATCTAATATACTTAAATTTATAAATGTTGAATAGAAATGAAAGCTTTTATATTAAATCTACAGTCGGTAACAAAAGTGCCCGAACACTAGCAAAAATTCCTATATAAAAAAAGTACACTTCATACGGCTTTGTTAAATAAATACTTATCGAATCGTGTTCTTACACTGACTAAGAAGAGGATTCGACAAGGATTTATTTAACAAAACCGTATGAAGTTTGCTTTTTTTTAGATAGGAGTTTTTGCTAGTGTTCGGACACTTTTGTTATCGACTGTACTTCAGTCCCTTTAATTTCCAGTAAAACTTCCCGAAAATAGAAATACTAGTTCTAGATTTTAATTTCAAACCTTACACTGAGAAAAAAAAAAAAAAAAATACCGCCTTTCTCTAGAATGAATAAGTGACCATTTTCTAAATCCCTTAAATAGAAATATAGATTTCCGAGCTATGCACATAAGGCACGCCAATGAACTGAATAGACGAAATGATCGAGAATTTCTAGTACACACATTTCTAGATGGTGAAACAATATTCTGAATACTCTAAATATTCTGAATCATTTATATTGCGAGAAATTCTCGCTTGATTTTCTAGAATTGGGTCATAAACCAAGATTATAGTTGCAGAAACCCGCCTATTGTAGTCTCATTTATTTGCAGAGATTTTTAAATAGCTTTGCCCTCGAGAGTATAGACAAACGCTCTAAAATACTAATAGGGGCTTCTAGAACTCGCTTTCCAAGGGGACTAGAATTTATAAGGATGACATGGATCTATTTTTTCTAGAGCCACAATTTAGATTCTGGATGTCAGTTACAGAATTTTTTCTCAGTGTAGATTTAACACTCATATTAGACCACATAAAATCAACATTGCTTATTTAGAAGTTATGCATTTACGGGAATGGTGGATATTATAAAGTTCTTTTGTAAATTAACTTCTTAAAATTATGAAAATTTTCATGCATTAAAACCTTCTTAATAAAAAAAGCACAAGTTTTCTGAAACTAATACTGAAAACGATGTTATATGTAAAATAATATATTGGAATACAGAAAATAGAATTTTATCCATGGTTTCCATACGTGGATTTCAACTGAATAAAATAATGAAAAAAGATAATTTAATGGAAACGATTACATCACATTCGCAACAATGTTTCGAGGTAATATATATATATATATATACATGATTTGCATAGTTTAATAAATTAAACATAGAACATTAACTAGTCATATACAAAGATTTATTTTCAAAATTTATTTCAGTATAGTGTGCTACAAGAATATATTGAAATAAAGGAATAATAATAATAAAATAAATAAATAAATAAAAATAAATTCTTATACTTGGTTCGGAGGAATGAATAAAATAAGGAAGAAAGGATGATTTAGCAGAAAATAATGACGTCACAATTGCAACAAGGCATTAATTTTTTTTTTTTTTTTTTAATTTTCACAAAAAAGAGAGAAATCATCTAGTTACTTATGAGGAGCTACAATATTAACATCTGAAGAATTACCGTTGTTATGTGGTGGACAGTTCAAGTATCTATATAATATTTCTCTAACGTGGACCAGTTTCAATTATTTTTTGTCGAAACGATACGATACGCGAGGATCAAAAAATAATATTTATACATGGACAATATTTGAGCACGCGGACTTAGCTCAATGGACTAATATAAAAAATGACGACATTTGTCTGATGAGATTATTTTACGAAAAAAATGTATTTTTAACAGTTGTTTCTTCAGAATCTTTGCAAGCATCATTTTAAACCTAGCAATATTTAAAAGATGTATACAGATTATGAGCTTTTGTGTCATATATTGACTAAAAAACACAATGATAAAAAATATAACCAAAATAGTAATTATTTTATTTTATTTTATTTTAATTTAAAAGGCGTCGTGGGAGTCCTATATTGAAATTGTACTGCCTGTGGAAGTATGAAAATTGTGTCGTGAACCATGCATTTTATTTGGAATGATTTTGTCTCACTATTGTACAGTATTAATTTGGTTTTATTAATAATTTGGCTTCTGGTAAATTAAAATTTTAATTAGGTGGTGAAATTGGTATAACATTTATGAGTTTCAAATTTTAAAGGCAAATGAGAAAAGAAATAAAATGCGAATATTTCGCACGAATTTGCTAGTAAAAAAAAAAAAAAAAAAAAAAAAAAAAAAAAACTACTAGTTCTTGCAATTTATGACCCGTAAGAGAGATGCACAGTCTTACGTAGGGGGTATTAGTATGAAAATGAAACTTAAACATATATGTATTATGTGATGAATAATAATTGGGAATAATTTTCCTGTATATTAACATGGGGGTGTGAATGATATCGATGATGCCTAACAGAGAGCTTTAAGAGAGGTGGCTTTTTGACAGAGGTGGAATTTTAGAGAGGTTTCAATGTATCTTAATTTAAAAAGAGAACGCGTAATGAAGAAATAATTTCGATCATTATATTGCTTTTTAAAACATCCAGCATATTCAGTGTTGTTAATAATCTCAAACGTTTCATAGCATTCATTATCAAAAAGAAAAACAAACTCTACATTTTTTTTTTTTTTTAAATTGTTAGTGGTAGTGCTTTACTATAATATTTTACCATGTCCAGGAAAGCTCCTCAGGAATTGAAATTAATTCCTAACAGCTATACTGTAAATAATGTTTTTTTTTTTTTTAAAAGCTAAATATTCATCGTTTGATTTTTTGTATATTTACACGCTTTGAGTCTTCTTGAATACCGAAGCAAATTTTTACTTTTTTCTATATTCAATAGAAGAAAGTATTGTATTCATAAAAATTTTCGACCTCGGGTTTTTGATGGATTTACACGTTTTGAGAGTTGTAGAACACGATTTGACCATTTCTGAAAATGTCTGTCTGTCTGTGCGTGTGTGTGAGACAAAATTTTGTGGCAACTGTATCTCAGGGACTATTGCACAGAATCTCGTACAAATTGGTATGTAGTTAGTTACACATTGACATAAATTGGTACCTATCAACTTTTGGTAAAAATTGTTCAAGAACTCTCGTTGCCATCCCGCTTTTTCTAAATGTTTAACATGGTGGTATAGGACAAAATTTTGTATAAATGTGCATAAAGAGAATTACTTTTTAATAATCATTATGAAATTTAAAAGAATTATTTATAATAGAGATAGTCAACTGGGAAAAAAAATGTATATACAGGAGCCTCCCCCCCCCCCCTCGAGGGGAATAAATTTTCATGATGAGTATCTTTCGACAGAGCTTGGCAATACCTTTAAAAAGAATGGTTGAATCATCGATCTGCGATAATTTAAAATAAAGTTATAATTTTTTTTTTCATTTTTAACAAAAAAAAAAAAAAAAAAAAAAAAAAAAATTAAATAAATAAAAAATAAATAAAAAAAAAAAAAAAAAAAAAAAAAAATCGAGAATAAAATTGAATTTATTTTTTGGATATTTCTTGTTATACTACTTCTCTAATATGGAAATCGTCTGCATTATCATGGAAAATATTTTTACTTTCCGAACACTATAGTGAGGAAAGTATTGTAATCATGTCAAAAATCCGAATTCGAGATTTTGATGTTTCTATACGTTTCGAGGTCCAACGAGTCCGTTTTCACTATTTTTACGATGATGTATGTATGTGTGTGTGTATGTATGTGTGTATGTATGTGTGTATGTATGTGTGTATGTCTGTGAGTGAACACGCTAGCGTCTAAACGCTTTGTTCGAATAAGCTGAAAGTTGGTACGTATATTGTAAGTCACCATAGTACGAACCCTATAGATTTTGGTGAATCTAGCACTTATAGTTTTTTTACAGGGACACAAAGAAAAATTCTTTATCATTATGGCCAAGGGACCAAAATCTTAAAAGTGCGATAGCATCTAAACGCCTTATTCAATTGAGCAAAAACTTTACACACATATTATAGGTCACAGATACTCAATCTGTATAGATTTTTGAGAATCTAGCACTTATAGTTTTTTTACAGGGACACAAAGAAAAATTCTTTGCCAAATTTTTAAAAGCGTGATAGCGTCTAAACGCCTTATTAATCTCAGCAAAGAATTTGTACACATGTTATAGGTCACATTTGAACCAACTGTATAGATTTTGGTGAATCTAGCACTTACAGTTTTTTTACAGGGACACAAAGAAAAATTCTTTATCTTTATGGCCTATGAGACCAGCGATAGCATCTAAACGCCTTATTCAATTGAGCTGAAAATTTGTATGAATATTATAAATCACTGTTGCACTAACTATAAGCATTTTGGTGAATCTAGCATTTATAGATTTTTACAGGGACACAACGAAAAATTCTTTATCATTATGATCTAAGGGCTCAAAGTTCAGTAGCGTTAAATAAAACCTCGTGTGATACATGGAGAAAAATACTCAAACACTCTGTTATGGTTTTCTCTTTTTTGTTTGTTTAGCAACTCCTCTTTCTTTATTTTATCTATAAAACTGTTAGTTACTCAAAGTTCGGAAAGTCGAGTGGAGTCACTCCAGATTTTTTTTTTAATAATAATTTTAATAAATTATTTTTAGTGAGTGAATTTGTATAGGGAAATATAGTAGAAAGTCATGTGGTGGCCACAATATACTAGTTAACGTTTGATCTTTGTCTGTGACTTTTAGAGTAAATTAAAAACAAATAATTTCAGGCGATTCAAATGTTGTATTTTGAAGTTAATACGTTTGTTACTAGAAAAGTTTGATCAAGTTTGATCAAGTTTCAAGGAATGTTGCGTGTGTAAGTTGTCTGGATAATTTTAAACGAACTTTTTAATTTAATAACGAATTGGAATTATATATAAGTGTAGGTACAATATTGAAACGGGGGACTGAATGGGGTGGGAGGGTGGGGCGATAGTCCCATCACACAGAACCATCTGTCAAATAAAGCTGTTCCGAAGACTAATTTAAATTGTTTTAAAATAAGTTTACATAACAGTACTCTTTATATTACCCCGTAATCTCCAACCTGTATTTATGGTATTAAATTTCATAGAAAGAGAAAGTCGTGTGAGTGACACACCAGATTATTTTAAATGGGAAAAAAAAAAAAAAAAAAAAAAAAAAACCGACTAATTTGTTTTAAATTGTTATAGATCTTTGGTTCAATCATTCGTTTTAAAAGTACTGACGACTTCTTTCGAAAGATATCCATGTTGAAATTTTGCATCCCCCCAAAAGAAGGAAAAAAGCAATACCCCTATATATACAAAGATATTTTTTTTGTTTGAGTATTACTGTCATTAATATATATATTTTTTAATTTAACATTGAAAAGCAAACTAGTTGGCATAGGGGAACTCTGCTCAGTTCCCCATCATACGTATGTTCTCATAAATTTCTAGTAAAAACATATTATTTTCATGTTAGGAGAAATGAATTTGACCAAATGCTTCACACAGTGATAGAACGAAATCCCCATCTAATAGGCTACCCACCGTTCAGTTCGATATGCTTATCTTATTCTAATCTATTAATTTATTTTATTGGAATCAATTTCGTAGTTTAGTTTTCATGCTACTATTTCGAATGCAACAATTCCCAAAATACATATTTATATGGAATATCGCCCCATTTTGCTATGCTGATAAAATCTTAAATTTCGAATAACTTACGAAATTTTCCTATTAGAATATTCGTAGTCAATCATGTTCAAACAAGTATCATAAATGTTATTTTGAAGTTGTCTGATATATTTATGGTCCTCAAAATGGACGTTTATATTCAATTTTGCCATATTCTGCTATGTTAAGTAAATCGTAAATTCCAAATAACTTACGAAATTTTTAAATTAAAAAATTCATAGTCAGGGATGTTCATGCCAGTATCTTAAGTGATATTTTATAAGTGTTCTGACATCTTTACGATGAAAATATCCCTCAAAGTGGACGTTTATGCGAAAATCTGCCCTATTTCGCCATATTAAGTAAATCGTAAATTTCTAGTGACTTACGAAATTTTAAATTTGAAAATTCATAGTCAAGGATGTTTATACCTGCATCTTATATAATATTTTAAAAGTAGTCTGACAACTTTACTATAAAAATATCCCTCAAAAGAGACATTTATGCGAAATTTGCTGTATTCTGCCGTGTTAAGAAATTCGTAAATTTTGAATAACTTCTGAAGTTTTTTAATTAGAATGTTTCAAATGAATAGGGTTCTTACCAATATCATAAATAATACTTTAAAACTGGTCCGACCTTTCTGCGATCATTTGTTCGGGAGATATCGTGTACTCAGACTAACATACCAACACACTAACGGACTAACAAGCTAACAGACACCCTACAGACGGATACCTTACCCATTTTGATATTTTTGGACTCCTCACACCTGAAAACGTGTAAAAAAGTCAAAAAACCGAAGTCGAAAATTTTCACGATTACCTAAGTTCCCCATGCCTATAGTATGATAGGGAACTAAAAATAATTTTCATTATCTACATTTATAGGAAATTTTGCCCATGAGAACATTACCTATTCAGTGATTGATCCCTAAATGTAATCAGCACCAGTTCGTATGAAAATCCAACTAAATACAGATTTATTTTTTATTATTTTATTTTGTTGACTATTCTTAATTTACTATTACTGTCATTAATATAAATTTTTTACTGTCAAATTGAAAAGTAAAAAATAATTTTCATTATCCGTATTTATACGAAACTTAGTCCAATATTGCCATATTAAAAATTATGATAAAAGGAGATCACAACGTCATCTACTGAGCAGTAAATCCCCAGATGTAATCAGCATAAAAAATGTAATCAACACTGTTATACCAAAAATCCAATTCAATACGTAGTTTTCTTAAATTTTGTCCATTGGTTCGTAAGGTAAAATGGTAATGAAATTTTGGATACACACAGATACTTAGACAGACAGACAGACCGGTAGAAAATTTGTATAAGCTGTCAAATCGCGTTCAAGACATTTCAAAATGTATAAATCCATCGAAAATCTGAAAAAAAAAAAAAAAAAAAAATTCACGAATTCGAAACTTTCTTCCTATGAATAAAAAAAAAATATTATAATTTTAGTTTCGTTTAAATGAAGTTTGCGATTACATGACGTAATTACAATACTTATTTAGTTATGTAACTAAGATTCCTTTGATAAAAAAAAAAAAAAAAAAAAAAAAAAAAAAATAGGCTTTGTATATTGTATATGACATCTAGAATTAAGATAGAAAAATTATTTATTGAAGGTAAATATTTTCTCCATCTCCTTAAAATCCAGTTCTATTTATTAGTTGCTAAGTCTAATGATTATTTTTAAAATACATCCAACCTTCCCATTTGCGTCAGACGGAGGCGTGAACTTAGACTTTTTGCTAGTAAAGAAATGTTTTTATTTTACATCATTCCGAATTGGAGAAATCTGCAGCGATTGGCTGAAACAACGCATGCGTGAGGCTTAATTTTCTCCCAGATATCCAGGACTGACAAATCTTGAGCTCCCCATCTTCTTATATAAGTCATAAATCTGAATTAAACAATATTTACGCATTATAATTTAATGATAATATATTCATGCCTGCTCATTACTACCCATGAGTCCTCATTTCGAGGTAGAAATATTTCCATATATACCTGTTGCTGCTCGCAGTCAGGACTCAATTTTCTGGCACTGAAGTCTCCTAAATTACGTTCGTTATATTTCAGTATATTTCTAAGATTTCTTCTTTTTTTGAAAAAGCCATTTCGATGAAAGAACTTTAAGAGTAAGAAGATTTATCGTTTAACATTTATTTTCTTCATTTTATTTGTACTGTCACCAGTACAGTTATAAGCTAAATTAAAAAACAACAACTTTATTTTAAGAAGTTTTGATCGGCGCTATTGAAGATAATATATGAAAATTTGTTAATTGTGAATGAAATTGGGACAAGAAATTGATTTGTTTCTATAAATTCTCTCTTCAAAATACAGGAATAATTTTTTTCTCAGAAATTTTTTTTTTTGGAAGAACTGTCACTATATTTATTTATTGAGCGAAAAAATAGTTTATATTATTATTTTTTCAATAATATAATATTTTCCCTATAACTTAGTACTGAAGAACTATGTAAAACATAGTACTTCTGATTTTGATAATCTTACTAAATATCAAACTGATTGATTACATTTGTGTTTCATAAAAAGAAAATCAGTGCTATCAAAATTTTTATCAAGCAGCTTACAGTTTCTATATATATATATAAATAAATAAGCTTATGTATTTCTAACGATTTAGACATATACTGTCAAATTTCTGTTTTCCTTACTGCAATATATAACTACTATATCAAAATAATAATCATATAAATGCTGCATAATTTCTCTATGATCAATTTTTCCGAAATAACATTCTTTTTCTAACAACTACATTCAAGAATTACTTTAACCGATCTAACCAGTATTTATATAAGTTAATATTATTTCTTATCAACTGAAAGAATTTTTAAAAATTGAAAAATCAGAATTGTGAACAAAAACTAGATATTCTGAATTTACTTCAAAGACTATTTCTGAAATACTTCAACAAGCTAAAGTAATTGCAAACGGCCAGACTGTTTCACTGAATCTCAAAAAATCAGCTAAAAAATTAATTTACCTTTGAATAGAAATTCAGTTTAATTAACGTACATTGAACTCCTTTTATATTATGTGGACTTCGATAACACGGTAACTGTTATTTCATATGCAATTAGTAAAAAGGTAATATACAATACATAATACAATTCTGAGTTTTATCACTTGGTAATCAAGAATATATTTAGTATATTTTTCCATTTATTTTTTATTATTGTTGTAAAGGGAATTTTATTTTAAAAAATATAGCCCAATTTAATTGATTCATTTATATCTGCAGTTGCATATTGTTGTTTAACATCATTCTTTTTTATAATTTAAATTGTTTTCTTTGTTATATTAAGATAAATTTAAGTTTAAATACTATATAGAAGTATTGTATTAATTTATGATTATTTGATAGTTTTAAAAAGTAATCATTTTCTATTTCATTGTTTGTTGATCTGAAAAAAGAAATAGTGTAATTGCTAAAAATTATATTAAGGCCTGGAAATGAGCAATCACGCAGGAGTGACAAAACTAGATGGAAAAAATTTCTGTGCAATGGCAAATCCAGTGCCTGTTGTGTTAATTGCTCTTTCATTTTGCCTTGCTGGAGCCTATGTCGTTACGCGGTATGACAGTCGCCGTCGTTTACGTCTAATGAATGGTGAACCCGTAACGTTTTCGACTGTCGGCGATTTGAGCAAGTTTTTCTTAATTCAAATAGTACTGTACGTGATTCTTCACTTGACTGGCCGTGCAATGCCGTGCAATGAAGTGCCAAAAGAGTAAAATGAAAACCATAATATTATTTTGTTTTCGCAATTAAATGTTATTATTAGTATTTTTATTTTTAAATACAAATAATACGGTGTATGATTCTGTCCATGATTGTTCATTTTAATAGCGCGTTATAAAAAGCCAAAGGAGTAAAATGGAAATACTAATATTATTTTGTTTTCGTAAATATTATTATTACTATTATTTTTGATGTAAACAATGCTGTGCATTATTATTCACCTGGTTACTCGTTCAATACTGTGTTATGAAATACCAAAATAAAACACTAATATTATTTTGTTTACGCAGTTAAATTTTATTTTTAGTATTTTTAATTTTAAATTAATATGGTGTATGATTTTGTTCCTGATTGCTCAATTTAATAACGTGTTATAAAATGTCAAAGGAGTAAAATGGATTATTTTGTTTTCGTAAATATTATTATTACTATTATTTTTCGATGTAAACAATGCTGTGTATTATTATTCACCTGGTTACTCGTTCAATACTGTGTTATGAAATACCAAAATAAAAACACTAATATTATTTTGTTTACGCAATAATTTTTTTTTTTTTTTTTGTATTTTTTTATTTTAAATACAAATAATATGGTGTATGATTCTGTTCCCGATTGCTCATTTTAATAGCGTGTTATAAAATGTCAAAGGAGTAAAATGGAAATACTAATATTATTTTGTTTTCGTAAATATTATTATTACTATTATTTTTGATGTAAACAATGCTGTGCATTATTATTCACCTGGTTACTCTTCAATACTGTGTTATGAAATACCAAAATAAAATCACTAATATTATTTTGTTTACGCAATTAAATTTTATTATAAGTATTTTTAATTTTAATACAAATAATATGGTGTATGATTCTGTTCCCGATTGCTCATTTTAATAGCGTGTTATAAAATGTCAAAGGAGTAAAATGGAAATACTAATATTATTTTGTTTTCGTAAATATTATTATTACTATTATTTTTGATGTAAACAATGCTGTGCATTATTATTCACCTGGTTACTCTTCAATGCTGTGCAATGAAATACAAAAATAAAAACACTAATATTATCTTGTTTACGCAAATAAATGTTATGATTAGTTTTTCTTAATGCAAATAATGCTGTGAATGATCCTGCACCTTATTGCTCATGTTAACATTTTATGAAATACCAAAGGAGTAAACTGAAAATACCAATATTATTCTGTTTTTGCAATTAAATGTCATTATTATTATTATTATTATTATTATTATTATTATTATTTTTAATACAAATAATGTTGTATATGATTCTGCACTTGATTGCTCGTGTAATACCTTTTTATAAAATACCAAAGGAGTAAAATGAAAATACTAACATTATTTAATTTTCGTAAATGTTATTATTATTATTATTGATGCAAAGAATGCTGCACATAATTCTTCATCTGATTGCTCATTTAATACTGTCTTAAGAAATAACAAAATTAAAATAACAATATTATTTTGTTTTCAAAATTAAATGTTATTGTTAGTTTTTATTAATACAAATAATGCTGTGTATGATTCTGCACCTGACTGCTTGTATAATACTTTGCTATGAAACACCAAAGGAGTGAAATGAAAATACTAATACGTTTTTGTTTATGCTATTAAATATTATTGTTAGTTTTTGTTAATGCAAATAATGCTGTGCATGATTTTGTACCTGATTGCATGTGTAATATTGTTTTACGAAATACCAAAGAAATAAAATATTATTTTGTTTTCACAATTAAATGTATGTATCACCGAAAAAACACGTCTTAAAATGTAACAATTGTTTCGGGTCGAAATAATAGCGCTACCCTTCATCAGGAGGGGAAAGAAGGCATGCTTATGTGTATCTTTCTTTCGTTTGATGAAGGGTCATGCTATGATTTCGTTTCGAAAAAAAATATTGTAATTTTTAGAATTAGTTTAAATTTTTTTATTACTTGAGTGCTATTATTTAGCATATAGTGCATTGTATATATACCAAATTAAATGCCCATCGAATTTGGATATTTATAATTTTATTATTTATTTATTTATTTATTTTTGCGGATGTAAAAAATACTTAATAAATATTTACAGTTATCTCATAAAAGCAATGCACAAATAATTTTTGTGTTATAGTTAAAACATAAAAAAAAGAAAAAAAAGGTTGGATTTTCAACTATGAAATATTGAGTTTATATGTTAGACCATACTTGCCAACATACTAATTAATATTCCGTAGTATTGTTAGCCCCGCCTTCTTTGTCACACCAGTATCTTTTTAGAGTATTTTTCCTCTTATTTAATCGTAACTGCATTTGGAGAATATTACTCTAAAAATTTACTGGTGTGAAACAATGGGAGGGACTAACAACACTACGGAATATTAATTAGGATGTTGTCAAGTATGTGTTAGACTAACTAAAAAGTATTTGTCATAAACGAAGAGGAGATTTATTTCCTTTAATAATTCTATAAAAAAAAAAAAAAAAAAAAAAAATCAGTGTTGCTAAATCTGGTGGCTTTTTCATTCAATAATCACAAATAATTTTTAATTGTAACGTTTCCCTAATCACTTTAACGATTGATAGTCTAATATGTATATCAAATATCACTTCTCAAAATTATTAATGATTATTGAATAAAAAAGCTGCCGGATCTAGCAGCACTGCAAGCAATATAGCATTGTTACAAATTGTTAAAATTGATATGTATGCTCTAACTTTGCTTATATTTATTATTAATAAAATTCATTCAGTTAAATAATTTAGAAAATATTAAAATATTATTTTTCTTTTAAATGACATCCGAAGATTATCTTAATAAAGTTATTTATTTGCATCGAGTATTTTTTAAATTTTTGAATTCTAAAAAACTACATATCTGTTTTAAAGAAGTCTCATCTTCCTGATGGGTTAATACTTCTATTTTTAAGTATATTTTAATTTCAATTAGTATTCCTGTGGTCCTTTATTTTTTCTTACTTTTTAACTGGATTCTTAATTCCTGAATCACTTTTAATACATTTAATGTGTTACTTCATCAATTTTCTCCGTCAATTGGTATAACGGTCCTTTTTACTCATGTGGGAGTAAGTAATTTAAATTAGTTTTGTCTCTAATTGGATCTAAATATGATTCGCAACATTTCTGTGATAGTTTTTGTTCTGTGTTAAAATCCCTTTTATTTTTGTTTTGTTGGTATTGGCATGTATCTACACTGCATGTATCTACACTGCATGTATCTACACTGTTTCTTGCAAGAAATTCTCTGTGAATGGATAAAATAAATCACAGATTGCAGCTGGTAATAGTTATTTTTTTACAGTGTATTAATTGCTAGAATTTTAATGTTAAAATTTATTATGATACCTATCATTTATATATATATATATATAAGATTTGTTATCATGTTAGATAAAGAATGCTAAAATGAATGTTATATAACTCAATAATTATAATTTTTTCTCAGATAGTAAAGTTAATAGAAATATGAAGAATTTTATTAGTTATAGTTATTTTATATCCATTATCTTTTATACATTTTAAACGATATTTATAACCGCATATTGATATGTTTTATGAGTATAGTCATTTGTTCATAAGTTTTATTCATTCCATTTTCAAATATATTAAAGTGTTGGTTTTAAAATTTAGATCTTAAAAGCAGTTTGTTAATCACTTAAAAATATTTTTTATGTAAAAATTATATTTTATAAGGTAACTTTTTTTAAAAGTTGAATGTTATCTGTTTTATATTGCCTTATGATATATTATCGCATTATTTTATTTTATGAATTTTTACTATTTTATTTTTTTTATTCAGAAAGTTATTTTAAGCTTTAAAAATTTTAAAGCTTAAAATCTATGACTTTTTCATTGTTATTTATTAAATATAATTTACATAATCATTTAAAAAGAAATAATTTATGAATGTATGTTTATTGATATTCGTTAATCAACAAGCTAAAGAAGTTGTAGTAAATTTAGTTAATAATAAATAAATAAATAAATAGTAATTTAATGGAAATAAGTTTCTTTTATTTAAAATAGTCCTTCCCCTTGTCTTATTCTTCAATTTATTTTTTCATATGTGTAACATTTAACAAAAATTAGCTAAAGAAAACAGTATTGAAATTGTAACTTTTTGTTATCCAATAATAATAATAATAATAATAATAATAATAATAATAACAATAGCAACAATAATAACAAACTCTTCTGAATCATTGCATGTTTCATAGAAAAGTTTTTAAACTGCTATTGTTTAAAAGTTATCACCTACAAAAAGTGAAGAAAAGTGAATGTAGAAAAAGTATCTGATGAAGCAACGGACAAGCAAGAAGATAAAACCTTTTCTTGTATAAGCTGTTTAGATTTTTAATGTATAATGTTTTTAGTGCTTTACATATTATTTAATGAAGGCGCGAGATTGACTTGATTTTATTATTGTTTAATTTTATTTGTTTATTTATTATTTATTTTTTAATGTTGGTTTAAATTTAAAAGACCTGTTGTAAAATTCTCTTATTACGATAGCAACGCAGATTTGGCGAGATTTTATTTTATTATTTATTTTAAAATAATAAGTTTTCAAAGCTTTTATTTTAAAATGGAATGTATTTCCCCGAAATATCCTTCTCCAAAGGGTTTAAAAAGCCCCCACCGGAGTTGTTTTATTCTAAAGTAGGCCAAATAAAAAAATAAAATAAAATAAAACAAAAAATATAATAGGATTTTCCCTCCCTACTAGCAACATTCTCTTTATGAGTCATCGAACAGGCGGTTTAAGCGTACTAAATGGAATTCTCTATATTCCCTTCAACATAAGGACTATCTGCGCCTGAAATCAGAACAAAATTCTTAAGCTATTTTACTTAAAAAAAAAAAAAAAAAAAAAGAAGTAAAATAAATATAAATCATTTTGTAAGTATTTTTATTTCTTCTTATGTACCAAAACTCCAACTTTTGCGGTATAAACGAATTTAATTTTACACCAATTTAATGAATAATAGATTATATCAATATGACGGCTGCTATGTGAGCATTTCCCCCTAACAATTTTTCTTACTGTTCACTATATTCTGAATGAAACATTTATTTCAGTAACAATGTTTTGCATAATTAGTTTAATTTTTTCTTTAAACTTTCTAGTTAAATTGTTTTCACATAAAAAAATCCTAAACGAATGTTATGATACTGTTACTTAAGTAAACTCTTTAGTTAATGCAACTAAGGATTATAAATATTAGTTGTGACACGGTACTTAATTTTGAAATGAAATAATGTGTTAAGGTAATTTTGGGGTTTATTTATTGTCTTTAAAAAGGTTTCAATTTATAAATATGTAGATTTTTGTCTATAAGAAACATGTTAAATATCTTTAAAAGAGAGTAGTATTACATAGGATATTCCGATTAGAATAGTGAGGTATTCTCATCGTATTTTATAATTTTCTTAAAAGTATACTAAATTTGATATTTTATTTAAAATGATTAAAAAAATTTTACTTTAAAGAGACCATTATTTGATTGAAATTTTAAGTTTAAATATTACTTCAATTAATTTTGATTAATTTTAAACGAAGAATTATCTCAAATAAAAATATACGTTGCCGTCACTTATATTTTAAATGAGTACGATAATTTGTACATTTTAATTTTCATTATAAAATCCATTTTTGTATGAACAAAAAATATATTTATTCTGATATTTTTAAATTAATTTTTGACAAGTTTCTTAATTTTTTTCTTAACCTTCTTGTTGAATCTTATATGCAAAATATTTTCTAAATGAAGCAATATTTTTAAAAGATCACGCGCCCTTCATATATTTATTTTATTCAATGTTGGGTTTGTAAGTTGTTTTTTTATTCAAATTTATGTGTAATTCAACATATATACTGCATTTTGTTTTCTTGAACAGTAAAATTGTAAAAATTATCATACATTATATCATACATTCTGCTGCTGTTAATATTATATTTATAGCATTCCTGTATAGTATATACTGAAGAATAATTAAAATTATAATTTGAGTGTCTTCATATTCAAATGTATAAATTTCATTTTACTTTTTTATTTAGTCATGAGAAGTTCAACAATTGTCATGTGAAAAAAAAAAAAAAAAAATATTAATCAGATAAATTACCTCAATTGAATTGTTATTATTATTATTATTAAATTATTTAAAAAGGTGTTGTACCTTAAAAAATGAGCTTTTATTTTTTTCAAAAATAACAAGTCGTGTAAAGAAAATGTATAATAAGTGGTGAAAAATGCATATTTGAGAGGGCGATTAATATTGCATAGATGTACGGTATTAGTAAAAAATACTACTGATTAAATTTAAAAACTCTTTTTTCCAATATCTAATTTGGGAAACGTAAACAATTGATATTAGAATTATAATATTTCACATTCATGGATCATTGTTTTTTTTTTATGTTATACCAGTTATAAAACTGTGACGAAGGAGCTTAATCTAAATGAAATTAAGGCATAATCAAAGTTAGAAGCACATTTCTTTTCGTAAAAGTGAAACTTTTTACTAGAATTGAGAAAAAATTGACGCCATTTTCACTAATAATCATTCTTATGGTGTTTAGATTATAGCCTAAAATCTAAATTGGATAAAAAGCGTTTTTTTTTTTGTTTTGTTTTTTCCTTCCACTTTTTCTTAAAAAAGAAGGTTTTTGTGTCATGTAAAATCAATATATCAGGTCACTGTGATAAAAATTGATATACGGGTAATTCAATATTAAAGCATGCTGCTCGTGAAGCAGATTTATAGTTTATGTTTATCATTTAGCTATACATTTCTTTATGCACTTAATATGAAAAATTTTCTTCATATATGCTTTATTTTTTATTTTTTTATTAGATTTAAAAAGTAGAAGAAAAATATGCACTGTATTAATGAATAAAGTTAAAAAACTCTGTGTTACTACAGAGTACTGAAAATGTCTAAACGTAACTTAATAATACTAATTATTATTATAATAATAAATTCATTGTTATTATTAATTATAAAATTTTGAAGTTAGAAAAAGCACAGATAATTCTTTTAAAAATATATAATAACCAAATGGGCTCACGGTATTATTCTCTATTAGTCTAAATTACCTTCTTTTTTTAATACTATATATTAATGATTTTATTTCTTACAGAAATGTTTGCGTAGAGATATATTTAATACTATAGAATTTTTATTTTTATCAGTACAGATTTTTTTGTGTATTTATATTGATTATGTTACCATTTTATTGCTAGATAAAAATAAAAATAATATAATTAATTTTTTTTTATCCCTAATTTAACTTTTAATGTTGATATTGTTCACTATTTACAATAAATGTTACAATAAAATAAATAAATAAAAAGAACAAAAATACTTACACAACAAGTTCTCAATGGAAAGTTCTTGGAAAAATTTAAAGCATTTCTCTACTTTTCGAGTCTTTCTTTACAAATAACTGAATAATTTGTGTAAATAACTGCATTACACAAAGAATTGAAATTGGTATTATAAAATACCTAATATTTATAATATACTACGAAAGGAAAAATCTGTCTATCTTGAGCACAAATTAAATTATATATATGCATACATACACACTGTTAAAAATGAAGCGCTCAAAAATGAGTAAGTGAACATACTCATTTTTAAATGAATAATTTTGTTTAAAAAAGGAAAGCATGCTTGTTTCATTTATGAAACATAGTATGTTTTCAAATTGATATCTGTTCACTTTAAAATTTATTATAAATATGCTGTACTAACAGAAGTTCTTTAATAGAATTTCTACAAATTTAAACAGAAAAAGTTCAAATACAAAATTTATCCCCTTATATCTCCAGAACTCTATTTCATGGCGGTTTCATACTGGTTTGCGGAAGAATACATGAAAAAGAATCTATTTTTGATATAGGGGGATTCACGATGGTCGAAGCCAATTTTTGATCATCCCATCATTAATATACCCAATAATAAGTGCATGTGATTTTTATATTTGAATATATTTGCTTCAGAGCTATTTTGAGTAAGTGACATACTCAAATTTCATAAAATTTTACTCATTCTTGAGTATTTTTACTCCTACTTTTTTCAGTGTATATGTAAAGAAATAGAATCAAAACGGAAGAATTCCTTAATAACATAAAAACAACTGAAATTGATACTACTGCTGACAAATATAAGTAATATCTATTTTTGCTCATTTATTGATTTCATAAATCTGGTAGAGCAATAAATTTCTGATATAAACTTTTGTAAAGATATCAACTGTCGGGACCAACATCTTCCTTGTAAATTCTTTGAATTAGACAGATATTTTTAATAACGAAAATATAAAATACTAATTTTTAACTTAAAAATAGGAGGTCAGTTAGTGACTTTTTAACACTTAACACATACACACTAACAGACACACACACACATACACACACACACAAAAAAAGTCATGCACAAGTAGTTGTGATTACAATCCTAAAGGCAAAATAACATTTTACAAGTAACCTGTTTATCAGGGACTTACAGAAGTGGAAGCCTAGGGAAAAATCATCAATGAGGGATGATAAATCTTCCATAATAAATTTCTCTAAGTGAATTTTGCATATATGTAAAATGCTTTAAATTTCAAAAGACAACTGATTTAGGGGTCATCGTATACGTGGAGGTACGGGCACTTTTCCTATTCACCCTTGGGAAATCAGGCCGTCTTTTTTTTAAATTATGCTAGAAAAACTTATGCATTATTTATGCATACGAACATATATGCTAAATTAATCAAAATGGATCCAGCACTGTGGTTATTAAATGTGGTTATTGAAACATGAATTAAAAACATTAATAAGTTCGTGATTACTATACATTTGTCACATTTCTCCATATTTTTTCTTTTCACAATTTGGGCAGAAGGGAGTGGTTGTTTAAAGTAGATGAATTATTTCGCAAAAAGCGAGAGGTTTTGAAACCTAAAAATTCTCGCTATGCTGTAAATAGCTTATGTGTACACACTTACTTATTGAGTGAATGTGTTATTTATGTTATGTGAATAAACGGTTGTTTTTATAATTTATGATACTTTTCAAATATTTTGTAGTGTCTAGTAGAGATGATATGAATTATATGATATATACAGTAGAATAGACAATTAAATGTTGTGAATAATATTTACAGATAATGTAAAAAAATCATGTGCAAATAAATATATATTTTTGTTGTTGTGCTGTACAAACAAGTTTCAATATGCACGTATTTCTGCTATTAAGTAAGTGTTATGTTCACATTTGCATATTCTAAACAGTATCTTCTGCCACAATTATATTTTGTCACACTGCATTTTTTTTCTTTGTGTCTTTCGTAGTTCTTTCTCGCATAAAATTAAATTTTAACACTATTTCTTTATTTTTTCTTTCTTTCTTTCTTTTTTTTTTTTAACATGGCACAAATTATTTTTTTAACGTTAAGACTCTTTTTAATTTCATGGAGATTGTATTTTTTCTTATTGTAATATTATATAAAAAAAGAAAAAGTGAAGGAAATGTGCTTCAAGTTGTACAAAAATTACACGTAAATATTGTTGTATTATATATAAACGTGTGTATACACCCATAAGATATGTAAAGATCATTTTATTAATCACAATAGCTTAAATTTATTCTAAGGATGTATTGTAGTTTTATTTTCAGTATTCTGTGATCGTATGTCTGTAAAATATGTCATCAGTCATCCAAACATTTGTGAAGAAATATTAAGCTTAATATGTGAAAATTATGTAGCAATATCATAAGAATACATTTAATTTCCTTATTCTGTAAACATGTGTTTGTGAAAAATGTAGTATGTTATTAAATAAACAGATGTCTGCGGTAGTTTCTATGCATCAGTTTATTTTAATGTTTATTAAAATTACTTTATTTATCATCATTTTCTGTTCGTTACACAGCTAGATGAAATATCAATTCCTTAATTAATAAGTAAGTATATTCATCTCAATAAGTCTTAGAAGACAGATGTTACAAAATTAATTATAAAAATAAGGCTTTTGCTCTGGATAAATATTTGCTTTACAAGGAAACATTCAAAAGGTGTCGTCTTCAAAAAACATTGAAAAAAATATATGGGATTCTACTCTTCATAAAACACATGAAAGTAAAGAAATTATCGGCTGAAATGTAGTACAGCGACCACAAAAGATTATCAAAATTAAGCATTTTTGGTAATTTAGCGCTGTTAGGCGATAAGTTCGCTAGCACCGAGATTGCCGTGTACGAACAGAACCGTGTTTTGCTTCTCCGCCAAATACTCAAAATCAATCGCCTAACAGTGTGAAATCGCCAAATATGCTTAATTTTGATAATTTTTTTGTGGTTGCTGTAATTCATTTAAGCCGATAATTTTTTCACTTTCTGGTATTTTAAGAAGAGTAGAATCACATATATATTTTTCTTTCTTTCTTTTATTTTTATTTTTTTTTGAAGACGACACCTTTTGAATGTTTCCTTGTTAAAATTAAAACGGAGAAAATTACATTTCGCACATAAACAAGCACAAAAAAGATCGGGAACTTCCTTAAATTATCTAGTTCAGAATAAAAATATACAGGTTAAACCAAAAGTCATCGACACATTTAAACTTTAATAGAAAATTAAGTAAGTGTCGCATAGAGGGCAATTTACAATACAATGCTTCTTAATACGAAAAGTTTGGTTTAATAAAATAAAATTATTAATTTAAAAATTTTCTTCAGATGGCTTCAATTCTACCTATGTTTATATAGCGTTTCTTGCAATTATGCTAAGGACACATCTCGATCCATACTTAAGAGACTTAGGTTAAGAAGACGTTTAGTTAAGAAGAATTAACCTCTCTTCATTTCTTCAAGGAAATAAGGGAAGGACATAGTGTGTATTTTTCCGTTTGGCTGATATTGAGTATTACAAGTGAAATTCAGTTCCTTCCACATTCATTCATAGCGAAATCGTTATCTGAATTGAATTACCGAATGTATGTAGTGAATTTCGACGTTGTTTAATTAACTGCGTTTTGTTATTTAATATTATTATTATTATTATTTATTTATTTATTTATTTATTTATTTTTATTTTTTTTTTTTTTGGGGGGGGGGGTATTTTTAAGATACATCGCCATCTATGAGCAAAATTGAACTATTTAAAGAAAACTTTTCATTGCGAGAAGCATTGTAATATAAATCACACTGATTTTATGTTAATTACTTGTTTAAAAAGTTTCAGGAATTTTTTATCAATCCTGTATATTTAGAAATATAGTATAATTTTGCTCCGTTCAGAAAATATAAATGAAATTGGCATAAAATAGGAAGGAAAATAAAAAATCAGAAAAACTGCTTGTTATTTTATGCCGATATTGCTCATGGGATGCAATAGTGGCACAACTCAAAAAATCAAGTTATGACATAAATGGATTTAAATTTTGCATTGCTATGGAAATACAGAAAACATGCCTTAATTTAAAGATGACTTACAGTGTATATAATGAATTATGAGATATGCCAGTATTGCTGTTGGAGAGAACCTATTTTTCGCATTGAAGCCAAAAGTCTATTTTTTGAAATGCCACTATTGCAGTCTATGAGCGACATATTATCTTTGATTTTTTAGTTACATAGATTTCCTTCTTATGGCCTTTCCAACTAAAAAATTTCTAAACAACTCTTAAAAAATAAACCATCCATGACAAAGCATATCGAATTTCAAGTCGATCCAAAATAGGAAATCGACCATCACCATTTTGTGTCTTGTAGTTTATTTTTGATGGTCTAGAACCTGAATAACAGTACCAACTAAAGTAAAAGTTTACTTCGAAACCACTTTTAACCTGTTTTGGTTCTTTTTGAACAAAAAATCGTCAATATACAGAGTATTAAAAACCCGGATAAACTACTACGTCAGAAACGCCAAAGAAAAATATTTGAAATGCATACAGCTGTTTCGGTAGTCTTAAGCGTACCGTCTTCTGCAAAATGAATTCTGAATCTGGAGAAGTGCTCGTATATATAGGAGAGGGACCGAATTTAGTTTAACCAATAGGATTACGGGAAAGGTGGGGAGTGTGGCCAATAGGAATTTAGGAATGTTAGCTGTGTAAACAGAAGAAAAATTAATAAAATGTGGACTGAATGTAAAATTTCCAACAATCAGACAAATAGGGAACAGCGAAATCACGATTTACAAGGTTTTTAAATTTTTTATAAATATGAAAAGCTTCAAAGAAATCGAGTTCATGGATGGATTTAGGTCTGCAAATTATTCTAGCTGAAATAAATTTAAAAGTATGATTAATATACAGAGTAATTCCATTTTTTTTCTTTTTCTTTTGGAACTCTTAGCACAAATTGTGCTTGGAATTTGAAAATAATGATGATAAAAATTTAGTTTTTGACACAATAGTTCACATTATCGTATTAGAAAATTTACGTTGTTGGTACTCAAACAGATAACAGATTGAGTGAAAATAAAACCATCAAGTTTTCAAGAAATAGATTTTTTTCCAAAAGTAAGTTCAATTGTTTTAAATAATGACACGTTCATGTTATAAAAACTATAATTTTCATAAAGAAATATATAATTATCTCTTTGTTGTAATACTTACAAAACAAACCAGTCGAAGTTAAAAAACTCAGGGCAATATTATTAATTCAGTATTTCACTATACAAGAATTGTAAGTAAAAAGTAACAGTTATATTTTCAGACTAACACTAAATGCAGTTAATAAATAATAAAATTTTGCGACCAGAAGAGGTACTTTATCGTCATTTGGCGATGTCTAGTTTTTGTCTCATGTATATTTTTAAAATATGCATATTAATAAGAGAATTGAAAATTTTAATCTATGATAGTGATTTGTTAAACCTTAAGCATAATAGAATGAAATAATTATCAAACATATGATTATAATAACTGAAAACTTATACAAAAAAATTTAACTAAAGTAAATATATAGCCGAACCTCGTTAACGTGAATCTCAAGGTGAATAAAATATCTGTTCATGTTATCAGTAGTTTTTGCTATCAGTAAATGAGAAACTAATCTTCATTTTGATGGGGTTGTAGAAACAGTTCATGTTAAAAGTAATTCACGTTAAGCGTGTTTACGTTAACTAGGTTCGATTACTTATATATATTTATATATATAGGGGAGTGTGGGGTACAATGGGCCACGGGATAAAATGGACCAATCCCTATAATTGAATTATTATTATTATTATCATTATTATTATTTTAATCGTTCTTATTTTGGTACATTGATCGCAGCACTGCAGTGATGAAACTTAGCTAGCAACTTCATGCCTAACTACAATTTAGCCATTTTATTCGTGAAATTTAGTTTACGGTAACCAAAAGTAAATGTATTGAGTTAAACATTTTTTCTTTTCATCATTCAAGAATTAGGATCTGGAAGACGCTATTTAGCACAATAAAGAGCTAAGGCCATCTATTATTATATTAAATCTCATTAAAATATTTTTTAAAGATATTTGTTATTTTTTTTTTAAACATTTGCTGTCTGAGGTCCATACGGGATACAATAGACCGCTAAGAACCGAGGTACAATGGACCATGGTCCATTTACCGCAGTTCTCTGTCATAATAAACTGATTTACGAAAACTTGATTTTTTAAGTGTTAGCTATAAATTATACTTAAAAATTTTATAATTAACCATAATTAGATCTATAATGCCTTCAAAGATGAATAAGAAAGCAACTTACTCTGAGGTTTTTTCTTATTTATTTTTAATAACCATCCAGTTACTTTTGTATTCTTTTATTTTTACAAACATCATACAGCTATAACGAACTGAATTAAATAATGCAATTAAAAAATAATAATACAAATAAATTTGACAAAAAGGACGGTTTTACATTTTATTGGTTTAATCACAGAAATAAAAGATAATGGATCTGTTTTTGTGAGATTCATGCAACGAAAACCTAATTAAGATCTTTACATTTTTTCCTGAGAGTGTTGATATATCTCTTGCAAATTTTCAAGCTATTGTAATGATGAGTCGTCCAGACCCTACACTTCAGAAGAAAACAGCAGACTTTCAGTGACACAAAAAACGTTTGGTGTATCATTTTCTAATTTTGATGTTCATTCATTTACATTATTTGTATGAATCGAAGACATAAATAAATAAATATAATATATTCCGCATTTTATACAATTAAAAAACGCACTACATTAGTATACTTCTTAAATTTGATCTGTGCATGGTCCATAGTACCCCGTGCCATGGACCTTTGTACAATGGTCCATTCTGTCAGTTGCTATTAAAAAAAATTTTTTTTTAAAAAAAGTAAACATAATAATTGCTTTTGATTGAGTATAACATAAAACCAAATATATAGGTAATATGCACACATATTTTCAATAGCGAGAAATCATTAATTTGTGAGTAAACACTTAAAATTTCCAAAATTGGTCTATTGTACCCTGGTCTCCCCTATATATAATATACTGGGTGTCCCTTAAGAGGACTCTTACTTATCGTTTCTGAAAGGCAAAGCCAATGTTACTCTACGGGGAATTTTGCCCCATTATAACTCATTAACTAATCCATATTTTTAAATTCCGTTTTCACATTCAGAAAAATCACAATTGTTAAACAATTTATCGCTTTCTAAAAATTAATTTCTTTAATTTTTAATAGTTCATTTTTAAGCTTAAAATGCAAAATTTTACATTATGAAAATTCGCATTTTAGAACTTCAAAATAAAATATTAAAAATAAAAAAAATCTGTTTTTAGAAAGCGATAAAATTTTTAACAGTTGGGAATTTTCTAAGTGTAAGAACGAAATTTAAAATTATGTATTAGTTAAGAAGTTATAACGGAGCAAAATTCTCCATAGATTAACATTGGCTTTGGTTTCCGGTGACGATAAGTAGAGAGTCCTCTTAAGCCTGTAGACATTTTAAAAATCCATAAAAATTGAAGGAATTGGTAGAAAATCTGGTTTGCGAAAAAGTTATTCTCGTGATGGGGGATTTTTTCTTATAGAATTACAACAAAATTTCTTTTTGTACAGTCAGTAACAAAACTGCCCGAACACTAGCAAAAATGCCTATGTAAAAAAAAAGTACACTTCATATGTTTCTGTTAAATAAATCCTTGTCGAATCCTGTTCTTAGTCAGTGTAAAAACATGATTCAATAAGGATTTATTTAACAAAACCATATGAAGTGTACTTTTTTTACATAGGAATTTTTTCTAGTGTTCGGACACTTTTGTTACTGACTGTACTTTTTTATATGAACAAAATACAGGGTGATTATGATTAAAGTTACGATTTCAAAACGCTACAATTTTAAAATTACCCATCAGAGCGATTTGATATTTTACCAGAGCAATCGAGGTAATGAAATTTTGTTTGGGTGAAGAAAAAAGTTGTTCCAACATCTTCCTATAGTCATTACTCTGGTGCTATCAAGGTAATGTCAGGGGAAATGCCTAAATGTACTCATTAAACACAGGATTGTTGTTATCAACCCAATGGAATAGCAGGAAACAATAGACTTCAAGGGTTTACTACAATTTTTTTAGCAAGAAGATAAGAATACGTGTTTATAGCAGAAACAGTCATAGTGAAAAGAGAAAAAGAGGAACTCATGAAACAAATGTGTCATGCAACCAACCACTCCTAAGTTTATTTTATGCAACCAACCAACCTTGGAAGCCGCCGTGAGCGGGAGAAGGTATTTTCGCAGAGAGAAACTTTGGCCTTCGGCCTGAAACGTAGGGTGCAATTGGCGCGCCCGAGTAACGGATTTATTCCGTTGGTTTATTCTTATTATTACATGAGTACATGGGTACTCATATGTATATAAATTTCTCAGTGTATATATTCATCTTCATGTTTAATTTAATATTAATTAATTAAAGAGCTAATTTTATACAAGAGGAAATTTTCTGTTCTCAAGTGTCAACACTCGGTTTATCACAGCACGCTCTGCAAACGTCGAACCAGAGTATAGTGTTCTCAGAAAGGATAATATAAATTCCATGGACGCAATATATAAAGGTGAGAAATTAATGTTATTTTATGGTGATAGGATATGAATTAACATTTTAAATAGCAATGTTTAAAAGTGTTACGAAGGCCGATCTACTTGCCGTTTTGCAAGAGATAGGGGAACAAGCTGACTCTAATTTAAAGGTAGTTGAATTAAAAGATTTATTGTTAAAATCTAAAGAATACATTAAAGATAAAGAATTTGTGAGTGAATTTTTAGCAACCACAGTTGCGCAAAGAAAGGAATCGGAAGAAATAAATCGTTTGTGTTTGTTAAAGCAAACCGAAAGTGACGATGAGGTGTTGCATAATCCTAGTAACTCAGAAAATATATTATCATTAGATAAGCTTTTGAAAGCTATATTAACTTTGGTAATACCAGTACCTAAAAAGAATGAACCATGGAATCTTTTTTTCGATTCCATTGAAAGAGCTTTTAAGCATAAAAATGTACCTAAAGAATATAAATCGGAGATTTTACTGAAAGTAATTGGCGATAAAGCCGCGAATATTCTGATTTATGTAAGCGAAGAAGAATTAAAGAACTATCAGAAAATTAAATCCTTAATTCTAAAAGAATATGCACCATCCCCTTTCATTTGTTTAGAAAATTATAAGAAAGCTACAAGAATATCTGGGAGACACACCAACAGTTTGCTTCTCGTTTAAGATCCAGTTGGCTCCATTATTGTAAAATTCGAAATGTAAATGATTTTGAGTCGTTAGTAGATTTGATTATATCTGATAAAATATTTGAAAATCTAGATAAGGATCTGGCAATGCATGCTGCAGTCACACAGGGTGAAGATTGGTTACGCCCAGAACAATTAGCTAAGACGTGTGATATATATTTCGCTGCTAAAGGTAGATCATTTGAGGAAACAAAATATGAAAAACGCGTCTATCGGGAAACGGTCACAGAAAATCATAAAAAATACGTCCCACCTCCATTGAGAAAATATTCTTCTAATAATGAGAGTAAATATTCTTTTAAGCGGGAGTGTTATATTTGCTCTGATATTTCTCATGTAGCTAAAGATTGTCCGAATCGTCGAAATAGATTCGATAAAATTAACAAACAAAGTGAGGAAATAAAAAAATCTAAAAGTAACGCACAAGCGACAGAGAAAAAATCTGTAGTGACCCACGTAATGTCGAAACATTTACAGAAATGTAGAAAATCGGAAAAACTTAATTTATACCCCTTACAAAAGGTTAATATTTATATCGCAGGTAAACAGGTTCCCTCAATTATCGATTCAGGTACTGAGATTTGTGTTCTAAATAGCGCCCTAATTCCTGATCTTCACATAGAAACCAAAGGCAAAATTCTGTTAGAATCTGCATTTCGAGAAATAGTTGAGGCGAGATTAGCTGTAATTCCAGTCTATTATAAAAATCCTAACACTTGTATATTTACACACGCGGATTCATTATTTGCAATAACCGACAAATTAAATGTTCCATGTTTAATCACTCCACACTTCTATGATACATTAGTAAACCAAAAGGAAATATTAAATGAATTGTTTATCCAAGAAAACTCTAATACGCTATTGGCGCCGAATGAGGCAGGAAATGAAAGTAATTTAAATGAGTCATCGGCATCGCTGTTACATATCAAAAATGAATGTTGTAATCAAAAAATAATTTCGGGAGAGGATAATACATTATTTAAGAGTGATAGTTTTTCGAGGTCAAACGAAATGCAAGATTTGATTAATAAAAAAGAAACTAGTTCACATAATTATCCATCTCAATTGATAAATAAAAAAAAGATTGTTTCTTCAATAAATAATAGCGATTCGGAGGCAGCTGTTTATTTGATTTCGAATAAAGAAAAAGTGATTAACTTGCCAAAGGATAATCAAATTGAAATTAGGCGGCTGGAGAGCTCACAAAACAATGTTAGTAATTTATCTGATGTTAGTAGATTTAGGGAAAAGCAGCGAGAATGCTTATCGTTACAAACTGCTTTTAAAGAAGCGGAGTTAAAGAAAAATAATTATTTTCTTAAGGACGATTTATTATTCCATAAAGATAAAATATGTGGAGAAACAGTAGATCAATTGGTCTTACCGTTGAGTTATCGAGAAAGTGTTTTAAAATTAGCTCATGACTCAATCTTCGGTAATCATTTAGGGATGCGGAAAACAAAAGAGAGAATAAAACTATCATTTTATTGGCCTAACCTAATAAGAGATGTACAAAATTTCTGTAAAACTTGCGAAAAATGTCAGTTGAGGAGTCCGGAAAAAACGTCCGATAAAATACCTATAACGCCTGTGGTACGTCCTCCTTATCCTTTTCATACAGTGAGTGTCGATTTAATTGGAGAGATTGCGCCACCCTCAGGTAGAAAACATAAATATTGTCTTTGTCTAATTGACCAACATTCGAGATGGCCCGAAGTCATACCTTTAAGAAGCCTATCGGCTAAGGTCACGTGTGATGCACTTTTAGAAATATTTATGCGTACAGGAATCCCAGAAATGATATGTAGTGATCAAGGCACTAATTTTACGTCTCAATTAACACAAGAGTTTGAGAAAAGATTAGGAGTAAGTCCTCGTTTCTCAACTCCAGCTTACCCTGCTTCGAATGGGCTTGTTGAAAAATTCAACCGTGTATTTAAACAAATGCTTCATCATGTAATACGAACTGACCCTGTAAATTGGGATAGACACATTCCGTATTTACTTTTCGCGTATCGCGAAGTTCCTAACTGTACAACAGGAGTTTCTCCATTTAAGCTTATGTATGGGCGCGAAGCTAGAGGTCCATTAGCAGTATTAAAATCAACGTGGTCAGGAGAAATCCCTTTACCTCTCAATTTAAGTAATACAGCTGTAGATTACTTACAAGAATTAAAAATTAACTTAGAGAAAGCTGCCGATTTAGCATCTTTAACTGCTGCGGAAAAGCAAGAAGCTTATGCTCATTATTTTAATCGTCGCAAAGAAATGAAAGAATTCAAGATTGGAGAATTAGTATACTTACTAATTCCGGATTCTACTAATAAATTGTATGCGAGATGGACAGGTCCTGGTGAGATTTTAGAAAGAATTAAACCTCACTCGTATAAAGTTAAGTTACCTGACGGTAATATACGACACGTACATGTAAATAAGATAAGAAAATTCCATGTTAGAGCACAAACGGTAGGTGTAATTTTTGAAGATGACTGTGAATTCGGAGAAATCCACCCAACCCCTATTAAGGAAAATAAAACTGACTTTGATGTGGATATTAGTCATTTAGGAAAGGAGAAACAAACAGAATTGCTCGAACTTTTGCATAAGCATGTACCATTATTTTCGGGTAAAGTTCAAGTTGCTAATGTTGGAGAACATAAAATTCGTCTAATGCCAGGTACTGAAAGAAAAAAGCCTTATGTGTATAGAATACCCGAATCACTTAAACCTGAAGTTGACAGACAAATAGAAGAATTAGAAAGCTTAGGTCTTATTGAGCCGAGTGAAGCCGAAATAGCTTATCCAGTAGTGTGCGTAGCTAAGAAGGATGGAAGTGTACGATTATGTATCGATTTTCGTTTGCTCAATTCGGTAACCAAACCTTTTGATTACCCTATGGAGAACATTACAGACTTAATTAATGAAGTCGGTCGTGCACATGTTATTACTTGTTTAGATGTGTTAAAAGGATATTGGGAAATTCCCTTAGAAGAGAAAAGTCGTGATTTTACGTCTTTCAAGACACACCGTTCTCAATATCGCTGGAAGGTAATGCCCTTCGGATTACGAAATGCGGCTGCAAGTTTTCAGAAAATAATGAATGAAGCTCTGAACGAACATCGCGAATATTGCAAAGCATATCTCGATGATATCGCGATTTTTTCTAATGATTGGAAATCACATCTTATACATTTAGATGCAATTTTAACTAAGCTAACTGAACTAAAATTTACCGTAAATGTTAAAAAATGTGTATTGTGCAGATCAGAGATTAAATATCTAGGCCATGTAATAGGATCTGGACGACATCAACCTGATCCTGAAAAGTTACTTGCTATTGAAAATATTGAATCGCTGAAAACTAAAACAGCTTTAAAAGGCGCTCTTGGTCTTTTTAACTTTTATAGAAGTTACATTAAAGACTATGCTGAAATTGCCAAACCGTTGACCGATTTAACTAAAAAGAAGGTTCCGGAAAATTTACCGTGGACACAGACGGAAGAGATAGCATTTCGACAACTTAAAGAAATGTTGTGCGAAGCTCCTAAGCTTTATACTCCAGATCCAAATAAACCCTTTACCATTCAATGTGATGCCAGTTCCTATGGTGTCGGTGCGTGTCTTTCGCAAAGAGATGATGAAGGTAATCTACGTCCAATTAGTTTTATTAGTCAGAAGCTCACTAATGTACAGTGTAATTGGTCTACTATAGAACGTGAGGCCTATGCTGTTGTATGGTCTATAAAGAAATTTGAAAATTATGTTTTCGGAACTCGTATTGAGATTATAACGGACCATAATCCTCTTGTTTATTTACAAAAAACTGCACCTCAATCTGCTAGACTGCAAAGATGGGCACTATCTTTACAAAGATATGATATTTACATATCGCATTGCCCTGGTGCAAAACTGAAAAACGCTGATGGATTGTCGAGACTATGCCAATAATAAGTTTTGCTATTTACAAATAACTTTGGTTCTATTTAGTAATTTAGTTTTTTTGTGTGAGTTTAGTATTATAAATATTTGTTCCGGTATTATATCAAGACTTCTTTACATCTGTTGTGAATTGTCTATTTTATTTTTGCATTTATTTCTTGTGTTGAAATATCTATATTTGTTCCGGTATTGTACCAAGACTTCTGTACATCTGTTGTCAAGTATTTATTTGGCATTGCTTTTATTTTCATGTGTTTAAATATTTATGTGTCAGTTGGTTGCTAATAATTATCAGATTTTCATACGCTTGGCGTATCTCAATCTTAGTTGGGGGGTGTCATGCAACCAACCACTCCTAAGTTTATTTTATGCAACCAACCAACCACTCCTAAGTTTATTTTATGCAACCAACCAACCTTGGAAGCCGCCGTGAGCGGGAGAAGGTATTTTCGCAGAGAGAAACTTTGGCCTTCGGCCTGAAACGTAGGGTGCAATTGGCGCGCCCGAGTAACGGATTTATTCCGTTGGTTTATTCTTATTATTACATGAGTACATGGGTACTCATATGTATATAAATTTCTCAGTGTATATATTCATCTTCATGTTTAATTTAATATTAATTAATTAAAGAGCTAATTTTATACAAGAGGAAATTTTCTGTTCTCAAGTGTCAACACTCGGTTTATCACAAAATGCTTTACCTATAATTAATGGTACATTTTTTTTTTCTTTTGCCAAACAAAATTTCATTGCCTCCCGATTGCTCTGGTAAAATATCAAATCGCTCTGATGGGTAGTTTTAAAATTATAGCGTTTTGAAATCATAACTTTAATTAGAATCGCCCTGTATTTTGTTTAATTTTACATTAGATTTGCACAATTGTAAGTAATTTTTGTAATTTTTTTTAAAAAGAAAAAATGTTAGAATTGCATCAAAAATTATTTTGTTAATGCAACCAAAATTTCTATTGGAACACATTTAAGCAGAAAATTTTGTTGTGCATTCTAAAGTTTTGTTCATTTAACAAAAGTATTTCCTGAGTGTAAACAGTAATCTGCATCTGAAGCAGGAGAGCAGATTGCTACCATATTTGGCATGTAGATGGTACATGAGATACGTTAAAGGAATAAAAACAAAAGTAGTTCAAAAAATGTTCTTTAGGCAGTGTTTTGTGTGAAAAATGAAAAATGTATTAGAAGAAACGATTCATATGGAATGTATAAGCACAATTTGAATATTTATAAATTAATTTTGGTCCCGTGTGGGTCATCCAATTTATCAAAATTGATATTCTCTATACAAAACACCAGCTGGCGGGATATTTAATTTTATTTATTTAATTTTTTTTTTTTAATTTCATTAAGTACATCTAATGATTTTTTTATATACCAAATTTAGTTTCAATCCACCCACCCATATTAATATAAATATTCGTTATAAATATGCAATTTATAACGAATGTTTAATTATAACCACACTGTACTATATGTAAGAAATTGAATTTACACATGATAAATATGCACACCGAGATATGCCATCAGAATTTCGGTCCTCCTTGGAAAAGTGCGGGTTCGGTACTCGAGCCGGCCAAAGACCGCCGTGTACACTAATGGTGCCTGGTGCACGTAAAATCTGTCGTGGCCGCAATGTCCTCCATGTTCCCATCAAAAATTATACCTCTGGGGGTCACCGAAGCGGGAGAGCCATCCCTTCCGTAGAGGATCAAAACTGTGATGGCATGTCTCCGGACCACCTCTAAGGGTGTGTCCCAGACCATCGCCAATTGCCCATCTGCGCAGCACTAGTGCGACGTAAAACCCAACCATCCATCCATCCTTGGAAAAGATGGATCCTCCGCATCGATAACCCTATGAGGTATTAATTTTTTAGAACTTGGAGGTCGTTGCAGCAATTACGGATTTTACGTGTACCAACAATCATTAATATATATGCTGATTTTTGGTCAACTCGAGCATCGAATCCACAATCCTCCGTTTACTAGCTCGACGTTCTGGAAACCGGGATACAGTAGCACCCTATGACTTTCAGAAATAAGATAAAATAATACAGTCATTTTATTATTTTTGAACAGTAGGAATGATGAGTGTGTGTGTGGAGTAAACATATACTATAAAATATATAATTATTCGATCGAGGGTGAGCTAATTTCGTTATTTTCCGTCCCTGCCCTCTGTGAGGAGAAAGGAAATTTTTATTGGTGAATTTCCAATTCCAGTCCCTACGCGTGGGGGAATTATGAGAAAGGAAATGTTATGTTTTCTGCACTCTTCAGTTATAAGAGGTTCTTTTCCCCGTTGATAAAATAAAATGAAAATTTTATATAATTATAATTACTGGATATAGCTGGAATAAAATTTAATAAATATTAATATGTTTGAAGCAGTCTTAAAATATGAAATTTTGTCTTTTTATGGTAATATATATAATAAATACATATAGCAAATAAAATTGCAAAGTTCAGAAGGACTATAAAATTAAGGATATTTGTTTTCGACTACGGCATTACGAAATGAAATGAAGGAACACAAACATTCTCTTAAACAAATAGAAACAAAAAAAATAACTTTTTAGCTACTTCAAAATCTAACACATTTAAAATTAACAAGTTAAAGCAAGTACAACATGTAAACTTTTTGGATACGTCCTTACTTTGTTATCTCCCTTTTTTTTTCAGTTAACGGAGCTGTGACAGCCTGATCAGTATAGCACCGAACATGTAATTAAAAGATCGCGGGTTTCATTTTGATATTCGCATAACAAATCGAATAAAAACTCTCGTATAACAAATCGAGCCGGTCTATGACAGTAGTATACATAAATGTTAGCTGGTGCACTGCAAAATCCGTAGTGGCAGCAAAGTCCTCCATCTTCCCATTCCAAACAATACATCTAATGGTCATTGGATAGGGGAGCTATCCTATCTGTGGGGATATGTATTTTACATTGATACTCTTCAAGATCTCTTAATTGTAAATTCAGGGTTCCTATTAAATAAATAAATAAATAAATATATATTTGAATAATTTAATACCATTGTAACAATCAGCAAACAAAAGATAGATGAATATACCAACATATAATTAAATTTTAAATGAGATTTATTTCGAATAACATTATTGTCACGATGTTAATTTAATTTGAGTACCAATGGTTAGTAAAAACAGGTTAAAGTACTTACGCAGAAGAGAAATGACACAAACAAGCCTAACGATGAGATAATAGTTTGCAAAAACCATTAAAGTAATAGAAACAGTCAACATTTTATAGAAAAGAGAAAAGGATAAAATTACCAAAGAGATCCGATAAAAGGAAAAAAAAAAAAAAGAAAAAAAAGAAAAAAAAAAAAAGAGAATTCATGATTCGAAAATCTGAATTTTAAATGCTGAATATATACAGGGTGATTATAATTAAAGTTACGATTTCAAAACGCTATATTTTTTAAAACTACGGGTCAGAATGACTTGATATTCTACCATAACAATCTTGAAGCAATGGAATTTTGTTTGGTGAAGGAAAAAAGCAGTTCCAAAATGTCCTCACAGATGGCACTGAAAGGGTAATTAATGTAAGGAGAAACGCCTAAATGGATTCATTATACACAGGAATGTTGTTATCACTACAATGAAATAGGAAGAAATAATAAAATCCAAGGGTTTACGACAATTTCCTTAGTAAAAAGACAAGATTAAGTGTTTACTGTGGAAACAGTCATAGTGACAAGAGAAAACTAAAAACTTCATGAAACACACACCTTACGGATGATTAACGATACATTTTGGAACATTTTTTTTTTTTGCCTTTGCCAAAAAAAAAAAAAAAAAAAAAAAAAAAAATTATCGCCTCACTATTGTTCTGGTAAAATATCAAACCAGTCTGACCTGTAGTTTTAAAATTATAGCGTTTTGAAGTCATAATTTTAATTATAATCACCCTGTACATGTATGTGTGAAAACTTCTTTAAGCACGTTGAGCACTTTTTGGGTGAACAAAAATCATGGAACTCGCGTCATCGTCACCGAACGCTTTCCATGAGCTATATGTATACTGTGTATATATGTACATAGATATATCTCCGTGCGTTATTTTTATACATTATAAATATACAAAGAGTATATCTTTCTACATATATATCCATATATGTAGCGCACGGCGCTGCATGCCTCATATACATATATATATATATATGTATAAAATGCATACTAATACGAGTAGTATACTGGCTACTGGAATCTGTCTCTTTCTAGTTCTATATTCTATGTATGTATGTACTTTTTCCACAGTATATACATAGTTCACAAAGTACAAGCACGTGTTTTTATACAGACTGTTATATTCTTCTTTTTGCTTTCAATATAAATTTTCAAATAAATAATTAAAAAAAAGAAAATTATTTTAGTCATATTACAATATTAACACTTCTTTACAAACCAAAAATAATTCAAAAATAATAATCTAATAGCTCGACGATACAATTCACAAGTTACTTAGTTTTCACTTCTATCGGCAGTCCCCAATGACTGCCTCGTTAATTTTTTTTTCCACATAAAAATTTTTAACATTGAGAGAAATTCACGCACTCTTCTGGGACCAATTTATACAATTTTAAATTTTTGTGAGAATATTGAAATAACCTAATATATTAAGGAAAGCACACGTTGCTTTGTCAAAAATGAGTTCTGCAAAAGGATTCTATTTTAAAAAATATTCAGGGTAAATTCACCATTAGTGGACACCTTAAGGACATTTTTTTTTTGCAGAAAATGTCCTTAAACTGGTTATAGTTACATTATCTAAAATTAAGAATTTTACACAAAAAATATTCAAGTGCTAAAAAATTGCGCTAATCTTTATAGCAGAATAATTAACAGCAGAAACTTCTGTAAAAAAAAAAAAAAAAATCTATCTTTATAGATATTTCTGCTGTAAATTATTTTATTTGCTGCTAGCATAAATGAATGACAGCCCATTTTACTGTAAATACTAGTATAATTTTTTTACAATTGATTACTTTTCATGAAATGTTGTTAATTTTAGGGAATGTTATTATAACCGATGTTCAATATGTCAATTAACGCTTACTGCACATGCGAAAGATGCAAACTTCAAAATATGCTGTACTACAAAATACGTTAATTAACAGTACATTATTAATACTCGAAAAATTAATTTTCTAGAGAACTCAGTTATCACCAGTTATTAACTCTTGAAAAAAAAAAAAAAAAAAAAAAAACAGTAGCGGACACGTTTGAATTTTTTTCAGAAAAAGGTGAAATAAAGCGCAGATTGATTAAAATTCTATATTTAATAAACAAGAGACATTTTCTGATTAATTAGGGCATAAAAAGGTATATGAACTTGTATCATATATTACAAAAAATTATCTCTGAAAAATCGAACGGTTCAATAATACATTGTTTTATATAAAATGAGTCTTAATTCGTAAATAATGTTTTAATCATCCCCTATGTTATAAGTAAGAAGGCTAGACAGTCTTCCTTCCATAGATTTTTGCTGAAATTCTGAGTGTCATTTCCAAAAAAATGAAAACGTCTTCTCAAATTTTTAAATAAATAAATGATTTCCTTATGAATATATTGAAGCATTCCGATCTGATTCTGAGTGAAACAAATAACACTGATCTGAAAAAAAAAAAAAAAAAAAAATCGAGTTTTGATACCTTTTTTACTGATTGTTATGTAAAATGACCACCTGAATCCGAATATGACTCTCATTTTTCCCAGTCACCCACCGCTTTCTAGAAGCTCCCCCCCCTCCCCCTGCTCGATAATTTTATGACCATGAATTTGATTCAATAAATGAAAAGTAAATAATAGTATAATTTTACACCTAAAAACAAAAAATATATATAAAGTTTAAAAACTAGCATTAACAGCAGATTAAAAAAATATAAGATATGTAATACATAATTTCAGTGTCAAATCCCCTAAAATTTTTCCCTTGTCGCAAATGTCCATGTTTTACGATTTTCCAACTCTGTAGCCCCTCAGAAGATATTTAACGGTTAAAATAATCCTCCCTCCTCCTAAAAATCAAATTTATAGTCATAAAATCGCTAAAAAATGATAAAAATAGGGGGCCGTTCCTAAAAAACGATGGATGATAGGGCAAAATGGGCGTTCTATTCGGATTCAGGAGATCATTTTACTTAACAATTTGCAAAAATGGTGTTGGGGGCAATTTTCATGCAGAGCAGTGTTATTAATTAATCGTTCATTCGCAAAATCCATTTCGCTGCATAAGGAAGTTATAAAAGAATACAATTATTTTCTTTGTCAAATTGACACAAAAACAATTTTACTTGAAAATATAAAAAGTTTTGGTAATCATTACATATAAAAGTTTTTATCACATTTTTGAGTTTGCAATTTATCTTTTTCAACTGACTAGCTATCTTACCATATTTCGCTTTTGGTGCTATTTTATATACTTTTGGACGCATAATTTCTTGCGTTATAGAGACATATAATCACTAATTTTGACACATAATGATTTTTATGAATAGTATATTAAACTGAATCAAATTCTAAGTGTAAAAGAGGACAAGAATAATTACAAAGATTACTATCAAAATAAATAAAAAATATTGCCCTGATACTACTATAAAATTCCCTGATACTATAAAAATAAATTTCATTCTTGGTACAGTAACAAGAAGTAAATATATCGATTTTAAATACATTGAAGAGCACAAAACCATTCTTTTTGAATTGTCTACTCATTAACAGGGATAATATAAAAATAAGCTTTCACCAAAGCTTTCAATTCTCTAAGAATTTACGATAGGAATTATACGATATTCATTCATAAATTATTCTGATGAATGAACATTTTGATGAATATCGATAAAACATAATTTTCTTTGTAAAGAATGAGAATTGCAAATGGATTATGAATATACTGAAGCATTCCGATCTAATTGAGTATAATAAATAAATTATGCACGCTTATTTTAATAATATGACAGTAAAGGGTGTACATGAAATGTAGAACTCCTACATTGATAGGTTGACCATCCGCCATTTTTAATCCAACAAGACCGGCTGACAATTTATTATGGGTGGTTTTTTGGCAATAAATTGCACGAATCACTCCAAAAAAAGGGCACCGCCTGTTCATATTTTCTTCTAATCCAGAAAGAAAGAAAAAGTGGATTATAAATTGTAGATGTGACTTGTAGATACACGGACCAGGAGCACAACTTTGTTGCACAAGTTTTGCTTTATTTTCAACTTATTTCATTTTATTTTCAAGTTGTTTAACAAATTTAATATGAATGTACTGCTTTTTTTAAGTTATTGTTTCTAAATTCTCTTAAAATTAACTTTAAAATGATTTTTCTTTTAACATGAAGGGTTGTAGAATGTTGGCAATGTTCTGAAAATTGCCAACTTGTTTCTTTCGTGATAAGAAGTTCTAGCTCACATGATCTGTGTAGAAATTTAAAGGCGATAACAATGCTAATCAGGCAGCCTAGCTTTTTCTGCCGCCAACGTTTTCCCAGATGGGAGGAATAACGGCGGACACTGTGCCAGCTCATATCATATAGGAGCCTTAAGGGCCCGCTTCACTCACCACAGCCGGAAACCGAAGCTAATGTTATTCTATGGGAAATTTTTCTTTACAAATAACTTATTAACTAATACATATTTTTAAATTTTGTTTTCACATTCTGAAAATTCCCAGCTGTTAAATTGACGGACCTTTTTTTAAAAATAATTTTTTTAATTTTTTATATTTTATTTTGAAGCTGCAAAATACGAATTTTCAACATGCGAATTTTTTTCATTTTGCAATTTCAAAAAAAAAAAAAAAAAAAAAAAAAAAAAAACATTTTATTAAAAGGTCCGTCAATTAGCAGTTGGGAATTTTCTGAATGTGAAAACAGAATTTAAAAATGTGTGTAAGTTAATAAGTTATTTGTAAAGAAAATTTCCCCATAGAATAACATTGGCTCGGGCTTCAGGCGACGGTAAGTGAAGAGGGCCGTTAATGAAATGAGTTAAAAATAAGCAGACACAAAACAAACAAAATGTTATGTATTTATTCAAACTACCAGAAAATATAGTACACTGTAAAAAAAAAAAAAAAAAGTTAAAGCACAGGAAAAATCTGGCAGCTGGGGTGCCAGTATTTCTCCATCAAATATGCAGGACAAAACTGTACTTTTAACAAAAAACCTGTTTGATTTACAGGATTCCTGTGTAAAATATATGTCAGTGATGCAATTTTACGGTTTTAAACTGTATATTTGACGGAGAAATACTGGCACCCCAGCTGCCAGATTTTACTGTACTTAAAAAAAAAAAAAAAAAAAAAAAAATTCAGTGTAAAAACATAGATAGTGCAATTCTTTTTAGATAAACTCGAGTTACTCTACAATTAATGGCTGGAAATATTTGTAGTTTCAAAACATTAATAGAGGTGAGTGTAATATCAACTAAGAGCTCTGCTTGAATCTTGGCGAAAATTAGAAAACTTGTTTTCGGATTTTAAAATAAAAAAAAATTCTACTAATACAGTATTGGAGCACATACCTTACTTAAGAAATGAGAGGATCACGATGTTTTTTTAATTTTACAAGAACAACGATCTCGATATACGCAAACTGTAAAAAATTAGGTTTGTTCATGTATAAAACACAAATGTATAAAACAAGCTCCCGTAGTGAGTATTGTAAACTCAAACTGTATGCAGAAACGATTTCTATCTCTTATGTGTTTTGAAAATCTTACAATAAAGACTACTGACATGTATGGTAATAACTTTTTAAAGCATAGATTTTTGGTTTACTCACAAACATAAAATTATGTATATTTACAAAGAGAAGAATGCCATTAAAATTGAAAATAATAAATTTTTAATTATAGTATGTAATATTTAATATAATTTTTAAGTAGAAATATTGGAACTAAAATAACAAATGTGGGGTAAATATTAAACCAGTTTGAATATGTGGTACGTTTTCCACACCCCTACGTTCTAAAGAATTTACATATTGCTCAGTTTTAAAAGCAAAATGTTGTAAAAATATTTCGGGATTAATCCTATAAAAATAAGTGAAATATAATATATATGACCATGCTTTAAAGAATTCAAACAAAGGAGAAGTTACTTCCTTCAGCTTTAAAATATCTATACAACAACTAAGATATTTTTAAATGTCTTGAGAGTAAATGTTATGCTACACAGACAAAAATCTTAAAAAAAAAAAAAAAAAAAAAAAAAAAAAAACTTTTATTTGTTTATTATTTCTTTTCTTAAAAAATAAAATAAAATAAATAACTTTGTTTCAGCGTAACTTTGTTTCACAGATGTATGGTTCAACCAATCATTTTAAAGCTATTTACGAGTTCTTTTGAAAAATAATCATATTGAATTTTATAGCCCTCGGGAGTATTTCCCCCTTGGTTGTAACGATACTTTTATACATACAAATTGTCCCTCCCCCCTAGTTGGCCAATACCATCATAAGTATTTCTTTTTAATTTCGTAATTATTTCGAGGTTGCTATGTTTTCGAGGCTGTCGAGGTTGCTAAAGCTGTCTTCGACAGCTTCGGAGCCATCTAATTGCACTTTCATAGACACGACATCATCATTTGTTAAAAATATTTCTGGCTAGGCACCTGTATACGATATTTTATCCTATACTGCCATATTAAAAAGTCAAGAATGGCGAAAAAACCATATTTTAATTTTTGGTACCGTCTGTGCAACAACCCCCCCCCCCCCCAAAAAAAAAAAAAAAACAAGAAAAATGCCCATCCCACCGAAACCCAAAATTGCAAAATGCTCAAAATCGTTTTTTCGAAATACGCCTTTTTAAACCTCTATGTATCATTTTTAGTAGAGTTTTACTCGAAAATCCGTATTTTATGAAATTCTCCCCCCCCCCCCCCCCAAAAAAAAAAATGCATTTTTCCACCTTCTTCCTTAAAATAAAAACTTTTAAAATCGCTGAAATTATTCTTTTTTGTATTCTTTCCACTGTACAAATTCTTTATCGTAATGTAGTTGGGAACCGAGTTGAGTTCGCAAATGCATTTTTTGCTGCCTGAACCCCCCTCAGGGAGGGAAAGAGGGGGGGGGGGTTGTAAAACTCCGTCTTTGTGGATGTCAGGGTTTTAAAACCAGCGTTCACACCAAAATTTGTGACCCAATCTCCCATAGAATCATCATGGTTGTGATGCGTTAGTGAGTGGATGCACTATTATATGCACTGTATTCTTGGTTATCCGCAGAATTAAGCATCACGGGTTCGGCAAATAATGCTAAACCGCAAAAAGGCTGAAAATGAAGGTTAAATTAGATAAAAAATAGTCTAGCTGAAAATTACCATTGTATTGGTATATAAAAACAAAGAAAAAATTCACAATATATTAAAAATATTTGTATTTTTCGTGCTAAAGAATGTAAACACAATAAATAAAAAAGTTTATTCACGATGAGGCCAAGGTACACTCTATAAAATAATTTATGCACAAAATTTTTTAAACAGTACCGCAAACATGAGAACATTTTAATTTAGTCCGGAGCATTGTGAATGCCATTCCCTTTTTTAATACCACTTTATTTGTAGAATAATTTTATCGAATATGTAATTACCATTAAATAAGAAGAAAAGTTCCTTTTAAGAAAAGTGGAGTGGCAAAAAGGTCCGATACTAAAAATGCTCCAGAATAAATTAAAATGTTGGCATATCTATTTCTGTACTATACTGTATGAAAAGTAAAACAAAAGCAACATAGTTCTTTATATTTATATTGAATTTTTCTTTAAAAAAAAAAATTCTCGTAGAGAAAACGTTTTTTTTTTTTTTTTTTTTTTTTTTTACCACACCCTTTCACTGCACCCACGGATAATCCGCTCCCGGATAATCGGGGTTTACTGCATATATATGATACAGATGAAAGGCTATATAAAATTACGTTTTGTCCTCTCCCTCTCTTGGGAGATGAATTAAAAAAATTCCTGACTTTGGTTTTTAGGTGTTGGTGTTTGCTACGTTTTATACGAAAAATCGTACAGATATACCTGTTTATATTTTTTCCTCTATTTTTTTCAGATATGAAGGATTATGCTAAGTCATGTTTTGTCCATGAGAAGACGCGTTTTGTCCTCCCATCCTTGGAGGTTGAATTTTTAAAATCATTGAAATTTGTTTTTATAGGTGTTTGTATATGTTATATTTTAAAGAAAAAATCTGATAGATACCTTCTTTTTTTTCTCTTTAAGAAATGAAGAATTTTGTGAAATTACGTTAATACCACTCCCTCTAAAGTGGTGGGATTTTAAAATATGTTCTTAGGGGTGTACACGTTACGTAAGGAATGTTTTTACCAAATCTCATGCTCCTATGGTGCAGAGGTTTAGGCTGAGCGATGAGGAATCAGTAAATTATTTATTCATTCAGTCAGAACAAATGATTTTATGTATATACTATAGATTAAAACTTTAGTACGAAAGATCTGTGTGGCAAGTACGTGGTGATTCAACTCGAACAAGAAGTTTTTAGGCACTTCCATCGTAAATATCGACTGAATTAATGTCACATTTTAGACAGATAGTTTCCTAGGTATATGGTTTTGTATTCTGATAAAAATAACTGATTCATATTTTAACCGATAGGATAATGAAAAAGATGGCATGCTGGTAATTTGTGTAAAATAGAACATATTTGACATTTTTTGCTAAAACAAATAATAATAATAATAAACATAAAGGAAATTTTTATTGGAGAATGAAAGTTCATTTTATGACCATGGCGTTTACTTTATCAGATTGAGTGTTACTATCAAATTCTTTTGCCAGAGGAATAAAAATACTTCTGTCAGTATCAAAAGGTACATTTGTTTTGGGTTTCTCGAAAACGTCTCAAATGATTTTGATAAAAATTTGGGAGTTTAGGCTTTTTTTTTTTTTTTTAATGCGTGTGTGTATGTGGAAAATCGATTGTATTTATCCTCATTAAAAAAAAAAAAAAAAAAAAAAAAAAAATCGCATTTCCTGTTAACACTTTGTTCACCGGTTCAGGGATGGAACACGGGCGCAGAATTCATACCGGAATGTGTTTAAGAAATTTCTCTACCTATAATATCGTCGATTTAAGAGGTAGAAAATTTTCTTACATTGATAGTGGTATGAATTCTGCGCCCGTGTTCCATCCCTGCCGGTTGCAAAATATTGCTTAAATTGGGTTTACTCGAGAATGGATGTAACGATTTTCATGAAAGTTTGGCGTTAAGTGTTTTTTTTTGGGGGCGAAAAACTGTTTGGAAATATCCTTATTTTCATCAAAATTTGCGTCGTAAAACCTTGCTTTCAGTGTTTGCAAAATATGACAGACAATTCGGTTTACTCAAAAATAGGTATAATGATTTTAATGAAAGTTTGAGATAAAGGGTTTTTTTTTGGGTGAAAAAATGATTAGAGTCATACTTATCTTCTCCAGGAAAATTCGCATTCGTAGATAACCCTTTATCTGTTGCTTGCAAAATATGGCACGAATTGGGCTTTCTCGGAAATGGATATAACGATTTTGATAAAAATTTGAAGTTATGTGTTTTCTGGGTTAAAAAATGTTTTGACTTCTCTTTATCGTCAGAAAATTTGAGTTTGCAGTTAACCCTTTATCTGCCGGTTGCGAAATTGGCACGAATTTGGTTTACATAGAAATAGATCTTACGATTTTGAGAAAAACCTAAGAGTTGAGAAACTTATGAAAGTACAAACCCATCTGATTCATCTAATTCTTCAGAAAAAAAATTAGAGGTCAGTTGTAGCCTTCACCCCCTCCTTGAATGGACGAAGTGAGGGTTGAGATGGAATATGTCAGAAACTTGATTTTCTCGGAAATGGATCTTACGATTTTGAGAAAAAACTCAAGAGTTGAGAAACTTATGAAAGTACAAACCCATCTGATTCATCTAATTCTTCAGAAAAAATTAGCGGTCAGTTGTAGCTTTCACCCCTTCCTTGAATGGGCGAAGTGAGGGTTGAGATGGAATATGTCAAAAACATGATTTTCTCAGAATTGAATCTAATTTTTTTGATAAGTTTGAGAGTTTTTTGAGAGGGCAACCTCATTTGTTTTATCTTCATCTTGAGAAAAAACTTTCTGAGTCTCTGTTAATTGTTACTCAAATGACAGAAATTTTATTCTCTAGAAAATGGCTTTAACAATTTTGAAAAAAAAAAAAAAAAAAAAAAAAAAAAAAAAAGAATTCAGAATTTTTATTTATAACATTTCCATCTGTCTGATCCTCACCTTCACGAAAATTAGCGCTTACTGTTAACCCTTGTTTCACCGTTTGTAACATTTGTCAGTGATTGGGTTTAAACGGAAATTTATCTATACATTTTAATAAAAATTTAGGCTTAAGTGGGCAAAGGCTTTCAGATGGCAAAGCTATTTGACTTATCAGTGTCAACTCTGACACCGTCCAATGCAGGCTATGGCAAAAAATTAGATTCTCGGAAGTTGATCTAAGGAAAAACTTAGGGTTAAGGCTTTTTTCAAATGACAAACATAGCTGACTTATCTTAGAAAAATTGTCGCTCACTATGAAAAAAATATTTTATATTTTTATAATTGTAATTATTATTAATTTTTTTGATATTTTACCCTTAATTTTGAAGTAATTTTTTTAAGGCAATTAAGATAAGTTTGAAACTATTTTTTTTTTTTTTTTTTTTTTTTTAAGTGCTTTAGTCTCGAACTTTTTATATTAGTTTTCTAACAGCATAATTTCTTCAATTCATATTACTAAAAAATCTATTCAGAAAGTGTAATTACAATCCTAGTTATCTTATATATTTTCTAATTCAGAAAGATAATTAAAATGTGTTTTCCAGAAAAGGTCTATTTTTAGAATTTTTCAAGCTTATCCATCCCACGCTATGGTTTCACGTAAGACACAGCCACGTGTCGGTTACCTAGGTAACGGGGAGCACAGTTTTAAAGAACCCTCTGTGTCTCGCGCCTGATCCCGGGAAAAGCGAGAACCAATCATATTGCTGCATTTCACATGTTTTTCTGTTGCCTAATGGAGTAGCTAAACAGAGGATCTTGGAGCCATTGGTTGGTGGGTAAGATTCATGTCGTTTTATATTTCTTGAATAGGTAATACGTAGGCGAGGAAATTATTTTTAATGGATATTCAACTCCGGATTCAGGTTTTGGCCTGCAAGACTCAGGTCTAGAGCGGCAGTTTTTTCTTTCATTGATTACTTTTTATTCTTTTTCCTTTTTTTTTTTTTTTTTTTTCTTTTTGTACTTGTTCTAAACAAACATTAAAAAAAAAAAAAAAAAAAAAAAAAAAAAAAAAAACTTTTAATTTTAACATCAATCATAAGTTAAAATCTATGATGATAAAATTCTTATCTAATTAGGTTTTCCATCGACTCTACAAAGACTGTAAAATACTGAAGCCTTGTTGCCAAACTTTAGTCCTAAATTGGTGAACCCGTAATTTCTATGTTTTATTTAATGCATTTCCTGTAATTTGTCATATATTTTTGTCAAAATTCCGCAGCTAGGTTTTAGTTTTATACATTTAACAAACAAATTTCAAGGCTTGCTCCTACTATCTCTGTCAAAAGTAAAAAAATATATTCATTTCATAAGTAAAATTACTTTGTAAAAATAATATAGTATATAATGACTTAAATATAAAATATTGAGCTAAAAGTTTCAGGGAAAATACTCTGAAGCATAGTAAACTACCTATCTAACTATGTGTTATTTATTAATAATATATATATATATATATATATATATATATATATATATATATATCCTTTGTCTTCCCCCCGCCTCAAAATTGTATAAAAAATATTAATTTATCATATTTAATTATACCTTCATCGAAGAAATCAAATAAATTATCCTAACAGCACACTTATCTAAAATTCATCCCGAAGATGTCCCTTGGATGTCCCATTATCCATAGGATATCCTGAGGATGTAATGCGGAGTAGTTGTGCTGTTAGGGTAATTTTGTTTTGATCGCATTGAGCTAATTTATATTTTAATTATAAGTTTTTTATTATCTGCAATGTTGCGTTGCGGTTTATCTGCTGAAAGATCATTTATGCTTTCCATAGATGCATTTTATTTCGTTGTGAAATTATATATATATTAAATCGGGAATATTACATGTTGCTTTTTTGAAATTGTACATAAATTTATGAGAATTGTTTTATTTCCCCCTCTCTCTCTCTATATATAATATATATATGTATATACAGTTCCCGCCGTTTATTAAAATCACATTCGTTCTGAGTCAAAGTGATTTTATTAAGCGGTTGATTTTTATATCCGGTGAACTTTCCTGCACTTAAGGAAAAGATGTTACTTCCCTGAATTTGGAAAAAAAACTTCAAAAGGTAACGAATAATGGAATTAGTAAAGAATATTAATTAATTTTTGATAGATAATTAATTAATTGTTCCTTCGATATAAGCAAATTAAACGCATTCCAAGTTCCCATGCGCTCTCTTTTAGAGTAAAATCATCATTTCTTTACCAAAAGTTTACGCTGTTGTTATAAATTTAAAATCTTTCCATTTAAACCTCATGAATTATAGTAATTTCAAAATAAGAACTAGAAATTGTCTTTTGATAAAAAAAAATAAAATAAAAATAAAAATAAAAAAATAAAATAAACTTATTACTGCGCTTTGAAGAATAACTTTCTGAAATTGTTACGGAGGTAAGTTATGTTTAATTTGTAACTGTGCTGCAAAAATAAAATCTTCGATAATCAGCGATAATGGAGGGTTTGTTGTGCTTTAATTTCTTTTTCTATCAAAAAAAAAAAAAAAAATAAATAAAAAAAAAAATAATAAATAAATAAAATAAATAAATATAAAGAAAGAAAGAAAGAAAGAAAGAAAAGAAAAGAAATAATGTGCATAAATGATATTTTTGGCTGCTGAGGAGATATTTTTGAGTTTATTAACCGTCGATGCTTATTTTATTAAGCGGCGGCTATAAAAGTAGTTTGTATTGATTTGATTCCGGTCCTGGCAATTTGATCAGATTAAGCGGCTGATTTTATTAACCAGTGAATTTATTAAGCGGCGGCTACTCTATATGTATATATGTATGGCATCAAATTAAAATAATGCAGGTTATCAAATTCGAAAAGTAATCTTTAAAAAATAAATAAATAAAATATTGTATGTTTTAAAAAATATAAAATATTCGGAAGACAGGGAATATCTATGGTAAATTATAATGTCCAGCAACTACTCTCGTAGTCTAAAAATTGTCTTATCACTTTATTAAACCAAAAGAAATGTTTTATCATTTTATTTTTTAAAGAAAACAAGAAATATAATAATTTCTTTTTATAGAAAATATCCGCTTTCTGGATTCGAGGCTAAATCTTTCACCATATGTGATTTCTCATTACTCATTTTCCTGATGAATTTCCCCATAGAATGCAAACATTTTCCCGTAGAATACAAATATAAACACTATAATGTTGTATTTTCTATGCAACGCGCAAAGGGTTTTATGACGTAATACAGAAAAGTCCCTTTTATGTCTCAAATAGTAATATTCGAATCGAGATTATTTAAATATATGAACATTGAAATTTATTCAATGGAGGACTGAATGGACTCAAACTGGACACCTTGTTATTAATGTGTACAGATATTAATTAATTGTATTTTATTAGATAACTAGAACAATTATCCGTTTTTTTTTTTTCTTGATGAAAAAGGGTTGTCAAACGAAATTGCAAAATGATTTATAATGCAAACAAATTCGTTCATTAATTTGATAGATTGTTAGATTCTAATTTTTGTCATTAAATTATTTATTTATTTTTCTAATGAATGCTGCAAACTGCGTTATACATTTCCAAAGTGTTTACTGTTCAAGTAACCATAGTTAAATTTGCAGAAAAAGAATAACAGTCTGGCTTTCAGTTTTTATTCCATTTAATTCAAGAAAAAGAAAAAATGTTATTATTATATATTTTTTTAAACCAATGTTCAGTGGTTAAACAGTTACGTTTTGATATAAAATGAACATGACTAGTAGATATTTTTAAAACTATATTCCTCGTCCTTTTTTTCTTACTATGATAAAAATAATGGAAAGTTAGTAAGTTATTCCCTATTATTTATTTATTTATTCCCCCCCCCCCCAAAAAAAAAAAAAGTTTTCTCACACACTTCTATAAACATAAGTGACATATCCTCGCTCTACGATACAGTAAAAATTCTATTTTGGTTACTAGTTAATATTCTTTTTAATCCGCTAGAAATATATATATAAGTTTTTTTTTTAATGAGACAATTTTAGCAGTGTGTAAAAAAAAAAAAAAAGTTTTTTTTTAATGAGAAAATTTTAGCAGTGTGAAAAAAAAAAGCTTTTTTTAATGAGACAATTTTAGCAGTATGTAAAAAAAAATCTCTGTAATATATTATTTTTTACATTGTTTTAATCAATTTAATTTTACTAGCTGTTAATTAAAAAAAAAAAAATAACATTTTTTTTTCTTTTTTACAATTTATTTATTCATTGTATCTATAAATTATCTAAATTATCTAACTGTATTAATTTTTCAATTTTGTTTTATTTTTTCAGATTGCTGAGAAAAAAATAAATATGTACTGGAAAGGCTAAAATGTATTAAAAGTTTCCGATTATTATTCACTTATATTTTTAATTTACTTTTAAAATGAAAACTGAGAAAAAAAATATTTTAAATGCTTTTGCATAAAAAAGCATGTGTACTTTTACAAACAATGATATTTCGAATTATATATGGATGAATAGTGAATTATTTCAGCAAACATTTAGATTGTCTTTAATTGCTATGGATCATTTAGCTGTTAGACTTCCTTCTGTAAATATAATCAGCACTGATTGTATACATAAAAAGTAAAACTAAGTGTGTTTCATCACCATAATCACGATGTTGTAGTAAAATGCCATTCATGTACAGTTTACATTGTAATAATATATTATATTTGTATATATGTAGTGTTCTTTACTTAAATGGAGCTGCAATTGGGACTTTTTTGAATCGTAAAATTCCTAGCAAATCGAATGTTCCGTCTTATTAGGCAAAGAAGTGACAATCAAAAAATGCAATCTCCGTTCCTGCACAGACAACATGGAAGATGTAAATTGCTGTAGAAAATTTATAGTTTCAGACAGAGACATAAATTTAATTTAATCCAAATTAAATACCCCACTACTTTAGTAATCTCGGGGTATCTTACTTCAAAATGTGTATCTCAACATTTTTGTTAGAGAATAATAATTTTCAACTTTCTGTTGCTTTTCAGGTACAATGTTTTTCATATTATTTCGAAATGATTTAAGAGTTCTAAGAAGAAATGTTTGGATTGGATAGTATAAATTGATTAAAAGATAAAACAAATGTCAAAATGATTATATAATATATAAATATGATTATATATAAATATGATTATATAATTTTACATATTTATTTTTAAGAATAATTTTCTGATTTTTAATTTGTGGGATAATATAATGAATATTTGAGGGAAACAAAAGTACAAAACATGAATAATAGTTATTTAATTTTTATCTATAGTTCATTAATATAAATGTTATAAAATTCTGTTGTTAAAGTTTTGTTCAAAAGCATCTGGAGTGATAATTTTACATTTATTTATTTTGTTAATATCATTGTTAAAAAATGCTGCTTGTAAAGTTTTTATTTGCTGTTAAGAGTAAGTTTTTTGAGCTAGAGAACGAGTAACGTAGTATTTCAGGTAAATAAAAATTATATTTTTTTCTGCAAAAGTAAAACTAAAATAATTTAATTTTCAATCATTTATTTTATGATGGCTCTGTGAAAGCACTCGCAAAAACTTTTTAAAGTATGAAATAAAAAATTTAAAAATAAATAAAGAAAGAAAAATAAATTAATTAGTTAAATTGAAAAACAACTTTTCTTTCATCATGGCTTGGATTAAAAATATTTTCGTATTCCTATTAGTCACTTGGTATTACAATGCATTGTTATATTCGTTTTTTAAGTTTCCAAACCCAGATTTTAATGACGTGTTACGGGTAAATCATTACGTCATTACAGAACCTTTAGAAGCAGATATAGAAGTCGCAGAAGAATCTGAAGAAAGCATTGAGAACACGGATAACACACATGAAACGGAATCTTTATTCGAATTGTCGATTTTATTTTCAAGAATCCTAGATTCTATCACACTGGATTTAATAAGCTGGTTCCTTATCGTTATTAGGTTTTTGTAATTACACTGCTCAGCATGAAAATTGCATCTCATACCATTTCAGCATATTCTTATGCAAAATGACCTCCTGAATCCGAATAAGACGCCCATTTTGCCCTATCACCCACAGTTTTTTTGGAATGGCCCCCTATTTTTATCATTTTCGGTGATTTTATTGCTATAAATTTTATTTTTGGGACGGGGGGGGGGGGGAGATTATTTTAACCTTTAAATATCTTCTGAGGGGCTACAGAGTTGGAAAATTCTGAAACATGGACATTTGCGGCAAGGAAAAAATTTAATTTGTTATTACTGTTATTTTTTAAACTATATATGTTTTTGTTTTTTAGGTGTTAAATTAATTATTTTCCATTCTTCAAATCAAATTCATGGTCATAAAATTATCGAACAGGGAAAGAAATTGAGGGAGGTGGTGGTGTCCCGAGAAAACGGTGGGTGACTGGGCAAAATGGGAGTCATATTCGGATTCAGGAGGTCATTTTACATAAGAATCAGCAAGAATGGTTTCGGATCTCGAAATTTTTTTTTCCAGAGCAGTGTTATTTAGTATTATTGAATGACCAGAGTTAAACGGAAAAAGAAAGAAGAAAAAGAAAATTTTAATGCGTTGCTCTCTCTTTTTCTCTTAACGAATCTGCTAAGGAATGACGATTTTCACAATTAGCGAAAATTTCAGCTACTCTTTTCTTTAATATTTCGGTTTAAAACTCCCTGAATAGTTAACAACATATGAATCTATATATATTATGTGTATCGAATAGTTCTGTTGATTTGTATTAAAAAAAAAAAAAAAAAAAAGTAACACCAGAAATTTACGCTTGATAAAAATATCTCCATAAAAAAAGGTAGTTTCGTTGCAATTTCATATTTCTTAGATGATTGATGTAAGAGAAAAATAACACATCTAAAAAAGTTCAAAACCAAAATTCTAACCGTAGAAATCATTAAGGGGACTTTGGCTTGGTAAGTGAAGATTTCATACAAAAACTCATATTTTCATTTAATATTTATAAATTGAACTATATTATCTTTGTTCGATAAAATTTATATTCAGGCAACAATTTTTATGGTTTTTCACATTTTTTTTTTTTTTTTTTTTTTTTTTACAGATATGAATTCTTTAAATTGTATTTTCTCAGTTTGCCTTTTTTCATGAATTCGTGATCTTCAAATTACTAAAACTTCAACAGATATTTATAAAATGATTTCATATTGTTTTGGATGTTTATTAGAAATTACTTAAAAGAATAAGAGATGGATTTTACAATATCTTAAAAAATAAATAAATAAATAAAAAAATAAATGAATAAAATAAAATAAAATAAAATAAAAAAGTGACTTTTTTTTTTTTTTTCAAACTTTTACATAGACATGCACTTTTTGCTTTTTTTCTCAAAAACTAATCAATAAATTTCAAAATCAATCCCTTATTCATTTTTTTTTAAAGTAAGTTCTATTGAAAACTAAAAATATATATATTAAGTTTTTTCCTATATATCTGTAGAAGTTTTAGCACTTTGAAGATCACAAATTCATGAAAACGTACACTGTAAAAAATAGGTTCTTAAAAATAAGTATATATTGTCGCAAAATAGCCCCTGAACAATATTTACTTAAATTTGAAAACCTATGTACTCATTTTTGAGTATATTGACCAAAAATGGGGTTGACCAATTAGAATCCCAGTATCCCATGTTTGACATGTCAATGTACACCCTGCGACAAAAAGATAGGTACAAAGGGTTTTTTCTTTGATTTTTTATAAAATAACATTAACTAAATTGTGCTTATCATTTATTATTATCATAAAATAACACTAGTCCCGGACTAATTTTTGTTTTAAGACTAATTTAGAAAAAATTTAAGACTAACATTTTTCTAATTTAAGACTACACTCCACGACAAAAAAATAGGAACAAAGAGTTTTTTTTTTTTAAATTTTTCATAAAATAACATTATCTAAGTTGTGCTGATCATTTATTATCATAACAAAATATTATCATGTCAAAAACATATCAAATATTTGAATCATATTCAAAATATTCATATTCCAAAAAAAAAAAAAAAAAAAAAAAAAAACCTTTGCTCCTATCTGTTTGTTGCGGTGTGTAGTCTTAAATTAGAAAAATTTTAGTCTTAATGTTTTTCTAAATTAGTCTTAAAACAAAAATTAGTCCGGGAATAGTGTTATTTTATGATAATAATAAATGATAAGCACTATTTAGATAATGTTTTTTTATGAAAAATCAAAGAAAAAACCCTTTGTACCTATCTTTTTGTCATGGGGCGTGTTCAAAAATGAGTAAATGGGTTTTTAAATTTAAGTATATATTGTTTCGGGGCTATTCTGAGACAATATATACTTATTTTTAAGAACCTATTTTTTACAGTGTAACTGAGAAACTGAAAAACTAACTGAGAAAACGTAGTTTAAAGAATACAAATCTGTAAAAAATCTATCACAATCCCTAAGAATTGTTGTCTGAATATATACTTCATTAGACAAACTTAATATAATTCAATTTATAAATATTAAGAAGAAATGTAAGCCTTTATATGAAACCTTTAATGATGCAGTCTAAGAAGCCAAGTCTCGTTAAGTAATACAGCACTAGTTGATGTTTTGGTTGATTCAGTGTAGCTCATAATACGGGTCTGCCATTGCGCAGCCATGAGTAGACAACTGTTAACTTCAATTGGTCTGCATGCTGATACGCCGTAAACCATTTCCTCATATATCATCCCTCCAAATCATATACATATATATATATATATATATATATATATATATATATATATATATATGTACATTAGCCAACAAAAATTTTCAATATTTTAATACTTAATTCAAAATAACAAAATTTTCCGGTCGACCTAGTATGCATATATTCAGATACACACACATATATGTAGCTGCCAACATCCTAAATTCCGTAAAACTGTTAGTGGCCGCCATTTTTTTTCACACCAATCTTTTTAATTTCTCTTACCCATAAGGTAGAGAAAGTATTGTTTTCGGGTAAAATTTTCGAACGCGAGTTTTTGTTATATTTACATGTTCTGAGGTCCCCTGAATACAAAAATCATGTTTTTAGCAAATGGTCTGTGTGTGTGTGTGTGTGTGTATGTGTGTGTGTGTATGTGTGTGTGTGTGTGTGTGTGTGTGTGTGTGTGTGTGTGTGTGTGTGTGTGTGTGTGTGTGTGTGTGTGTGTCTGTTATCCGCATATCTGAAAAACAAATTATGGCAGAAAGTTCAAACTTGGTATTCTAAATGTGTATCATATAAGGATGCTACACTAAACTTTTCGTTAAGATCAAGCAAATGGTTCGTGTACAGGGACACTCAAAAGTACTCAAATACATTACGTCTATGGGAGAAATTGCAGGTAAGTACAGTTTAACATCTTTAGACTACACTGTATATTTCATGTGGTGTTGGTAAATACTAAAATGCAGCTTATATCCTTATATCTTACCAAGAAAAAATAATTATCTCTCATAAGATTAGAATACAAAAATGAAAAACGAAATAGTACATAAAAAAAAAAAACGGAAAAACAGAAAAAACTTGCAAAAATACACAATATATAATATAGGTGTATAAACATTATGAAAAGATGAAATAACAAACTTACTTTAAAGATGAAGTAAGAAAGCTTCAACAGAAACATACATTAAAATTGAAAACCACTCATGACAAAAAAAAAAAAAAAAAAACTAAAACACTAAACAGATGCAAAATAACAGTTATCTAGTATACGTAAGCTGTTATTTTTTTCTCATGATCTCATAAAATGTTTGAAACAACAACAACAACAATAATAATAATAATAATAATAATAATAATAATAACCAAAAAAAAAAAAAAAAAAAAAAAAAAAAAAGTAAAAATTCTCTCAAAAACATAATTTAATACGGAGGACTATTAATTTCAATCTGTAAAATTTTTATTATTTATTTATTTTTTATCTGATTTTTTGCTCGTAAAACTGGGCAACGCACTTTTTAATATGACTAAAATGAATTAAAATTAAGTGTTGCCACCTAAATTTCATACTTTAGTTAATTAGAAAAAAATCTAATTGTTGTGTCGAAAATTACTTGCACCCCTGGTTTCAGAAAAATTGGCCCTTTAATTTGGTACCGAATTTGTAACGATAAGACTGATATTTTATTTTTCTTTTGATCTTACACAAAACTGGTCTACAAAATCTGGCGACGACGATTTTACCCAAATTGAAACTAATGGTCCTCCTATTCCTAATAAAACAATAATTATATTTTACATAATGCATCAGTTGTGAAGTTATTAGTTAGTGGAAAATATTCTCACTTCAAGTAATAATGATGCCTAAAACGATTAAGAAAGTTTTCTATAATTTTTCATTCTTTTCTTACATCTTTATGATTACACACCAAAGCAAAAACAATTTTTTTAAAAATATAATTGCTTTATTTCATTTTTTGCACATATGCTAGTAATTTTCCGTAAATTTTACAATTTGTATGCTACTTTCATATTTTCCCTTTTAAAAGTACATATAAACAGTAATTCGCGACAAATAAAAAAAAAAAAAAAAAAAAAAAAAAAAAAACCTAACAGGCTATTTTAATAGTATAATCTGAAATATTAAAAAATAAAATATTCGAATAATTAAAGAACTTTCTAATAATAATTAATATATATATATATATATATATATATATATATAATAATACAATGGAATAGAAAGAAAGAAAGAGAGAAAAAAGAGAGAGGAAAAAAAGAATTAAGAAAAGTAACAAGGAAAAAAGAAATTGAATGTATATTATTCTTGAAATAACTGATAAATTTCAAATGGAAATTTAAAACATTCTGAAAAAACTAACATTTACCTTATTATTATAATTTATAATTTGTAAATATACCTATATAAGAGAATTTTAAATCAATATATATAGAAGAAACTCAAAAATTAAATTCTAATCTTAATAATAGAAGAAATAATATTAATAAATAGAGGTATAATCTTAATAATATTCTTAATAAAAAATGAATAAATATCTTAATAATAATAATAAATATCGCTAAGGGATGATTTTCTGGCCATGATGAATGATTTATAAAAATCGTTGATGTTTTGAAAAGCATTATCGATTAAATATTTATAAAGTTTATATGTAATTTGATATTTATCGAATAAAGATTTATCATAAAAATAATGACTTGTTATATAATTAATAAAATTCAAACTTAATTTAGGGTAGGTGCTCCAGTGATTGGCATGCTCCAGTAATTGACATCTATCCCGAAATAATTAATAAATAAGAAAAATAATAAAATCATATATTTTACATATAAGAATTTTAACATTTTATGTCAAACACTGGAGCATTGGGTGCTAATAACTGGTAAAATGAATAACTAGCAGTGTCAAACACTGGAACATAGGGAGCCAATTACTGATAAAATGAAAAACTGGCAGTGTCATTTACTGGAACACTGAGTGGGTGTCAAATAAAAATTCATAAAAAAAAAGATTATTATCAAACGTATATATTTTAACATATAGTGGTTCTGAATGTCTTCCATACCATATGTACTAACTTAAGATTTCTAAAAATATTTTCTAAAGACTCGAACATTAAAAACATCTGAGAATGCTCTAAAAGTATCAACCACTGCTGCATTTACCCTATATATATATATATCAGGGTTCGCCAAAGTGGGCCCAGCCCGAAAAAACCCGGGCCCAGTTGAAAAAACCCACTCAAAAACCCAGAAAGTGGGTTTTTTCATAATTTACTATATATTATATTCATTCATAATTTTTATTTCAAACAAGATGGCTATTAATTTTTATGATTATTTTTTAATTATTTTTTAATCAATTATTATTAATTAATTAATTAATTATAAATTAATTATTAATTAATTATTAATCATTTATAATTTATTATTATTTTTTAAGATGTCACAATTTTTATTGAAAAAAGGATTTTCTAAAAATGATGCAGAATGCTATAATAAACTAAGTAATCGTCTAGGACTTAATACAGCTACGAAACTGGTAAAAGTTTATCGTCATCTTCGAGCTAAACACCCATTTTCCCCAGAAGAAGAAGACCAATTCTAGATTAACAAAATACCAAATCTTCTGTAATTTTTTACAATTTATATATAATAAAACACGTGGGTGTAATGCTTAAGTTTTATTTTTTTCAAACCGTAATTTTATATATAGATAAATTATAACTGAATATGCATATAATTAATATTATTATTTATATATAATTAACATCTTAAACTTCTTTCATTTCATATATTATTTTTTTAACTGCAGTTGTATAGACTATTCAACATTACTAATAAGTAGGTATGAAATATTGAACTTTTAAATTAAATTGTGTTTTCCAGTTTTCCTTCATGTGATTTCATTGAAAAATGATCAGTTTAGATTTACATGTTATATTATATGGTTAGATTAAGATGTAAAAGTTGAAAGATGTAAAGGAGTAAAAGATGTAAATTTGAAAAAACTTGGGAACCCAGATTTCTCATGTAAAACCCGAAAGAACCCGGGTTTTTCACGAAACCCCCCCCAAAAACCCGGGTTTTTGACACTGGGCCCAGGTGGGCTGTTTTTTTTTTTTTAAAAAAAAACCCGGGTTTTTTCGAACCCTGATATATATATATATATACTTAAATTATTTATATTTTTACTATGTTATTACATATTGTAAATTATATTTATTTATGTAATTAAAATGTGATTTAACACCAGTCCTCTTAAATAAGGTTTGGTAAAGGTACTGCCGACTATGAAATTGCTTTCTTGATTTTTAATTGAATTCATCCGCTGTTATTAAGAGGATTTCCTAAATTTTACTGCTACTAAGAGGTACTTTTTTTTTTAATCATGTGCTTGATTTTTTTCGTTTTGAAAACGAATTATTTAAATATAACTATATAAATATATATGTATATATATATATATATATATATATATATATATATATATATATATATATATACTTTTCATATAAATAATGTTAATTTTTGCATAAATTTACGTTTAAATAACTTCTGGAAGTTACGAGTGACATGATTTTCAGTCTAAGAGGATTTGTTGCAATTTAAAGAATCAAACTAATCCAGACTGATATTATTTGGTTTGAAAAATTATGTTTTCTAGAATATTTCAATATTTAGCTTTTATTTTCAAACTTGAAAATAAAAGCTAACAACAAAAGATTTTAAAAATATTTGTTTATAAAGTACTTTTGAAGTAGCGGTAATTTTTATTTATTAAACATAAAATATAATTTATTTTTTAAGAGTTTGGTGTGCAATAATGAATAATGAATATTTTATGTATATTCTATAATGTTTTGAAAAACCTCTATAAATAAAATGATTCATGTAAATATTTTCTTATTTGTCTGAATACTACTGTAATACGATACATAAAATTAATATGTTTTCATTTATAAAATTCTATTTTTATTCAATATTAAAAATAAATAAATTACCCATAAATGGAATATCAATAATAAAATACACATAATTATCTGGGAGTATTACTACATTTAAATAAAATTTTGTAAACTTATTAGTACTTTAAAATCAGTTATGTGTAAGAAACATGAGTATTGTATTCTAAATATTTAAAGCTGTAAATGGAAGACTTTTAAAGGTATTAATTTACTAAAATGCTTTCTATGTTTGATATGTAATTTATTTTTCACAGAGCATTTTTCTTTGATAAATCAAAGAAAATAATTAATTTTATGTTTTGATCATTTGATGTTCGATAATGTACACTGAATATTTTACGTTTCTTTAAAAGTATTTTGATAATGTTGATAAATGAAATTATTCATGTGAATATTTTATTTTTTGTTTAAATACGAATATAATAAAGTTACCATGTTTTTATTTATAAAATTAAATTTTTGTTCATTATAAATAATAATAATAATAATAATAATAAATAAATAAGTAAACTACCTTCGAATGGAAAATTATTAATGAAATAAACATATTTGTCTATGAGTATTGCCTCGAGCTAATAACCGTATTATTTTAAAAACTGATGAACATCTTAAAGTCAGCAAAGCATGAGAAATGTCGATAACGTTTTTTAAAAAAATTATGAATAGGTAAATTAAAAAAATTTAAATGTTAATTTCTCAAAAATTCTTTAAATGAAGAATATGTAATTTATTTTTAAACAACAATTCTTTTGTGATATATTAAACCAAGAATGCATTTTGTGTGAAATAATATTGAATATTTAACATTTGTTTTGTTTTAATAGTGTTCATAAATAAAATTATTTTTATATACATTTCAATATTGAAGATAATTAACCTCTGTTTTCTATGCTGCAAATGTAATTTGTTTTTTAAGTAGGAATTATTTTGGCATATCAAACATAATATATCTTTCATGTTTTGATCGTTTGACGTGCAATAATCAATAATGAAGGCTTGAAGAAAACTTTTTAATAATATTTTAATAATGAAAAAAAATTTTTTTTTCATGTCTATATTTTTTATTTGATTATTATCGTAATACAAATAAAATTAAAATGTTTTTCCTTTATAAAAATTAGATTTTATTCAATACTTCAAATAATTAAACAAATCTTCATTGAAAGTTAAACAATGAAATAAACATAATTTTCCATTAGTGTTACTCTTAATTAAGAAACAAATTACTTTGAAAGCTCATTAATATCGTAAAGTCAACAACAACAACAACAACAACAACAAAAAAAAAATGGATATTGTTATCAAAATGTTTCAAAATTGTAAATAGAAGACATTTTAAAGTTAATTTATGAAAAAAGTTTTATATCTTAGATATGTAATTTATTTTTTAGCAGCAATTGCCTTTGACATATTAAGCCTAAAATACATTTGACATTTTAATCGTTTGATTTTTATTAAGAGTGAATATTTTGCATTTGTTTGATAAATGTTTTGATAATGTTTATAGATGAAATTATTCCAGTAAATATTTTTTTTTCTCAATGTTATTCTAATATTATAAATAAATTTACTATTTTTCTTTTACAAAATTCTACTTCTTTTTTAACATAAAAAATAAATGCTGCCACTAAATGGAAAATAAATACTGAAGTACACTTAATTACCTATAATTTAATAACCATAATTTAAAAAACTCATAATTATCTTGATTACAGAAATGCCTAATAAACATGACTATAGCTTTTAAATTGGTTCAAAAATTGGTTAACTAAAAAAAAAAAAAAATTTAACTTATTTTTAAAAAATCTTTATACGTTGCATATGCAATTTATTTTTTAATTAAATTATATATACATATTAAACATAAAATATGTTTAATATTTTAGTCATTTGATATGGAATAATGAATATTGAACATTTTACATTTCTTTAGTAATACTTTCATTATGTAAATAAAAGAAATTCATTCATTTTTTGTTCGATATCGTCTGAATATTATTATTATACAAATCAAACTAGCATGTTTACTTTTTTAAAACTCGAATTTATGCAATATTGAACAAAATTAAAGTACCTTTGAATGAAAAATAAATAATGGAATACACATAATATTTCATAAGTATTTTTAGTTAATAACTCAAATTATTTTGTAACACATTAATATTTCAATGCTAGCAATGGCCAAAAAACATAGTCATAGTTTTCAATATGTTTCAAAATTATAAAGGGAAAACTTTTTAAAGTTAATTTATAAAATATGTTTTATATGTTGGATATGTAATTTATTTTCTTTTAAGTTGTAACTTTTTGACATGTTAAGCATAAAATATATTGAATGTTTTAATAATTTAATTTGCATTAATTAATAGTGAATATCTTATATTTGTCCTATAATGTTTTGATGATGTCCATTTTGATGATGTCCAAAGATTAAATTATTTATGTAAACATTTTTTTTTCTTTTTGTTTCAATACTATTTCAATACTATAAATATTTTTTTTTTCATTTATAAAGCTCAATTTTTATTTAATATTGAAAATAAATACACTACCTTTGATTAAAAAAAATAAAATAAAAATAAAAATAAAGAAATAGGCATAATTATCTATGCCTATTATCTAAAAAGGTATATATATATATATATATATATATATATATATATATATATACCTTTTTAAACTGCTAATCATCTTAAAGTTAAAAATGTCTAAGAAATATGTACACTGTTTTCAAAATGTTTCAAAATTTCATAAACGGGAAACTTAAAAAAATTAATTTACTAAAAATGCCTTATATATTGCATAAGTAATTTACTTTTCAAAATAGATTCCTATGATAAAATTTATCTTTATTATGTATGTAATTTATTTCAAAATGTTGTTTGCTAGTAAAAGCGTAAGAGACAAATATTGTACCTTATTCTAATAAAATTATTTGTAAAAATAGATTTATAAGGGTGTGTTAAAAATGTGTCGTTATTATGTATGTAATTAATTTCCAAAAATTTTTTTATGAAAACCAAGCAGTCATAATGTTGTTTGTTAGTCAAAGCACAGGAGAGAAATGCTATATTTCAATCTAATAAAATTATTTTTTTTTAAATATATTCTTCAGTAAAGGTAAAAAAATTATCATTATTATGTATGTAATTTGTTTCCAATTTTGTTTTAAGACAAACTAACAGTCAATAATGTTGTTTGTTAAAAAAAGCTCAAGAGATAAATGTTGTATCTTATTCTCATAAAATTGTTTTTTAAATAGATTTCTAAGTGTATGTTAATAATTTATCATTATTATCTATGTAATTTATATAAATTCGATTAAAAAATGCAATCATGATTGATCTTTATTGATAAAAGTGTAAAAGATAAATTTTGTATCTCATTTTAATAAAATTATAATTGGATGTAATTGCATGTCTAATGTTTTTTCATACCCATACCACTAAACACTTTGCATTTATACAACTACTCTTTGACAATGGAATAATTTCCGTGTTCGGGTTATATTATTTTAAATTATGGAACATTTTTGAATTTATCCTGTACACAATAAGGTTTCAAAAATTCTAAATGCATTTTTTTTTTTTTTAATTTTAAATATTCATGCATGTGTGTGTGTAATGAAAAATATAAATATCCAAAATTATTAGAGTTCGGATTAAGATCGTTTGTCTATGAGTTAGGCGTAAGTCCGTGGGTGAATACCCTCAACAGGTGGATTTTTTAAGAGGTACTAACCCTATTTTCACAAGGTTAGAAGACAAAAAGCACGATAAATTCCAAACTACTAGGCAGACGAGAGCCACTTGGGTTCGAACTCGTCACTTTCAGACTACCAGATCGAACTACCGCAGAGTTTAGAGCAAAAATTTTCACCCAATGGTAGAACCGAAATATTTATAACATTTCGATGATTAGTTTTAGAATTATTGCTAATTTTTGAATGAAGAAATTTGAAGTATTACTAGCAAAAAATTGAAAATCAGTAGTTAGAAATTATGATAGTTATTTAAATTTATAACCATTTAACGCAATTAAAACGGAAACTATTAAGCTAAAGAAGATTAAAATTTCGTTTAATCTTGTTTTATGTTAGAAATTACAATTTTTTTTTTTTTTTTTTTTTTTACTGCATTGTATTGAAAGGGGATGTTAATTATAGAATAAAGGATTGAATAAATTACACCCGTAGAAAAACAATATTTTTATTAGATACATAAATATATAATTTAAAAAAAAGCCTAGGATGCTTCATTACTTTATTCTATGTTAAAAAAAAAATAAAGTATTAGATTCGCTAAAAAATAAATAAATAAATAAAAAATAAATTTGTGGTTTTTAGTGAATTTACACGTTTTGATAGTTCGAGAACACCATTAAAAAAAAAAAAAAAAAAAAAAAAAAAAAAAAAAAAACTATCTTTGGCAGTGTGAGCGCGAATTTTTTCCTACACCACAAGCTTAAATACATCACAGAATTTAGTAAAAATTTTTATGTAATTGCCCCTTGACATAAATTAGTGCCTGTGAACTTTTGGAAAAAATCGCCTAACAGGTGCCATCTGGCTTTTCCTAATTTTAATATAGCAGTATAGGGCAAAATTTCATATAAATGTGCATAATGAGAATTACTTTTAACCGAGTTTTGTGAAATTAAAAAGATTACTTGATAATAGCAATAGTAAACTAAAAGAAAATATTATATGTGAAGGAATATCGCCCTTTGCCCAGGAGCTGTAAATTTTCAATTTTAGTATTTTTCAAAAGGATTCCTTAATACATTTAAAACGAACTGTTGAGTCACAGATTTGTGATAATTTAAAACAAAATTATCGTTTTGTAACTTTCGAAATTAACTTTCTTTCGTGATTTAGTGAAATATATTAAAACTTTACCACTTCAAGAAAAGAAAATTGTAAAATCACGTGTTTATTTAAACAAATAAAATAAAAAAAAGTCACTTTTACACATGTAAAATTAAAAAAAAAAAAAAAAAAAAAAAAAAAAAAGTATTTCTAAGCAATAGATAATAAGTTTTAAATTTTCTGATGAATCATGGAGCTCTTACCCATGTGCATAAAATTTTTAAAGTGATAATGATGTCAATTTTTGTGATATGCATAATTTAACTTTTTATAATTTTTTAACGTTCACGTTTAATTAAATGTATTTATTTTTATGTCGAAAGAAAATGAACTCGTAATTTTTTTTGCCATTAATTAAGTTATAGCTAATACTTTAATGACTATTTTAACGCTACTAGGATGTTATTATTTTCATATTTTAATTAATTATAAGAAATTTATCAAAAATTCGAAAATCAGACTTCGAAGTATTGTGTTGTCACCGTGTTCTGAGCTACTGTGAAAGTTTCAAATGTCTAGCTAGTAGGGAAGTTAGTTAAAATTCGATTGCAAGATTTTTACCGGACAAACAAACAAACAAAAATAGAAGTTAATAAAAACATGGTGAAAATATACATGTTAAAATATTAAACAAAGCGTTTCGATATTTTTAAAATAGCATCTTCAAGTATGATTGATTTGATTTATTGATAACACATATACATCAGATTTGTGTGCTTGACTAGAATTTCGCTTGTAAATCTTCGTCAGATAAGGACAGATAGCACATGACAGAATTACAATACGAAGAATTGGAAAAACACCCAGGGCCAGCGCGGGAATCGAACCCGCTCTCCTACGCTCGAAGGCGATTAACAGTGTGGTGACATAACTACAGCGTCTAGAATAAACAGTGTGGCAATCGCCTATAACCGTGATGTTAAAATGATGCTGCAAAAATTAAGCTTACCCAGATGTCGCTGTGATCGAAGCTATTGCTCAAATCGAAGACCTGATTGGCTTTTCCCAGTTTCGTCAGTTTAATCACGTGATCTAAGCATATAATTAACCAATAGGGAGTCTCGGTTTTGTTGTCGTGACCCTAGCTTCGATTACAATGACATCTTGGTGACAGGCTTAATTTTTTTAGTATAATTTTATTCGCCGCTTTCCACGCTGTTTATTCTAGACGCTGTAACATAACTACTCGGCCACGGAGGGCCCAAGTATAACTGTCAAGCAAAACAGTCAACAATATATACATTGAAGTTCCGTTACGGTTGAACGATGATCTAAAATCACGAGAAGGAAAACAGCATTCCCTGGTAGGAAAGTCGCAGAAATGAAGTTCATTTAAAAATAGGAATCCATCGAAAAAAAAACTTGCAACTTGGAAGAATTCTTTTATGTAAAACACATAGGAGGATTTTGACAGATGAAGCTTGTTAAAACAACAAGAATCTATGAAGGCAGAAAAAAAAAAAAAAACTAATATATTGTGGCCACCACATGACTTTCTTCAATATTTTATTATACAAATTCACTCAGTACAAATAATTTATTACATTTATCTTCCATGATGAATGCAGACGATTGTCCCTTCGAGAAACTAACTTTAAATATCAAAAGAAAGATATTTTTATTCTTTAGAAATAAAATCTTAAAAAATGCGCTTTCAGAATGGTTATCTCACGCCAAGTTTCGTACAGTTATATGTCATAGAAGTTGAGATGTATCTTTTTCGTTCTCGGGGAAAATTGCAGTAAAGCAGCGCTACCTATTGGCCGATATGCATCCAAATTAGATCAGCGTAATGTCTCATAATGACCTTCTCGCATACCAAGTTTTGTTTGAAATAAATAAAATTCTTATTACATAATTCTTTAGGAGTTAAGAAAAAAATTACAGACACATTAAGGTTTATTGCACAAATATACAAACTCGAGGAAAATATAATTTTCACTTATATTTACTTACCCAGTGAAATTTTTTTAAAGGTCAGGTTACTAATGTGTTCGGAAAGTCAAACGGAGTTACTGTAGATTTTAATTTTATATTTATTTTTGAGAATGACCTTGAAACCATTTTTATTATGTATGGAATATTTGAATCTTCTTAAAACATTATGAAAATTATTTCAAGACACTAAGTGTTTTCATAAAGTGTCTCGTTCTTCATTCGATGCATGAGAAAGTATGTTCCATCAGATATGATGTAGAAGCTGAAGGCTTAGCTCTCTGTGTTTTAGTTCATGGGTACCGAATTCAACTACTTGTTTAGGCCTGGATGTTTATGGTAATTCATAGATCTGGTCTAATTAGCCTTAGTATGAAAAAAAAAAAAAAAGAAAGAGGATAATCCGAACCAAACCTCTACTAATGAATCCTTTTTTGCCCCTGATAAGGAAAAAAAAAAAAATATGTCGTGCAGTTCTTTCTTATTTTGTTTTGAGGAAAGTTTAATGTCTCTTATACACCTTATGTACCCTATGTTTACGAGGAAAAAAAAATACCCCCTTCATCTGAACGAACAAGTAGTCATTTTCTGAATCCCTAAACTAGAAATACAGATTCCCGAGTATTGCGTATAACTGTATAGACGAAGTGATCGAGAATTTTTAGTCTATACTTTTTTATATGGTGAAACAATGTTATGAATACTATAAATCCATTGCATTGAGAGAAATTCTCGGAATTGGGTCATAAACTACAATTATAGTTTATGACCCAACAAAAAAACTAGCCTCTTGTGTTCGAGATTTTTAAATAAGATTGACTACCATAATATAGGAAAACGCTCTAGAATTCTAATAGGAGTTTTTAGAACTCGCTAGAAAAGAGAACTAGAATTTATAAGGATGACATCGAACTATTTTTACAAGAGCCACAACTTAGTTTCTAGATGTCATTCACATTTCTTCTTTTTTCATTCATAATGTCCTATGCGTATTCTACACAATTTTAAATTATTTCTCTATTCCGTTTATATTATAAAAGACTTCATCTCGAAATCCCAAAAAAGCCTTAAACATTTCGGAAGATATTGTTCCTTAAATTCTTTTTTCTTAAATATATACATCATGCAATTTTAGTTTTAACAAATCGTACCCCGTTAAGGACAGTGACACAAGTCAGAAAATAGCACATTTGATTTTCCATCAATGAATAATGTGCATAAAGTGCCCTAGCGTACACAAGAAGCGTCACATCTCTATCTCAAAAATTATCCACTTGAAAGGCAGTTGTGCTAGTTTTATTTCAATGCTAGTCAATGCTTTACTGTTATCTTTAAATTGATTTTTTTAAGATACTGCATTTTTGAGTTGTGTCACTTTTCTTGCCGGGATGCGAAATGTTTATAAACTCCTACATCTTCCAACAATGTTCCTGCAACAATTAAGAAGACACACCATACAACAACAATATACGTAACTTTATGACCATTGTTAGAAATTTAGGAATTTTTTTAACAGTACTAAAAACAAAGACAACAATGAACAAAACAAAAAGTATATATTAGCCGTTTCAACAATAATTTCTTTGCAGTCATTGAGCAAATTACGAGTAGCATGTAATTTGAGACTGTCTCTTATTAAAAAGAGTTTTTTGAGTAATTTTGTGATTTAAGTGAGTGGATTTTGTTTTGAAAATGGAGGAGTTACGCAAAAAGTATCGTCGAGGTGAAATAAGTAAAGAAATATACGAATTTAAACTCTCAGAACTGACTCTTATGAATCTGGAACGAATCAATTATATCTATGCGGGAAAAACAGAAAACGGATTTGATAGCTTCGTTATCGAACTCAAAAGTAGTGAAACACAACTGAATGTGACAATGAATGTTTTATTGGACACCAAAAATATGAAAAATAAAGTCAACTGGCCAAAAATCATCTCAGAAAAAGTTAATCCTCTCCTTACATGGGAAAATATAATTGGCCCTCAAATAAGAACTTATTGTAAAGATATAAACGTCACTGGAATGAAAAAGTTTGTAAAAGGTAAAGGACTTAGTAGATTTCCAAAAGAAAGTCACAAAGTTAGTAAATATGCATTTGAAGAAAACCACTTTGACAAAATACGTAAAGATAAAAGTAGTCCAATTGTGAAACCATGTGACAAGACCAAAGCAACCTATGCAAACGTGAATGACAATCCTCCTAAATTTGAAAATCCCGCTGAATATAAGAATATTCACAGTTTGATTGACTATATTATGCTTAAAAGACACGAATTTATACAAGCAGAAAATGCTGACGTGTCTGTAAGAAAAATGAGCAAAAACGAAACAGAACAAGTTTGTGATGAAAATTATTTTGAAAAAAAGACCTGTAAAGAAAACTTCCAAAAAACACCAAAGTTTAAAATCTGTTTCAAGAGCAATTCTCCTAAAGAAAAAAACATCAAACTGTATGAAAATGAAAATAAATCTATTCCAGAAATAGTACTTCATGAGAAAAACATTCCTCGTAAGCAAAAGTTGGAGTCAGCTAAAAGTATAGCTCGAAATAATGTTCAAACTATTAACTTAAATTCAAATATAATGGAAAGATACGAAATTGAGCTTATATCTTATTTTGACAAAAGACGTTCTCATAAAAACTACAAAGTAGAAAATGAAACAAAAAAATCACCCCAATGTGTTGTTCCAAAGAAAAAACCTAAACTAAGAATTTGGTGGGAGCAACAAAGAGTCAGTTTTAAAGATCTTGTCATTGCTTGTTTTCCATATTGCAAGAAAAAGGCTCGAAATCGACAGTTGCCATAAATTACTGTCTTAACTCTTTCTGATCTATTTAAAGAATATTAAACAATATAATGGTACCATGATTTCTCTGTAAATGTCTTCAATCCATAGCCCTGTCTTGCAATATCCTAGAAACTGGACCCTCCAAACTTCAACCCGTCCGAAGCAGTTCTTCCCGAAGCAGATGACATTTCCTGCCTTCATGTCATCGGCAGGAAATGTCATCTAATTGAAATTTGTACTGTATATTTTTAAGTTAAATAAACACTGCTTCGGGTAAACTGCCTTGTGCATTATTGTTTTTAATTTCTTTTGTATTTTTAATTTCCGAACATGTATTACATTCAGAGAAGTGTGTTCTTTGTTCAACAAAGTTTGGTTGCTACAACAAAAAATTTTCAACATAAATATTTTTTTCTATTACCAAACTAACTGCAGGTAAAATGGAATATTACATTTTGTCAAAATTTTACATGTCGAGTTTTCACCACATTTTCTTGATTTAATCTATTAAACTCCAAAGCTCCTGCTGGTGGGAGCATTTGATTAAGAATTTTTTTTATCTACAAGTAATTAAGATAAATATATATTTTTTATTTTTTACGTTGCATATTAAAGAGTTTAGCTTCGTTGATAATTTTTCAAAAAGCTTGTAACATAAATTCTATTTTTTATTCATTTATTTATTTTTAATTCTTCAAACAAAATTGTCTGTTTTTACTGCATAAGAAAAAAAAAAAGAAAAATCACCGAAAATAATTCATTCGAGTACAGGGGTTTAAAACAATGGATATGAAATAAAACAGTTCTTTTCTTAAATTATAACAAACAGAGACCAAGAAAATTAATTTAAAAGGATTTTGAAATTTATTAACATCTATGCTATTCCATTAGGGGCCAAGTCTCCCATTTTGGAACCATATCACATATCCAAAAAAAGCAAATTTATTAAAATTATTTAAACTACATTTCATTAGAAATGCACATTTGAAACCCAAGCATACGAAAATTCAAAAATTTTCAGTGGGATTCATAAAGCGGCGTTTAATGGGTTAAGATCACCTGATTTAATAAGAAAGCACCACAGAACTGACATTGTAAATTATTACTTACAAAACTTTGAATAAACACCATAAAATGCAATAAACTTGCAACAATTGTTTCGGGTCGAAAAAGCACACGACCCTTCATCAGGCGAACAAAGTAAGCACGAGTGCTGCAGTCAAAGCGAGTTTATTACATTTTCTGGTGTTTATTCAAAGTTTTGTAAGTAATAAGATCTCCTGAGTTCGATTAAGCATTTTTTGGAAATTGGTCAGTACCTATGTGTGTGTGTAACATGTGAGGAATCTTTTAACTATGATATTACCTGATTGAAAAAGATCAGACAGTAATAAGTTATAATTAAAGCAGGTCCGGGTGTACAGGTTTGTTCTATTTTAACTATTTTAAAACTAAAAAAAAAGTATTATTATACGTTACTTTACTTATGGTCTTTATAAGAATCGATGTCCGTATTATATTTAGTTCTTTCAGAAAGAAAACAGGATTTACACATATTACGCCCAATCAGGGTTAATTACACTGCTCGGCATGAAAATTGCCTCTGACACCATTTCAGCATATTCTTACGTAAAATGACCTCCTGAATCCGAATAGGACACCCATTTTGCCCTATCACCTACCGTGTTTTAGGAACGGCCCCTATTTTTATAATTTTTCGGTGATTTTATTGCTATAAATTTGATTTTTAGGAGTGGGAAGGATTATTTTAACCGTTAAATATCTTCTGAGGGATACATAGTTGGAAAATTCTAAAACATGGATATTTGCGACAAGGGAAAATTTTTGGGGGGTAGGAGGGGATTTGCCATTGAAATTATGCATTACATATCTTATGTTTTTTTAATCTGTTATTAATGTTATTTTTTAAACTTTATATATTTTTGTTTTTAGGTGTTAATTATTTTTCATTCTTCAAATCAAATTCATGGTCATAAAATTATCGATCAGGGAAAGAAATTGAGGGAAGGGGTGGTGTATCTAGAAAACGGTGGGTGACTAGGCAAAATGAGAGTCATATTTGGATTCAGGAGGTCATTTTACAGAAGAATCAGCAAGAATGGTATCAGATCTTAATTTTTTTTTCTTTTTGCAGACCAGTGATATCTGAAATGCATTAAATTATTTAAATTCGAATAAAACTGACATATGGGATAGAATTTTGCTATAGAATGGTTGTTGCTGGAAATTGTGTGCTTAACGATTATATAATTTATTTTTACAGAGACGTACAAAAGAATTCGGATACATTGTGGTCATGGTAAAAACATGAATTTGGGGAGAAATATTTAAACACCTTATTACAGAACGGTACAGATCCGCCTTTTCCCCCTGATTTATAAACCTATATATTTATGTGATAATTTTTTACTTAATTAATCGTGCGAACTTACCATTAAAAATTCCGAAAGAAAATTATTGGAGGAACAATAGGGGAAAAACTTATTATTTAAACTTTTTGTTTATTTATTGATTCACTGATTGAAATTATTCAACACGTTGAACGCTACGCAAATTTTTAAGGAAATCCCCGTCAGGCCACGCGCGTTCCTTAGAAGCGTGTTATGTTTACCGTGTTTCAACAAAATCCATTAAAATGTCTTAATGATATAATCCTGTAATAAAAATTAAGTAAATTTTAAATGATTTTTTAGTAATTACTAATAACAATGTAAATTATTTAGTTTTATATAGTATTTTACATTGTCAGCCATCGGGGGTTGACACGGCTTTATATCATATTTGACACTGTCAGCCACCGGTGGTTGACGCAGCCTAAACGGAAAGTCCGATGTCAGCCACCGATGGCTGACATGGCACTCAACGTGTTAAACCAACGCCCTCTGTAGAGAATGCGTTGGTTAAACGCCTTGTAACTACTTATGGAAAGTCGAAAGGAATCACACCAGTTTTTTATTATTTAAACAAAGATGTGGTGCGTATGCATGTGTCGGAGTGTACACGGTAGCGTCTAAATGTTGCATTAAATTGAGCTGAAATGAATTATCGGTTAACATTGCATGAATCATAAAAACTTTTCATCAATGCTTATTCTTCTTTCACAGGGATAAAGGCGTGGTAAGCTACTTTAATACGTTTACTGTTTTTACTCCACCAAAATACATGAAAAATAAAAAAGTGTCACATTCTCTGTTGCTTCCTTTTTTTTTCTTTCTGAAATTCTCTTTCTAAGGCCGTGCTAAGAAATTGGTGCTTGGACCAAAAACTGTTGGTGTGTACATGTAACTTACCATGCCTGTCTCATTTAAAATTAACAAATTGGGTTATAAGTATACTTCTCACGATCCTATAAAGGATTAAAAATGAAATTAATTTTATCTAATAGGCTAAATGTTTTTTTTTCTTAAATAAATCTCAATCCCAAAAATATTTTAATGTACCATTATTAGAATTAAATGGCCGGTTAAAAGGTTAAAACGCTCTTTAGTAATGTTAAATTGTTTAAAACAAATCATAACAAAACTCATATATAATATATTGAGTGGATAAATTTTGGTTGCAATGATGTGTGCGTAAACGCTTATAATTCTTTTACAGTAAAGCATGAAACAATTCAGACGTATTCATTAAGAGTACTTAAGATAATTATGCTCCTGCCTAATTAGGTAGGTGCTAGAATTAAGGTCAATTGTCTGCATTGAGAATCTGGGAATGAGGTGAATGCCTTCCGTGGGGGTTCTTTCTATGGGGGTTTTGGCCCATATTTACACGAATTTCGGAGAAAACCGTGGAAAACTCCGAATAACCATGTCGACCAGCGAAACCTAGGATTTTCCGTCTACCATCTTTGAGCGCAGAACCGCTCGGCCACTCTTAATTCTATAGGACTATTCTGATGGTTGTCTAATTGTTTTAAGGAAATTGACCCTATGCAATTCTATGCTCTGTGGTAGCCGAAAAAGCAAGGGACCAGCTTGATGTTCTGTTTGTATAATGGTGACCATTTTCAGCACGTCTCGGGGTATCGTCTCATTTAGTACTTTGCGGATTTAGACTACGGTAAATGTGGAAGAGTTTATCGCGCACGATATCTCTCTTCGAATTTGCATCAATTCTAATATTATAAATCGTATTAAAGAGACATGAAAAAAAATAATAATGATAATAAAAAATATGTTGTGGCTACCACATGACTTTCTTCTGTATTTTCCTATACAAATTCGCTCAGTACAAATATTTTATTAAAATTATCTTCCATTATGAATGCTGACGATTTCCATCCAAGAGAAGTGACATAATACTAAATATTCAAAGGAAGTCAATTTTATTCTCGAGGTGATAACTTAAAATACACCTTTCTTTTTGTTGTTAAAAAATAAAATTATCGAATTTGCCAGACTCGGGAGGCGGAGGGGGGTGGGGGTGGGGGTGGGAAGCGATTCTCCTACATATACAAAAATTTGACTGTCACTATTATTATTATTATTATTATTTTTTCAATTTCATAATGATTATTCAAAAAAAAAAAAAAAAATCTCTTTATGCTCATTTACACGAAATTTTGTCGTGTCACTATGTTAAAAATTGAGAAAAAGCTGGAAGGCAATGCCATCTGTTTAACGATTTTTACCAAAACTGTAGGTGCACCTTCACATATTTATGAGAAGGTGCACCTACCAATCAAATTTTATGAAATTCTGTGCGGTAGTTCCCGAGATACAGTTGCCACAAAATTTTATCTTTCCCGCACACACACAGACAGACATATCCTGAAAATGGTCAATTCATGTTTTTGACATCTCAAAACGTGTAAATCTATCGAAAACGAGAGATCGAAAATTTTTACGAAACCAGTATTTTTAGAATACAGTGGAAAGTAAAAATATTTAAAATAAAATTGAGAAAACACATGTGAAAAAAAAAAAAATGAATTTAGAACTGTGGTTAATGAACGCAACTTCACATTTTAAGGTAAAAAGTCATTTACTTATTTTATTTCATTTTATGTCAGGTTACAGTTATCACATGTCAGGATACAGATAACATACTTACCGTGTGCCTTCATATGAATGAATTGCCTAAAATGAAGTTTTATCGTATTAAATTAAATTCTGTTATGCAGAGAATTTTACATTTGTTACTTAGAAAACAAAAATAGGCTTAATGCGATATTTCTTTTATTTTTTCTTTAAAAATGCCAGAACATTTTTTTTTTTTTTTTTTTTTTTTGTCAATGCAAGTCTTGCATGCTAGATTATCTATATACATAAATGGCTAAGAGATTTCTTTGGACTCTGTGTGTGGACGCACAGAAAATAAGATCACGTGCTGAACAAAAAGTAAAAGAAAAAAAAATGGTTAAATGAATTTAATGTTTTGATTTTTATGTAAAATCATGATCACGCGCTATCTTTAAAAGAGTGTAAAAATTACGAGTTTATGTGATGCATGTGACATGTATAAAATGTTTATCAGAAATAGATTAAAGAAATAGAATTAAGAAAATGTTTATAAGAGATTGTTTAGAAGCAACTATGTTGGTTACATTTTGTTTTACAGCTTAAGATTTTAAATTTTAAGTATAATATGCCGTAGGAATGATAACATTTTTATGCAAGCGCAGATTAATGCTAATTTATTGATTTTTAAAGTGTGGATCTCTTTTGTTTTCTCTATCTCATTCTCTATCTTGGATCAGATGGATCTTAGCGGGGAAGACGAAGATCAAAAGAGACTAGACAGAGACAATGAGCACAGACGTTTAAAGCGACAAATGAAAACTGCTGAAAAACAAGCAGTCCGTTTAAAGAAATGGATGGAGACCGGAGATCAGGAGCTTGATTTTGCAAATTTTCCCGCATTCGGAATTCGGTTTATTCATGAATCGAGGCTTTTCTAATATGTAAATAATATATCACGGGAACTTGAGATAAAATATATGCATGGCAAAATACCCTACAATTAAAATAAAGAAATATAATTTTACTAGAACGGTCTATTAAAAAAAATAAAATAAAGAAGAATAATAATAATTTCAGTTATTATTACTATTATAAAATGTATCACTATTTTTTTATGTAATTACGATTATAATTATAAATATGTTAGTATTAAAAGACTAATAGATCGTCATTTCATATATTTATATGTTAGGAGTAAAAATCGTTAAACTGTTATCTAATTCTGTCGAACTATCATGGAAATATCACATACGCAAGATTATAAGACATCAGTCAAAAAGCCCATAGACTAACCCACAGATGACGTCACAAAGAAAATATTTCGATGTGGGTAATGTAGTAAGTACTAATTTTCAAAAGAGATACAGTCGGTAACAAAAGTGTCCGAACACTAGCAAAAATTCCTATGTAAAAAATGTACACTTCATACGGTTTTGTTAAATAAATTCTTCTCGAATCCTCTTCTTAGTCAGTCTAAGAACATGATTCGATAAGGATTTATTTAACAGAACCGTATGAAGTGTACTTTTTTTACATAGGAATTTTTGCTAATGTTCGGGCACTTTGTTACCGACTGTCTATCAAAGTTTCATGATATTTCGACCGTTGGTTTCCGAGATATGAAAGTGGTTGTGACTTTATTTTTGATATTTTCAAAACTATGGACAAGGCTAAATTTCATGTGTTAATTAAACATTGTTCTTTAATGAGCAAAAATACGGTTGATTCCTTGTAATCTTTTTAACACGATCATTGCCGAGCTGAAAAATTGGAATTTCGTACAAATAGAAAAAAGTAAAAATTCCTTCCCTAATGATCAATATAAAAATTACGCGCCGTTTCGCTGTGGCCGCAATGCTCTTCCGCTTAGAAACTTGATAGCGACGTCCACGCGATAACGCGTGATCGGCCAATTGGTGAGAACTCGCACCATGCGATATCGCGTGATTGGCAATTAACGTGTTAAGTCATTGCTGAGTTTCACCAGTATTTTTGTTCATTAAAGAACAATGTTTAATAAACACACGAAATTCAGCCTTGTCTATAGTTTTAAAAATATCAAAACAGAGTCACAAAAACTTTAATATCTCGGCAATGGACGGACGATGTAGCATGAAACTTTGACGTGTATTTTTTTAAGGTTAGTATTACCTTACCTACATAGAAATATTTTATTTGTGACTTCATCTGTGGGTTGATTTCGGGACTTTTTGATCGATTTGTTATATTGATATACATGCCAACATCTTAATTAATATTCCGAAGTATTGTTAGTATCCGCTTTTGTTTTCACACCAGTCTTTTTTTAGAGTATTTTTCTTTTTATCTCATCGTAATTACGCATTTGGAGAGAATTAATCTAAAATAAGTAGTGTGGAAAAAGGGATGGGTACTAACAACCTTACGGAATAGTAATTAAGATGTTGGCAGATACGTATTGATAAAAAATTCGTCATACACTAAAAAAATAAATAAAAAATAACAATCCGCGATTGTAATGAAATGCTCGTGCTCTGGTGGGCTAAGGTGAAATTATCACACCACTGCATATCATCATATTATGTAATCGATTTTCCATGATGTAATGGCGGAGAAAGAACAATAATAAATACACGTGGCTATTATATTTACTACAATCTATCGATCATTAAAAACGCGGATAGTAATAATAATATTTTGTTATATTACAGAAAATACTTGGCAGAAAATGTTGCCAGAAAATATCCTTATGTACGGAAAAAAAAAAAAAAAAAATGTTGACAGGAATTTTTCCGTAACCAAACAATACAGGAAACTTTCGTACAATTTTTCCATAGTGCACATTCTAAAAAATAACTCGCATTAAATAAATTTTCCGGTTTGACCAGACGGGATCGAACTAGAGTCTTCCACATGATGGGCAAAGACTTAACCCATTCTCTAACCCTCCTTTGATGCCAAATTTTCCATACGCAAAACAGGAAAAATACGTACCCATCAGACAAAATCTGAAACAATAATTACAGATTTCATCATGTTACAGAAAAAATATTAATATATATAATGACCCTCATCTGTCATGAATGAATCCGGTTAGTACCGCTTCAAAACAGAAACTTTTGGCAGCCATTTTTTTTCCGTTTGTTTAATTCAACGTAGGAAACATACATATCATTTTCATACATGTTTTGTATCGCACATATTCTTATTTATTTCCTATAAAACTTTGAAAACTATTCAATTGTAATGTTTAAATGTCTAAATTAAATATAACGGATCACTGGCTGTTATAAACATGAACCTATAAATAGAATTATGTAACTTCATGATTATAAACAATGCAATACCAAATAAAAGCAAACCAAAACTGTTGCCATTCAGAAAATACAAATTCCAAATGGACAACTTTTTAATTTCGAATGAACGACTCTTTGACTGTTTCATTAAAAAAACGCTTAAAATATTTATAAAACATATTAAAGCCTTAAAAATCTTAAAATCTATATATTAATAGGCAAGCATAAAATTTGTAGTCCCTTTTTAACGTATTAATTTTGCGAGTAGAGGGTTGAAAATGGTATCATTCGAAAGGTATGGTTAGCCGGAAGGTGCGAATACAAATATTATTTTCTTACGATGTCAAGAAGGTATTTAAAAATACATTTATTTTTTATGCATTTTCCCCCATTTTTCCCTTTTATACACGTATTCCTTTACATTAAAAAATACTTAAAAGTAGAAAGTTGTTAAATCTGGCAATTTCATAAAGCTCAAATAAAACCATAGACACAGTAATTTGTATAATGTAGCATCACTATACGCAAGCGAAGTGATGACGTCACTGTCTGTCCATGGAGCCATGAAAAAGAGTTTCTATGTTAAACGTCCATTGGATTTTTGTAAAAAATTATTAAAAAATAACGGAAATTATCTGCCGATTTTAATTCCGATATTTGGGTATAGTTATATATAAGTTACTGTCTACATGTGTTTGATTGAGTTAATTTTCTGTAAAATTGATAAAAGTTTAATTTAAAATCACAAAACTCCAGAAAAAAAAAAAAAAAAATAGCAAACTTCCAGTTTCGAATGTAAACATAAACATTTCATTTCAAAGGGTGATATTTAAACAATAAATATTCAACTAATATACTAAATAAAAGAAAAATGGATTTGTTACTAACTGCTGCATGTATAAGTAGATGATACGGAAAAAATTCCGATTTCCGTTTTTTGCTGAATTTACATGTTTTGAGCTTTCTTTACGTTTCAATTAACTGAAATTGGCTAATTATTTTTTTAAAAAGTGTCTTTATTGCTAGCTTTTGTGGGTAGCAGAAGCAAGTAGAAGATACATAAAAACTTTTGATTTCCGGTTTTCGATGAATTTACACTTTTTGAGATTTCCTTGCATTTTAATTAAGTGAAATTGACTACTTATTTTTATTTTTTAAAAAGTGGATTTATTATTCTTTCCTCTGCATATATAAGTAGAAAATAAAAGATTCAGAAAAGTTTTAGATTTTCGGTTTTCGATAAAGTTACACGTTTTGAAATTTCCCGAACTCAATTCGACCATTTTTGAAAAATATCTTTTTTTTTTTTTTTTCAAACACTGTACTTTATGAACCAATCGAATTAATTTAACAGAATTTGATACTTGGTTGGGCCTTGGTTTGACATGGTACCTATTAGCTTCTGGGCTGTATCACACAAAAAGGGGCGTTTTCACGTTGCGATTTTCTCTCATTTCAGGAAAAGCTAACATCTACCGAGAGAAATAGTTATATTAAGTAAAACTCTGCTGATTCAGTTAGAGTGAATATCGGCAAACAATTGCCGCAGCTGTGTTGCAATTGCATTCCGTTTAGGACAAGGCAATAACTTTGCTATGCCTCGCTTTGCAAAAAAAAAAAAAAAAAAAAAAAAAAAAAAAAAAATGGTCGAGTTTCGACCACTGGGCGATACTAGTATTTGTAAAAACGCATTAAAGCCTTTAAATATTTTTATCAAACTTCATTGTTTGTTTACATTGTAAGGTATGATTGGCGTCGAGTTTAGTACGTAAATGCCGCCAGTTGATTTTAGTTTTGAAGTTAGTGTAAAATGATAGTTTGGATAGAATGTTTGGTTGGGCAAGTAAAAGTCACCAGTTGAAATGAGTATTGAAAGTAGAGTAGTCTAAGGTGATAATGTCGAGTCAAGTTAAAATGTTCGGTTGAGAATGAGAAAGTCCCTAGCTGGATCCTGGATATTTTGGCGATGTTGTGGGTGAGAGAGCTGGTTGGAGGTATCGAGTAGAGGTGAATTTGGGTTAGCATGGAGTGCCTGTAGTTATTGGATAGTTAGTTAGAAAATTTGAAATCAGGATCTACGATAGTCTTAAAAAAGAGTATTTTGGTAAAATGAAGTGAATCGTTTTTTCTTATTATGAGGACTTTAAATACGCAAGCGAAGTGATGACGTCACTTGCCGTTCGTGGATACAAGAAAAATATTTCCTATGTTAAACGCCCAATTAATTTTTCGTAAAAATTTATTAAAAATCGAGGGAAATTATTTCCCGATTTTAATCCCCATATTTAGGTTTATATATGTATTAGTTATCATGTGCATGCGTTAGATTAAGTTGTTTTTGTTCTAAAATTGATAAAATTTGAATTTTAAATTTCAAAACTCTAGATAAAAAAAACCTTCCATATTCCAGTGAAAACATAAACATTTCATTTCAAAGGATGATATTTACACAATAAATATCCAACTAATATACTAATTAAAAGGAAAATGATAAATATTCTATCATAATTTGAAGTCAAATTTGTTTTCAAATGTCTAAATAAAGTATCTGATATAAGATACTAATATGTTGCAGCGGAATAGATTTTATATCGGTCATCCTTGGCAGAAAAAAAATATATATCGCCAAATTATCTGGCGAATATAATTTAATTCCTTTCAAAAATCATGGTTATTTAAAAAACTTATATTAAGAGAGTAATGAATAATATGAAACAATATTTCGCACAATACATATTACGAAAATATACATCTGGCATGTATATTTTCGTAGTACGTTTTTGATCGCCAAATACAAAAACGCCAAGGACAACAGAGTTTTAAAATTTAAAATTAAAATTTTGTCCATTTGACAGCAAAATAACTCAATCTAACACATGCACATGATAACTAATACATATATATACCCAAATATGGGGATTAAAATCGGGAAATAATTTTCCTCGATTTTTAATAATTTTTTACAAAAAATCCAATGGGCGAATAGCATAGGAAATCATTTTCTTGCATCCACGGACGGTCAGTGGCGTCACACTTTGCTTGCGTATAGAGCACTTAACGGAACACTGGGATGTGTTGTTGCTGTTGTGTTGTCGGACCTATATTTTTTGTCAACCAGCAGTTTTTTTATTGTCATTCATATTTATTGATCGGGTAGAATTTTTTAAATTTCAGAACAAAAATTATAAAATATCGAAACACATTTGATTTATAAACAAAAGTTGAAAATACATTTAAATGATCACGTGGTAACCATCATGATTTAAACATTGTTTTCAAGATTTATCGTTCACATTCCGTCATTTTTGACGGGGTTATATACTAGTATCACAATATTTACAGATTTTATCCGATTACAGAAAAAGTATGCCCAGTGACAGACTGGAATGTAATTTTATAGTACTTTTTTTTTTTTAGGTTTAGAAAACAGAAATTTTCTGAAAGAAAGTTACAGATGTGTTTGAGAATTTGTTTTAGGGGATTATTTTATAAAAAGTAAATAGAATAAATATAGCTGCAATAGATTGATGAAGCATGTCTTAACATCTGTTAAAAGTTACAAGTTTTAAAGCATTATTTACTTTTTTAATAACTGCAAATTCTGTTAGGATATTCTTTGCTGATATTTTCAACGTTCAAAGGTTTAAGATCCCTTAAACGCTGCAGAGAAATGCTTCTAATTTTTTACATAACCATTGGTATATTCTATACCTCTTTTCAGGTTTTCGGTCTTCCATTCAACGAAAAGGTGAATACATCAAAAACCTGTCCCAAAAATGTTTATTTTAACCGAAAGAGGGCTGAACACTATCTAGTTTTGGAACTTTACTAACGGGCAAAAAAAAAAAAAAAAGAAAGAAAGAGAGAAAACGCATTTGGATTTTTTTTTTCAGTTACCGCCAATTTTCCTATTTAAAAATAGGGATGAAATAGGCAGTGATTTTGCCGGATATTAGATATCCGTATCCGCCGTGCAAGAGAGCTTCAATTGTTATAAATCCGGAAAAAATACTGTCCATTTTATCCCCTTTTTAAGTGATAAAATGGGCAGTTTCTGAAAAGAAAAATTGCTTTTTTTTTGTCCTTAGTGTACGTAGTACGTAAAATTGATCATGGTCAATATTTATGCATTTGTGCAAGCTTTGAATATTTGGATTGGTTCGGTTTTACATCGCACTAATGTTGCGCAATGGGCAATTGGCCACTGTCTGGGACTCACCCCTAGAGGTGGTCCGGAGACATGCCATCACAAATTTGATCCACCACGGAAGCTGAATGTTTGGGACTGATAAAAATTTTCTGCTTGCTAAAAAAATTTAATAAAAAAAAAAAAAGTTTTCATACATAGAGTTTTATTGTCATATGTATGTTTAAATTTCATTTTGTATCAAATGCACGGTAACCTTAACATATTTAATCACAAACCATCAAAAGATAAAAGTTATAAAAATAATTATCTTGCACTCAGTCTTTTTTGAAAAGGTGTAGATTTTATAAATTTCCAAATCTACTGCCTCCCACGCTGGAGCTCCACGAGTTGCTCCAGATGTTTGTTGCCTAGGAAACACCAGGATGTTTCCAAGAATTCTCTATTTCTCCGGCTTATTCCCGGGAAGAGAGCTGACAAATCACAACACCGCATTCTAGAAGTTTTTTCTATTTCGAATGGAACAGAAAAGCTCCTAGATGCAGGATCCTGGAACTATTGGTTGAGGAGACGCATGCGTGTGTTTTAATGCTCTCTGGCTACCAAGGAAATTGCTCCGGTTACCTGGGAGATGCTTGGTAAATGGAAACTGATCCATATTTTTATATGATAGTCAGTTTCTATTAATAATTTTGTACTTGCATTATTTTTTTTTTTCATGTTATTTTGATTTTTAAATGCTGCAGGGAAGTGCCAGAAAAGTGACCATTTTGTTTCGATAACTGACAAACTTTCTCTTTCATGGTTTGCCATTTGGCGGCAAAATCTTTTATAGCATGCCTGAAATTCATTTAAGTAAAAAAAAGAACAAAGGATTATTCTGTAAATTTAATTGCATTAATTCAGAAAACAATTGAAATCATTTACTTTATGCAGATTTCTTAATAAATATAATACATCTAACGAACTGGAAAAATTATGAAAGCAAGATTTTTGTGATACAAACGTCAGCATATTCGAATGTAAACATCAATTTTCACGCAACACGTGACAACGAGTTCATAGGAAGAAAACTTAAGAAAAAAGAGTATCTCTGTATATAGAATGCAAGCAATTTGCTAATAATCGTAGTATCAAGAGTAATCTTACATAGTCGTTATTTATCTAGAATATTCCCAATAACATTTTGTTTGTTTAGAACAGTTTGAATAAATGTTTGTTTATAACGGAAAAGTGAGTGATAATATATACATATGCATATATTTAATTAGTTCATTTTTGACATTTGGAATATTCATCAGACATCAAAAATATGATATAATTTAGAAGCGAGACAAAATAAACTATATTTCTAGTACATTCATATCAACAAAAAGTTTTTTTCTTTATTGTAAAAACATCGACTTTTGATTTATGTTTCACGATAATATTTTAGCTGTGAAATTTTCAATTGAATATCATATCAACGATTTCGTATAAGTCTACTTCTGAAGTTTGTATTAATAATTTTCTCTAGATTTCTTTTTGAAGAGGAAAATGTGTTGCATAAAGATTAAACATTGAGACATTTAAAGGTTATTTCTTAAGCAGTATAAATCTTACTGAAAAACTCGTGAATAGAATAAAAGTTTACAAAGAAAGAGAAATCTTAGTTTTCTAAGCTATGACAATTTCAACAGTTTTTAAAACGTCGAAACTATTATACATGTACTATTTTCTTTTAATAACTACTAATGCGTCAGTTCCAGTCCATTGACATGTATATATAGATATAAAAAGAGAGAAAAAAATCTTATGTATAAATTGTTTATATTTGACAAATTTATTAGTACTATAGAAGATTTGGATATTATAAATAGTATTGTTTGTTAGAATAACATATAGTTGCCACTGTTGTTAAACCTTCAGAACTATTATCTTTTTGTTTTTAACTCTTTTGGACTTATATATACTTTTGGAAGAGCTTATTGAAAACTGATTATAAATTAAAAATAATACCAATTTTTTCAAATAATTATTATATCGTAAAGTTACAGATTTGTATGTTTTTCCGTATTTTATATTATAAAAGAGTGTTCATGAAAATTCTTTCATAATAACGTTAAGTAAATATTTTCACTACATTGAAAAAGCAAGTATCATTTGGATTATGGCTTTGTTGATGAAGATTATTTTTTTTACGCTTGTAATCGCGTGTTTTTGTAGTGTGGCCCTAGATCCTAATTACTTTTTCGCGGATCCACCTATGCAAGATATTGTACGAATTACCCACCATGAGACACCAGAGTGTACCCACAACCTCGTGGGAATTCATTTTGCCGAGGGTTTCCCTAGTTGGTCATTTGCATTGTATGTACCAAAGGAATTATTCATAATGGGTAAGATTTTGTTAAGCACTTTGCTAAGCGTGTTATTTATTTTTTTCAAGTAAAACCAGAAATGTTTTATTAATAGCGTGTTATTTATTTTTTTTTAAGTAAAACCAGAAATATTTTATTAATAGCGTGTTATTTATTTTTTTTTCAAGTAAAACCAGAAATGTTTTATTAATAGCGTGTTATTTATTTTTTCAAGTAAAACCAGATATGTTTTATTAATCCAACAAGTAAAACCAGAAATGTTTTATTAATAGCGTGTTATTATTTTTTTTTTTCAAGTAAAACCAGAAATGTTTTATTAATAGCGTGTTATTTATTTTTTCAAGTAAAACCAGATATGTTTTATTAATCCAACAAGTAAAACCAGAAATGTTTTATTAATAGCGTGTTATTTTTTTTTTCCAAGTAAAACCAGAAATGTTTTATTAATAGCGTGTTATTTATTTTTTTCAAGTAAAACCAGATATGTTTTATTAATCCAAAAAGGTTTTTTGCTTAAAATTAAATTCTAATTGATAAAATATGCATGATTTCTAATATGTATAACCAATTTTTATCCTAATAGGTAATATTTTGTTAAGCACTTTTCTAAGTATGGTAAATCTGACAATGTCTTATTAATTCAAAATATATAGCATATAGTTTTGTAAAATTATTCATTTGAAAAAATTTTATAGTGTTTATTTCTAAAAACAAATTGTTTAAATTTTGATTATGAAGTATAAATAATTTCGAATATGTATAACAAATGTAATCACTCATAATGGGTAATATTTTGTTAAGTAATTTTTCCATATGGTATTTATTATTTTAAAGTAAATCAAAAAAAGCTTTTATTGCAAAATATTTTATAATATTAAAAACATATAAATTATCTAGATATGTGAAATTATGCATTTAAAGCTTTTGTTGTTTTAGTTGTTGTTGAATTACTTGTTTAAAAAAATAAATAGTAATTACGAAGTATATGTACTTTCTAATATGTATAACTGGTGTAATTACTCATAAACACTTTGATTAGAGAGACATTCATTTATTTATTTATTTTTAAAGTAAATCCAGAAATGTTTTTAATCCAAAATGCTTTAAATATTAAAAATACCTAAAGTATCAAGATTTGTAATGTTATACATTTAAAATTTCTTATAGTATTACTTGTTGAAAAACACAATTATGATTATGCAACAGACATATCTTCTGATACGTTCAGCCAATGTAATTACTGATAATAGGATATATTTTTTAAATACTTTGAAACGCATCGTATTTTTTTTAAAAAATTTCAAGTAAAACTGAAAATGTTTTATTGGCCTAAAATGTTCTTTGATATTCAACGACCTTAGACAGAGACCAATCCAAGCGATAATTAGGGTTGTACACACCTCTTCCTTCTAAATTTTCACTTCTTAAAAATGCTGCTTCATAAAATTCAATTTCATAAATATAGTTCATTAACAAAATATTGTTTTATGAAAATGATCAGTTTATAAAACTTTTCTACACCCGAACCCCTTTTTCAGAATTGTAGGAAATATCAGTATTTGGTTCAACGTGACACGTTATTTGTTTGATATTGAATACTATATCAAGCGTTAATATATATTGTATAAAATTACATATAATGTATTTTAAATGTAACATTTATTTTACGCGACAAATTTACTTTAATAAAAATACAAAACACATTTTCACAAAAGTGAACTTTTCAAAAATTTTAAAACTTAAATTGATTCTCTTAGAATATACATAAATACATAAAATTATGCATTCGAAATCTTTAATTTATAGCATTATAATTTACTTAAAAGAAAGTCTAAAGTAAAAACCATAAATTATAAAATCAAATCTTCAGTTATTGTATTTAAATGTTGCTAGATGTATGTTTTTCGACATATTATCTTTAAACTAATTGTGGGAATAAGCAAATTAGATAAAGAATAGAAACTGTTTCCCTTGATAGCAGGAGCAGTTAAACTTCTTTCATTTTCAAGACTAAAGAATATAAACATTTGGGAGATTCTTTTCCCCTGCATTTCTTATATGAAATTTTAAATGCATTAAAAATCTATCCCAGTAGAACACTATACAGCTTTAAACTACAAGATATTAAAAATGAAAAGATTTAAATTAAGAGAAAAGTTTCTAACAAGATTTAAAATAAGTTTTAACAGCTCCCAATGCATTGATATTTGTCTAGATCTTCGAGGTAATAATGGAATATTAATAAATTTTCATAAGCACATGAAAATTATCTATTCCTTAACAGTCTCAAGCATTTATATGTTATTTTTATTCATACAGACTGTTTTATAATATTAAAGTATATAAAATATTTAGATTTTTAAAAATTTGTATTTCAGGGTTTCATATTCATTCAACCCATAATATTATAATTTACCTGTATTTAACGTAAAGGCTATAGTAAAATTAACATATTTTAGAAATTAAAGTTTTTAATTATAGATTTTAAATAATTTTGTAATAATAATTATTCAATTATTTTGAAAAGTAAACTCTGGAAAAAATGGAAAATTTCAGCTATTTTAGAAAAGAAAATTTAATGAAAAATGATCATAAGGATGCATTACTGACAAGTGAAGGTGTACATGATAGTGATATGATAACAAACATACCATCCAAATTTTATTTGTTTAAAAGTTATGGGCAAAAGAAGAAAATGGGAAAGGAAGTTGTTTCTTTAATTTTGAACGCCAGTGTATATTGAGATTATCTTAGATTTTTAAGGTAATAAAATAAAATAAAGTAAAAAAAAAAAAAAAATAAAAAAATAAAAAAATCCCTTACAAATAAAGCATTTAAATTATTACGTATTAATACTGTAATAAAGCACACATGAAAAGTTATTATTTTACTGTAACCCCAAGTTTTTTACGAGCATATTTTAAAAACTACCTTCATTATTACTACATATATTTTAAAGTATTTAATGGCTTTATGTCACACTTCCGTTTATAAAGAAAATTTAAAAATGAGAGCAACTTAATTATATTATATTAGGGATATATTTTTATGCTCTTTTTGTTCTGTTATTTATTTATTTATTTATTTTTTAAATATGACATTATGGTATTCACAGCGTTATTTATTTTATGTTTATTGCCAAAACGTCAGTGGTGGCTTACCTGTTGCGACTCAACAGGATTTTGGGTTCTGTCTGTATGTCCTGCTGTCTGTCTGTCGCGTAATAGCGGCCGCAAAAATCAAGCTATTGACTTGCAAATTGGTGCACATGTTCATGAGCCAATAGAAATTATCTGTATAGTTTTGGGTGTATATTCTGTTTGTGGTTCGTGTACAGGGACACGCCAATTTTTTTCTCTTATCAATGCGGACTATGGACAGAATTTGTATGTACCACAATACCGGCTGCAAAAATTCCCCGACTGACTTGCAAATCTGTACACATATTTTTGAACAATACAGAATCAGCTGTCAACTTTTTTGGTGTTTATATTGTTTATGGTTTGTGTACAGGGACACACCAAAATTTTTCTTATCATTACGGCCTATGGGCAGAATTTCATTTACTCGCATTTTAACATGTTTACAAGGCATTGAATAAAATTTAATTATTACACATTATTTAGATATTTAAAAGCATTTTTTGTGTAGACTTAGTAATTAATGTATAAGACCACACAACAGTGTTCCGAAAGTGTCACGTAATCAACCAAATTTTGTCCAATTTCGAACAATTACTCATGAGTTCGTAAGAATAAGTTGTATAGAATAATTTGTATAGTTTTTACTGGTGTATATAATGTTTATGGCTCATTTACAAGGACGCAAAAAAGAATTTCGTTACATTAGAGCCTATTGACAGATTTTTTTATTTAAGTGCATTGTAACGCGTTTATGTGGCATTCAAAAGAATGAATTGAACATACATTATTATGATACTTAAAAGCATGTTTCCTGTAGGAAAAAGGTATATATAGACTAAATAATTTATTTAGAGGATCGCACAAAAAAATTCTGATGGCATTCTGTAAACACCCAAATTCTTTCTTTCTTTCTTCCCCCCCCCCCTCCAAATATCAATGAGTTATAAGGAACTAATTGTGTAGTTTTTATTGGTGTATATAATAATTCTGGCTCGTTTACAGAGAGATATAAAAGAATTTCATACCACTATGGTCTATAGACGTTATTACTTATAAGTACATTTTAGAGGCATATAATTGGTAATTAGTTTACAGGGCTATGCAAAATATTTCCGATATATTATGCAATCATTTGGCATGAAATTTGGTACAAGTGTTTATGATTTACAAGGAGTTAACAATGCTGTGATTTACAGTATAGATATATGCATTACAATATCTATCTATCTATCTATCTATCTATCTATCTATATATATATATATTGTGTCATGCTGCTTTAAATCACGCTGTGGGATTTTCTTACAGAGCTTTCATTTATTTTTATTCAATACAATATTTATTTTAAAGTATTTTGGTATTTCCTATGAAATTTTAAAACTTGTTGAGTGTTAATGTATGCTTTAAATTTCAATTTTGAAAAGATTAAAATGGCTATACTACTTATATGAACAAATTCAATTAATATTTTATTAATTGTTAGTCGTTATTTTATTTTATTTTTTTAATCTGGGTTATAATATATTATTTTTTAAAATTTATGTTGAATGTATAATAAATATGAAAGATAAATTTAAATATTTTAAATTCACAGTAATTGTAAAACTTGAAAAAATAACATAACTTGCTTTCCCTTTTAAACTTCCAATGTTATGTAAAAAGGCTATTTTTAAAAGTAATAATATATATATAATAGTTTATACCAAAGTTTAAGTTTTATCAGTTCGTGTAAAAGCTGGAACTTTCTTTATTTTAATCTGCCTGATGAATAGCTTAATTAATTCAATCAGAAACAATATTATTGTGTGTTTTTATCCTTTAAAAAGGTTTACTTATTTGCTTTTACTCCTCAACATTGAAAAATGTATTATTATTATTATTATTATTTTAATATATGCAGGAAATGTTTTTTAAAAATATTAGTATAACTTTAAGTATTATTTGGTAAAACGTTCTATCTTGCTATTAGTTCTGTTTGAAATAATTGTAATTCTTTTAGAAAATATATCTTGATTGAAACTCAGTGATAGGAATTACTATAATAATGATAATGATACTTTTTTTTTTTTTCTTTATAAATTCAGTATTACTAAATGTAAACTTTTACGCATTTTAAAAAAATATATGTGCATTTTTGTATTTAAGTAAAATGTTAAAATAATTACTTCTTTGTTTAGCTCATTTAAATTAGACAATTTTTAACTTTGATTTTTTTTTTTTTTTTTCATTTTGAATCTAAATTTTTATAGATTTATTATTGACTAATATAGAACATATTTATTGAAATTTTATTTTTCCGACTGAGTGAAAATAATGTAGTTTGTTGTTCACTCAGTCGGAAAAATAAAATTTCAATAAATATGATTTTCTTCCACAGTTGATTGTGTGATTTTAATATATATATATATATATATATATATATATATATATATAGAACATGTTAAGAGGATTTCAGAATCTATTTATCAGTCTCAAATACAAAATTTTCTCACCATTAAATTAAGTACAACCACTCTTTCTGTAAATGACATAGATATGAATATTTATTACAGCAATAATTATACGTTGGTGAACAAATCATTATCATTATTTTAAAATTCATATCTTTAGAATTTCTCAGTTTAAATTATTTTTAAACCTTAGTGATTTTGTTTCTTAAATATTTTATATGCAACTACTGCGAACAAGGTTTTGGCAAGAATTTATCTTCAATAAAAAAAAAAAAAAAAAAAAAAAAAAAAAAAATGGAATGAGAAAAAGGAAAGAGAAAGAGAAAGAAAGAAGAAGGAAATAAATAGCAGTTTTAAGTGATTTTTAAAAGGTTGTATCTTAAACGTACACCTTAAATGAAAATTATTTTTAACATGGCCCAACAAAGTTGAAAAGTGTTTATGACTAACTCCGATTTGTCTGTCTCTCTAACTTTCATAAATATTCATAGAATTCATTGAAAATTATAAGGTTTATTCAAGTTTACTACACTGTAAAAAATGCTGCAGTAAAATTACGGGCAAAGCCCGGCAGCAGAGATTCCAGTCAAAGCCCGTAAAAATACATTTAGACGATGAATGATGTATCGCCAGTAATTTTACGTTGTGATGAAACATACAACCAACCTACAAAAAAAGTGGCATTGACCGTAAAATTAAAAGTTAAAGTTTGAGTTTCTCGAATTCTTTAAAAAAGCTCCTTGCAATTATTACACATGCGTGCAGGGGGAAATCCACAACACTAAAAAACTTACTTATTTTTTTACACGCAAAAGCTAATTTGTTAATTTTCATGCGAAGCAAACCGTCTTGGGTACCCCGAGATTCGAATTCACAACCACCTGTGACAGAGGCCAGCGTTTTGCCGACCGCGCCGTTGGGATCACAGAAACATTTCTTTACAAAAACAGATAAATTCAGCATCAGAACTGACTAGTTAATAAATCTTGTCATACGCACCAAAAGACTTCTGGAAATTTTTTTAAAGCGATTTACAGCCCAATGTGAAGTAACAAATCTTCAATTATTTTTACTGAACTAGCTATACAAATTTACAGCAACCTATGCTGCATTTATGTTAAAAGAAAAGCCCTTTATTTTTACAGAATTTTTTTACAGTGATTAAATTGTTAACGTTCAAACTATGCATAAAAATTATTTTATTTTAAGACTATTTTAAAATCTAAATTTGCTATTTTTGACAAAATTAAGAAGTCAGCCAATTCTCATATTGAAAAAACAAAAGCTTTTTTTTTCCCTATAAAGACTACGATACTGAATTTTGTGAATGAAAATCTAACTATTTTTCGAAATTATTTTTATTTGTAAACGGACTGGACTGGATTTGGGAATAAGGCCGATTGACTGCTGTAGGTCCTAGGCCTGAGGGGGAGTGCCCTACGAGGGGTATTTCTGAAGGGTCCTAGCCCGTATTTACACAAGTTCCACGGAAAACTCCGAACGGCTGGGCCGACGAGCGCGACCTGTGATCGAGCCCGGCACCTCACGTCTATCAGCTTTGAGCGCAGAACCGCTCGGCCTCTGGCGAGCCTTTTTTATTCGTAAACACTAGCACTAAAAAGGTAGTCTTATTTCAAGGTTCTCATTAGAGGTAAATAATGGGTGAGAATTTCTCACCTTTTTTCAAAAACAAAATGAAACTTTTGAAAACTATGTGAGATCTCTGAAAATTAACCGAGACGCAGAATAAACTTTGAATAATAATAATAAATATTTTACATAAATACAGAGAATTTGTATCTCCAATTAATACGATTTTTTTCATGGTTTTCGATCTTTATGGTTTCAGTAGTGGGTGCAAAGAAGAAATAACTAGAGCCTAATTCTTATTCATCCAAACAGGTTTTCGTTTTAAGGCCGATTTCAAATTGTGTTTATGAAGTGTGTCCAACATGTAGAAACATGTTTTCTACAGAACATGGTATAAATTTTTTTCATAGACCATACAAAAATAGTAAAATACATTAAGGGCTATTGTAGGAAATTGCTACAATTGCATTTTTAGTAGTGTTGAAGAGTTATTAACATTTTACAACAAGTCTTTAAATTTATTATGCTTTCGGTTAGGCTATCTGCTTGTTATATTTATCTATGTACGCTCTAATATATAATATTTATAATATGCCTTGAAATTAATACATATTATTTACATTTATTATGACACGTTTTCTATTAAAGATAGTGTACATAGCGAAACTGGTTAGTGTACAATGATTTTATAAAGATTTCTGACAGCTTATGGTCTATGAGAAATATTTGTCTAAAAAGCAGTTTAATATCTTGTACTGCACAAACCATAATGAAATTAACATACATTATTGAAATACATAAAAACTTCTTTCCCTGATAAATAATTTATATATTAACGTATTTTATAGGACCCCCAAAAGTTATTCATACACTCTATGCAATAAGCTGAAATTGCTGAATGCAAATATTTAGTACTATGAAAATATGGTTGTAAAGGAAGTAGACGATATTCAGGGATACACAACTTAATCTTTTTAATGATTTTTCTTTAGAAATAAAGCTATAAAAATGATTCTGTGAGTTTCTTTCGTCCATTGCTAAAACAAAACATATTTTTGTAGTCTTGCAGTTTTTTTTTATAATTTACAGGGCTACCTTAAAGCAATCTATTGTATAGTTTTTCTTTAGAAGTAAAGCCATAAAGATGTATTTGAAAGTTTCTTTCTTTATAAGGAAAAACAAAAGATATTTTAAGGTGCAGTTATGGAGTTAAAATACATTTGATGTTTGTTTACATTATTTACTGATGTAACTGTTCCACTTACATGTAACTGTTACTTTGCTTACAGATGTAATAGTTAGATGAAATCAGAAAGTATTTATAATCTATGTCAACCGCATGGTTTTTATTTCTTGTTAAAATTAATTTTGGAAAGTAAATCAATTTTAAAGTGTAGGGTAAAAAAAAAATCCCTAATTCAAAAGTTAAAATAACAGTAATTTATTTAACCACCGCATTTCAGAATGTAGAAAACGAGGAAACACGTCTAAAAGTTCATAGAAAAACGGGAAAAAAGAGTAAAAAATCCATAGAAAAAAGCATGGGATGAAAACGAAAAAAAAACTTACAATGTGAAGTGTCTGGGAAAAAAAAAAAAAGAAGAAGAAACGGCTAACACTGGAGTTGACTAGAAAAAGTCATCGAAGCTCGGGACAGGATTGGGCTCGGGGCCTTGAAGCAATCGTCGAGAGTTTAATACGTCTCGCCTAGTATAAGACTCATCGGTGGCGGGGGTGGGTAGGAGCCACCACACTTTAGAATGTCGAAAACGTGAAAAAACGGCTAAAAATTCATAGAAAAACGGGAAAAAAGAGTAAAAATTAAATAGAAAAAAGCATGGGATGAAAAAAAAAAAAAACTCACAATGTGAAGTGTGTGGGGGTAAAAAAAAGAAAAAAACGAAGAAGAAACGGCTAACACCGGAAGTAATAAAAGGACAAAGTTCACTGGAAAAAGTCATCGAAGCTCGTGGGGGGGGGGGGGGGGCTCTGAACTGCTATCGTTAAGGGTTTAATACGTCTCGCTATTTTTCTAAATTTGAGTTTTGAGTTATGAGTTATTCTATTCAGCAAATTAAACATATTTATAAAATTTCATGGAAATATTGTAAATAGATTTTTTAAAATATTCTGACACAAAAATAAAAATAAAAATATCGAAAAAATTCTAATTAAAACTACGTCAAATTAAAATGATAGAGCATTTATTTATCGTATTATATCTCACGCTGTAGCTATTTCAATATATCTTTCTTATCAAAATGCGCAAAAGATTCAGAGTTTAAAATACTAAAAACTAAAAACTGTGATTTTTTGAAGTTTGGTTGATCCCTAAACTCCTCACCGTTTGCTTTCTGAATTGTTTTTTCCTCCCAGTTAAGATAAGTTTATTATATTCGGTTTTCGGATGAAACATCTTTACAATTTTTTAAGAAGTCAGACGAAAATCTAATTTAAAATTAAACTGATAATCATCCATATTAACTCAAAGTCAAGTGATGTATTAGCTTTGAAACCAGATGAAATTGCATATTGAAAATTAAATGTAAAGCCAGTTATTAATGTTTTCTTTCCATATTTTTTCTCGAAATTATTTTTATTGGTCACAATTTTAAGTTAAATACTTAATTAACTGAAAACTGTGAATTTTTAGGGTGCATAATGACCTCATTTATTTCGCCATCATTATTTTTAAATAATAATTTTTATTGGAAAAAAAAAAAAAAAAGAGTCGATAAATTTGCATACAAGATACTTACTTAAGGTGTTAGTGATGACGGAGTCCCAACAGAATCTAAGGTCATTACATTCTTTGATTTACATAAATTTTGAAATCAAAATGACTAAAAGTATTATAATTACAATATATATATATGAATGCTTGTTTACAATTTGTCATACATGTATATGTAGAAATTTAACTTTGTTTTCAATATAAATTGTTGAACGGTGTGTTAATAAAGATTGATATGCATATACTGTGTCGTTTTTATTTTTTATTTGAGTCTTTTATTTCTTATGTAATTATTTCGATTAATTTTATGTTACAGGTATCTAAGAGAAAATGAAACAATAAAAATCTGTTTTATGTCTTTAAATCTAATATGGTGAGAGAACAAACAAAGCAGATTATCAAAAATTTATGTATTTCTTTAATGTAAAATTTTCTAATTAAAAAATAATCTGGTGTGTCACTCATAGACTTTCTCTTACCATCCAATTTAATACAATAATTACAGATTGGAGATTAAGGAGAAAGATAACGAGTACTGTTATGTAAACCTATGTTAAAACGATTCAAATAAGCTTTGGAACAGCTTTACTTGACAAATAACTTTATGTGAGGGAGGGGTACCGCTACCCTCAAACCCATTTCATTATTGTACTTACATTTATAGAGAATTCAAATCTGTTATTAAATTCAAAAGCTCATTTAAAGTAATTCTGTCAACTTCACATGAAACAGTCCTTGAAACTTATCAATCTTGAAGAAACTTTTCTAGCAAAAAAATGTATTAACTTCAAAATACAGCATTTGTACCACCTAAAATTATTTGTTTTTAATTAACTCTAACAAACACAGGCAAAGATTGTTAAATTAAATCAATCAGAGTCCGATGTTCATGGATATAAGATGAAGTTTAATAATGAAAAACGTGCAGAAATTGCACTCACGTACATCACGCTAGAGCGTCAGCGTACCCAAGAAGCGACAACAAACAAAAGTGTTGCCAAAACATATATATAAAGAAAACTTACAGTTATGGTTACATATATGGTAGAAATGAATGACAGTTTAAATGTGATACAAAATAACAGTGATTACATCAAATATAAAACAGTTACTGTGATTAACTCTCAATACCCACCCTTAATCACATATTAGACCACAATGATTAATTAGTTTACATAATCTAGGTTTTGGTAAGCTTTTTGTAAATAAGTCTGCCAGCTGATCTTCAGTAGCTATGTATTCAACACTAATAGAATTTAATTTTATAATTTCCCTGATATACTTTAGCTTAATGTCTAGGTGCTTTAATCTAGCACAATGATTTTCATTACAGACAGCTTTTATGGCAGATTGATTATCTTCAAAAATTATCATTTTTATTTCTTTACATCCCAAAATTTCTTTTGTTAAGTTATAAACAATCACTAAAATTTGAATAGCTTTAGCTAAGGCTAAAATCTCTGCTTCAGTAGAAGACAGAGCTATGGATGTCTGCTTCTTAACATTCCAAATTATTGGACAACTGTTTAGCATTAAAATATAACCTGAAATTGATTTTCGATCACGTAAATCAGCCCCCCAATCAGCATCAACATACAGAGAAATGACAATATCATCACTACTACACTTAGGAAAAAATAATTTTAGCTCAAGAGTCCCTTTGAGATAACGTAGCACTCTTTTCAGACCAGTCCAAGCAGCAACTGTAGGTTGCTCTTGCAATTGACCAAAACAGTTTACAGAGTACAAAATATCTGGTCTAGTTGTCATTGCTAAATATAATAAAGTACCAGCAAGTTCACGATAGGGACCTTCAAAATGTTCACCATTGTCAAAGTTTGATGCAGTTGCTTTTGGTACAAGTGGTGTATCACAGGGCTTACAATCAGCCATCTTAAATTTTTTTAAAATTTTCAACACATAAGATTTTTGACTTAAACAAAGATGGTTACTGGATTGTTCAAAACATATGCCCAAAAATTCACTGGCAATTTCAGATCTTGACATCTCAAATTTTTGCTGAAGAAGCTGAATTACCACTTTAACTTCTGATATGTCAGAACCAGAAATCAGCAAATCATCGACGTACAAAACAACTATCATTTCACTGTGATCTGACCTTTTTACAAATACACATGGCTCATTATTGAGTTGTTGAAATTTCAGATGAATTATGAAGTCTGTAAATTTCTCGAACCACTGCCTTGGTGCTTGTTTCAGTCCATATAGACTTTTTAAAAGTTTGCACACTCTACCACTGTTATCACTATATCCCATGGGTTGTTCCATAAAGATATTTTCATTAAGTTCACCATTTAGGAAAGCAGTTTTAACATCAAGTGCAAACAATTTTAGTTCTTTATGGATGATGATGGCAAGTACAAGTCTGAGAGAGGATGTACTAATAACAGGAGCATAAGTTTCAAAGAAATAAACACCTGCTTTCTGTTCAAAGCCTCTTGCAACCAATCTTGCCTTATAGACACCATTTTGTTTAATTCTAAACACCCATTTGCAGGATATTGTTTTCTCATTTTCTGGTAACTCCACAAGTTCCCACACTTTGTTTTGATTCAAAGATTTCATTTCTTGATTCATAGCATTTCGCCATAAATTCTGCTCATTAACTGGTAATTTCTCTAAATCTTCAAACAAAATTGGATCAGGATTTGCTACAAGTGCACTGTATAGGTAGTAGTCATTTAGTCTAGCAGGTGGCTTTGTGCTTCTTCTTGAACTTCTGGTTTCATTTTCTTCAGGATTATTAGATTCAGCATCATTCGATTCAAGCAAAACTTCAGGTTGAGAATTAATGTCTAATGGAACATTTTCTTGACTTGTATCAGATATAGAAATTCTTTTCTTTTCTTCGTTAAACTTAAGATTGGGAGAATTTGTAACTCTATTTGTTTCAGGGTCCAACAAACGGTAACCCATGCTTGAGTAGCCAACAAAAATCATTTTTCTTGATTTGGGATCCAACTTCTTCCTCAGGTTGTCTGAAATTCTCATGTATGCATCACATCCAAATACCTTTATTAAATTTAAGTCAGGAGGTTTTCCATACTTCAGCTCAAATGGCATGCAATTATTAATACTTTGGCAGGGAATTCTATTTTTAAGATAGGCTGCAGTCTGTACAGCAAAGCCCCAGAAACTTTTTGGTAACTGTGCTTCATACACCAATGCACGAGCTTTCTCCAACAAGTATCGATTGGCTCTTTCAGCAACACCGTTTAAACAAGCTGAGTATGGTGGAGCAGGATCTAGCAGTATACCAGTTTCCTTCCAACACTTGGCTAATTCTCCAGAGACATACTCTCCCGCATTGTCACATCTGATTTTATACAAATTAGGATTTTGCTTTAAGAATAGCTTAAATACTGGAACTATGTCATTTTTATGCTTCAGTAAATGTACCTCACAGAATCTTGAGTGATCATCAATGATTGTTACAAAATATTTTTCACCAGAAGGTGTAGGTGGTGAAATAGGGCCACATATGTCGGTATGAACCATTCTCATAGCTGAGGTTTCTCGACTTCTGGGACCCTTTCCAGCAGGTTCATTTGATTGCTTAGCCATGACACATTCTTCACAGAAATTATCTGAAGTAGGAAGGCCCATTTGCTCTAAAACTTTATTTGATGAGTGTCCCATGCGTCTATGCCAAAGATCTGAAGAATGGTTAGCGACACTAGCTACAGCTTTAATGGGCTTAAATTCACTAACATAGTGCCCTTTATCATTAAGCTGAGCCATTACAAAGCTCTGTTTACCCTTTTGCACTAACGCTTTATCATCTTTAAATATAATACTGTAACCTGCCTTTTGAATGTTCTTTACTGATATTAGTTCACCATTTAAATCAGGCACATAAAGTACATCAGTCAGAATAATTTTCTTTCCATGCAAAATTCCTGAAATTTTTCCAATTCCTTCTATTTTTAAAGTGTCATTTTTGGATGCACAGGCCACTGAACCAGAAAAACTTTTCAAATCATCAAACCACTCACTTTTACTGCACATATGTGCTGTAGCTCCAGAGTCCAACAGAAACAGATTGTCGTCAGATTCACCCATCATAAAAGTCACTGCTGCAGCTGTTTCTTTATGATCCATCTTTGATTTTACTCTACAGTCCCTTTTGTAATGCCCAGAACGGCCACAATTAAAACAAGTTACTTTACTTTTGCAGTTCTTTGCTACATGACCTTTAAATTTGCAACGATAGCAAGTTAAATTAGATTTATTCACACGAAAAGCTGCGTTGTCACTCGATCCACAATTACGTATCTGTTCACTACTTTTATCGCCTTTTAGGGCTTCTGCACTTAAGAGTCTTTGGGTAACAGAGTTCAAAGTCAGGTTCTCGCTCGGTTGATTTTCAATTGTAGCTTTAACTACAACATATTCAGGTGGAAGAGACATCATAAGATATATCACCACATCCATATCCTGCACAGCCGCACCGGACATTCTTAAGTCATTTACAGTTCCTAGCATTTCATCAATATGTTGCTGCATACTGCAATCAGATCGTTTCTTCATAGTTGCTAATCTCTTTCTAGCCAAAATCTGACTAACAGCACTCGTTTTAGCATATTTTGTTTTTAAAGTTTTCCATATTTCACAAGCTGACTTTTCATTGGCCAGAGCAGCCAAAACCGAATCATCTAATAGAGTCAGCAATAAGGCATAAGCCTTTTTCGCGGCACGTACTTCCGCTTCTTTGGTTCTATCACATTCCTTTTCTAAATACAAATCCAGCTCTTTCGCTGCAAACACAGCTTCAACACGTCGACTCCATAGCGAGAAGTTCTTGCCGTTGAACGGTTCAACACTATATTTTGAATCTTCACTTGCCATTTCACACGTGACAAACACACTACGAAAAACTAATCAAAATATATACTTCATTGGCTTGTTAAACTTCTTTTAGAGCATCGAACCACGCTCTGCTGTTAAATTAAATCGATCAGAGTCCGATGTTCATGGATATAAGATGAAGTTTAATAATGAAAAACGTGCAGAAATTGCACTCACGTACATCACGCTAGAGCGTCAGCGTACCCAAGAAGCGACAACAAACAAAAGTGTTGCCAAAACATATATATAAAGAAAACTTACAGTTATGGTTACATATATGGTAGAAATGAATGACAGTTTAAATGTGATACAAAATAACAGTGATTACATCAAATATAAAACAGTTACTGTGATTAACTCTCAATAAAGATCACACGTGAGAAATGAATTTGAATTCCTATACAGCTTTCCTGGACATGGTAAAACCTGTATATCTTCTGAAAGTATACACATAACATGGAGAACATAAATAAAATCTTATATTAATAACACACGGCACAACCTGAAGTACACTTCCAGAAATTTTCAAGTATTGTCGCATTATAATCTAGTTCTTTTCTTAAGCCCTGTAAACGAACCGTGAAGGATTTCTATACCATGTTCTACATGAAAAATGTTTTAACGCATATAAAAACTATATATTTGTTTTATTTGGTTTACTGCAGTCTATGGACTTTAAACTCTACTTACCTGCGATTTCCCTCATAGACATAATGTATCTAAATTCTCTTGGATAGTCATATACATGAGCCATTTGATTGATCTCATTGAAAAATTTAATGTAGCATCCCTATATGATACACATCTAGGATACCAAGTTTGAACTTCCTGCTATAATTTGTTTTTGAGATATGCTGATAACAGACAGATACACAGACAGACAGACACACACACAGAGAGACCAACCGCTAAAAACATGATTTTTGGGTTCATGGAACCTCAAAACGTGTAAGTATAACAAAATATCAATTTCGAAAATTTGTCCCAAGACAATATTTTCTCTACCTTATGGATAAGAGAAAGTAAAAAAAAACGTTTTAATCAGTTTTATTTACATTGCTGGCTGTTACAGTGCTTTTAAGTCTAAAAGCACTTAGAATGATTTAATTTTAAATTCGACATATTTTTTATTGATAAATTTAGTTTATTTACTTATTTAGCTTCTTTTGTTTTAAGAATTGATATAACGCCAGTCACAAAAAGAAAAAAAAAATTTGGTTATCTAAATTCAGGAATAATAATTAACGTCTTGAACGCCAAACAAAAGAATAAAAAAGCAGACAGCTGCTTAGGTACCAGTTAGCATACAACCATCACTGCATCTAATGACAGTACGCTAAATGCTATCGAAACAGTTGTTTGCTTGTTTATTATTTTCTTGGGCGTTCAATACGTTGTTTATTATTCCTGAGTTTATTTATCTAGCGACAAGTCTCTTCTCAATTTATCGAGTTATTTTGAAAGACATAAGGATAAATTGATGAAGCTATCAATATTTAAAATTTTATGCGGTTAAAAAATTTTAAACACACCTTCAAAATAAACGTTTAATAACGATAATCTATTCAAGAAATAGTGTGATATCCTGCAAATGAATTGCATACTTAATTTAACAGGAAATATGTTCTGTTTTAAAACGCAAAACTTTTTAAAGTATAAGTTGATTATTTGTTATTTGTTATTTGATAATTTATAACAATAATTAATTATTAATACTATAATAAGGAATAGATTTTAGCTGAGCTATCCCAGACAAATTTTGAAGAATATATTTTGCTCAAGATCATTTTCTTCCTCATATTCTCTGTTTTAAAAGATTCGGACAAGGGGAAATGCTAATCATAAAAAACATCATACGCACAGGATCGCTAATTACATTTTTCATCATTAATTAATATATTGGAGGTTGAAAGTTTAACTATTTATTTAGAGCGATAAATATCCCGTGCCAAGAATTGAATCTCGGACCGACGTGCTGATAGTTACCCCGGTCCATGGTCAATTTCAGTCTCACATTTTTCTTTTTATCAAACATGAACAAGGAGATTAAGAAAACATGAAATAATAAATAAATAAATAAAACAATCACATTGGATTGCGATATATTAAAAACTAGTTTTTCTTCCTTTTTCTTTTCTTTTTTCTTTCTGTTTAATTAACTAATGAATTTGAAGTTAAAAATTGAATAATTTAGTTACTTATTTTTCATAAACAGTAATTCACCGTATTCAAGTTTTTTAAAAATGCAAAATGCGAAGATGAAATCAAATTTGAGCAAAATTTGTCTCAGAAATTGTCCGGGATATTCCAGTAGTACATTGTTAAACATTTCAGTTCAAACTTGAACCAGTATATGGGGTAAAGTTATAAACAATAATCATAATATGGTTCAACATCACTTTCTAGTTTCCTACTTCTTGCGATTGAATTTCAGTTGCACCAAAACTTGGAGAAGTGTCTCAGCGTACATACAATTATAATTCCCTTTGTATTCAGGAGATGGCGCCACTAGCGCGCTTAAAGTTACCGACTGTAAGCCGGAGAGTGAAAATAAAATTAAAATTGTGATTATGTCATTCAAAACCTATACTCATTACAAGAAAAAATGAGTTCTTTATTCAATTGATCACTAACCAGATACTACTATAAGTAAATTTGTTGAACTATGCTCTTTTAAGAAGAGAAAAAAATCTATTATACAGTCCAGGAAGTATGAATCAGTAAAATTCATTTTGAAACCAAACCAAGCTTAAATTAAAAAACACAGTCGAAAACATAGGGTAAAGTACAAATTTTGTGCAACAGTTCAACCATGGGTCAAAAAAAGACCATAGAAAATTTAGCACCTTCTATCAAAATCAACGAAACAGAATTACCGGGCAAGAAGCATAGCGCAGTGCCAGAGTGTTAGATTTAAGACAAGAAGGTCTTCAGTTTGATACCCGTAGTGGACGTATTTTGAATTGTTTTTAATTTAAAACGTAATGTATCTATCTATCTATCTATTTATATACGAATATTTGGTTTAACATAAAATTTCCAAATCATGGTAAAAGGTTAAACCATCGGGTGGTTGCAACTATTTCTGTATTAAGTTTTGGTTCAAACTAACACTAAATTTTTAACATTGTGAATAGATCATCAATATTATATGCCGGAAGTTCCAGGTTCGATTCTTGGCACAAGACATTTTTCACTCAAAGTAAATTATTAAAATTTCAACCTCAAATGCGTTAACTAATTAAGTTGAAGTGAAAAATCCAGTTTTTAATGAATACTGTACTAATTAAATGTAATGCGAGAGTTGATACAGTTACATAGATTTCATGTCCCCGTTATTTTGAACGGATACTTCATAGTGGAATATTTTTATAAATGTTTTCAGCTTATTTAATTTTATTTATTCGTCGATAATATACGTGGCAGATTCCTTTTTTAAGATGCTGGTGATAAATCTGATTTAAGGAGCCGCTTGACTTACTGTCGCCAGAAGTCCGAGCCAATGTTATTCTACGGGAAAATTTTGTTTACTTAGAACTCATTAATTATTCCATATTTTTAAATTCTGTTTTAACATTCAGAAAATTCACAACTGTTAAATTGACTGACTTTTTTTTTGAAAACGGATTTTTTAAAATTTTTAATATTTTATTTTGAAGCTGCAAAATATGAATTTTTAATATGTGAAACATTCATTTTACAGTTTAAAAACAAAACATTTAAAATGTAAAAAAAACCGTTTTTGGAAAACGTTCGTTAATTTAACGGTTATGAATTTTCTGAACGTGAAAACAGAATTTAAAAATATACATTATTTAATGAGTTATAAGTAAACAAAATTTCCCATAGAATAACATTAGCTTGGGCTTATGGCGATGGTAATTGAAGAGGGTCCATTAATAAACAGAAATTTTGACTGTTATGAAGTCATACGCATAAATATATTATTCTATAAACTCTACTGGTGGACTTCGCCGACTTCACTAGTTACAATGCTTAAATGAATTACTTATGCTCCTATTACACACAACGATGTTTCACGCAACTTTCAATTAAGCCAATTTTTGCTAAATTTTTAGAAGCCAAAATCTGAAAGAGGGTTACAATAGTTGAATCAAAAATTGTTCGAAAAACTTGTTTGCACGGTGTACAGTACATGTCAAGGTACACCTACTTATCGCTCTTTTAACGGGGACGACGTAGGAAAGCGAAGAGAACAACGGTGAATGAATTCCCGCTAGCGCTATCTTTTCTCGGCGTGTAAAGAGCTTCCTGATTGGCTTATCACAGTAGAAAAAACTGTTCCTAAGAACAACTTTTACGAGCAGTAGGAACAACTTTTTTAGGAAAAGTTGTTCCTACGAACAACTTTTTCTGACTAGCCAGAAAAAATCGTTTGTATTCCCAATTCCTATTACACTGGGCGTTGAGGTGATTTGAGCCAACAAAATTTTCTCAAAGTATCAATTGACTCAAAAGTTGTGAGAAAAACTCATTGTGTGTAATAGGAGCATTATAAATATAAAATCTCATAATATAAAATTTAAAATGCATATAAACTCTGAAATGCAATTTCGTTGAAATTAGTCGAAACCTCGACAAGGATTCTCACTGCTTTGCTTCTTCATATCAGTGTGCAGGTGCTAGAGTTCATTACTTGCGACAGCGTCTTATCCGGGAGTACTGCGTGCGTGCAGGAAGAAGCGAATTCAAATATAAATTCTGTTAATAAATTAAAGCAATATTTTCATATAGTGATCGAAAGGAAACAACGAGATGTAATCGATTCAGTTTGCAAATGAATCGATTAAATCAATTGGTAAATTTTGATCGTATTGCATTTCGGTATAATTCAGAAATTGTTTGTAGCTTGCATCCAGTTGTGGTTGTTCAAAGTATGAATAAAATTTTCACACATATGCAAAGCATTAAAATTAAAAGAACTGAGTGGTAATACATTATATATATAATACAGATATGAAAATTTATACAAAGTTACCAATATAAATGAAAGAGTATGATGAGTTCAAGGCTTGTTGTGATATATTTTTTTGTTCGAGATTAAAAATGATGACGCGCATCTGTAACAGTCAGCAACGAATAAGTTCAACTGCTGTACATTTAACAATTTAAAAATTATTGTGATTGACATTTTTTTAAATTTAATTTTTCATAAAGTTTTATTTCTGTTTTACTATTCATGTTAATGTGAACATGCACCTGGGTTACATTAGATTATTTTACGAGACTAATACTTTAACTTCAACCACATATAATTTATATTTTAAGTGTAAAAGGTTAAATTCTTTAAAACCAGATAGAGAAAAATACTTAAAGTTTAAACTCTTTGGTAAAACTTAAATTATATTAAGAGTTTTGTTACCTTTCAGTATAATAGAACGGGAATAAAGTTCTATGGAACAATTTTTATTAATAACACTACGGCCTTTATTAATAACACTACATTGAAAAAAAAATCGAGCCCTGATACCATTCTTGCTGATTCTTATGTAAAATAACCTCCTGAATACGAATAGAACACCCATTTTGCCCCATCACCCACCGTTTTCTCGGGACGTCACCTCCTTCCCCAGTTTTTATCACTCTTCGGTAATTTTATGGCCATGAATTTGATTTGGAGAATGGAAAATAATTATTTTAACTCTTAAAAAAAATAATAATGTATAGTAAGCGATAATGATAATTATTTAATAAAATATAATAAATGTAACTCATAATTTCAGCGGCATATCCCCCCTTCCCCCCCCCCCCCCCCTCCACCCAAATCTTCCTTTTGATGCAAATGTTACAAAATGTTTCACCTCTTTAGGTCCTCAGAAGATATTTAACAGTTAAAATATTTCTTTTCTCCATTATAAATCAAATTTATATACGTAAAATTACCAAAAAGGGGTAAAAATAGGGGGCGTACCCAAAAAACGGGGGGGGGGGGTGATAGGACAAAATTGGTGTTAGGGCAATTTCCATGCCGAGCAGTGTAATCGCTGATTAGATGAAATCTCCAGCATTTAATTAAGCAATGTTTTTTGGGCATATTTTAATTGGATTGGAACAGTGGGTAAGACAAGGATCTGGGTTCAACGGCTGGCCTAGTCACACTTTTGCAAAATGTGTCCAGTCAGAAGTCCTACGATCTTAAAAAGAATTTCCTTTGGAAACCGATAATTGTATCCAACATTTTATTTTTGCGTGGTCCTATTAAATACATATAAACAACAAACCCGCTAAGTTTACGTAGCGCGTTTATGACGAATCAGATTTCTCCTCTGTAAGGAGCAATAAACGCTAGTAAAATGTTTAATAATATCCTAGTTTAGTTATACCGCTTTGATTGATATCTGGGCCATTTTGTTCAAATAGAATAAAATAATTATAAAAGCACATGAAATATTTATTGTTCTTAAGGTGACCATAATGTATATAAAATTTTACATTTTATATTATGAAAAATGAGAAAAAATCGGTAAAACATTTCTGTATACTTACAGTAATGTTTACTCAAGTTCGCTGTAAATTAAACATGTTTTTCAATTTAAAATAAATAACTGATGTTCCCAATCTTAATTGTATAGCTTTATTTCATTTCTCAAAATAAATAAATGAACATATTTAAGCAAACAAATAGAAATAAAATGACATAACATAAAATAAAATTATATAAATAATGAAATAAATAAACAACAAAATAAAATAAAGAAAGAATGTTTCTACTTTAGGGGAAAAAAATGTTATACAGTCGGCAGCAAAAGTGTCCGAGAACTAGCAAAAATTCCTATGTAAAAAAAGTACTTTTAAAACTGTTTTGTTAAATAAATCCTTGTCGAAAAATATTCTTAGACTGACTATAAACATGATTCGACAAGGATTTATTTAACAAAACAGTATTAAAAGTACTTCTTTTACACAGAAATTATTGCTAGTGCTCGAATACTTTTGCTGCCGACTGTATAGTACTAATGTACCTCCGCCAATATTTAATTCCGCCAATATTCAATTTTAAATCATGTTTACATTTAAAAAGTACATATAAAACAGATTATTCTTTATATCTTCTTTTATTTTTCTTTGAAATTTTACACAGGAGTGCGAAAGAAAAAAAAAACTTTTTTCATTTGAGTTAAAACATTTACTACAGTTTTTCTACACTGAAAAAAAAAAAAAAGTTAAAAGTACAGGAAAAATATCTGGCAGCTGGGGTGCCAGTATTTCTCCGTCAAATATACAGTTTAAAACCGTAAAATTGTATCACTGACATATATTTTACGCAGAAATCCTATAAATCAAACAGGTTTTTTGTTTAAAGTACAGTTTTGTCCTGTATATTTGACGGAGAAATACTGGCACCCCAGCTGCCAGATATTTCCTGTACTTTTAAGGTTTTTTTTTTTACAGTGTAGAGTAATTTTTAACATAATATGCATGTTGAGTGAGTCTAGTAATATTGGCCAAGGTATGAAGTACTGTTTAATGGTTCCTTATTCTTTAAATTTTCCTCTTAAGTGGATTTTTTATTTATCGTCATCGGAAGCCAAAGCCAATGTTATTGTACGGTGAATTATAATTCATTAACTAACAAATATTTTTAAATTCTGTTTTCATATTCAGAAAATTTACAGATGTTAAACAGTTTATTGCTTTTAAAATTTTATTTTATTTTATTAGGACTGAGGGCCTATTAGTCTCAATCTGGGATTTTTGCGTTGTCGTTTTCGATAGTTGGACATTTGTCGAAATCTAAAATTTATCGAAATTATAATCGAATAATTTGAAAGCGATGTTATAATTTGAAAAAAGAAAAAAAAAAAAAAAAAAAAAAAACTAATAGTCCTCCGTCCTAAACTAAATTCTGCTTTTGCCAGAATTTCATCAAAATCTATTTTTTTTTTTCATTATTATTGAAAGAAAAAGAAAAGAAAATTAATGATAATCAATATCGTTACAAGCGATATCGAAAAAGTTTTTTTTTTTTTTTTTTTTTTTTTTAAATAATTTTGAATTAGAAAATAAGAAGTGCGCGAGCAATATGAAATAAAAAAAATCTGGAGTGACGCCACTCGACTTTCCGAACATTGAGTAATAACCAGTTTTGTAGATAAAGTAAAGAAAGAGGAGTTGATAAAAAACAAAAGAGATAAAACCATAATAAAGTGTTTGAGTATTTTTCTCCATATATTAAACGATGTTTTATATAACGCTACTGAACTTTGAGCCCATAGATCATAATGATAAAGAATTTTCGTTGTGTCCCTGTAAAAAACCTATAAATGCTAGATTCACCAAAATGCTTATAGTTAGTGCAACAGTGATTTATAATATTCATATAATTTTTCAGCTCAATTGAATAAGGCGTTTAGATGATATCGCAATTTTAACTAGTATGTTGTTACCACCACATGACTTTCTTCTATATTTTCCTATACAAATTCACTCAGTAAAAATAATTTATTAAAATTATTATTTAAAAAATTATCATCCATGATAATGCAGATGATTTCCATATTAGAGAAGTAGTATAACACTAAATATCCAAAAAAAGTCACTTTTATTGTCAATATTATATTTAAAAAAAATCGATAACTTCATTTTAAATTATCGCAGATCTATGGTTCAACCATTCGTTTTAAAGGTACTGGCGAGCTCGTTTGAAAGATACCCATCATGCAAATTTACTCCCCTCGAGGGGTATTCCCCCCCCAAGGGAGGGGGGGGGGGAAGGCGAGGCTCCTACACATACAAAAATTTTTTCCCAGTTGACTATCTCTATTACAAATAATTCTGGTAAATTTCATAATGATTATTAAAAAATAATTCTCTTTATGCACATTTATGCAAAATTTTGTACTATACCACCATGTTAAAAATTTAGAAAAAGCGGGATGGCAACGCAACCTGTAAGACAATTTTTACCAAAAGTTGTTAGGCACTAATTTATGTCAAGGTGCAACTACATACCAATTTGTATGAAATTCTGTGAAGTAGTTCCTGAGATACAGTTGCCACAAAAGTTTGTCACACACACACAGAGACTGGCAGACAAACAGACAGACATTTTCTAAAAATGGTCAAATCGTGTTCTACAGCTCTCAAAACGTGTAAATCCATCAAAAACCGGAGGTCGAAAATTTTTACGAATCCAATACTTTCTTCTATTGAATATAGAAGAAAGTAAAAATTCGAATTTGTCCCACAGGCCATAATGATAAAGAATTTTTCTTTGTGTCCCTGTAAAAAAACTGTAAGTGCTAAATTCACCAAAATCTATACAGTTCGTGCAACTGTGATCTATAACATGTGTACAAATTTTTTGTTTAGATTAAATAAGCGTTTAGACGCTATCGCACTTTTAAAAATTTGTCCCCATAGGCCATAATGATAAAAAAATTTTCTTTTTGCCTCTGTAAAAACACTGTAAGTGCCAGATTCTCCAAATTCTATACAGATTGAGTAACTGCGACCTATAATATGTGTATAAATTTATTGCTGAATTGAAGAAGGCGTTTAGATTCTATCGCACTTTTCAGATTTTGGTCCCATAGACCATAATGATAAAGAATTTTTCTTTGTGTCCCTGTAAAAAAACTATAAGTGCCAGATTCACCAAAATCTATAGGGTTCGTACTATGGTGACTTACAATATACGCACCAACTTTCAGCTTATTCGAACAAAGCGTTTAGACGCTAGCGTGTTCACTCACAGACATACACACATACACACATACACACACACACATACATATATCATCGTAAAAATAGTGAAAACGGACTCAGGAGACCTCGAAACGTATAGAAACATCAAAATCTCGAATTCGGATTTTTGACATGATTACAATACTTTCCTCACTATAGTGTTCGGAAAGTAATAAGTATAAAAATGAATTTAATGGTTTAATTTTTATATAAAACAAGATCGCGTCTATCTTAAAAAGTAGATGTAAAATTTAAAGTTTAATTTTTTTGGCAACAATTATAAATTAAAATAAATAATTTAATGAAAGTTTAGAAGTTAGAATTTCTATTTTTTTTTTTTTTTTTTTTTTTTTTGTGGTCAAATTAGGACGTAAGGAAAGAAAGAAAGAAAGAAAAAAAAAATGAAGAAGAGAAAAAAAAGACTGCAAACCGAAATTTTGAAATATCGTTTAGACAATTATAACATTCCTCATCATATTAATAATTAGTTATAATGTAACAAATATTTTTTAATGATATATTGTAACAAATAATTTTTAATGATAAAGCCCAAAAGTTCTCCTAATTTGGAAATAAGTAAATAGATAATAAACATTATTTATTTTTTCTTTTCCATTTTCAAATGACAACAAATAAATTATTCTTATCTATTTATAGTGTATTTTAATAGCGTAGCCTGATCTGACCAAGTAATTTATGCTATTTTTAGCCCGTTTCAGGCTTTCAGTAGTTATACCGGCGATTTATGTAACAGTGAAATTTGATAAAAGAAAATATTCTTTATAATTAAACTTGTAGTTTGATATAATTAATTTAACCAAAAAAATAACTAAGATGTATAATGTTGCTGAAATATAGAGAAGGGTCTGTGTGTTTCTCTGCGGTCTGGAGCTCAGAATACTTACCGCAGAGCTACAACACCTGGCAGAGGAGTAATTTGCACATCAGCGACATTTGTACATATATATTAATGTATGTTTCAAATTTATTCATTTATTTTTCTTAAATTTATTTTTTTATTTCAATCGCTTGCGTCCCATAGCAACGGCTGTTACACTATTGAATCTTGGTTTATTAAATTAAATCAAATTGGTAATATAGTAAACAGTGCGAGGGCTATAAATTACATGGTGCCAAAACAAAAATGTTCAATGGATGCTGAGATAAAGCCATTTTTACTTTCTTTTATATGTAATATAGAGAAAGTATTAAATTCGTGAAAATTTTCGACCTCCGTTTTCTGATGGATTTACACGTTTTGGGATGTCCTGAACACGAATTGATAGTTTTTAGAAAATGTCTGTCCGTCTGTGTGTCTCTGTGTGTATATCACGTTTTTTGTATCCACTGTATCTCACGAACCAGTGAATGAAATTTGACCAAACTTGGTATTTAGTTGCACCCTGACATAAACTGGTGCTGATTACATTTGAGGATCAATCGCTCAACAGGTGGCGGTGTGATCACATTTTTTCTAAATTTTTAACATGGTAGTATAGGACAAAATTTCGTATAAATGTACATAATGAGAGTTATTTTTAACTTGTGATTGTAAAATTAATATGAATTATTGATAATAGTAGTAGTTAACTAGGAAAAAAATTCTGTTTATGTGGTGGAAACACTCCCTCCACCCCCCCGGGGGTGTAAATTTTCAAGATGGGTATCTTTAGAAAGGTCTCGTCAATACCTTTAAAACGAATGGTTGAACTATAAATCTGTGATAATTTAAAACAAAGTTATCGATTTTTTTTTTATATAATTTAATATATTATCATTATTATTATTATTTTTTTTTTTTTTTTTGAATTTGTAAAATGCAAATATTCACCAAGTGAAATTTTGATTTAGCTACAGATTCTTCAAAATAGAATACTAAAAATTAAAAAAATAAAAAATAAAAATAAAGAAATTTTTAGAAAATGATAACCAATTTTAAAATCATGAATTTCTGAATGTGAAAACAGAATTAGAAATTTGTATTAGTTAACCAGTTATAATAGCATTTAAAATCAATCGCTGTTAAATTTTCATATAGAAAATTGGTTGATGAATTCCTCCCCTTCAAAATCTTGCCATACCAGTAACGGAGAAGTTCTGTCCCTGAAGCTGGATGATTGGAAGGGTCATGTTCGAACCCAGAGGTCATGAAAATTGATTTAGTCTTTCGAAATCTTCCTTGTTTATCTCCGAAACTTACATTAATACTGAATAAGATCATTTAGAAAGACATCCCCAAGGAGTGTATTCCATCCAGGTTTAAAACCTCGCGAATTGAATCAATCTTAACCTTACAACGATACTACCAATAATAATAATAATAAAAAAGAATAAGTTTAATTAAAAAATCTGTTCTCTTTAAAATTCGATTTGATTTTATTCAACATCAATGAGGTAATCTTGCATTTTTTCATTTTTTAGATACCAAATTCTTCTTATTTAAAAAAAAAAAAAAATGTTTTTTCCCTTAGAAAATCTTTAATACATTCTACCATAATCTTATTATTCTATCGATTATTTTTTCTATAATCTTAACAGTTCGAAGATTAGTACAAATAAAACTTTAATTTTCAACTAAAAAGAGAAGATACTACTATTTTCATTATTATTATTTAAACTGTCCTTCCTGTAAATAAATTGAGAAATATTAATATTATTTTTAAAGGAATGAAATAAAATTTTCTTAACTAAAAATGATATTTCTTTACGCACATATTGCAAAGACTAGATCGTTTCAATAATTAGCATTTAAGACTTTTCCATTTTTAAAAAGATATCTGTATATTTATATGGATTTTCTATTATTCCCATTTTATAGATTTATTATATTTTACTAATTTTAGAGAAAAAGAACTATTTGAAAAAAAAAAAAAACTTTTTGTTTACAGAAGCAGTCGATTTTTAAAGGAGTTTGCAGTATTTCTGTTTAAAATAAAAGGACTTATTCAAATAAAAATTCTAATAAGCTTTGATTCAGAAAATTATATCAAATGTTTATTTTATTCGAACCATTCAGAGACCAAGTGATTATGTTTATTTTATTACAAAAACTCAGAGGCCAAGTTATTCTGTTCTCTAATCTGATAAACGGGAAATGCTGAGTTCGAAGCCTCGTCTACTTAGTAAAGTTTTCCGCGATTTTCTCCGAACCTTGCGTGACTCCCACGGATTGTACACTCTCAGAGTACAGGTTCCAGGCGTAGAACCTTCGTGTATTTAGTTGCCTTTTCCCTCAACAACCTCTTCGAACATCACAAAATTTTATTCAATTCCATGCAAAATTAATCTCTTTAAAATTATTATTTCTATAGAAACCCTTTATCGGTGATAAAAAAAAATGTAATTTTTTTTTCAGAAAATAATTAACATATTTTACTAATTTCTCTTACTTTTATATACCCATGTACATAAAGATTATAAATCATCAATTGTTTTTCCTGTTCTAATAGTTTGAGCAAAAATAAAATCATGGTTTTTTAATAAAGGAAAAAAGAAAAAAAAGCAAACGTACTTTTCTTTCTTTAATTTTATTAACTCTCATTTAATTTTTACAAAGAAAAATTTAAAATAAATATACATTTTAAGACATGAAATAGACTGTTTTCATTATGCATGGCAATGATCACACACATATGCCATAAAATTACATGATTGAATATAATTTCAGTGTTTAACTTTTTTCGGAGGTACATTTTCAAATTTGAATTAATAAAATAACTTAGTGAAAAGAGTCAAAATTTATACCATTAAAAATATGAAGCTTTGATTATGGAAATTAATTTTTGAGAAAGAGAAAGTAATATTTTGAGTTAAAATTTTTTAATTTGAATTTTTCTTTATATTTCAACATTTTGAGATTCCAGTGAATTCAATAATCAGGTTTTTAGTGGTTAGTCATCTTGTGTCTCTGCGTATCTCTTAGCATAATTCAAGAAGCAATAATACCAGGAAGTTCTCTGTATACTAAGCATGTATCATATCGAATAGTTACCTGAAAAAGGTCATTAAAATAGGTTGGTTGGATGGGTTTTATGTCGCACTAGTGCTGCGCAATGGGCACTCCCGCCTCAGTGACCCCCCAGAGGTATAATATTTTATGGGAAATGTGTAAATAACAGCTGATTTTAATGCATTTTATTTTTTATACTTAAATTGGTTGGAATTCATAATAGTCTCTATTTGAATTTTTCCAATCTTTATTCTTATTTTGTGAAAAATCCTTACTGATAGGGAAAAAAAGACTTCTGAATTCAGCCCATCAAAACACACTAGAAACACGCAACGTAGTGGGGAAAAAAAATAATAAAATAAAAGTATGATTTTGCAGGTCTATGTATTGTATTTCAGTACAAAAATATTAATTGCTCATAAATCACATGATCATGTGATAGTCCAACGAATATTGCATTTTCACGTGAATATTTTTTTCTTTCCATTTTCAGACGAATAGGAATATTTTTTAAATGTGGGTTGGGAACAAAATGGCGCCTACATAAATGAATGGAAAGCAAAAATGATGTGATTGGCGTTTATATAATTGAAACTAGCAGACAACGCCCGCTTCGCTGGTCCCTATTTTTAAATGAATCACTATAATTACTGAATTCTCAAAATTGCATTAATTTTTATCACGTGAAAAAAAAAAAAGAGAAACAAAATCTGATTAGGAAAAATGTCGCACCGGGTTCTCACTGCCTTCGAAAAAAATTCCCAAAATGCTCTAACTCTTATTTCTAATATTTCCCCCCTTCGTCCCCCCTCCCGTCTAGCCTAATAATTTTACAAATTCGAAAATATCCGCAATCGATTTGTAAGTATCATAAACCTCTATGCACCAGTTTTGAACGATCTATCTTTTTTATTTTTATTTTTTTTGCCGCTTCCCCCCCCCTTCCCGGCCCTCCTAATAACTTTACACTTTCGAAAATATCCCCATTCGACTTGAAGGCCTCTAAAACCTAATTGTACCAATTTTGAACGGCCTAATTGTATTTCTATTTGATTTTGCCCATAGCCTCCCCTTACCGCCCCACCCCCCTTCCCGCCTTTCCCAATAATTTTACAAATTCAAAAATATCCGCAATCGATTTGTAAGTATCGAAAACCTCTATATACCAATTTTGAACGATCTAACTCTATTTTTATTTTTTTGCCCCCCTCTCCCCTCCCCCTTCTCGCCCCTCCTAATAACTTTACACTTTCGAAAATATCCCAATTCGACTTGCAGACCTTTAAAACCTGTCTGTACCAATTTTGAACGGCCTAACTGTATTTCTATTTGTTTTTGCCCCATAGCCCTTCCCCTTGCTGCCCCACCTGGGGGCTGAATTTCTAAAATTCCAGAAATTGGTTTTTAGATATTTTCATTAGCTATATTCACGTATATCACGTATTCAAAAATTTCACGTATATCTGTTTTTTTGTTTGAGATATGTAGGATTATATGAAATCACGTTTAACGCATGTGAAATCACGTTTCGCCCCCCCCCCCCTTTGGGGACCGAATTTCTAAAATTCCAGAAATCGATTTTTAGATATTTGTGTTAGCTATATTTTAAAGCAAAAATTTTACGGATATTTGTTTTTTGTTTGAGATATGAAGGATTTTGTGAAATCCCGTTTTGCCCCCCTCCCCCCTTGGGGGGCGAATTTTGTAAAATCGCTTCTTACTGGAGATCTACGTTATAGAAAGAACATTGTCACAAAATTTCATGCTTCTAGGTCCAGGGGTTTGATCTGGGCGATGATGAATCACCCCCTCACTCACTCAGTCAGTCAGGAAGAACGATTTTATATATATAGATGACACTTTTACAACAATTTATATGAATGAGTTGTTAATTATTAGTAATGTGATATAAAATTTCATGACAACACATTCATATTTACCACAAAAATCGTAATGAATTAGCTCAAAAGAGTTTAAAAACTATATTTATTAACTTTTGTCAAGATTAGTCATAATGAATTCAATCGTGTTTATTAATTCTATAACTTTTAAATCAGGTTTGTGAACAGTTTTCAGCTTTGTCAGCCGTGATGTGCAATATTTTGAAAATGTATTTTGAATGATGAAAAGCAAATAATAAAATAACTTGAAAATAAATATAGATAAAATAATGAAATTCCACTCTATAATTTAAATATTTATATTTTTAAGGTTCTATATGGACGTCACAAGAGATCGCACCTGAAATATATCACATTATTATTATTATTATTATTTTAATCGACGCGATATTTTGTCTAGCGATATGTCCGGATCCCTTTAAGGGTAAGGGTATAAGTGTGAATCATATATATATATATATATATATATATATATATAAAGTTTGTATTTTATTATATACATTTCACTTCGTACAAAAAAAAAAAAAAAAAAAAAAAAATCATGAATAAAAGTTTCTCTTGACTTAAAAAAATTTGACAACTGGGGATGTAATAAATAGAGTAATCCTCGATTAAAAAGATAATCCTTTTTACATCCACTTTAAATCTCCCGATATAACATGATATACGAGTTCTTTTTGTTATACGAAGCGCATTAAAATTTTTACTTTCTGAAAGGAAAAAAAATAAAAATAAATAAAATAAAATAAAAATAAAAGAAGGAGTACTGAAAAATAATAATTTATCGAAAATTACCTGTCTCATTCTTTACCTGCGTAGACAGTAGCGAATACGCATGCGCGTACGCCGTTCGTAGACGGAGAGTCGGGAGCAAAAAGGAGCAAGCAAAGATCGGATGCACATTTGCTGAAAAATTGTGCGGGGAATACGGATTTTAGTATCTGTGCTTGGAGAAACTCGGGAACTATCGGCTATATTCGTACGATGATATGATCTATATATATTTTGTAAACTTTTTTCTTAGAGAAGAAATTTAATTACCAGAAGAAATTCATGCACTAGAATTATTTTATAAGAGTAGAAAGCACCTGAAATTAAAATAAATAGAAGAAAAGAAAAAAAAAAAAAAAAAACTTTACAAGTGTCAAGAACATGAAATGTTAATTTTTGAAGAAATTTTGTAAAAAAGTTCTGTTATTATTGGATATCGATTGAATAGATAAAAAAGAAAGAAAGAAAGAAAGAAAATAAAGAAAAAAAAATAGTGTCTGTTTAAAGGAAAAATTACATAAACTTTGTAAAATCTGAAAAAACTTTAGTTATTTCGCAGCAGTTTGAACTTATAAAGATTTTTATTTATACTTTCTGTAAAAAATATATATAATATCGTTTTCGTAAGGTAAAAAAAAAAAAAAGAGAGAGAGATTTAAGGTATGAATAAGTTTAACTATCACCTTCAATTAATGTGAACAATAGTCAAAAGAGAAAGTAGGAGAATTAAAAATATTACAAATTTGAAAATAATAATAATAATAATAAGTACTTATTTAAAATTAGCATATTTGGTTCCAGTATTATATTCAAGAAATATATTTGCTTAAAGGGAAAATTATATAAACTGTGTAAAAACGGAAAATGCATTAACTTTAGTTATTTCATCATACCTTATATTTCTGAAAGAATTTAATGGAATATTCTATAAAATAATATTACAACATCGTAAGAAAAAAGCAAAAACTTAAGCTAATGATGTATATGTATTACCCTCAATTACTGTGAACATAATCGTCGAAAGAAAGAGAAAATAAAAGGTAGAAGAAGAAAAATAAAGTAAGAGTTTGAAAAATATAAACACATTATTTATATATATATATATATATATATATATATATAAAGTCTGGTTAAAAGAAAAATTATATAAATTTTGCAAAAACGGAAAATATATTAACTTTAATTAACTCACTTTGCTTTAGAGTCCTGAAGAAATTTAAATGGAATATTATATAAAATAATATATCACATTCGTAAAAAAAGAAAAAAAAAACTTAAGATACGGAATAATGTATTATCCTATATTACTGTAAACAATCATTGGAAGAAGAAAAAAAAAAAAAAAAAAAAAAAAAAAAAGGTTTAAGAGAGTACAGATTTGAAAAAATTAAGCATTTATTTAAAATAATGATACCTAAATTTCATATTATAGTCGAGCAACAAAGCAACAACTAAACTCCTAATTTTTGCATCTACTTTTTTTTTAATCATAATTTTGAAAATGGCAACCCATTTGATTCACTTACGATGCATGAATGAGAAGCCTGTCGTGTACAAGCCTCTGTTGCACTATAAAACTACAGTATGCACTGTTTTTCACTTAATTTTTATTAGCTTTTTTGTTATTGGCTCAATGCTTTTGATACTTACCGCCGCTTTATGTCCGATTCTCCCGGAAAGTCTTAAACTAAGATTTCAAAATTCGATTGAGAAAAGCGAATCCAATTCGATTACCAAATACGATAATATTATGATAAATGAAAATTGCACTTTTTTAAGTAAACAAATGTGTCTGATTAAAAAAAATTCGATTAAAGAAAGCGAATCTAACTCGATTATTGAACATTACAACAGCATGATAAATAAAAATTGCACTGATTATTGGTTAGAAGTACCAGGAAGTTTCAGCAAAGAAGGATTTAAGATATTTGGTTGTATCCTTATTTTTGATTTGATACTGATATTTTTTCACAAATATTTTACATGGAGCACAATGAAATCCATCAAGCTAAATTCTAAATTAGATTCGAAGAAAGCATCAGTTCTTCTAACAGAAAGAATGGAGTATTTGAACTTAAATAGCGAAAGTATTATGGTAGAAGAGAATCTCCATTTTCCAAAATTGATCGCTATAGAAAATTCAGACATTTTCGCTGATTTGAAACATCCAAATTTGTTGTTAAATCCTCATCCTCGAACAAAAATATATTATAATTTGAAAATGTACATATCTTATCCAACATGGAGGAACATGCCGGGTTACATGCCCCCGCACATAGATATCGTTGTGTATATGAGAGACATTTTGAATGCGGTTCAATATTTACATGATCATCAGATTTATCATCTCAACATTTGTCCGGAAAATATCGTTATTCAGCCTTGTATAGGCGTTGAGTCAGGGATGGCGAAAATCTCGGGATTTGATTCAACCATTCAAAGTGATGAGCGAATTGTTGACTACCGGAAAATTGGCCTAAAGTGGATTTACAGGTAATTTCACTGATATTTATGTCCTTTAACATTAAATAGTTTCGCACTGAAACCAAAAACTTAACATTTATTATGTATAATTTTTTTCAATATTTTTTCTTTGTTTTAATCGATTTTTAAACTTTAGTTCCTTTTCTGTTCGGTAGAGAGCAGCACTATTTCGAAATTTAATAAGAGATGTTTTAGAGGAAGCCATATGCAAAAAACACGTTAAATTTCTTAGTAGGTACGAGTGCACATTGCTGCTTTGAAGATACCTTGGTGCTTTTTTTTATTTATTTTCACCTGGTGAAGGACTGTGCTAATAATTTGACCTGAAACAACTTTACAAATTAGAGTGTTTACTTTCTAAGTTATTTATTAGTTAAATAAATCATTAATTGAATTTAATCAGGTTAACATATAGATGCTTTAAACCAAAAAATTCTTAAAAATTCGAATATTATGTGTAACGGAAAGCTTTGTCGTTTTAAATTAAAAAACTGACACCGGAAATTTTTATATAACATTACACAATCGGACAACATTTATATAATTTTTAAGAAGGTTAACAAAATTTTCCGCTGTCATTTTACTAATTTAAAACGACAAAATTTTTCGGTATACATAATATTTTCATTTTATATATTTATGATCAGCTATGCATCTAATCCTTTTTAAACTCATTTAGCAATTAATATACACATATATATATATATATATATATATATATATATGTGTGTGTGTGTGTGTGTGTGTGTATCGGACATTAAACAGTAACTCATGTAATGCATCATATATTAGAAGCAGAATGTCTATTTTCCTGTTTCAATCGTCCCAATTTTTTTTTCTGCCTGATAAAGGATCGTGTTTCATTATATCTATTAGAAACAAGTATTGTATGTATTTTTGCAGTCTATATTTTTTATATACGGGTTTTATTCTTTATTTTTTAACACATTTTTTTTCTTTTCTTATATGTATTTTAAAGTAATTTTCTAAAGTCAGATTTTCAACTTAATTTTTTAAATTACATTTTTATCACTAATATACAAGCAATTATAAACCAAGTTTTGCTACCCCAAAAAATATACGCTGCCTGAGTATGCAAGGAAATTTATTTATTTATTTATTTATTTTAATGCGATTTTTAGTTCGCTTTTACAAAAATTTTTGTTCAAAATGCACTTTCTACCTTATTGTTTCATTTCTCTAACATATTTAATTTTTTATTACTTTTCATAAAGCGGCTACGAGGTTGCAAAATGTATTAAAGTAGCATAAGGTGGAAACTACTATTTAAATAAAAGTGAGCTTTCTTTCATACAACATATTGTTGCCAGTTCTTGTCATGTTTAATGATAATATTTGGTGTAATTTTTTTTAAAAAATATTGTTATTTTTAAGATATAATTTTCAGCCAGTGCAAAAGATTTACATTAAAAAAAAAAAAAATCTTCTTCTCCCCAAATTACATTTAAATAAGAATGGTGTACTAATAATATGTTAAAAACAAATTTGACAAAGGATTTTTTTTTTCGAAAATCTGAAAATTATCGAGTTACTTAAAAATGACGAAAAGTCAAAAAATTAAAGACATATGCACAAGTTTAATGTATTCAATGAGTGATAAAAGAAAAGAAAAGAAAAGAAAAGAAAAGAAAAGAAAAGAAAAGAAAACAGATATTTTTTTCACACCGATTTATTATATTAATATGACACCATACTTATTTTGTCAATATAAAATACAAAAAAAGATAATCATAAACCGCAATTTTAATATTTGGTCTACTATCTACCTATCTATCTACTTGTATATCAATCTATTTTACCATGTTTTTATTAACTTCCACTCTTGTTTGTTTGTTTGTCCGGTAGAAATCTTGCAATCGATTTTTAACTAACTTCCCTACTAGCTAGGCATTTGAAGCTTTCAGAATAGCTCAGAACCTGATGACAACACAATACTTCGAAGCCCGATTTTTGGATTTTTGATTATTTTCTTTTAATTAATTAAAATATGAAAATAATAACCTCCTCATAGCTTTAAAAATAGCCATTAAAATATTAGTTATAATTCAATTGTTGCCATAAAAAAAAAAAAAAAAAAAAATACGAGTTCATTTTCTTTTGACATAAAAACAAATACATTTAATTAAACGTGAACGTTAAAAAATTGTAAAAATTTAAATTATGCATCTCACAAAAATTGACGTCATTATCACTTTAAAAATTTTATACGAATTGATAAAGTGCTAATGCAGTTCTATAGCTATGACTCAACAGAAAATTTAAAAACATGGTATATGAAAAGTTTTTATCTTATAATTATTTATATCTGTCTACCTATTTGCATATGTATATACTGCTAATGTCTGAGAATTTATGCTTTTTCCAAAATTGCACCAAAATATTGGTTGCAGCTAGTAACTGGAACCATTTTTCTGGTGAAATGGAAAAAATAATATCGGTAGAGGTGAAACAAAATCAAGTAAAGAGAAATACAGTGTTAAAATTAATAGTTATACTTTTTCTCAAAAGAATGGTGCTAACTAGGCATTTTTAGCTGCAACCTACATTCTGGTGCTAGGCTCTATAGCAGAATACCTATGAATGTTCTGCAGCAAGTTTTCAGATGTTCTAAAATGTTCTGCAGAATACGTATGCATTTCAAAAATTTGCTGTCACTATATCCTTGAAACACTCATAAAAATGTTACAAATCGATGTGCTATAAAATATGCGAATTGAAACAAAATAATAATAATAAAAAAGGCTAAAAAAGTTACTATATCAATGGCATTCTTAAATTACCAACTCAAATTGAAACTCAATTATCTTGTTTCTTTCTTTTAAATTTCAGTTTGCACGCGCGCTTTTTATTTCCTAATTCAAAATATTAAAAAAAAAAAAAAAAAAAAACTTTTTCTATACTGTTTGTTTCAAAACTGATTATTTTTAATTTTTATTTATTTATTTATTTATTTTTTTTTTTTTTCAAAAAAAAAAGATTTTGATGAAATTCTGGAAAAAACAGATATTAGTTTAGTACGGAAGACTATAAAGTTTTAGTACTGAGGACCATTAATCTCAATCGACACGATTTTTATGATACCAGTTTTACGATAGTTGGACATTTATCGAAATCGAAAATTTATCGAAAATATAATTGAATAATTTGAAAGCGATGTTATAATAATACGATAGTTGGACATTTATCGAAATCGAAAATTTATCGAAAATATAATTGAATAATTTGAAAGCGATGTTATAATAATAATTATAAACGTTCTCTGTACTAAACTAAATTCTGCTTTTCACTGCAAAAAATAAACCAATAAAAGTACAGGAAAAATCTGGCAGTTGGGGTGCCAGTATTTCTCCGTCAAATATACAGTTTAAAACTGTAAAATTGTATCACTGACATATAGTTTACGTTTTATTTATTTATTTATTTATTTATTTGCAGTGTTGCAAGAATTTTATCAAAATCTTTTTTTTTTTTTTTTTTTTTTTGAAAGAAAAAGAGAGGAAAAGAAAATTAATAATAATCAGTTTCAAAATAGACAGTATCAAAAATGTTTTTTTTTTTTTTTTTTTTTTTTTTTTTTAAATAATTTTTAATTAGGAAATAAAATGCGAGCGTGCAAAATGAAATAAAAAAATAAAACAAGATAATTAAGTTTGAGTTTGAGTTGGTAATTTTAATTTTAATTTTAATTTTATTATTATTATTATTGTTATTATTTATTATTGTTATTGTTATTATTATTATTATTATTATTATTCAAATTATAACATCACTATCAAATTATTCAATTATATTTTCGATTTCGATAAATGTCCAACTATCGTAAAACTGGTATCGTAAAAATCCGTAGATTGAGACTAATAGTCCCCCGTACTAAAAATAACATTTAAAGATATTTTTACTGAAACTTGTAATTAAAAAAGGAATAAATAGACCAAGGCAATCTCTTATGCAATCAGTTAGTTTAGAAATATTTTGAGAAACGGTTTCAATGAAAAATAAAACAGCATTTTAATCAATGTCCATTTTTGAGGCTATGACTTACAAATTTTCCTCTCTAATTTCTAAATATCTACAACTGTTCTACGATAAAGTTGTTTGTTCTGCAACGTACGTTCCAAATTCTGGCATATTCTGCTTTGGGGGTGCTAAGTTTCACCATGTTAGAGGCGCTTACTACTGAAACGGCGTAATGTTGCACCAAAATATTGGTTTCAGCTAGCTGAAGCCATAAAAAAAAAAAAATAAATAAAAAAGATAAAAAAATAAAAAAAATGCAGAATTTTTTTCTTTTTAAACAGCGTATTTATAAATCTTAAATTTAAATTTAATGATGTCTTTTCCGTGGAAGGCTGGAGTTTTATTTTCAAAAATTGTTTTATATTATTCTGCTGATAATAAAGGCAATTAAGTATAATTTTATCTCCGACATTTCAATTTAATATTGAAGGAAAATTACATTCATTTAAAATTAGTAAATAGTCACAATAAATAAAAATAAGCAACTGACTACTTGTCTCAATATTAATGTAGATGCGGACTTAGATAGTAAATATAATTACTATGTAATATAATATATCTATATATTCGGCAAAATTATTTCATTTATTCACTACCAGTAAAACTTTCAGAGTCACTGTTTTCACTAATAAATAATAAAAATAAATAAAATAATAAATAACAAAATAATAATAATAATAATAATAATACACAATAATAATACACAACTACAAAACTTCGACTAAATTTAAAACTATTTTTAACACAGATATGATCTAATGTTATAAAATAAATATGGAAAATTTATTAACGTATGAAAATATAAACTACATACAGTCGGTAACAAAAGTATCCGAACGCTAGCATAAATTCCTATGTAAAAAAAGTACACTTAATACTGTTTTGTTAAATAAATCCTTGTCGAATCATGTACTTAAGACTAAGAACATGATTCGACAATTCGGATTTATTTAACAAAACAGTATTAACTCTACTTTTTTTTTAATATAGGAATTTTTGCTAGTGTTCAGATACTTTTGTTACCGACTGAACCTTGATGCAAAATATCCATGATCAATAAATATGCTATCGGAAGTACGTATCTTCACAACATAACCTGTAAAATGAAGCACATGGATATGCTGACGGTGGCCTTCATGAAAAACTGGTGAGAAGAGAACTTATAAAGGTTCGCAAAGGAAGGCGGGTGCTTATTGTTATTATATTGTTGCGTACTTGGGGGTTCGTGAGTTGTCCGAGAATGAAAGGCAAAACTTACAAAAAATTCAGTAATTTATTCACAGAAAGTTCCAGAGAGATACAGGTCTATAACCCAAGTATCAGCTTCAATTCAACCAATAAACACAGCTTAAACAACAGCCGTCAATAGCAAATCCGCAGTACAAACTGTATAGCAATAACACATAAAGCAAGTCTCTTCCAAAGAGGCTCAAGCGATGCAACATTGACAGAAGCTGATCTTAGTCTGAACTGAACTGACTGCCTTGGCGAGAAAGCGCTTCTTATATACTGTTCCATGGAACCCAGATTTTTCGAGAAAACTCTAGAAAGTGGTCAACCAATCAACTTACAGCTTCCATATTTGGTATATCCCTTATAAGGATTTTCTCGCCAAGGTCGCCAAAAAAAATCGCCAAGGTGTGAGAAAGTCGCCAAATTTGGCGCCAAATCCATTACCTGCCTTATTGGGGCTTTTTAATGCATTTTTAAGGGAAAATAAGGCTATTTCAACGCTAAAACGACTAGAAATGCACAAAATTAGCACTTTATCTACTTACTAAGCCTCTTTGAAAGAATTTATACAAAAATAAACACTATTATTTACAATTTTGTAACAATATTTTGGGAATGATTTGTCTGGAGTACCTACCGACTTTGTTTCTGAAAGGTCAAAAATTATTATTTTGAGAGTTGATTTTTAGGGTTTTGTCCCGCTAGATTTGCAATCCGTTGCACTGTGCGCTGTACCGAACATTTTTTATTACAATTTCTCCAAAGTTTAAGACGAAAAAAAAAAAAAAAAAGTTTTACTTATATATTACAATTACTTAACACATTTCCTTAATCGACTGTTAGCATATTATTTTATTCATGACCAACTATACATGTTTTTCATATAAATATAGATATAATAGCCTGAAGAATTAAATCGATTACCAGTTTTCTTGTTTTCTTCTCTTGCGCATAACTTTGAAATAAATAAATATATAAATATGAAACTTGAAAAGCGTTTTCGTTATCACTAATCGAATTTTATATAATTTTTAGATGATAATTTCTAAAGTGATATTACTTAAATTTTTCTGAAAAGTGAGCTTTGGAAGAAGTGAAAAGTTTTAACAATTTTAGAAAAGAAAACTGAATGAGGAATACTGTTAAGATTAGATTACAGATAGCTGAGGATACACACACTTTCAAATATAATATTTTAACCGGATTTTTCTTCTTGTAGTTGCTTTTACTTTTCTCACATAACAAACTTTTAGAAACATATATATGTTGTATATAATTATTAATTTGTACACATTGAACATCACTAGAACAATAAAATGATCAATAAATGTAGTTTTACGCAAAATATATCATCTAATTTTTGAGTTCATATACACATATTTTAAAAAGTTATTCACATTCAGAGGAAAGCAGGAAAAAAATCTGTTTTAATTTAACATTTGGAGGCATGTGTATATTTGCATATATACACTCTCAACACCATTTTTTTTTTTTTTTTTTGATAAAATTGATAAAAATTTAAAAAATGTTTCTCAAGAGAGAGTTTTTCAGAAAGAAAAATTCTCAAGGAGAATTTTTCGTAAAAAACGCCTATGAACATACAAAACTTAGTAAATAAATACAAATATGCTAAAGTTACAAGGCTTTTCACACACACACACACACACACACACACACAAAAAAAAAAAAAAAAAACTTCTGAAATGTGGTTGAAATAATTGGATCTTCAAATTAAGTATGCGGCTGAAAAACCCCTTATGAAATTTCAACTCTGGAAAACACCTAAATCTAGCTCTTTCTTTTGCCGACAATTTGCTGGTAAAAACTATTTTTACTCTATATAATAGACTTTTGACAAAAGTTGTTCAGTATATGTAGCTTTCAACCTATGCAATGAAATTTTTTCCATCTTTCGCGCAGGCACAGAAAATAATACTTACTAATACTGCTCATATCTCAAAGAATATTACAGATGCGAATTTTACTTTGAGAATAATGTTTCTCTAATATTTTGTTAATTTTCCGTCAGTTTTGTAAAATTTTATGAAAATCCGTTCTAGTTATAAGCAAACAACTTGCCGAAAAAATTAGTAATTCTTGAAAAAAGAAATTGTATTCATCTAAATAATCGCGCAATTCCCGCACCAAAACATACAAATATTGTATATAGTATGTGCAATAATGTGTTACTGTTACAAGTCATTTGTAGCTTTTTGGGATACAGGTTGATTCAAAGATTTTTCGCTCTTCTTCAACTTATTTTTTGATCCCCTAATTGTACTGTGGACTAAATCGATAGTGAAAACAATGAGTTTTTAAATGTTCTTTGCATGTGGGAAGTTCTAGGAAATTTCGTCTAGTACTTTTTTAGAAAAAAAAAAATCACCCAAAATATATATTGGTATTGAACTTTGATAGAAAAACTGGACAAATATTGATTTATTGATGATACTTACCAAGCAAATAGTGAAAATCATGTTAGAAGCTTTTTTTTTTTTTTTTTTTAACTACTTCGATTTCTATAAGATTTCTATTATTATTACTATTACTATTATTATTATTATTATTATTATTAATGACGTTTTGTAAATACCGAAATTTTTAGTGCAAATAGATGAAAGAGGAAATAGGCTTAAAAAAGGATACAGGCTTAAAAAAATATTTTAGGCGATAAATCTTCCGTCCATGTGCGTGTTTTTAGCACCCGTTTTCGACTTGTCGCCCTGCTGTCTTGAATCCTACTTATAAACAAAACCCTTTCGAGTAAAAATATCTTGAAAATTTAGAAAACGTTTCATAATGTATGCCAGTTGCTTCATTTTTTTTTTCAAACTGAAGTTTTAAAAATTCTAATTTTCAAGAACCTATGAAAAAGTTTTCATGAGAAACAAATGAATTTTGTAAATAAAATAGACATTTCTTCACCTTAATATTAAGAGTTTCCTTAAAATTGTGGTAAGAAAGTATCCAACCCTATTAAATGAATTTATTTTTTGTTTTAATCTACGTGCATTATTATACCATAGCCTCCTAAACTAGATGCCTGTCGCGTGACTCGGAAACTTGGCAACAGTTGAAGCGGTAGACAGCACCACCTGGTACAGATTACGCGATATTTTATTTAACAGCCACAAATTTTTTTTTAAAGTGGGATATGATACACACAAAAGGCGAATAAAATCGAAGAAACGAGGATTTAAAAAATCATAGATCACTTCTTAATATTATTGGTGGCAGTTGAATAAAAAAGTCCTGCAATCTGTACCACGGGGCGCTGCCTACCGCTTCAACTGTTGCCAAGTTTCCCAGCCACGCGACAGGCATTTAGTTTAGGAGGCTATGATTATACTATGTTCATTTATTTCCATTTTTTGTTTTTAGGCCTCCTGAATATTATAATGAGAAAAGTGTAGACGCAGCAGCGCTCGACTACTGGAGTGTAGGTATTACGGCTTACGAAAGTTTAACTGGAGGTATGGTCGCGATTTATTCGAAGAATATCACAGATCAAGGTATCCACAAATTGATTGAAGCAAAGGAAATGTTGGAACTGCCATTCTTTTCGTCAGCAGTTGAGGCTTGTTGGTGTTATACAAAATTCGTAAGTTCAAACAGCAGTATCATCAAAGTCGGGAACACCCTCTACAATCTGACTCCTTCCGAGTATTTAGTAGACGCTTGGAATTTCGTGAGAATGTTAATGCAAAATGAACCCAGTAAAAGAGCCACCATGTCTGAAGCTTTGATGTCACCTTTTATAACTAAAACTATTAACCCCAGAATACGGTGCCTCGTTAAATGTTTGTCTTCGCGTGCCTATTTTCAGCTATGTCCGATGTGCAAATATCGCGAGCCTATTATGAAGTCTAACGATATGGAGCTTGTTTGAATGAAACCCAAATTTTTGCGAAAAAAAAAATCTGTCTTTTATTACATATTACTTTTTTATTTTTAATTGTTCAAACATATTATATGGTAAAAATTTAACTTAATGGGATAGTTCCTTATGTTTTCAAAATAAAATATTTTTGTCTTTGTAAGTTTCTTGTAATCAAAAAATGAAAATTTTTATTATATAAGAGTGTTTTCATGTTTCGATAAGAAAAAAAAAAAAAAAATTGAAGAAAAGAATAGAAATCAGTTGCTTAATTTTTAAATGACATTTTTGAACAAATTTTTTTCAGATGTTACGAGAAAAATGATCGGTATATTCTTTTCCCCTCACATAATTAAAGTTTCTAAAAGTAAAACGTATCGTCTGCAATATGAAGCTTTTGATTGCGGAAAAGATGATGCTTTTAACCCTTATCGCTCGTATGTCCCTTCTGAGGGGACATTAAAAAATCGAGCCACGCCTTAAGGTGTTCCTCTGGAAATGGAATGTTATTTTTCTAAAACGTGTAACTTTCGGCTACCGGAAAGTTTTAACAGAAAGATTTATTTTATTTAATGATGAAGTAAAATAAAACAAATTATTACAATTTTTCGGTAGCCAAAAAGTAGTAAGTTGGAAACTATACGTGTGACATTTTAAAGGAACGCCGAAAGGCGTGTCTTACTAATCAAAATAGGAAAATATGCCGAGCGCAAAGGGTTAAAATAGCGATAAATAGAATTCTACATTCGTACTCTTTACGAAGTAAATTGTTTTTTAATTCACTGAGCATTTTCTAAATGGGCAAAATTTTAATGATTTTCTCACTGAATGGTTTTAAAAATGTCCCAAAACAATAGTTATTTCAATTTGAAAATAAAAAAGTGACTAAGGATGTCAAAATAAACATCGTGACTAATACATATGTGACATTCATATTTTAAAAACAAGCTAAGAATATATGTAATTGTTATAATTATTTTTCAGTTCCTACTATTAGTTCACACTATCCCTATATATATCTTGTACAAATCTTGCAATCGATTTTTAACTAACGTTTAATATTATAAGATTAATGTTTTCATGAATACTACTACTTTAAATGTAATCACGTGAACAATATGCTAATGATTTGTCATTCACAATTATTGGATTTATATTATCTTGCATAACATATTCAATGTAACTTTGTGAAGGAAATTTAGTGCTTTGCCGATGAATATTATTATATTTGTATTATCATACATAATACCATTTTGAATGTAATCACATAAGCGAAATATTAGTGATATGTCTTTTGCATTATTGGCTTTCTCTTATCATGAAGAATATTACATTGAATGTAAATGTGAAGGAATAACAGTGTTTTTTAATTCAATACTATTAGATTTATATTATCATGAACAATAATATTTTGAATGTAATCACATGAACAATGTAATAGTGATTTGTTATTTACAATTACTGGATTTGTATTATCATGCATAACATTACATTTAATGTAACTAAGTGAAGGAAATATCAGTGTTTTGCTGCTGAATATTATTATATTTATATTATCATGCATAATATTATTTTGAATATAATCACGTAAACGAAATTTTAGTGATATGTCATTTGCATTATTGGATTTCTCTCATTATGAATTGAATTAATACATATGAAGGAATAACAGTGCTTTTTAATTCGATATTATTACAATCATATTATCATGAATAATAATATTTTGAATGTAATCACATGAACAATATATTGATTTGTCATTTACAATTATTGGATTTATACTTTCATGAATAACATTACATTCAATATAACTATGTGAAGTGAATATTAGGGCTTTGCTACATAACATTATTATTCTTGTATTATGATACATATTACTATTTTGAATGTAATCACATGATAATATTAACACTTTGCTGTTAAATGTTATTGGATTTATATTATGAAACATGATAATATTTTGAATGTAATCACACATGAATGATTTGTCATTTATAGTTAAATGGTATTGGACTTATATTTTCATGCATAATCATATTTCAAGTATCATTAGGTAAATGACATATTAGTGTTTTAAACTTCAATATTACTTGATTTCTAATATACAGAACCATAACATCTGTAAGGACAGAGGTTGGTAGGTTGAAAGGGTTATTTTTTCTAGAACATGAAAATAAAATAACTGGTTCCTTAAGGCATCGTCTGTTACTTCCACTTGCGGGTGTGTATGTACAAAAGATAAAGCACCAAAAATATTATTTTTTTAATTCGATAATAAAAGAATATTATTTACATTCTTGCACAAAGCATCTTGCATAATACAGAACTTTTCTGACCGATTTTTAAAAGATGTTTTATAGAAGAAAATAAGTCCTAATTTATATAAATTCTATTCGTGATGTTGCATAATTAGTTTTATAATAACACTTGGCGATTTATTTATTTATTTATTTACGTTGGTGTCGAATTTTGGCGAAGCAACGGAAAGATTCAGAATTCAGGTGATGTGGTGAGGTATAGAGATTATATATAAAGCCAATTGGTTGTACGTGGATACTAGTCCTTCGTGGAATAATCTTCATGGGGAGAGGAGTTTTCCTAACCTATCCTACTTCTAATTTCGGAGAAAATCCTGGACAGTTAGGTAGAGGAGGGTGACATGGAATCGTATACGGCACTTCCCATCTACAAGTTTCAAGAGCAGAACTTCTTGGCCACTGGTGGGCCGATTCAGAATTTAGATAGTTTCTATGGTTCTATGATTCATACAAGGTTCTATGAATGACTGCTGCATATAAATATTTAATGTCAATTACACAGGCCTACAAAAATGAAATTGACAAAATTTGATTGGATGATTTCAGCTGATCTTTATGTTTTTTGATGCGTTGAAACCGAAAATGCAGCCCATTTTTCTCTATCACGTATAGATTTTTGCCAATACAGGGTGTTTACTGACACAATTTCTTGTATATACCATCATAACAGTAGGTTGGTTGGTTGGTATGCTTTTACGTTGTATTAGTGTTGCGTAATTACAACAATAGGTATCCATGATTAATTAATCGTGGAAACATTCAATAAAACTTACTATATAATTATATTGGTGGAAGAGTAATGGAAGAAATTGTATAGGAAGGCACCCTGTATTGATAAAAATCTATACGTGATAGAGAGAAACTGGCTTAATTTTCGGTTTCAGCACACCAAAAAACAGATAGATCAGCCGAAATTATAAAATCAAAATTTTATATGTCGGCCTGTGTTATTATATTATATGTTTACTATTTATTATATGTTTTGGTAAGAAATGCTAACATAAAAGTATGAATTTCAATGTGAGCTAATCTATCTTTTACTTCCTGTAATCACTTAAGTACGATTGGAAAGAAGTGAATTATTTGCATATATAATACATTTTTAAAAAGGATATTAGTTTTTTTCACGAATGTCTTGTTCTAAGACATTTTTATAGGTAAAAACTATTTTTGAACGTAAAAATTAAATAAATAAATAAATAGAAATAAATAAGTAAATAAATAAAATTTTATATTTCTATTTGTTTTATAACATTTATTTTATATTCAAACTAGAACTATTGGAAAATAAATATTTTATTACAGTTTTACAAATGTAATGACGCACTATCTGTTTTTCAAAGAATAACTTTTAAATTAAGTATCAAGATATGTTAACTGACATTTACAAAAGTTTTACAAAGAAAATTTAGTAGATAAACAGATTTAAACGTATTCAAATATTTTGAAATTTCATCTTCTTCATACAATTTTACAGAATAAAATACATTTTTAAATAAACACAGTCTACATTTTGAATTTATTCGAATCAAAGTTGGACAATGGACTTACCTTACAAATATGTCGGATCAGTTCTCGAAACAACTTACTCCGCCATTTTGATCCAAGTGGCAGCCACTAAATTTGTTAGCAAGATAATTTTTAAAAATTCAAAATTAATTCGAACAAAATTTGTAGAGTAGACTTATCTCACAAATGCGTTTGATATATTTCTTGGCAAACTTAATCAGCTACTTGAAAATTTCAAATTCACGTAAAAGGGTATTTATGAACCGATTTGCTTAAAACTCCATATGCACATATTCCACATCACTATTTCTACCAAGTCTATTAATAATCTGTAGCCGCCATTTTGAAACAAAATGGCGACTACTTGATAAGAAAAAAAAAGCCCTTCAGAATGAGCTTCAAGGACTTGTTTATTTATGTGATGCAAGTCTAATAACTGCAAGGATATTTTAGGTGTTGATACTAAATACTGAGAAATAAATGTATATTTCGCTTAGTGGTTAATGTTTATTATGTATACATGTATTATTTATCATGCTGATTTTAAGTATTTAAACAGTCGGTAACAAAAGTGTCTGAACACTAGCAAAAATTCCTATGTAAAAAAAGTACATTTCATACGGTTTTGTTACGTAAATCCTTGTCGTTCTTAGTCAGTCTAAGAACATGATTCCATAAAGATTTATTTAACAAAACCGTATGAAGTGTACTTTTTTTACATAGGAATCTTTGCTAGTGTTCGGGCACTTTTGTTACCGACTGTGTATTCAGTATCCCATAAAAATGTAATATGTGATTGTTAAATTCTTGTAATAACAGAAATAATAGTATTTCGTATGATACGCTAATTATAATATGGATTGCTGTTTTTATGATATATGTGTAAAATAAAAATTCATCATAAGTACAGTCGGTAACAAAAGTTTCCGAACACTAGCGAAAATTCCTATATAAAAAAAAATACACTTAATACAGTTTTGTTAAATAAATCCTTGGCGAATCCTGTTCTTAGTCAGTCTAAAAGTAGGATTCGAGAAGGATTTATTTAACAAAACTGTATTAAGTGTACTTTTTTTACATAGGAATTTTTGCTAGTGTTCGGAGACTTTTGTTACCGACTGTATCTGGACATTTCGTATATAATCTAAATAATACTATCAGTGTGTGAATCTGACTTTTTCCCGATGTATCACATATACATAATGTAAGAATATTTAATATATTGCCACCAATTTATACCTCTATATTAAGAAAATGTTATATTGTCTGAACATTTCTATTGCTTAAGTAAGATTTTGTAAAATGCACCAATAAAAACATTAAAGTATAATTTATGTGTATTTTAAGATTTGATTGTAGAATTTATCATACATCAAGTGAAAATGTATGTTGTGGTAAGATTGTTTAAATCAAATCTTAACTGTATATAAATTAAATTAGCATAATTGCTAGTGAAAGTAATGCTTTGCAGTTTTTTTTTTTTTTAAGAATAAGGTAAAAATAAACTAAAATAAATAAATAAATATGAAAAACTTTTTAAGCTTTTTTTTTAAAATTCCTCAACCTTTTAAATAACGTTCCCTTTTAATATTTATCTATATCCCCCCCCCCTTACATACATATATATATATATATATATATATTATTATTATTATTATTATTATTATTATTATTTCATTCCTGACAGAATAAAATTGCTTGTATTAATTTTCAAAATTTTACCTAATAAATGATGTTTATACCAATAGTTTCATTAATATTACATTAATATTTGTTTTTTTAAATGTGTTAGTAGTTTATACAATAATTTATTGCTAAATACTGCTCATCTATATAGAACTAAATATGTTATAATTTAATAAACATTACCATATATTTAATATTATCTACGGCAGATGGAGGCATAAAAAAATACTACTGCAATTCAGAAAAAAATTTCAATTCACATGTCCAATAATTAAATCTATATTATTAATTCTAATTTAAATGCTTTGATTACTTAAAATCGTATTAATATACTTTTTTAATAATAGAAAAAATTCTAATACCGTTCTTAAATTTAATAATCATATTAAATTACACTGCTCGGCATGAAAATTGACACCATTTCAGCATATTCATTTGTAAAATGACATCCTGAATCCGAATAGGACGCCCATTTTGCCCTATCACCCATCGTTTTTTAGGAACGGCCCTCTAATTTTATCATTTTTCGGTGATTTTATGGTTATAAATTTGATTTTTAGGAGGGGAAGATTATTTTAACCATTAAATATCTTCTGAGGGGCTACTTAGTTGGAAAATTAGGAAAACATGGATATTTGCAACAAGGGATTTTTTTTTTTTTTTTTTTTTTTTTTAGGGGGAAGGGGGTGCCGCCACTGAAATTATGTATTAAATATCTTATATTTTTTTAATCTGTTATTAATGTTATTTTTTAAACTTTATATATTTTTGTTTTTAGGTGTTAAATTAATTATTTTTCATTCTTCAAATCAAATTCATGGTCACAAAATTATCGGACAGGGAAAGAAATTGAGGGAAGGAGTGGTGTTTCTAGAAAACGGTGGGTGACTGGGCAAAATGGGAGTCCTATTCGGATCCAGGAGGTCATTTTACATAAGAATCAGCAAGAGAATGGTATCAGAAATCGATTTTTTTTCAGAGCAGTGTTATTAAATCATATGATCTTTGGATAAAATACTATCATTTCTTTGAAGAATTTATATAATTTCAGTATATTGTAAATCATCTTTTAAGATATTAATTAAAAGAAATATATCTGAAATTTATCATGTAATATGATTTTTTATTATCTATCAATTTTAACTGACAACTAACACACAATGATCACAAATTTGCATTTTTATTCAACCCGACTCCTAAATTTATACTTTCGTGTACATTCATATGCATATAATTGCTGTCTTATTCGTTTATTTATAATTTACAACTTTACTGCTATGAGCATAGATGCCAAAATTTTAATTTATTCTGGAGTATTTTTAGCTCTGACTTTATTCCATACCATTTATTTTTTTTAGTACGACAGGACTATTTCTTTTATTCTGCCATTTGCGTCGTTACCAATTTATAGTGTTCCATTTCGAAAATGCCTGCCAATATCCAATTTTACCATTTAAATTTCTTATTCTGTCTTAAAATATTTTGTGAAATCCGTTAAAACTTATATGTATATGTTTTCATTTCCCATCGGTGAGGATTGAACTCAGATCCTTCAGGTTCGTAGCTGTATACTCTGACCACAGATGGGTCTTGACTGATTACTTCCTGATTATTTAAACTAGTGTTTTTAGATATTTTTAGACTAAAACGGGTAAATTTATTTAAAATGTGTGTTATTTTCTGATTTACAAGATGAGTATATTGATATTAATTATGTTTTTGAGAAATCAATGGATTAATATTAATTAATTTGTGATGAATTTTGAGTATAATTAAAATATCAAATAATTGGTTTACAGTTTTTTTTTTAAATATTATTTTGTGTCCTGTAGAAATTGAAACTGTTAATTATTAATAATAAATGCGAAATTGTTATTAAGATTATTTTACTAATTAAAATATTTAGTAAATGAATATTAAGCAATTAGGGGAAGATACTGTACAATTAATGCATTCAAATTTTATTAATTTCTTTGGAATTAAAAATCAATACATTATTTGAATATGTGTTTAATAATTTTACTGAGCGCCATATGTTATTAATTTTTTTTTTTTTTTTTTTTTTTTTTTTTTTGAAAGGGTGTTAAAATGCAAATATAAGTAGTCTTGTACTAAATTAAATTCAATCATAGATAGAAATTCATCCATAGGTTTTTTTTTTTTTTTGTTTAATATCCCGTTTTTATGTGCGCTGAATATGAAAGTCCAGTTTTTAGCCGTTGATCTGTACGTATAACTGTTATCACTATAACTTAAAAACAAATAACAGCAGGAAATTCAAATAACAAAAACTCTTGTAATTTGAAGATTGCGGGTTCGGTACTCGAGCCGGACCGTCGTGTAAACTAATGGTGGCTGGTGCACGTAAAATCTGTCGTGGCCGCAATGTCCTCGATGTTCCCATCAAAATTATACTTCTGGGGGTTACCGAAGTGGGGGAGCCATTCTCTCCGTGTAGGATCAGAATTGTAATGACATGTCTTCGGACCACCTCTAGGGGTGAGTCCCAGACCGTCACCAATTGCCCTTTGCGCAGCGCTAGTGCGATGTAAAACCCAATCATCCATCCTATATAAATGTAAGGGGAAAATAATAAAAATAAACTGCCAGAAAAGAAGAAGAAGAAGAAGAAAAATAGATATACAATAAAGGAACTAAAAATTACATGTTAAATTGGAAACATAAATTCTTTTAAAGAATTTAATATAAAAAGTAATAAAGTGGTTGCTGAATAAAAAATAAAAGCATGTGATTTAATTTTATACAGTTTTTTATAAAAAAAAAAAATCGCTATAAGTGTAAGCTACACTTGATTAAAAAAAAATTTCACACTTGGAAAATTTGCTTCGATAATCAACATATTTTAAAATTTCATTACGGAAACATCTATTTCGTGTACCAGAAATAATCAGTTATTTTTTAATAAGATTTTTTTTCCCCCGAAATACTTAAAAAATTTTAACTTCTGAGAAAGTAATTCCCGCAAAAGATGAGAATACGCATGCGTGGGTACCATTCGGAGGCGGTGTTTCGGGAGGAAAACGGAGGCAGCAATGGCCGGATACACATTTGGTGAGAAATTGTGCGGAGCATACGGATTTAGTATACGTGTTCCAAGAATCTTTTTAAAACTATTTGGTATTTTCTTTCAATGGTAATTTAATACATATTTTACAAATTCTCAGTTTGGAGCAGAATTCTTTTAAATGAAACATTTTAAAGAGTAAACACGGGAAAGTTAAAAAAAAAAAAAATGTCTCATCAAATTTAATTTTCTAACGTTGCTTCAAAATAAATTTCAATTAAAGATTCATTAATAGGTATGATATGATTTTCTGAAACCACAATCAAGGATTTAAACTTCGATTTAGTTGGAGTATATTTAAATTTGATCTATATAATAGATATTTATTTCAGTCTAAGTAAACTTAATTAACAATTTATTTCAGCATCTGTATTTATCTCAGTCTCTGAAAATGAAAAATTATTTTAATCACAAGAAACGTATGAACGGCAAGCTAGTGTTCTATAAGCCCCTGATGTACTATAATATTATGGTATTTGCTATTAGCAATTTAATATTGATTTCCTATCTTGGTTCTAGAATAATTATTGCTTTCCTAACTGACAATTCTTGTCCTGTTGTAACTGAAAGTTTAAAAACAAAAACTGAATATTCGACTGTGGAAAGTGAATTAAATTCGATTACTGACTTCTACGATAATGTGATAACTGAAAATTGTACTGATTATTTCACAAATAATGTAGGAGGTATAATTAAAGAGAGATTAAGCCTTTTTCTTACGATCTTACTTATAGATTTGATGATTATAGTTACGCATATAGCATTTTCATGTCTTCAATATTTTTCGTACAAAATTTTTGTGAATTCAGAAATAGTATCAACATATTCCAGAAAAAGAATGATTTTCGTGAAATGGAAAAATACTCATACTGTAGGAGATATAAATCTTCATTATCCGAATTTACTTTCTTTTGAAAATCTGGACGTTTTCGCAGTCTTAAATCATCCAAATTTGATGCTAACCCCCCTGATTCGAACAGAAGTATATTATAACTTGAAAACATTTATGCTATATACCACTTGGGAGAAGATACCAGGCCATTTGCCCCCTCACATAGATATCGTTGTGTACATGAGAGATATTTTGAATGCTGTTCTGTATTTACACGATCGCAAGATTTATCATCTGAACATCTGTCCAGAAAACGTCCTGATTGTGTCCTGCCTGGAAAATGAATCGGGGAGGGTGAAAATTGCTGGATTTGATTCTGCCATACAAAGTGATCTGCCAATTGTTGATTATCGTAAAATTGGCCTAAAGTCGATTTACAGGTAATATTTCCTTTAATTAATATAATTTTGCTTGTATTATTTGTGAAATTCTTCAGTTAGTAAAGAAAAAAACATTACTGCTACACTGCACGCAGAATTTATGAATAGAGCATTTTTATATCTGTATGTATATATACACCCGCGACAAAAAGATAGGTACAAAGGGATTTTTCTTTGATTTTTCATAAAATAACATTATCTAAATTGTGCTTATCATTTATTATTATCATAAAATAACACTATTCCTGGACTAATTTTTGTTTTAAGACTAATTTAGAAAAGTTTTAAGACTAAAATATTTCTAATTTAAGACTACACACCGCAACAAAGCGATAGGAGAAATGTTTTTTTTTTTTTTTTTTTTTTTTTTTTTTAATTTTTGAATATGATTATTTTGAATATGAATCGAATATTTAATATGTTTTTGATACGATAATATTTGTTAGGATAATAAATGATCAGCACAATTTGGATAATGTTATTTTATGAAAAATTTAAAAAACCTCTTTGTTCCTATCTTTTTGTCGCGGTGTGTAGTCTTCAATTAGAAAAATTTTAGTCTTAAAACTTTTCTAAATTAGTCTTAAAACAAAAATTAGCCCGGGAATAGTGTTATTTTATTATAATAATAAATGATAAGCACAATTTAGATAATGCTATTTTATGAAAAATCAAAGAGAAAACCCTTTGTACCTATCTTCTTGTCGCGGGTTGTATATATGTAAAGGGGCGAATTTAATAACGTTGTAAAATTTACCGATACGTACATGATACTACCAACAGCACACACATAAAAGTTATTGTAATTAAATTTAAAAATTAGCATATATTTTTTATATGATTTTTATATATTGTTACTATTTTTAAGAAAAAGAAAGGAATGAAAGCATTTTATTTACTTTAAATCGTAACATCGTTATACAGTCGAACCTTGTTAACGTGAATCTCAAGGGGAATAAAAAGTTTGTTCATGTTATCGATAGTTTATGCTACTAGTAGTAAAGTTCCATGACGTCATGAAGTGGTATTTGACAGGAGATAGGTGGCAACAGCCAAGGAAGAGAGAAGGGAGTTTTGGATGGAACGAGAGAATGACATGTTTAGTTAATTAGAGAAGAATATTTTTATTTGTGTTCTAAATGTTTATCTATGTTTTGTGCGTTTTTTTTAGTAGTGTCTTATTAAATGTTTTCGTCTTTAAGTACGAGGTGTTTTATTTCAAAGCCACGTCTGAATTTATTTAATATTAAGTGATTGTGTCTCCAATCAAGCAGAATCCAGGATCTGAATTTTACTGGCGCAGCCGGTAGGATTGTTTATACTCTGATCAGGATATCCATTTGATCAGAGCAATTTAATGTATTGCGACCGGTTCTATGCCAAAAATACCTCAGAAATACTTAGTACTCATATTGTTGTCTCGGTAAAATTGATGCTTGAACTTGGAACAATCCAAATTATTTCGGCTTTCGGTGAAAAAGAAGTAGCTGCTCTAAATATTTTTGACCTAAAGATAGATGATGGGAAACACGACAATGTACCTGTAACTTGTGCAGTGTCGAAGAAACTTGTGAATGATATGCTAATTTGTTCAACTGCTTATGAAGTTTTAATGGAGAATGTAGAATTAAATGGATGTATGAATCATGCACTTGCAAAGTTAAATGAGAGCATTGAAAAAGAAAATCAGGAAGAACATGATGAAAAGAAAAACATCTCAACGTCCCTTTAACTTAATGCTGAGATTACCGATGATAAAAGCAATGGAAATAAAGAAGATTTTATAAAATTACAATTAGATGATGAAGATTTAAAGAAATCCTGGTTTTATGCCAAAAATGGGAAGAATTCATTTAAAATTAGTAATGGAGTTCTTGTCCATTCAGAATGCTTATGTGGAGAAAATGTTGATCAAGTTGTTCTGCCCACATGCAAAAGAAAAGAAGTTCTTAGGATGGCACACGAAATACCATTGGCTGGTCATCTAGGCGAACAGAAAACAAAGCAGAGACCAAGGATCGAATTTTACTCTAGTAAATCAGAAATTGCTTTTTATTTTGATGGGGATTGTGGAAGCATTTCATGATAACATAATTCACATTAAGGGTGTTCATGTTAACGAGCTTCGACTGTATATAAAATTTAGAAATTATCATCATTCAATAGTTTAACTAAACATGCGATTTAATAATTAACTTTATTGCATTGCAATAATAAAAAGCACCATAAACTGATTTTAAATTATAAGTGAATATTTTTTGAAAAGAAAAAAAAAAAGAATGTATATATATTAAAGAGCATAAATTTAAATAATATGGCAACATTCGTCAACTAGATGAAAGAAAATCAGCACAAGTGTCACAAAATCAACAACTCAAATCAAATAACTAGTTAAAGAAAAATATTTATAAAACTTTATTTTTCGATTTTCTTTATTGGATCATTTGATTTAGTTTTAGTTGTTGCTGTCTTTACATTGCATGAATACCTGCTTTCTTTTGCCTGTAATGAATGCCTTGAAAATTCTAAATTATATGAACCCCTAGACATTGTTAGAAGTTTATTATATTTAAGAAAAAAATTGTTAGGTTTTTTTTTCTGCATTTAGATTTATTTTATACGTTGTATAAGTATTACAGATAGTTAGACATATTCCAACTTATAAAACTGCTCAATTTGAAATTTGTACTAAGTAATTCTGGAGAAAATTTTTGTTATATTTATACATTGAGTTATTAAAAAAAAAAAAAAAAAATTAAAAAAAGAAAATAATAATATAAACAAATACTTAGAAAAATTCTGGTAAATCGCAAAGAAAGCTTAATCTTTGGCTAACAAAATCACCTTTTTTTTTTTTTTTTCTTTTTTTTTAGCCTTCGTAACACATATAACCTCTAAACAGTAAATAGATACCACATAATCCAAAACATAAAAAACTAGTATGATGTGGCCACCACAAGACTTTCTTCTATATAATTTTACACAAAATTCCTTCAATATAAATTATTTATTAAATTATTGAATTATTTTCCATTATAAATGCAGACGATTTTTATGTGACAGAATTATAACTCTAAATGCTGAAAGAAAGTCAATATTTTTGCAATATAAAAAATACTATTTTTTTTTCTTAATTTTTTTTTTCGTTAAAAAATGAAAAAAAACGATAACTTTGTTCTGAATTATCACAGATCTATGGTCCAAACATTCGTTTTAAAGGAATTAACGAGATCTTTCGAAAGATGCCCATATTGAAAATTTACACCCCCTGGGGGGTGGGGGGGGGTTACTTGATGCTTCCACATGCACAAACTTTTTTTCCTAGTTTACTACTACTATTATCGATAATTCATATTAATTTTAAAATCCCCCATTAAAAATAACTCTCATTATGCACATTTATACGAAATTTTGTCCTATACTGCCATGTTAAAAATTAAGAAAAAATGGGATCACATCGCCCCCTGTTGAGCGAATGATCTCCAAATCTAATCAGCACCAGTTTATATCAGGGCCCAACTAAATACCATGTTTGGTTAAATTACATTCATTGGCTCGTGAAATACAGCGTCCACAAAATTTGTGACACGCACACACGCAGAGACGTACAGACAGACATTTTCTATAAACAGTCGAATCGTGTTCAGGATACCCCAAAACGTGTAAATCCATCGAAAACTGAAGTTCGAAAATGTACACGAATCCAATACTTTCTCTATATATGCATATAGAAGAAAGTAACAAAAGCATATGGTGCAACTATGTTCAGCCTAGCATCACGGACGATTCTAAACGCTTGGAAGGATGCCAACTTAACCGACATGTTTTGATTTGGAAAACATCCAGTAATTCGACGTTCTCTTATCGCTTATTTTTTCTCAACCAGGATGATTATCACCACTACTTTAACACTGGACTCGTTGAGTCAGTACTTGCGCAGAAGCTTGCATCTTCGTAAGAAATGTGGTTAAAGAATACATGATATAGGCATACAACCACAGAACCACTTTTTCGGGAACTGCCATAAGTAGCGCCTTTTCAAGTTTATTAGAAAGAAAAATGACTTACCAGTCAGACAGCAATGAATTAAAGAATTGTCTTTCTAGAGATTTCTAAGTGGACGGAAGTTACAATCATAGCCACCTAAGCTAAATGCCTGTCGCGTGGCTCGGAAACATGTCAACCGTTCAAGTGGTTGACAGCGCTACCTGGTGCAGATTGCGCGACTTTTTTATTCAATTCTCACCAATCATTTTAAGAAATGATACATGATATATATAATTGACGTTTCTTCGATTCTATTCGCCTTTTACGTCTGTCAAATCTCACTTTTAAAAAGTTTTGGTGGTTGTTGAATGAAAAAGTCGCGCAATCTGTATCAGGTGGCGCTGTCTACCGCTGAAGCTGCTGCCAAGTTTCTGAGCCACGCGACAGGCATCTAGTTTAGGAGGCTATGTTACAATGGATGGTACACCTACACATGCACTCCGCTCTAGCACGATAATAGCGCTCTTGTTCAACCGTGACGAGAGAAACAGACGCTGTGCGTCGACTATCCTCTTATGCAAACTAACCCCGGTCTCCTCCTCCCTGTTTTTGATGATTTTATCCTTTTTTTTTTTTTTTTTTTTTTTTTTTTTACAAAGAATAAAGAAAAAAATTTTTTTATTCCCTTCATAACTTAAAACTTTTAGCATGCCTAATGCAAAAAATTGTCGTATTATAAAATGTTAAAACTCCCGGAAGAAAAAAAAAAAGTTTGTTTACTTTCTAGAACAAAGTATTTTTTCTAACTTCAATGAAAAAACTAGTATATTGTAGCCAACACAAGACTTTTTTTCTATATTTTCCTATACAAATTCACTCAGTAACAATAAAAAAAAAAAAAAAAAAAAAAAACGAGTCCCCCCCCCTCAAGGTTTTTTTAATCGTTAAAAGTAAAAAAAAAAAAAAAAAAAAATTGATAACTTTGTTTTAAATTATCACATATTTATAGTTCAACCATTCGTTTTAAAGGTATTCACGAGACCTTTTGAAAGATACCCACCTTGAAAATTTACCCCCCCCCCCGAGGGGCGGAAGCGATGCTCCCAGATGCACAATTTTTTTCCCTAATTAACTACTACTATTATCAATAATTCGTATTAATTTTACAATCACAGGTTAAGAATAACACTCATTAATGTGCATTTTTTACGAAATTTTGTCCTATACTGTCATGTTAAAAATTTAGAAAAAATACGATCACAGCGCCACCTGTTGAGCGATTGATCCCCAAATCTAATCAGCACCAGTTTGTGCCAGGGGGCAACTAAATACCAAGTTTGGTTAAATTTTGTTTAAAAAAAAATTCGTTAAAAGTAAAAAAAATCGATAACTTTGTTTTAAATTATCACAGGTTCAACCATTCGTTTTAAAGGTATTGACGAGACCTTTCGAAAGATACCCATCTTGAAAATTTACTCCCCTCGAGGGGGGACATCCCCCCCCAGGGGTGTGGCGAGGCTCTTACACATACAAAAAATTTCCCAGTTGACTATCTCTATTATAAATAATTCTTCTAAATTTCATAATGATTACTAAAAAATAATTCTCTTTATGCACATTTATACAAAATTTTGTCCTGTATCACCATGTTAAAAATTTAGAAAAGCGCGATGGCAACGCAACCTGTAAAACAATTTTTACCAAAAGTTGATAGGCACTAATTTATGTCAAGGTGCAACTACATACCAATTTGTATGAAATTCTGTGCCGTAATTCCTGAAATACAGTTGCCACAAAATTTTGTCTGGCTCACACACACACACACAGACAAACAGACATTTTTAAAGAAATGGTCAAATCGTGTTCCACAGCTCTCAAAACGTGTAAATCCATCAAAAATCCGAGGTAGAAAATTTTTACGAATCCAATACTTTCTTCTATGGAATATAGAAGAAAGTAATAAAGTCCCAAATATATTGATAAAAAATGAACGAAAAATCATGTGGTACGCATTGATTTGTAACATTTTGCAACAGTACGTACTTGTTGTATTGTATAACTTTTAATGTTCTTTGCATACGTTATCATACAACAGATAGCAGAAGGCCTGAAAGGTATACAGAAAGATTAATTAAATTCATAATCACTTAACGCAAAGAAAATGCCGCCCTTAAATTAATATTGCAGTGCATAATTTATCTGAATATTTTAGTGTAGCTCTGTACAACTGAAGGTTAATCATATCATATTCCATAAAAAAGCACTATTTTAGCATATTAATAATTTTTTTTTTTGTCTTCTTGGTTTTTGTAGATGAAAATTATTGAAATATGATTTATAAAAATATCTGTCCAAAAACTAAACGCAATGGCATTTTTTTTTTTTTTTTTTTTTTTTTTTTTTTGTGTGTGGGTGTCTCTGAATACATACACCGGTTTTATGGGACCTGTTAATATTCTTTTAAATTCGATTTCATAGTGAAATTTGAACAGTAGATATTGATTAAAAAAAAATTCTGAAAATATTTACAGACGCTGGTGGCGAGCAGACGGACAGTCGGACAGACAGATATACAAATTGAAATCATATTCAAGCTTAAAAACAATTAGAGAGTGCTAAAAACGCGTAATATAAACGAAAATGCAATTCCAGAAAATTTCCAATAATAACCCTTAATGCAGTTAATATTTTTTGGGACCCCGTAAATCAAATGCTAATCATACTATATTTTATAGAAAGCATTCTTTTGTGTATATGAATAATCTTTTTCGATTTCATTAATATTTGATCAAAATAAAGTTATTAAAATTTGGTTTATAGAAATAAGTATCATAGAACGCAATGCTTTGATATTCTTTCTGGCGTACAGGAACACAAATCAGTAGTGGTATTTACCCCATTTTTTATATTAAAAAAGAAAAAAACAAACAAAAAAACATCCGATAGTGAACTTGAATAGCATATTTTGATTACATTAAATTTGTGTGAAGACATAAAAGTATGGTTTATAAAAATGCCTCTCATAGAACACAATGCTTTGGAATCCTTTCGGGTGACCCTGTACATAAACTAGTATTAACTCCATTTTCAATAGGGAACATCCGATCGTGAACTTGAATAACATACACTGTCAAAAAAAGTCCTATTTGCTGCCAGAAATTTTCTGTAATTTAGAAAAATACGTTCTATCAACGTAATTTTTCCGTTGATAGAACATATTTTTCTGAATTACAGAAAATTTCTGGCAGCAAACAGGACTTTTTTTTTTTGACATTGTACACTGCTAAAAAAATGCAACTTTGCTGCCAGAAATTCTCTGTAATTTGAGAAAGTAGTCGTAATATAGGAAAAAATTACGTTGACAAAACGTATTTTTCTGTCATTACAGGGAATTTCTGGCAGCAAAGTTGCATTTTTTTTAACAGTATATAACAATTTTAAGAAATTCCATGTATATTTACGGGAGTTAGAGTGCGGATAGACAGACGGATAGACAGCCAGAGGGACAGAGAGACTGACAGACAAATCGAAGCCATTAACATTTTCCAACCTTGCTGAAAGTGTTAAAAAATGATTGTTCCAATTATTTGGTTCTCTCTCTCTCTCTCTCTCTCTCTTTCTTTTTCTTTTCTTTTTCTTTTTTTTTTTTTTAAATAAGTTATGTACATCATTAAAATATTTTATTCCTTTCTATTTTTGCTTTTAGGCCTCCTGAATATTATAATGAAGGACATGTTGATGCATCAGCCGTCGACTATTGGAGTGTGGGTACTACAGCTTTCGAAATTTTAACTGGAGGGATGATCACCATTTCTACAGAGAATATCTTAGATCAGAGTACGGAGCAGTCGTATAACGCGAGACAATTGCTGGAACGGAGAACATTTGTGTCAGCCATGGAAGCCTGTTGGTATATTACTCATTTCGTTGCTTATGAGGACAGTATCGTCAAAGTCAAGGACACCATTTACAATATAACTCCTCCGGATTTTTTTGAAGACTCTTTTGACTTTGTAAGTATGTTAATGCAGGAAGAACCCAGTAAGCGAGCAATGATGAGTCAAGCTCTGCAATCATCTTTCATAACTGAAACTATTAATCCCAAATTACATTACTATTTCAGATGTTTGGGTTCCCAAGCCTATTATAAGCCATTTTGGGTGTGTTCTTTATTGGTTTAGGAAAAGATTTATTATTTTTCGGACGATTTGAACGTTGTTTCAGTGTTGTTGCCTACACTGTCAAAAAAAAAAAAGTCCTATTTTCTGCAGTTTGCTACCAGAAATTTTCTGTAATTCAAAAAAAAAAAAAAAAAAAAAAAAAAAAAAAAATACGTTTTATCAACGGAAAAATGACGTTGATAGAACGTATTTTTCTGAATTACAGAAAATTTCTGGCAGCAAACAGGACTTTTTTTTTTCTTTCACTGAGAAAAAAATCTGTAACTGACATCTAGAATCTAAATTGTGGCTCTAGAAAAAATATTTTCATCTCATCCTTATAAATTCTAGTCCCCTTGGGAAGCGAGTTTTAGAAGCCTCTATTAGAATTCTAGAGCGTTTGCATATATTATCGAGGTCAAAGTTATTTAAAAATCTCTGCAAATAAATAAGACTACAAGAGGCGCTTTCAGAAACTATAATCTTGGTTTATGACTCAATTTTAGATAATCAAGTGAGTATTTCTTGCAACAGAAAAGACTCAGAGTATTCAGAATATTGTTTCATTATCTAGAAATGTGTAAACTAGAAATTCTCGATCATGTCGTCTATTCAGTTTATTGGCGTGCTGCATGCGTATAGCTCGGAAGTCTAGATTCTAATTAAGGAATTTATAAAATGGCCACTTATTCATTCTAGAGAAAGGCAGCATATTTCTTTTTCTCAGTGTATGGTTTTAAGTTTGTTGGAATGTTGTTTAAATGTTGTTGCCCATGGTTGTTAAAGTTAATGCACTATTACTTTCTTCCTATCTTTATTTTTTTTTTTTTTATAAAGTTAAATGTTACTAATTAATAAATAATAATAATATACTATACGATACTATATAATAACTACTACTAATAATAAAAACTAATAAATAAGTACCTGATAAATAATTATTTAAAAATAAAATTTATTGTACATTTTTAAATGAAAATATCTTTCTATAATTTTCTTTCTTTCTTTTCTTTCTTTCTTTTTTAATTTTTTTAAAATCAATTATTACATTGTGTTCTTTTTTTTTATATTTTAATAAAAATGATTATCCTTAATACCCAGACAGATTATTATGCCGTTTTTTAGATGGTAATGATACCGATGAAATAATGAATCTTATTTGAAAGTTTTTTTTCGCTGAAGAAATGACATTAAAAAAAAATAATTTGTCGTTCTCTATATGAAATTTTTAATTTTAGGAATGAAGAGCTTTTTAAATATTAAAGACTGAAAGATTATGACTGTACTTTTTAAAAAGCAAGTTATTACTATTATTTTCTTTTATAGTCATTAACAACCATTGCCATAATACGGTCTTTAAAAAGTGAAACAAATATCAATGAATTAATATATATATATATATATATATATATATTAGTACGTAGAATTGCCTAAAGACAAAACAGGAAGCCATGTTTCTCGTTATATTTTTAGAGCAATTCTTAAGCTAATCAAAAAATTCTACCATTATCTAACCAAACTGATTAATATTAGTGTTTTATTCTATCAATTATTCTTTTTTGAATTATTCAGAAACATTATTTTTCCTTGTGACTCCTTAAAATTTGTCTAGATACTTACATAAATTCTATGAGCTCAAACAATATATTTATTATAAATCATTATTATTTCAAAATTATCACCAAAACGTACTTTTAATAAAGTGAAATAAAATGAAATAATATAAAATTAGATTACAAGAATGTGATGTATAAGATTTAAAATAAGTTGATATACAAATGAAATAAAATTAAAATTAAAATCAAATATAAACTAAAAATGTGAAATTCTGACGAAACCAGTAGCGTCTCTCAAACAAGACGCTCCTGGTACACTGTTAAAAATTTCTGTAAATGTAATGTAAATATTTATCCAGAGTCTCAGTAAATTTACAGTAATTCTTAGGTAAAAGTAACTAATCGAGTTTCTCAATCTTTATTCTGTATTTTTACCTAATTTTATTATTTAATTTTTTTTTAATTAAAATTAAAAATGACTGTTTCCACTTTAGAAAAAGCATTCTAAGTCACAAATATAGTCCCACCAATAATTAATTAAATTAATATTAGTCATTAACATGAATGTATATCATAAGTTCTTTAACATCTCTGTTTATTTTTCTCTGTAATTTTACGTAAGACTTAAGATAATAGATTAGACAGAGTTTTCTGTTGAAATTTTTAACAGTGTAAAAATATTTTAGTAATAATAAAAGTAAAAGGAATCTTTTATAAAACTAGCATATATTGTTAAGAAAAGATAAATAATAAGCTGAAGAGGTTAAATTTAATAGAGATAGCATACTTAATTTTTTTTTTAAACTGATTTTTTTTTTTTTTTTTAGTTTTTTGTATGTTAGGCGTGTGTATTTTATTTCACACATATAGTCTTGTTTACTTAAAAGAGAAAAATTAAATATTTAAACTTGTTGCTCTCTGTTAAGATATATAAAATATTCCTTGATTAAAGAATACATGTAATAATATATAGGGCTTTTAACGTAAAGTACAGAGCTATGTAACGTACATGGATATCTATAATGAATTTGACAAAACATTATTGTTCAAGTTCGTTCTCATTTTGATGTATTATCAGCGTTCCCAACTTTTATAATTTATTCACAATCATTTTTAGCCTCGCCTTCATTTCACACCAGAAATTTAGTAGATTATATCTCTTCAATATGTGACAACGATTAAATAAGAAGAAAATCATTTTTCAAAATTTCCGGTATGGAAAAAGAGGTGGGGCTGAAAATACTCGTGAATAAATTATAAAAGTTGGGAACGCTGTATAGTGTTTTATGGGCAGGAGAAGATTTATGTGTTAGCCATAACTCTAATATGACGAGGCGTATACATTTTAAACACACAGAATTTAATGGATGACTAAGACAATTACAGATGAAATACACAAGTAACATGAACGACTACATTTTTAAGACTGATCTGTTCTAGCAGAGATAAAGTAAAGAGGAATGAACAGATCATTGATTGGACGTGACGTCACTTACCAACAGTCCAATAGATTGAATCAGGAATACAATGACGAAATACACCACAACTCTCCTCCCCTTAATTCCGTATACCATACCTGATGGGAGGTTTTCTTACTCTAGATGATCTTCTTACAACCTGTTCAGAAAAAGACAAATTAGTATTTTTACGTTTTGAATGTTCAGATTTTAGTTCTTTTTTATTTACAGTACTGTTGATATTTTTATCACAGTCAATTTCTCCAGGCTTTGTAGACACTGATCTACTGTCGGTTGGCACTGGATCTGGTGTAATGGAAGGCTCGGTTGGCACAGGATCTGGTGTAATGGAAGGCTCGGTTGGCACTGGATCTGTGTAATGGAAGGCCTCCTACCAGACTTAGATTCTCCATTGCTTTGTAGGAGTGGACTCTTGCTATCGGGAACCATGGAAGTATTTGCACCAGGACTTGTAGTTTCCTCCAGTTGTACTCTGGAACCTACAATTTTCAGTTGATCAACGTGTCTTTTACATACACATGGACCTACTTGAATTTTATAATGTAGTTTACCTAGTCTGGCAATTACTTTACCTATTTTCCATTTATCTCCTGATGTGTAATTGCGTACTGCAACTTTTTCATTTATTTGGAATTCTCTTATCTTTTTCTTGTTAAAAACATTTTTATGTTGTTTGTTTTCAACATAATTTTTAACATTTGGTACAAGCAAATCCAGTTTTGATCTGATATTTCTCTTGAGAAATAATGATGAGGGACTCTCCCTGTTGTAATATGAGGCATTATTCGGTATTGGAATAGAAATTCGTTTAACTTAAATTGGAGATTTCCGGGTTCTGAACTTAAGGATTTCAATCCTTTTTTAATTATTTGGACATATCTTTCGGCTTGACCATTTGTAGAGGGATGATATGGTGCAGTTAAACTATGTTTTATGCCTTTACTTTGTAGAAAATGTTCGAATTGTTCTGAAATGAATTGTGGCCCATTATCAGACACAAGGGACACAGGATAGCCATATCTGGCAAAAAGCGAAGAAAGACAGTTTATAGTGTTCTCAGCAGTAGTATTAGGAACAATGAACACTTCTGTCCATTTACTGTGGGCATCTACTACGATCAAAAACATTTCCCCCATCATTGGACCAAAAAAGTCTACATGTATTCTGTTCCAAGGTATTGTAGGCCATTCCTAGTGATGATTGTCCATTTTAGGAGGATTATGTTTTAATTTAATACAAACAGAACAGTTATTTGCTAAATTCTCAATGTCTTTATCAATACCTGGCCACCATACAAAACTACGTGCCAGTGCTTTCATTTTAACTATGCCAAAATGGCCAAAATGTGAATCTTCTAACACTTTTTGTCTATGAATAGTAGGAATTACAACACGATTCCCTTGTAGTATGCAATTATTTAGTATAGAAAAATCTTCTTATTTATGTCCGAAAAGTAAGTAATTTGGCATCTGTGTGCCTGATATTAAATGCTGGTACATTTCTTTCAATGTTGGATCTCGCTTAGAACTTACACACAACGTTTTTGTAGTTAACGATAACGAAGTGATTTGATGAATAAATAAACAATCGGATTCATCAGGGTTGCCAAATAAATTTGGTGACAAAGTTGGTGACATTTTTTCTGGCTGTAGCGAATCGGACGACGCCAGCAGTAAGTCTTCACTACGTAATGGAAGACGTGATAGAGCATCGGCATTTCCGTGCTCTGCAGATTTTTTATATTTAATATCATAATTAAATGTCTGTAAGTATAATGCATATCTTTGCATTCTAGCTGCCGAAAGTACCGGAACACTTTTTACGGGTGAAAATATGGAAACTAGAGGTTTACTATCAGTATACAGAGTAAATCTCCTACCATATAAAAATTTAAAAAATTTCTTTACACCAAAAATTATTGATAACGCTTCTTTATCTACCTGACTATACCGCTTTTCTGCAGAAGACAAAGTTCTAGAAGCAAATGCTATGGGTTATTCGGAGTTATCTGGCATTATATGCGAAAGTACTGCCGAAATTCCATAAGGAGAAGCATCAGTGGCTAAAATTAAGGTTAATTTAGGATTAAAATGATTGAGAATCCTTTCGGAAGTAATTTCCTGTTTAATTGCATTAAATGAATTTTCACATTTTTTAGTCCACTGAAAATTTACATTTTTACGTAATAATTCATTTAGAGGATAAGCAATCGTAGATAATTTAGGAACAAATCTAGAATAGTAAGATACTAAGCCTAAGAATGCTTTTACCTGAGTTACGTTTGTAGGTATTGGAGCATTTAAAATAGCAGAAATTTTTTCTTGCGTTTTGTGTATGCCATTTTTATCAATTTTGTAACCGCAGTATGTAATTTCATCATTCATGAAAAAATATTTTTCTTTATTTATTTTAAGATTATATTCACGTAACCTTTCTAGCACTTGTTTTAATCGCTCTAAATGTATTTCATCAGTTTCCCCTGAGATACATATATCGTCAATAAAAACTGAAATACCCTCTATACCTTTTAAAATTTGTTCTATAGTTCTCTGCCATATTGCTGGCGAACTGGCAATTCCGTATGGTAGTCGCGTAAATTGAAATAAACCTTTAGGAGTGTTAATAGTAAGTAATTCTTGTGAATTTTCCTCTACCGGTAAATGCAAGTATGCTTGATTTAAGTCAATCTTTGTAAAATGTAATCCACCCCCTAAAGTTGCTAATATATCCTCAATTTTTGGTAGCGGGTGTTTGTCAACCTTTAAAAATTTATTTACCGTGACTTTAAAATCGCCGCATAAACGAATTTTCCCATTAGGTTTTACCACCGGAACAATAGGTGTTGCCCATTTACAAGTACTAACAGCTTTTATTATCCCTTCATTTCTAATCTTTCCAATTCTTCATTTACCGCATTCCTTAATGCATACGTAACTGTTCGCGATTTACAAAATATTGGTGATGAGTATTTCTCTAAATGCAATTCAGCTTTAACATTTTTAATTTCACCTACGTTATTTGTAAATAAATCCGGAAATTCATTCAGTAAATTATTTAAATTATCCGAGATTTGTACTTTGTTTACCGGAACAGTTTGTAAATTGTTTGGGAATATATTAAATGTAGTTATCCAATCCCTACCTAGCAATAAAGGAAAATTGTCTTTTTTAACTAAATATAACTTAACATTCCTAGTTTTGTTTTCGTAAGTTACATTTACTCTAACAAATCCCTCGGGCTGGAAAATTTCTCCCGTAGCTGTTTTTAATTGAATATCAGCAGGAAACATTTTATGTTTTGGAAATAATCTCCGAAAACGATTTATCGGTACGGCGGAAATCGCCGATCCTGTATCAAGCTCCATTTCTGCTTTAGCACTATTTTCTATCAAAACCCAAATTTTTATAGGTTTAGTGCCTTCAGATTGTAATGACAAAATGTCTACAGTATCAAGAACATTTATATTTTTCTTTTGAGTAACATTGTTTTGTGCGTTCCGACACACCTTACTCAAATGACCGCGTTTTTTACAAAAATTGCAAACTGCATTAATAAATTTACAAGCATTTGCTAAATGAGAGCTATTTCCACAACGATAACAATGAGTTTTACTTTTATTTGCACTCGCACTTTTGTTCACGTTTTGTTTACTTAAGTTATTTTGAGAATAATTTTGTTTTGGTTTCCTAACACTAACAGAAACTTTATTCAAATTCAAATTCTTATTGTGTAATTCACTCATGTCATTTTCAGTACTTTGCATAGTTACGGCTTATTCTACTGCTTTTTCAAAAGTCAAATCTTCAACCTGAGACATTAATTTACTTTGGATTGTTTCATTTTTTAATCCGCGTAAAAATTGTTCTAACAAATTTTCTGACAGCGAATCGCCCGTAAACGCGCAATGTGTTGTAAATTTCTTTAAACGAACACTAAAATCTTGCACAGATTCATTATCTCCTTGAAAACATTTTCTAAATTTAATGCGTTCAGTAATTTTGTTAGGTATCTTACACAGATGTTTTGTTAAGACATCTACTAATTCAGTGTAAGTTTTTGATTCAGGAAGATCTGGGAACAATAAATTTGTAAGTAAATTATATAATTCCGGTCCAATAAACGTAATTAAAGCACTAAGTTTTTTTTTTCATCTTTTATATCAAACAATATAAAATTCTGTTCTAATCGTCGAATATAAGTATCCAAAGACTTAACAGAATCATTGAATTCTTTAAAATTTTGAAACATTTTTAATGAAAATATGCTACTTCTAATAATAAAAAGATGCAATCAAATAAAAGAACAGAACGAAAAAATAAAATAAATGTGTAAATACCTTTTTCCCTCTCTTTCTCGAAAAATAAAAAATCGTAGACGAGTAATTATCGATGGCGCCTATGCACTTCCGCCCCGACAGTAGACAGAAAACTCATCGCTGCTGCCTCCGATCTGCTTTATGATTCATTTCAAATAACCAATTTCTTCTTCGTGAAATATTTAGAACATATTCCGTTCTCTTTTTTTTTTTATGAATTGCAGATTTCATTTTTAATTATTTTCAAGTGAATGTATAAGAGCAAAACTTTTTTTTGCTTTTTTCTTTTCCTGTCGTCGCCATTATAGTGTTCATGAGCAGGAGAAGATTTATGTGTTAGCCATAACTCTAATATGACGAGGCGTATACATTTTAAACACACAGAATTTAATGGATGACTAAGACAATTACAGATGAAATACACAAGTAACATGAACGACTACATTTTTAAGACTGATCTGTTCTAGCAGAGATAAAGTAAAGAGGAATGAACAGATCATTGATTGGACGTGACGTCACTTACCAACAGTCCAATAGATTGAATCAGGAATACAATGACGAAATACACCACACGCTGTGTATTATGTTTCCTATCATTTAATGAATGTTATATTTGGACACTTTATATATTTTGCCCCTAACATGTACAAATACGAAAGATTAATTTTTTATTAAAATGTTGATAAATATACTGCAATTTAATTTTATACTAAAATTTCATATTACCACTGATTCCTTAAACTAAGAAAAGCTTTTTGTTCGAGTTTTTCCCGCGTATGTGAGTGTTTATCATATCAATATATATATATATTTTAAAAAAAAATTGTTCATTGATTAATTGAAACAGGTACTGATTGATACATTGTCTTTCATAATATTATTTTGAATATAGTAACGTGATTGTGGTATGTACACCCCGTGACAAAAAGATAGGTACAAAGGGGTTTTTCTTTGATTTTTCATAAAATAACATTATCTAAATTGTGCTTATCATTTATTAGTATCATAAAATAACACTATTCCCGGACTAATTTTTGTTTTAAGACTAGTTTAGAAAAGTTTAAAGACTAACATTTTTCTAATTTAAGACTACACTCCGCGACAAAAAGATAGGAACAAAGGTTCTTTTTAAAAATTTTTCATAAAATAGCATTATCTAAATTGTGCTGATCATTTATTATCATAACAAAATATTATCATATCAAAAACACATTAAATATTTGAATCATATTCAAAATAATCCTAAAAAAAAAAAAAAAAAAAAAAAACTTTGTTCCTATCTTTTGTCGCGGTGCGTAGTCTTAAATTAGAAAAAATGTAGTCTTAAAAATTTTCTAAATTAGTCTTAAAACAAAACTTAGTCCGGGAATAGTGTTATTTTATGGTAATAATAAATGATAAGCACAATTTAGATAATGTTATTTTATGAAAATTCAAAGAAAAAACTCTTTGTACCTATCTTTGTATTATTGGTTTTATGTTTAATACTATTTTGAATTTAATCACGTGAAGTAAATTTTAGTGATATGTGGTTAAATATTATTGGTTTTATGTTCAATATTACATTGAATGCACTATTAAGTAAATGAAATGTTAGTTACTCGTAGCTGGATATATACTATAAGATTTTTAAAACGTTGATAGATATATCGCAAAATTGATATTATACTAAGATCTTATAATACAATTGTTTCCTTATACTAAGTACAGCGTTGTGTTCCTGCAATTTTATGAAAATATGAATGTTTATCCTGTCACCATACAAATATCGGTTTATTGAAAGATTAATTGCAATAAATAATGATTCACATATTATCCTGTATAATATTATTTTTAATGTAGTCACGTGTAGGAAATATTAGTGATTTTTATCTTAGCTTACCATTAATGGTTCAATGTTTAACGTTATTTTGAATGTACGTAAGTGAAATGTTAGTTACTTGTAGTTAAATATTATAATATTTATATTATTTGACGTAATATTGTATTATATTAAATGTAATCATGTGAATGAAATATCAGTGATTTGTAGCTTACTATTATTGGTTTCATGTTTAACATTATTTTGAATGTACTAAGTAAATTAAATGTTAATAACTTGTAGTTGAATATTATATAACTGGAAAAGCCCCAGTTCGTGAACGAACCGAATTCCAAATGCGGGAAAATTTTCAAAATAAATTTCGAAACGTATAAAACTCAGCCTGATATTGTTTGCGTGCCAATAGATCAAAGTTTGTTAACGAAACCTTTTTTAAATTCATGAAATCCATGAAAGTAGTGTAGATTTATCACTAAAAAGATATCCGAACTGAAATAAATGAAGATTTCAGACCAATTTTTTATAGTACAAAGAACTAATACAGACTTTATTTAACCAAATTTATCCAAACAAAAGTTTAGCCGGAAATTTCTTCATACAGAACTTTTTTAGAACTTAGTTTATGTCTTAGAACTTAGTTAATGGGCAGCGTGTACAATGAATGGTATGCCCGACCATTCAGTAAAAGTTTAAGGAACTAATGTTAAAGCAAATGATTTAAATTACATCCGGCAAAATCAGCTGCCATTAAGAGCTTAAAAGTGAAAAGATCTTTTGGACCATATTAACCGATATGTTGACCTATATATTAATAAAATCGGAACTGCCGTCATATCACCATGACGTTTTCAAGGAAGCCCGCGGAATATGCATCAACATTACCAAGACGAAATGGCAACTGTGCGAAAATATGGAAAACCAGATCTGTTTATCTCTATTACCTGCAATCAAAAGTGGGCAGAAATTGCGGAAAACTGGAAGCCCTGACAGCGTGTGGAGCATAGTTCCACACTTTAAAAATCAATTAATCTCCATCCGTTTCTTTAAACGGACTGCTTGTTCTTTTCAGTTTTCATTTGTCGCTTTAAAAGTCTATGCTCATTGTTTCTGTCTAGTCTCTTTTAATCTTCGTCTTTGCCGCTAGGATCCATCTGATCCATGATAGAGAATGAGAGAGAACAAACAAAAGAAATCAACACTTTAAAAACCAATTCGTCTTTGCCGCTAGGATCCATCTGATCCAAGGTAGAGAATGAGAGAGAGCAAACAAAAGAAATCAACACTTTAAAAACCAATTCGTCTTTGCCGCTAGGATCCATCTGATCCAAAATAGAGAATGAGAGAGAGCAAACAAAAGAGATCCACAATTTTAAAATCAATAAAGTAGCATCAATCTGCGCTTGCATAAAAATGTGATTATTCCTACGGTATATTATACTTAAAATTCAAGAGCTCAAGTTGTAAAACAAAATGTAACCAACATAGTTGCTTCTCTTATAAAAATTTTCCTTATTCTGTTTCTTTAATTCTATTTCTTATAAACATTTTATACAGATGCCACATGTATCACATAAACCCTTAATTTGTACACTCTTTTAAAGGTAGCACGTGATCATATTTTTACATAAAAATCAAAACCTTAAATTCATTTAACCATTTTTTTTTTCTTTTACTTTTTTGTTCCGCATGTGATCTTATACACTGTACGTCCACACACAGAGTCCAAGGAAACCTCTTAGCCATTTATATATATATTATGTGACATAATATTACATTGAGCGTAAAAATGTAAATCATTTGTAAGTGATTTGTAATTCAATATTATTTTACGCGTAATACCATACATAGTATTACATGCGTATTTGAACGTAGTTTCATAAATAAAATGTAGTAATATGTAGTTCAATATTATTGTGTTTATATTTAATAAAACATAATGTTACTTTTGATGTAATAACATTAAAGAAATGTTGGGTTTTCGCAGCAGAATATTATTGAGTTTGTAATGTTATAAAACACTGAATATCAATAACAATGAAGGCTATGTATTTCAGTACAATAGGAAAAAAATGTATTGTTAAATTTTCTTCGTTGTTTTCAGTTCACTGTTAAAAAATTGGTGTTAGTTTGAACCAAAACTTGATTATGAAGTAGCTGCAACCACTATAATAGTCTTAATCTCTTACCAAGATTTGGTAATTTTATGTTTAGCCAAATATTAATATTATGTAAAAAAAAAGAAAAAAAAATTATCCGACCGAGGTGGGGATCGAACTGAAGACCTTCTTGTCTCAAGACTAACATAGGGCAGTATGCCACGCATTCTTGCCCACTAATTCTGTTTCGTTAATTTTGATGAACGGGGCTAAATTTTCTAGGGTCTTATCTTGACTCATGGGTGAGCTGTTGCACAAAATTTGCGCTTTACTCTATGTTTTCGACCATTCAAAAAGAATTTTACTGATTCATACTTCTTACTGGACTGTATATAATAGATTTTTTTCTCTTCTTAAAAGAATACACTTCAATAGACTTTCTTGTAGTAACATCTGCTTAGTGATCAATTGAATAAAGAACACTTTTTTTTTTTTTTTGTAATGAATGTTGGTTTTGAATGACGTAATCACACGCGATCTCACCTCACAAATTTTATTTTCACTCTTCGGCTTACAGCGGGTGATTTTCAGAGCGTTAGTGGCGCCATCTCCTGAATACAAAGGAAATTACAATTGCATGTACGCTGAAACACTTCCCTTGTGAATGTAAGGTAGATGTATGGTAGCTCTAAGTTTTGGTGCAACTAAAATTAAATCGCAAGAAGTAGAAAATTAAAAAGTGAGGTTGAACCATGTTGTGGTATTGCTTATAACTTTATTTCATGTAGTGGTTCAAGTTTGAACTGAAAATTTGAACCGTGGGTATCTGTATCTCAAAACAAATAATATCGAATTTTTTTTATTCCTTTTAATCTTAAAATAGAATAAAATAAATTAAAATATTATATAACAAGAGATTATAAATCTTATAGAGCTTTGCGAGGAGCTTAAATTTATATTTAAATATATTTTACGGAGTAGTATACATTTATTTTGTTTTCTGATAATATTTAGAATATGCCACCATTTTCAATTTTTTTAAATAAATTATCCTTTCAGACTTGAATTATTATTTTTCTTCTGTGGCATTAACGTAAATTAATTTTTAGGGTTAACTTGGATTAAAACTTGCACGGTAAAAACCCTAAGAGCGTAGTTTTCAAGGAAAACAGATCGTTTTTCATGTGCACAAATAAGGACATTCGCCCTAAACGATAGTGTCGGTAATGTGTCCTCAGTTGTGGTCGCCAGGTCTGGAAGAGTTAAAGAACCGATAACATTTTTCCTTCAAAATTTTCGATAATCAAAGTTCTCTAGATGATTATTACTTTCTTCTATATTCAATAGAAGAAAGTATTGGATTCGTAAAATTTTCGACTTCGGGTTTTTGATGGATTTACACGTTTTGAGAGCTGTAGAACACGATTTGACCGTTTTTAGAAAATTTCTGTCTGTCTGTCAGTCTGTGTGTGTGTGACAAAATTTTGTGACAACTGTATCTCAGAAACTACTGCACATAATTTCATACAAATTGGTATGTAGTTGCACCTTGACATAAATTAGTGCCTATCAACTTTTGATAAAAATTGTCTTATAGGTTGTGTTGCCATCCCGCATTTTCTAAATTTTTAACATGGTGATATAGGACAAAATTTTGTATAAATGTGCATAAAGAGAATTATTTTTCAGTAATCATTATGAAATTTACAAGAATTATTTATAATAAAGATAGTCAACTGGGAAAATTTTTTGTATGTGTAGGAGCATCGCGATCCCCCCTGGAGGGGATGTCCCCCCTCGAGGGGAGTAAATTTTCAAGATGGGTATCTTTCGAAAGGTCTCGTCAATACCTTTAAAACAAATGGTTGAACTATAAATCTGTGATAATTTAAAACAAAGTTATCGATTTTTTTTACTTTTAACGAAAAAAAACTTAGTTTTTTAACGAGATTTAACCAAACTTGGTATTTAGTTGGCCCCTAACATAAACTGGTGCTGATTAGATTTGGGGATCAATTGCTCAACAGGTGGTGCTGTGATCGTATTTTTTCTAAATTTTTAACATGGCAGTATACGACAAAATTTCTTATAAATGTACATAATGAGAGTTAATTTTATCTATACAAATATTTCTATTTCAGTATAGTGATATTTATTGTATAGTAATGTATGTTATGTATTCCTTAATAGCAAAATGCATGTTAAATATGTTGAATTTTTTTTTTTTTTTTTTTAATTAAACATAGATTTGTTTAAGTGGCTGAGACATATTAAGTCGAAACAGGTTATTTATGTATTATATGATATTTAGTGCATTTCTATATCTATTATTGAGAGTAAATATTAAAAATTCAATTTCATTGTTTATTGTGGAAGTTAGGTAATACCCAAAATGTCCATATTTGATGTACTTTGGTTATTTTAATCTATTGGGTGAGTGCAAAAGTTCTACCCGTTTTTATTACCCATAAAGAAAAGCAAATAAACGCAAAATGGACAGAACCTATTATTGTGTATAATCCCCACTGCTATTTATGACGCAACGCCTCTTGCCATCTTTCTGGCAGGGGATGAACCCTACGGCGGCGGTAAAATTCCGGTGGTTTCGAGTCAAAAAAAGTCTTGGATGGCAGTTTTCACAGCATCAAGATCATCAAAGATTTTCTGACTGAAGGAATTATTCAACGCTCGAAATAGGTGATAGTCAGTTGGTGCCAAGTTAGGAGAATAGGGAGGATGGAATAAAACCTCCCAACCAAAGCCCAGTAACTTTTGGCGAATGAGGACTGCAGCATGTGGCCTAGCGTTATCGTGAGGAAGGGTAACACCGCGACAATTGATGATACCTGGCCGCTTTGCTACCAAACATGAATCCAGCCTGTCTAACTGTAGACAGTAGAATGCAGAATTGATGGTTTGGTTGAGTGGTAAGACCGCACCGTGAATTATTTCCTTCACATCCCACCACACACTCAATAACACCTTTTAGGGATGAAGTTTAGCTTTCGAAGTCGATGCATGCGGATCAGAAGGGCGACACACAGTCCTATGACGCTTTACGTTACGGTACATAACCCACTTCTCATCTCCTGTCACAATTCGTATCACGAATGGGTCATTTTTGTACCGGGAAAGCAAGGAAACACAGTTGGCGATTCGGTCATCCCGTTGATTAGCTGTTAAGTTATGTGGATCCCAACGATCCAACTTTCTCGTAAAACTGAACTTAACCAGCCGTCTCTAGACCGTTGTGCGGTAAACGTTAAAGGTCTCTGCTAATTCTTGCACGATTCGGTTCGGGTTGTTTCTTATGGCTTGTTCAATATCGTCGTCTCCAATGTGTGATGACCGTCCAATGCTAGCCTGATCTTGGCAGCTTCTGTCTCTTTCCGTAAATTTATGAAACCATCGACGACATGTGTTTTCGTCTATTGCACGTGTTCAATTAACTCTTTATTTTTTAGAGATTATTTAGATTAGAATAAGATAAATATATCGAAGTGAACGGTGGATAGCCCATTAGGCGGGATTTCATTCTGTCACTGTATCCAGCTTTGGTCAAATTCATTTCTTTTAACATGATTATAATATGTCTCGCACTAGAAATTTATGAGAACATATATGTGATGTGGAACTGAGCAGAGTCCACCTATGCCAACTAGTTTTGAGATGATTAACTTTGTGAGAAACGATGCATTTATACATGAGGCATCCACACACGATTGATTGGCCGACGATTTGCGTCATTACAATGTCACGTGTGACGTCAATTACATTGCAAATTTGCATATCCAACACCGGGTAGAACTTTCGCACTAACCCAATATTTTGCAGTCTTCAATATATGAACTATTGGTAAAGTATGTTATTATCAGAAGCATTTGTACATTTCTTTGTAATATGCATTGCTTCGTTAAGCGGTAGGGTACTCGAAATATTTCTGACGTTCTATATGTATATACATGATGTAGAAACATTGGTATATGACGTTCCTTATAAGTTGTAATTTGTTTAGCACAATAAAGGTTCTTTCGTAATATTGTGACGCATAGGAAAAAAAGTAGGCGAGAGTGTTGTTGAATGGGACGCAGGATGAATGGGACAATAGCAAAATTTTTATGTTTTGCAAGCATCATAAACTTAACAATTTTTTTAATATATGGCAGTACTGAGGTCATTCATAAAATGTAGTTTCAGAATTGTGTTATTCATAAAAGGGCAGAAAAAGATTAAAATGTTTTATTTGGCTGCCAAAGTAAGTTTTTACTGATTCAGTTAGGTAGTAGTTAAGAAATTAACTATTTGCTTAAAGTTAATATAACTTTTATATGGTGAAAAGGCATAATCTTTTATTGTGTTTATGATTTTCAAGAAGAATATTAACAATTGTTCCTTAAGCCTATTTCCTGTTTTATATGATCATGTGGTGGTGGGGATGAATGAGACAGTTTGAATGGGACATTCCCCACTATGTGCTAACTTAAAATTGTGCACAGGAATTATATTGAAACAAATCGTAAATAGATTTTCAATATTTTTATAACCTGTAGTTCAGTAGTTGAAACATGGAATTATAAAAACAGCATGGATTTAGAGAAAAATAGATTGAAATTAATTGTTCTGAATATTGTTTATAATAATTATGATAAAAAAAAAATTATAAATTAGAATATTAAATGCAACTTAAATCAGTAGTATCAATAATAATAATAATAATAAAATTAATAATAATTTGATGAAAATCACAATTTCAATCAAGCTAATTAAATAAATCCTGGTGATTATTAATGTAATACAGAATAGAATGCTTATTTTTCCCGATCAGTCGGAAACAAAAATTTATATGGATAATTTGTACTCTATTATAATGATTTGTTTCTTTCTAGTGTCTTATTTATTTATTTATTTATTTTTAGATTAGATTTTATTAGATTGAATTACCAAAGCCTATAGCACTAGGAACTGTGCGAACAGAAGGACTTTTGCCTTTTGATGTTAATTTGAGTCAATACATCAGTTTATGTTAATTTCAGTAAATTCGTAGCGTGTAATAAAATCACATGAACCAATTCTTCAACTTTAAAAATTTATTTAGTTTCCATTTAGTTTTTTTTTTTTTTTTTTTTGTTAACTCTAGTCCTGTCCCATTCATCCTCATAGGTGGGGATGAATGGGACAATGCACATGCATATGTAAAAAAAAAAAAAATATATTAATTAAAAATGATAACTTTTTATTAAAGTTAGTATGTTTATATGTAACTGATTACTGAAGTGTACTTATGAGCAATTTTACAAAATTCTGGGTGAACGTTATTAATAAAAACATGAAAAATGTCCCATTCATCCCCACTTTCCCCTATCTTATATTATAGGTTAAATATAGTATAACGACATAATTAATGTCTACATATTGTGTTGATGTTATATTGTCACAACTTTTCTCTTAGTTATGTGAAATGTATGTAATGTCATGTATTACTATCATACAATGATGTCGATACGCTAAAGGATACCCCAAACAACTGTCTACATTTTATTATTTCCTCTGGCGTTGAAGACTATTTTTTCTCTGAGTTTATTTATCTACCGCCAAGTTAATCCTTTTAATATTATAGAAAAGTTTGTTAAATGTATAAATAAAATTATTAAAGTATATTGTTCTGTATATTTTATGTTTCAATTACTGTGTTTATTTTCTTTATTAATTATCATGTCACGATCTTAATACAATTTTACTGCAAAAATATTACATCGTGGGTATTTAAACTAAGTAAATTAAATAAATATCATTTAAGAAAGTTTAAAAATACATAAAAAATTAGTTTTTTATTTTTTTTTTTATTTTTTTATTATTAGAACAAAATGTATGCTTAAACAGACATTAATGGAATGTATAATAATTGAAAAATTACATATTAATTAGAGATAGTAAAAAGCTTAACTTTCTTAGAGACTTTTTATTTATTTTTTAATTGATAACTTGTCGTACGCTGTGTCACATTGTAAAAAAATTCTGTAAAAATAAAGCACTTTTTCAACATTTACAGCATAGGTTGCTGTATATTTTTACAGCTAGTTCTGTAAAAATAATTGAAGACTGGTTACTTCACATTATGCAGTAAATCGGTATCAAAATTTTTCCAGAAGTCTTTTGATGCGCATCACGTGGTTTATCAACCAATCAGTGTTGATGTTGACCTTAATTGTTTTTGTAAAGAAAATTTACTGTGTTCCCAACGACGCGACTGGCAAAGTGAATAAAGTGCCTTTAGAATAGGAGACTGTGTGTTCAAATCCCGGGCTTTCCAAGATCGTTTGCTCCGCCTGAAAACATAAATAAAGTAAATTATATGTGTAAAAAAAAAACTAGTTGGCATAGGTGAACTCTGCTCAGTTTCCCACCATATTTATGTTCTCATAAATTTCTAGTACGAGACATATTATAACCATGTTAAAAGAATTGAATTTGACCAAATCTTGATACAGTGACAAAATGAAATCCCCGCCTAATAGGCTATCCACCATTCACTTCGATATACAGTCGGCTGCAAAATTATTCGAGCACTAGCAATAATCCTTGCCAAAAAAAAGTACACTTAATACAGCTTTGTTAAATAAATCCTTGTCGAGTCATGTTCTTAATCAGTCTAAGAACATGATTCGACAAGGATTTACTTAGCAAAACAGTCTTAAGTGTACTTTTTAAATATAGGAATTATTGGCTAGTGCTCGAATAATTTTGCAGCCGACTGTATTTATCTTATTCTAATCTATTAATTTATTTTATCAGGGTCGATTCTGTTGTTTAGTTTTCATGGTACTATTTCCAATGCAATAACCCTCAAAATTCATATTTTATATGAAAAATTTACAATTTAGCTATGTTGAAAAATCGTAAATTACGAATAATTTACGAAATTTTCCTATTAGAATATTTGTATTCAATCATATTCAAACAAATGTCATAAATGTAATTTTGAAGTTGTCTAATGTATTTATGATCCTAAAAATGGAAGTTTATGCTCAATTTTGCCTTATTCTGACATGTTAAGTAAATCGTAAATTCCAAATAACTTACGAATTTTTTAAATTGGAAAGATTATAGTCTATGATATTCATGCCAGTAACCAAAATAATACTTAAAAAGTGGTTTGACATCTTTACGATGAAAATATCTCTCAAGATCGACGTTTATGTGAAATTTTGCTCTATTCTGCCATGTTAAGAAATTCGTAATTTTCCAATAACTTACGAAATTTTTATATTGGAAAATTCATAGTCTTTATTCATGCCAGTGTTCTAATTAATATTTCAAAAGTAGTGTGACATCTTTACGATGAAAATATCTCTCAAAATTGACGTTTATGTGAAATTTTGCCCTATACTGCTATGTTAAGAAATTCGTAAATTTCCAATAACTTGCGAAATTTTCAAAGTAGCACATTTATAGTTACTAATATTCATTCCGGCATCAAACCTGATATTTTAAAACTGGTCTGACATTTTTACAGTAAAAGTTTCCATTTAATGCACGTAAAGTGAATTTTTGTCCTATTCCCCCATGTTAAGAAAATCGTAAATTTCTCATAACTTACGAAATTTTTTAATTCGAATGTTGCAAATGAATAGGGTTCTTGCCAGTATCGAAAGTAATATTTTAAAACTGATCTGACCTCTCTGCGGTCATTTCTTCGTGAGATATCGTGTAAACAGACTAACAAACTAACGGACTAACACACTGACACAGTAACGGACTCACACACTGACACACTAACAGACACCTTACAGACAGACACCATAAAATTTTTGTCATTTTCGGATTCCTCACACCTGAAAACGTATAAAAAAGTCAAAAAACCGAGGTCGAATATTTTCACGATTACCTAAGTTCCCCATACCTATAGTATGATGGGGAACTAATAAGTTGCTTAGTGTTGTAGATTATTCCCTGCACGCATGTGTAATTGCAGGAAATATTTTTAAAACACACTGTGAAATTACAGAACACGTGAGTAAAAATCACATCAAATTTATTTTACTGCACATTGTAAAAATACAGCACGGTGAGTAGGGAATACATTTACCAGCGCACTCTGCTGTAATCTACTACAGAAAATTTTTGCAGTGTATATATAGTACAGTCGGTAACAAAAGTATTCGAACACTAGCAAAAATTCCTATATAAAAAAAGTGGAGTTAATAATGTTTTGTTAAATAAATCCTTGTCGAATCATATTCTTAGACTGACAAAGAACATGATTCGACAAGGATTTATTTAAGAAAACAGTATTAACTCTACTTTTTTTACGTAGGAATTTTTGCTAGTGTTCGGATACTTTCGTTACCGACTGTACATCGATCAAAAATAGTTTTTTCTATTTATGCTTTTAGTATTATAATTTAAGCCGAATAATATTAAGCATTTAATGATTCCATACTGTCATTTCAGAATTGGAGTTTTTTATTCTTGTAAGTGTTTGACCTTGTATGATCTTGAAAACGCAATGAAAATAATTTTTGTCTCTTAAGACTCAAAACAGACACAAGTAATCCTGACACTTTTGAATATGCTTTTATGAATTTAAAAATTTTATAAAGACAGAGAAAAAATAATAACTTTATCTACTAACGTGTTAATACTCGGGAAAATAAAAAAATAATTTTTTATCAACGATGCTATTCACATAAACTGTACATGCTAATACTATATCATACCCTCCAACATACTAATTAATATTCCGTAGTATTGTTAGCCCCGCCTTCTTTTTCACACCAGTATATTTTTAGAGTATTTTTCTTCTAATTTAATCGCAATTGCATTTGGAGAATATTACTCTAAAAATTTATTGGTGGAAGAAAAAGGGCGGGACTAACAATACTATGGAATATTAATTACACTGATGGAAAAAAAATCCCAACAACATGAAAAAATTATTGTACAGTAATGAAATTTCATCAATACATTTGTTTAGGTAACATATTTAATTGATTAAAGTTTCAAGATCACAGGTAGAGCCATTGGCGAGAAGAGCCATTTCAAATGTGAAATGTTGGTACATTAGTAACCAGTGTAACCGCCAGAATTTTGAATGCAAGCATGCAAACGTGCATGCATTGTGTCGTACAGGTGTCGGATATCAGTTTGTGGGATGGAGTTCCATGCCTGTTGCACTTGGGCGGTCAATGCAGGGACGGTTAATGCTGGTTGTGGATGACGCTGGAGTTGTCATCCAATGATGTCCCATACGTGCTCGATTGGAGAAAGATCTGGAATGCACGCTACAGGGCGTCTGGCTCGGAGCTGTCCTTGAAGTAACCGATTTGTAACAGTTCGTTGTGTCACTGTGGAGCCAACTGCAGCTCGAATTTCATCTGCAGACGCAGTACGATTAGCCACAGCCATACGCCGAACACGGAAGTCTTCCCCCTCAGTAGTGACCCGGTCTTCTTGAGGAAGTACCTTCCCTTGACCACTGCTGCCAACACTCATGCACAGTGGATACATTCCTGCCAAGTCTTTCTGTAATATCGCGGAAAGAAAACCCACCTTATCGTAGCCCTACTACACGACCTCGTTCAAACTCAGTGAGCTGTTGATAATGGCTTCTTCGTCTTCTTAGAGGCATCCTTGACTAATATTAACCCACTATGTCAAATCTCAACTGTAAATAACGATCACGAACCTTGCAGCGCTTATTTAAAGCAAACCTCATTTGCATGTTCATAGTGTCGCTACAAGCGCCACACTTATGCGCGTAGCTCGAAATTTGAATCGACGTCATCTTTCAGATGTTTTAACACGCCTACCAAATTTCGTTTATCTAGCACAGCTCCTTCCTGGTGTTGGGATTTTTTTTTCCATCAGTGTATTATGTTAGAGGGAATGTAATATGTAGAAGTCTTTAGTTTTCCTCTGTTGATCCTAGTGGTGCAACTATAGCTCCGGTTCGTGATTTAGCTTTACTGTACATATCTTTATGGTAATCTGCAGTTTTCCATATAATGGATAAACCTCTTCCCTTCGGTGACCATATGTCCTTGAAATTCGAGGACAGTTCCCGAATTTTAAACGCTTTTATTTTTTGACCTCAAAAAAACTTTGATTACTTGATGACACTAAATATCCCCGTTGGATGGATCTATGGTTGGTTGGGTTTTACGTCTCACTAGTGCTGCGCAGATGGGCAATTGGCGACGGTCTGGGACACACCCCTAGAGGTGGTCCGGAGATATGCCATCGCAATTTTGATCCTCCACGGAAGGGATATGGCTCTCTCACTTCGGTGACCCCAGAGGTATAATTTTTGATGGGAACATGGAGGACATTGCGGCCACGACAGATTTTATGTGCACCAGCCACCATTAGTGTACACGATGGTCTTCTGCCGGCTCGAGTACCGAACCCGCAAACTTCCAATTATGAGGCCGGTGCTCTACCGACTGGGCTACCTCGGCCCCTAAATATCCTCGAATCTAAATATTTGTATTTATTTCTCTCAAAATCGTGCTCAAATGCACAAGTGATTGCACAAGTTTGGGAATCAACAAACTGCGTCAAATAAATACCATCGTGTTGTGGATTTTTATCTTCGTGGATTTGTCCGAAATGAAGAAAAAACCTCTTTCATGCATTACACAAAGCAGTCGTAAGGTTTTCAACAGTCACTTTATTGAATGCCATTTTTTTGTTTTATACTGTAATTTTCATTAATTGTTTGTAGTATATATCTTCAAAGAAATAATACAAAGATTGCTATATATAAAAAGTGGTATTCAAAATAATGACTGCTGAAAACCCATCAATTATATGACCACCGTCCACAACACGTTGCATTGGTAGAAAATGGAAGAGAGAAAAAAAGATATACATATACTATATAGGGGAGAGTGGGGATGAATGGGACGCAGGATGAATGAGACAGAAGCAAAATTTTTATGTTTTGCATGCACCAGAAACTTAACAATTTTTCTGATATATGGCAGCACTGAGGTCATTCATCAAGTGTAGTTTCAGAATTGTGCTGTCTATTGAAAGGCAGAAAAAAAATTAAAGTGTCTTTTTCTGCTGCTAAAGTAAGTTTTTATTGATTCAGTTCGGTAGTAGTTAAGACATTAACTATTTGCTTAAAGTTAATATAACTCTTATATAGTGAAAAGGCATAATCTTTTACTGTGTTTATGATATTCAGGAAGAGTATTGACAATTGTTCATCATTCCTGTTTTATATGATCAGGTGATAGTGGGGATGAATGGGACAGTTTGAATAAGAATGAATGGGACATTCCCCACTATGTGCTAATTTAAAATTGTACACAAGAATTATATTAAAACAAATCGTAAATAGATTTTCAATATTTTTATAACCTGTAGTTCAGTAGTTATGGCATGGAATTATAAAAATAGCAAGGATATAGAGAAAAATAGATTGAAATTAATTGTTCCGATTTTTGTTTATAATAATTATGATTAAAAAAATTATAAGTTAGAATAGTTAATGCAACTTAAATCAATAATATCAATAATTAAAAAAATAAAAAAATAAACTAATATTAATTGGATTAAAATCACAATTTCAATCAAGCTAATTAAATAAATCCTGGTGATTATTAATGTAATACAGAATAGAATGCTTATTTTTCTCGATCAGTCGGAAACAAAAATTTATATGGATAATTTGTACTCTTTTATAATGGTTTATATCTTTCTAGTGTCTTATTTATTTATTTATTTTTAGATTAAATCTCATTACATTAAATTACCAAAGCCTAGAGAACTGTGCAAACCAAAGGACTTTTGCTTTTCGATGTTAATTTGAGTCAATGCATCAGTTTTTGTTAATTTCAGTAAATCCATAGTGTGTAGTAAAATCACATAAACCAGTTTAACTTTAAAAATTTATTTACTTTCCATTTTGTTTTCTTTTCTTTGTCAACTTCAGTCCTGTCCCATACATCCCCACATGTGGGGATGAATGGGACAATGCACATGCATGTAAAAAAAAAAAAAAAAATATGTATTATTAATTAAAAATAACTTTTTATTAAAGTTAGTATGTTTATTTGTATCTGATTACTGAAGTGTGCTTATGAGCAATGTTACAAAATTCTGAATTACATATGGTGAACGTTATTAATAAAAACGTGAAAAATGTCCCATTCATTCCCACTATCCCCACATATAAGGAATAATTTCTGCATTTCTAGTTTTAGGTATGGGAAATTTGAAGATTAAAATACAATGTTTTCATATTGTGTTGTCTCCCATCAAAATAACAAATTTAGAACAAATGTGTTCTATAAATTATATTTTACTATTTTAATTTAAAAATTTAATGCTGGGATGGTTTATTTTGCTTAAATATTCCTTAATTTTAATACTTTTTGATATAAAAAGGTGTTTCAGCGCATTTTTAATGCATAAATCGGAGTTTTTTTTAATAATGCATATACGTATTGGTCTGTTCTATCCTCGAAAAAATTCCTAAATTGAATTTTCAGTGTCCTCAAAATTTCATACGATTTACGGACAGTACGTTCTTTGTCCTCAAATCAGTGTTTGAAAATATGGTCACCTTATTTCCTTTAATGGAGCTTTATTGCCAAGGCTTATTTAAAAAAAAAAAAAAAAAAAAAAAGCTACGTTTTTTTGTTTAAAAGTAAATTAAATAATAAATATTTAATTTTTAAAGTTATTCTTATCTTTTTTACACATTATCTTTTTTATTTTTAAAGATTTGTTTGTGATGAAAAAGTTGTGGCACTACGCCGTTTTTCTATATAAGTTCAGTCGATCTTTTTTAGTGAACTGCATTTAATTTTCTTTAAATGATAAATATATTTAAAATACGCTAAGTACATTATTTTTTTTTAATCTTAAATAAACTATTTATGAAAAATTCCACCAACGGATTAAAAGGAAAAAAAAAAAACTGTTGATACTATCATTATATCCGCATGTCGTAGAACGGCGCTGAAGCAAGAAGAATGCGCCATGTCTGCGCATCATTCCGGGAGAAGACGGAGGAAAAACAAACTAGAAGATCCCACTTGTGGTTTTGTGTAATAAATGTTGGAATATACATCTCAGTATGTACTCTTTGACAATTCTCAAAGAAACCTATTACTTTTTCAACTACGTATACTAATATAAATCCTAAAAATGTCGTCTTAAGAAAATATCTCTCCATCAGAAGCACCTTTAGAATTATTTATCCGCATAGTGGTTTCTCGAACAGAATTAATCCAATGGAATTTAGTTATATTTTATTATTATTATTTACAACAGTTTAAAAATAAAAAATCCATTTTATATACGGAAAGTATATATTGTGTTCATTAATTTAAACATTCGTAAAGAAAGTTGAATATTCAATTAAATATGTAATACAAGAAATTGAATTATCATAACTAATTTCAAAGTAATTTTTAGCTATTAATTTTGTGTGAAATTTTTTGAATGTAAAGTTGGAAGCACATACGTTTATCTGTAAGTCTATACTGCATGCGTAAATCTAAAAACTGTGTTTTTGACTGTTGATTTTTAAAATATTTTTCCACTACTACTAATAATGACGCAATACACAATTGTTTCCAAATAAACTGTAAATAAATTAGATTCTGACCAGTAAAATTTTTTAACTTTTAAATTTAGAAAATTAGATTATACTATAACAACAAAAAAAAAAAAGCCAGAATTAACTAGAAATTTCATATTATACAGCATAAAAAGAATTTTTTCCCCTTCGAAAAAAAAAAAAAATAAAATAAAAAAAAATAAAAAAATACATATATATATATTTATCTACTATTTATATAATTTGTGTATAAAATGGGAAAATGTACAACTAGTAAAGTTAAAATGAACGGTAAATTAGTCTTCTATAGATCTTTGTGGGTGACTATCTTTTGGCTCGTTCTGATTTTATGTAATTTCTTACTTGTTTTTGGTTTAATTTGGTATTTAGTCATTTTTGTTTTTTGCCCATATTACAACAAATCAAAAAATGAAAACATGCCTGAATATGAAGAAAATATATCATCCCTTAAATATTGTATAGATTATTACTGGTATGTAAGCGATATATTGTCCATTTTAATTCATATATCTCCTTTCCTCGTTATTACAAATGCATCGTTCGTTTATTACAAGAGAATACGCAAACATGTGATGTTGAAATCAGTCAAACGTGAGTCTAAACTGGACGATAAAGAAGTTTTAAATATTTCTGAAAAAAGAACAACATATTTAAAACTGAAAAGCAAAAATATTGAAGCAGATGCTGAACAGTACATTTCAGAGTTAATGGTTGAAGGAAATCCAGCTATTTTGACACATCTGAATCATCCAAATCTGATGACATACCTTCAACCGCGCTCAGAAATATATTTTAACTTGAAATCTTTCATGTCTTATATGACATGGGAACTCTTACCAGGCCATTTGCCACCTTATATAGATACTGTTATATACACGAGAGACATATTAAATGGCTTACAGTATTTGCATGATCGACATATATTCCATCTAAATCTCTGCCCGGCAAATATTTTGATTGTGCACAGCCCGAAAAATGACTCTGGAATGGCAAAAATATCAGGATTTGATTTTGCAAAAGAAAGTGATCAGCGTACTCTTGACTACCAGGAAATAGGCTTGGATTGGATTTACAGGTAATTAGGTTGTTTAATACTTCTTATTCATTAATAAAACATTTTAATCCTTTTATTCTTCCTGATGCTAATTGGAATCATAACAATTAACCTTTTCTTTCCTACTAACACCCTCACTGGTTCAAAATGAACAATATTATAATCTATATACATTTTTCTGCAGAAAAAAGTAATATAAAAGAAAAATTTTTAAGTCAATTCCTACTTACAAACACTATCGAAAAAGTTTTTTTTTTTTTTTTTTTTTTTTTTAAATATAATTTTGAATTAAGAAATAAAAAGCGCCCGTGCAAAATGAAATAAAAATGATTATAAGATTAAAAAAACAAAACTTTTTATGTGCCATGTTTTAAATTTTCGGATGAATCATATAACTCTTATCAATGTGCATAAAATTTTTAAAGTGATAATGACGTCAGTTTTTGTGAGATGCATGATTTAACTTTTTATATTTTTTTAATGTTCACGTTTAATTAAATGTATTTATTTTTATGTCAAAAGAAAATGAACTCGTAAATTATTTTTTTTGGCAACAATTAAATTATAGCTAATATTTTAATGGCTATATTAACGCTATTAGGATGTTATTATTTTCATATTTTAATTAATTATAAGAAAACTAATAAAAAATTCGAAAATCGGACTTCGAAGAATTGTGTTGTCACCGTGTTCTGAGCAATCCTGAAAGTTTCAAATTTCTAGCTAGTCGGGAAGTTAGTTAAAAATCGATTGCAAGATTTGTACAAGATATATGTAGGGAGAGTGTGAACTAATAATAGGAATTAAAAAATGTATATTTCAGATGATTTCACTATCCATGTTAATGAATAAAATGTTGTTTTACTCTCTATTCTGATAATATCAGTTTCCTTTTTTGGGGTAAGTTAAGTGAATTAATTGTTTAAAATATTTTTTATTTTATTTTTTTTTAATGTTTATAACTGGTATTTTAATGAACTGTAACAAGTATTTCCGTGAAAATTTTGATATTTTTATATATTGAAACGTTTTAATTTTAAATGACATCAGTGGTTACTTTAAATACAAATAAACACCCCTTATAAATAATCTGTAAAAAAAAAAGAGTTAAATTGAACACGCGTGATTTGTTAATTATATTATAAACACTTAAAACACACGTAAAATTAAATTTTATTTAAAAGATTTTAAAAAAGTTATCAGAAGCTTTTCGCTTTAATAGTAAAGCATCATCAGGGATTTTTATTATTCGTTTCCAATGAACAGTTTTTTTTTTTTTTTTTTTACTGCTCATTGGAAACGAATAATAAAAATCCCTGATGATGCTTTACTAATAAAGCGAAAAGCTTCGGATAATCTTTTTTAAATCTTTTAAATAAAATTTAATTTTACGTGTGTTTAAGTGTTTTTAATATAATGCTTAGTTGCTTTGTTAACTATATAAATTCCTAATTCTACTATTATGCTTATTTTTTAAAAATATTCATAGGGTACAGTCGGTAACAAATGTATCCAAACACTAGCAAAAATTCCTATGTAAAAAAAGTACACTTAAAACTGTTTTGCTAAATAAATCCTTATCGAATCATGTTCTTACACTGACTAAGACAAGGATTCGGCAAGGATTTATTTAACAAAACCGTATGAATTGTACCTTTTGTACGTAGGAATTTTTGCTAGTGTTCGAACACTTTTGTTACCGACTGCAGGTGCTCCAGTAATTGACACCTTCTCGAAATATTTAATGAATAAGTAAAAGAAAATAAAAGTAAATGCTTTACATACAAGAGTTTTAACTTTTTATGTCAAACACTGGAGCATAGGGTGCCTATTACTGGTAAAATTAAAAACTAGCAGTGTCAGACACTGAAGCATAGGAGGCCAATCACTGGTAAAATGAAAAACTGGCAGTGTCAATTACTGGAGCATTGAGTGGGTGTAAAATAAAAGTTCATAAATAACAATAATAATAATAATAATAATTGTTATCAAATGTATATATTTTAACCTATGTGTGGTTCTGAAAGTATTTCATACCATATATATTAACTTAAGATTTCCAAAAATACTTTCTGATGACTAAAACATTAAAAACATCAGAAATTGCTCTAAGAGTGTCAATCACTGGAGAACTTTTACCCTATCTTTTTTACTTTTAAATATATTTATGACTAAATATAAGATTTATTGATTCATGGATGAAAAAAAAAAAAAAAATTGGGAATGAAAGAGCGCCTTCACACTGACCGACACGACAGTGACTAAATCGGCCGATAAATAATGCAACGATCGGAACGATATCGTGTCGGATAATAACACTACTTTATACTGCATCGATATCGTTTTTCGAGAACGTAAATTTTTCTTCTCGTTTCATTCACAGATCTCATTGTGCTAGCACGCATTCAAGCATAGCTCCTCCGTATAACGAATTGCGGTTGTCATATTTAATGTATCGTATAGCTGTAGAAAATAAATAAATAAATGTGGTGGCGGAGGAAATTCACAGGCTGTGTGCATGATATAAATCAAGATACATGGAAGGTGATTTTTACATGCCTTTTGGGAAAAGTGCAAGATCGTGCGAAATATTTTAATTTTTTTTACATAAATGAAGGAACTTTTAAATTATCTGAATATTGCTAAAATGGCTATATAAATATGATAGTAACCATTTCTAAGACTAGATACATAATATTTATAAACTCATTATATTTTACAAAACAGGTTAAAACTAATTTTACAGTTTAAAAAAAAAAAAAAAAAAAAAAAAAAAACTTAAATTAACTAAAACCAAGTCAGTTACAAAATAAAACAAAGCAATGTTCTTGGATTAATGTTAGCATTATTTAAAAATGCTTGATATCAATAAAAACTACTTGAATGGTCAAATTTTCGAATTATTTATTATTTGTATATTTATACATTTGCAAACACTATATAATATTATATATATAGATTACTAGGTGTATAATTATATCTCGGCAAAAGATGCAAGAATAATAGAAAAAAAAATAATTAGGGTACTTATATGAGACAAATAAAAAGGGAGGGGAATTTCAAAATAGTATATGTGAAAAAAAGTAATAATTAAAGAAAATCTGTTCAGAAATTTAAATTAACCCAAAATTTTACCTTCTTCTTTATTAACATTAATTAAATACACAAAAAATGAGAGCATTAATTTAATTTTTAAATTGTTATTATAAATTTAGTTTAACATTTATAAATAGAGCACCTAGCATAGTACAGTCGGTAACAAAAGTGTCCGAACACTAGCAAAAATTCCTATGTATTAAAAGTACAGTTAATGCTGTTTTGTTAAATAAATCCTTGTCGAATCATGTTCTTAGTCTAAGAACATGATTCGACAAGGATTTATTTAACAAAACAGTATTAACTCTACTTTTTTATATAAGAATATTTGCTAGTGTTCGGACACTTTTGTTACCGACTGTATGTAATAGTCATCTTAATACATAAGAAAATTAGAGTATACGAACATTTATTAAACCATTTAAATAAAATTCCACCTGTTTATTAAAGTTATAAGACAGCACGAGTTTTTATTAGGAAATAAATGAGCACAGTTATTTTTTATGTCAGTAACCTGATCTATTAAGTACTGTATATAATGCACATAAAAGTTACAGTTTTAATTAATACTATGTTACGTTATATACTTTTAATTTATACTCTAAACAAAGAAATTTACTAAATTATTATTACCTGTTCTTTTTCACTTCAAACTTTCAAGGAAATTTTATTTTTCGAGTTCGTCATCTCAAAACTTGAAAATCTGTTTCAAAGTGCAGAGTTTTCAAGGAAATTAAACGGTGCTTTCAGATAAATTAAAAAGTACTTTAAAAACGATATACTGCAATAGGTGTAAATAAATGTTAAATATATAATGAAATGAGTTTTTGTATGAAAAGTGTTGTAACTGCGCATGTGCAAATGCTAAAAATTTCTTTTTATATAAATTAATAGTCACATATATTTATTAGCTTATAAGCCATATTAAAAAACTCTGCCAAATATCGTAAAAAATTAAATATATATGGAGGGAAAAAAAAAAAACGGGTGTTACAATTATTGAATAAAGTTGATATTTTAATAAAAGGGAGTATTCGAAAATAGCTATTTATACAAGTCAATGAAAAGTTATGTAAAATTAAATAACTGGCAGATATTTACAGGAAAAATTTTAACTTAAGAGTTTGTGCAAAGGTTTTGTTTTGTAATGTCTAAAATAAAATTTATGATAATAAACTTCACGAATTTTATTTAAATTATAAATACTAGCAAACCCGTGCGAAAATTTCGCACTTTATTTCTTTTCTTATTTACCTTTAAAATTTGAAACTTATGAATATTATATCAATTTTACCATTGAATTAAAATTTTAATACATAAAAAGCCAAACTATTATTAGAACCAAATTAATACTGTGCAACAGTGAAAACAAAATTCATTCTAAGAAAGATTTTAAAATAACGGCGACCCAGATTTCATTCTTCCAGTTTTAGTGCAGGAATTTAATTTTTCCAAAAATTTTCTAAATATTAACTACAAGTATTGCGATTATTTACCGATCCAATAATCGTATAAGATTTGTGTTATTGGGTGAGAAAAATTCTACTTTTATATTAGAGTGCACTAAAGTAAGAATGAGCGGGTGCCTTGCAGTTGGTTAAAAATACTTAAATAATCATCTATTTGAGTATTAATAAATAAAAAGCTTTGAATAAACACCAGAAATTACGAAAACTGTTGTTTCGGGTCGAAAAAGAATACGACCCTTCGTCAGGAAAACCAAGTAGGCACGAGTACTGTGGATAAGCGGCAACATATCAATGTATACAATAACGCGCGTTGAGGCTTTGTTTGCAATACTGGTGCTTACTTTATTCGCCTGACGAAGGGTCGTATTTTTTTTCCGACCCGAAACAAATGTTGCGATTTTTTTTTTTTTTTATATTATAATGTTTATTCAAATTTATTATTATTATTATTATTATTATTATTATTACTTATAACCGTCAGTTCTGTGGTGCCTTTTTATTATTTAAATATATATTTTTTTGAAACTTTGGTATGTAGCAACCATTTTACCATGTGGTCCATTTTTTACAAATTTTAAAAATCTAAGAAATACTTTTATATATATATATATATAGGGAAACGGCTACAGACCATCGTAACATAACAACATTTATTTAAAACAAAAAGGGGACATTAATGTTTTAGCAGAACCATTAATTAAACGTTTAGCAAAGATAAGTTTTTGTTGATCGGTAAGACTAGGAAATAAACAGAATTGTTCCTCAATGTCATTAAAGAAATTACGAATAGAATATGAATCATTTCCAGAAAAAGTTCTACATGTACTAGCTAAATCTCGAAGGAGGAACCAGAAATGATTACTCAAATCAGACATTGTGTCTGCAGCGTCATTCGGAGAAATATTTTGAACACTCGAAGGGAAAGTTTCGGTTTCTGTTTGGGTTTGAGATTCAAAAACAGAAGTAATAGTGGGAACATTCGAAGAGGGGGTTTGAACAGAATGATTATTTACACTCAGATCGTTTTCGTCTGACAAAAAACTAGTATCTAATGTTTTCTGAAACTCAGATAAATTAGTAAGTGCTTTAAAAATTTCTTTGCATAAATTTTCCTTACTACCGACTGGTTCTAAATGTAGATAATAAAATGATATAAAATCAGACAAAGAAAATGATTTTAAAATTTGTTCTTGATGTTTATTAATGTCGAAATCGGCAGTAAAACCGCTAAAATTTCGCATACGTTTACGCGATTGATGATCAAATGTTGGGTATCCTAATAGCGTGTTTAGCAATTTTATGGTATTTGTTTTAGAATATTTCAAAGAATTTGCAACTAGCGGAAGGTCGCCTAATTTAAGGGCCATTTTTAGGATGCAATAAAAATAACATAAGGAAACAGAAGTAAAAAAAAAAAAAATGTTCTTTTTTTTTTTTTTTTTTTTTTTTTTAAGTAAATATTGAAAAAAAAAATGGATTAAAACCAGAACATATATATTTTAAGAACAATAAATAAACATTGGGGAACAGAATATCTTTTTATTCATGGAAAGTAATTGAATATGGGGGGAAAAAAATTCTTTAGTTATATAAAATCAACAAGCAAGTCATCTTTAAAGGGCGTAAAACGGCAATGAATTAATTTAAATCCAAATTTAAACTACAAATGAAATTTTTTTTTTTTTTTTTTTTTTTTTTATATACTATCATGCAGAGAGGAGAGAAAAAAAATGCATGCTCGTACCTGACATTAAGGGCAGTCCTATATACAGCGTAGATGGAATTATTTTATTGAGCAGGATCAGATAGATGATGAATCCGTGTCACTTTAAGAACGTCGGGCATGAAGAAAATAGCACACTGAGGAATTTCAAATCATCGGCAGGAACAAAACTTGAAATAGAATCACTTCGGAAATGAAGCACTTTAAGAACAAGAATACGTCGATCATGAAGAAGGGAGCACTAATACTGAAAAACTCCAAGTCATCGGCATGATGTTGGCATATAAAATAATATTACTTGCAACTCTGGTATTTCATTAAAAAAAAACGGACAATTTCGTCCGTTATGGAATAACGTCCATTAGATGAAACGAAGAACATTTCAAGATAAAATGAAGAACACTTGAGAACGTCTATGAAATATTATTCAAACGTCTTATCAACTGTAGGATACTTCGTCAGTCATTTTATTAAGAAAAAATAAATGAAACATTCGTCTTCACGCTACTGTTTTTTTTGAAAACCAAAGTAGCGACTTTTCGTGATGCTAGGGGTATTTCCGGATAAGTCGAGCCCCCAAAATATAGGGAAACGGCTACAGACCATCGTAACATAACAACATTTATTTAAAACAAAAAGGGGACATTACATAAACACTTAAATTGATGCATTTTACGAGCGGCAAACACCGTCTGTGTTTGACAGAACCGCTCCACGTCAACTCAATAATTATACAGAACTGGCGCGCGTAAGGTGCGTGCACATACAATGAAAGGATGATGCAAAACAGCGACGTAGTAATATCGTCATAACTACATAGCAGTGACGTCACACAATGGAAGTAATGGTAATAACTGAG